>OW028617.1:8750000-10000000 GCA_932294325.1 Allophyes oxyacanthae
GCCATACAAGTGTTCATTTTGGATTATCACCCAATTGTTCTTCCAGAAGGAGCCGTCGGGGGTAAAATTCATGTATGAGGGTCGTATAGAGGGGGGTCCAGTGAGTTTAGGAAAAGTCCGAAAAGACCTGAAAGTGGAACGCTGACCGGAACTGCCCCACGGATCTCGAAAACAGGAAGTCGTGCTCGACTGAAAATTGGCGGCTGGTGGTTTTCGGGGGCACCGATTCATAATCTGGGATCTACTTTTTTTCTCCGCCATTTTTCAATATGGCCGCCATACACACGCTTCTTTTGGAGCGATTGTTCTCCCAGAAGGAGCCGTGGGGGGTAAAAGTGATGATTCGGAGTCGTATAGAAGGGGGTCCAGTGATTTCAGGAAAAATCCGATAAGACCTTAAAGTGGAACCTTGACCAGAACTGCCCTACGGATCTCAAAAACGGCAAAGCGCAGACCCATAGTGCCGGAACTAAAAATTTGTAGGATCTCGGGCCGATTGACGAGTTGGTAAATAAAAGATGGCTTCCATACAAAAAACATGGCCACAATACAAAATAGAAATGCCCTCCACTCCGAAAATGTTAGAGATAGCGGGGGGTTGCTCGAACCAATGTCATAGAGGATGAAAGGGGCTTTCCGGTTGTGTTCATAAAAATCCAAGATGGCCGATTCAAAATGGCGGCCAAAACAATATATTCCGATCGGGCTGAAAATTGGCGTCTTTGGGTTTTTGAGGGCACCGATTCATTATTCAGGATCGAAATTTATTTCCACCTTTTTTTTTAACGCTTTTATTAGCTTCACCTGTAACTAACTAACTAACTATGTAAGAAAATCGTGGACGTTAAATTTGACCCACTTCGCGGTTTCCGATTAAGTTGAACTTTTGCACACACGTTTAGTTAGGATGACAATGCATAGTTAGATAACTGACGTCATTCTAAATCCAATATGGCGGACTGGCGGACTACTTATGTATTATGCACTACCATCATATGGGTATCAAATGAAAGGGTTTGCTGAGAAGAGTACGAAACTAAAATAACGTCACACTTAATTCAATATGGCGGACGCCCCAAGATGGTAGGCAAAATTTTCTTATCTACCATCATGATATGGGTATCAAATGAAAGGGTCTGCTGGGAAGAAAACGAAAATAAAGTCAAAGTCGATGTCGAAGTCGAAGTCGAAGTCAAAGTCAAAGTCAAAGTCAAAGTCAAAGCTGAGGCCGAGGCTGAAGCCGAAGACAAAGACGAAGACGAGGCCGAAGGCAAAGCCGAGGCCGAAGCCAAAGCCGAGGCCGAAGCCAAAGCCGAGGCCGAAGCCAAAGCCGAGGCCGAAGCCAAAGCCGAGGCCGAAGACGAGGCCGAAGCCGAGGCCGAAGCCGAAGCCGAGGCCGAAGCCGAGGCCGAAACTGGAGCCGAAGCCGAAGCCAAAGTCTAAGTCAAAGTTTTTTATTACAACTGAGCCTTTGCAGGCACTTTCAAAAGCGTGTTTTTTTTTTTTTTAAGTTAATTTAAGAGCTCCAAAACCGCCACCCGCGGGCCGCCTACGGCCCGCGCACTGCGCGGCCTCTACTTTTTCAAAACCCTCGCCGTTCCGAAACCGTTAGAGATAGAGGGGGGGTGCTCGACCAAATATCATAGAGAACGAGGGGGGCTTTGCAGTGGTAGTGATAAAAATCCAAGATGGCGGATTCAAAATGGAGGCCAAAAAATAATAAGGTCCGATCTGGCTGAAAATTGGCGTCCGGGGGTTTTAGGGGGCACCAATTCATAAACCGGAATCGACTTTCTTTTCCGCCATTTTTCAATATGGCCGCCATTCAAACGCTTCTTTTGGAGATATTGTTTTCGGAGAAGGAGCCGCGGGAGGTAAAAGACATGAATGACAGTCACATAGGAGGTCCAGTGTGAAATGAACTGAAAGGGGAACCCTGACCGGAACAGCCATATGGATCTCGAAAACGGCGAGTCGCACACCCATACCGCCCGAAATAAAAATGTCAAGGACCCTGGGCCGTTTGACGAGCCGGTGAAAAAACATTGCTAACATGCAAAAAAAAAATACCATACAAAATTGAAACGCTCACCGTTCCGAAACCGTTAGAGATAGAGGGGCGTTACAAGTCCAGTTAGTTCAGGAAGAGTCCGAAATGACCTGAAAGTGGAACGCTGACCGGAACTGCCCTACGGATCTCGAAAACGACAAGTCGCAGACGTATAGTGCCGGAACTAAAAATGTCAAGGACCTTGGGACAATTGACGAGCCGGTGAAAAAAAGATGGTTTCCATACAAAAAAACATGGCTGCCATACAAAACCAAATATCATATTTATTTTACGTCATGTTACAACCTCCACCTAAAACCACCTCGCGGGCCGCTCGCGGCCCGCGCAGCGCGCGACCTCTAGTTTATATATATAAAGCTCGATTACCACTGACTCACTGACTCACTGACTGATTGACACAATTGTTCTCCCAGATGGAGCCGTGGGGGGTTAAAGTCATGTATGAGGGTCGTATAGAAGGGGGTCCAGTGAGTCCGGGAAAAATCCGAAATGACCTGAAAGTGGAACCCTAACCGGAACTGCCCTACGGATCTCGAAAATTACAAGTCGCACACCCATAGTGCTGGAACTAAAAATGTCAAGAACCCTGGGCCGTTTGACGAGCCGGTGAAAAAAAGATGGCTTCCATACAAAAAAAGATGGCAGCCATACAAAATGGAAACGCTCACCGTTCCGAAACCGTTGGAGATAGCGGGGGGGTGCTCGACCAAATGTCATAGAGGACGACGGGGGCTTTCCGGTGGTGGTCATAAAAATCCAAGATGGCGGATTCAAAATGGCGGCCAAAAAAAATAATGGTCCGAGCCGGCTGAAAATTGGCGTCCGGGGGTTTTCGGGGGCACCGATTCATAATCCGGGATCAAATTTTTCTTTCCGCCATTTTTCAAGATGGCCGCCATACAAGTGTTTATTTCGGATTTCGACCCAATTGATCTCCCAGAAGGAGCCGTGGGGGGTAAAAGCCATGTATGGGAGTCGTATAGAAGGGGGTCCAGTGACTTCAGGAAAAGTCCAAAATGACCTGAAAGTGGAACGCTGACCGGAACTGCCCTACGGATCTCGAAAATGAAAAGTCGCAAACCTATACCGCTTGAACTAAAAATGTCGAGGACCTTGGGCCGTTTGACGAGCCGGTGAAAAAAAGATGGCGTCCATACAAAAAAAATAGCGGCCATACAAAATTGAAACGCTCACCGTTCCGAAACCGTTGGAGATAGCGGGGGGGTGCTCGAACCATTTTCATAGAGGATGGAGGGGGCTTTCCGGTGGTGGTCATAAAAATCCAAGATGGCGGATCCAAAATGGCGGCCGAAAAAAAAGTTACTGCGAGCCGGCTGAAAATTGGCGTCCGGGGGATTTCGGGGACACCGATTCATAATCTGGGGTCGACTTTTATTTTCCGCCATTTTTCAATATGGCCGCCATACAAACGCATTTTTTGGAGCAATTGGTCTCCCAGAAGGAGCCGTGGGGGGTAAAAGTATTGTATCGGAGTCGTATAGAGGGGGGTCCTGTGAGTTTAGGAAAAGTCCGAAATGACCTGAAAGTGGAACGCTGACCGGAACTGCCCTACGGAACTCGAAAGTTACAAGTCGCACACCCATATTGCCGGAACTAAAAATGTCGAGGACCCTGGGTCGATCAACGAGCCGGTGAAGAAAAGATGGCTTCTATACAAAAAAAGATGGCGGCCATACAAAAGTGTTCATTTTGGTTTTTCACTCAATTGTTCTCCCAGAAGGAGCCGTCGGGGGTAAACGTCATGTTTGGGAGTCGTATAGAAGGGGGTCCTATGAGTTCAGGAAAGTCCGAAATGACCTGAAAGTGGAACGCTGACCGGAACTGCCCTACGGATCTCGAAAATGAGAAGTCGCACACCCATACTGCCGGAACTAAATATCTCGAGTACCTTGGGACGATTGACGAGCCGGTGAAAAAAAGATGGCTTCCATACAAAAAAAGATGGCCGCCATACAAGTGTTCATTTTGGATTTTCACTCAATTGTTCTCCCAGAAGGAGCCTTCGGTGGTAAAACTCATGTATAGAATTCGTATAGAAGGGGGTCCTATAAGTTCAGGAAAAGTCCGAAATGACCTGAAAGTGGAACGCTGACCGGAACTGCCCTACGGATCTCGAAAATTACAAGTCGCAATGCTATACCACCCCAACTAAAAATGTTAAGGACCCTGGGCCGTTTGACGAACCGGTGAAAAAAAGATGGCTTCCATACAAAAAAAGATGGCGGCCATACAAGTGTTCATTTTGGATGTTCACACAATTGCTCTCCCAGAAGGAGCCGTGGGAGGTAAAAGTCATGTATCGGAGTCATATAGAAGGGGGTCCTATGAGTTTATGAAAAGTCCGAAAAGACCTGAAAGTGGAACGCTGACCGGAACTGCCCCACGGATCTCGAAAATGAGAAGTCGCACACCCATACTGCTCGAATTAAAAATGTGTATGATCTTAGGTAAATTGACGAGCTGGTAAAAAAAAATGGCTTTCATACAAAAAAACATGGCCGCCATATAAACGCTTCTTTTGGAGCAATTGTTCTAAAAGGAGTCGTGCGGGGTAAAAGTCATGTATGGAAGTTGTATAGTGGAAATTCCAGTGAGTTTAAGAAAAATCCGAGATGACCTGAAAGTAGAACCCTGACCGGAACTGCCCTACGGATCTCAAAAACCGCAAAACGCAGACCCATATTGCCCGAACTAAAAATGTCGAGGACCCTGGGTCGATTGATGAGCTGGTAAAAAAAAGATGGCTTCCAAAAAAAATACATGGCCGCCATACAAGTGTTCATTTTGGATTTTCGCACAATTATTCTCACAGAAGGAGCCGTGGGAGGTTAAAGTTATGTATGGGAGTTATATAGAGAAGGGTCCAGTGAGTTTAGGAAAAATCCGAAATAACCTGAAAGTGGAACCGTGACCAGAACTGCCCTACGGATCTCGAAAACTACAAGTTGCAGACGCACGGTGCCGGAACTAAAAATTTCGAGTACCGTGGGACGATTGACGAGCCGGTGAAAAAAAGATGGCTTCCATACAAAAGAACATGGCTGCCATACAGGTGTTCATTTTGGATTTTCACACAATTGTTCTCCCAGAAGGAGCCGTCGGGGGTAAAGGTCGTGTATGGGAGTCGTATAGAGGGGTGCCCATTGAGTTTAGAAAAAGTCCGAAAAGACATGAAAGTGGAACGCTTACTGGAACTGCCCCACGGATCTCGAAAATGAGAAGTCGCACACCCATACTGCCCGAACTAAAAATGTGTAGGATCTTGGGTCGATTGACGAGCTGGTAAAAAAAATGGCTTTCATACAAAAAAACATGGCCGCCATATAAACGATACTTAACACGCTTTTATTAGCTTCACCTGTAAAATCTTGGAAGTTACATTTGACCCATTTCGCGGTTTCCGATTGAGGTGAGATTTTGCACACGTTAGGATGACAATGCAGTTAGATAACTGACGTCATTCTAAATCCAATATGGCGGAATACTTATGTATTATGCACTACCATGATATGGGTATCAAATGAAAGGGTTTGCTGAGAAGACTAAGAAACTAAAATAACGTCACACTTAATTCAATATGGCGGACGCCCCAAGATGGTAGACAATTTTTTTTTATCTACCATCATGATATATATCAAATGAAAGGGTCTGCTGGGAAGAAAACGAAAAATAAAGTCAAAGTCGATGTCGATGTCGAAGTTAAAGTCAAAGTCAAAGTTTTTTATTACAATATATTTATTACACTATTCCATACAAGTGTTCATTTTGGATTTTCTCCCAATTGTTCTCCCAGAAGGAGCCGTCGGGAGTAAAAGTGATGTATGGAAGTCGTATAGAGGGGGGTCCTAAGAGTTTAGAAAAAGTCCAGAATGACCTGAAAGTGGAACGCTTACTGGAACTGCCCTACGGATCTCAAAAACTATAAGTCGCACACCCACTGTGCCGGAACTAAAAATGTCAAAGACTCTGGGCCGATCGACGAGCCGGTGAAAAAAGATGGCTTCCATACAAAAAAACATGGCCGCCATACAAGTGTTCATTTTGGATTTTCACTCAATTGTTCTCCCAGAAGGAGCCTTCGGAGGTAAAACTCATGTATAGGAGTCGTATAGAAGGGGGTCCTATGAGTTCAGAAAAAGTCCGAAATGACCTGAAAGTGGAACGCTGACCGGAACTGCCCCACGGATCTCCAAAATGAGAAGTCGCACACCCGTACTGCCCGAACTAAAAATGTGTAGGACCTTGGGTCGATAGACGAGCTGGTAAAAAAATGATGGCTTTCATACAAAAAAACATGGCTGCCATACAAACGCCTCTTAACACGCTTTTATTAACTTCACCTGTAACTATGTAAGAAAATTTTGGAAGTTTTTGACCCACTTCGCGGTTTTCGATTGAGGTGAGATTTTGGTCACACGTTTAGATAGGATGACAATGCATAGTTAGATAACTGACGTCATTCTAAATCCAATATGGCGGACTACTTATGTATTATGCACTACCATGATATGGGTATCAAATGAAAGGGTTTGCTGAGAAGAGTACGAAACTAAAATAACGTCACACTTAATTCAAAATGGCGGACGCCCCAAGATGGTAGACAAGATTTTCTTATCTACCAACCTGATATGGGTGTCAAATGAAAGGGTCTGCTGGGAAGAAAACGAAAAATAATGTCAAATTGAAATTCGAATTCAAAGTAAAAGTCGATGTCAAAGTCAAAGTCAAAGCACTTTCCAAATCGTGTTTTTTTTTTTAAGTTAATTTAAGAGTACCACCACAACCTCCGCGGGCCGCCCGCAGCCCGCGCACCGCGCAAACTCTAGGCTTTTTAAACCCTAACCGTTTCGAAACCGTTAGAGATAGAGTGGGAGTGCTTGACCAAATATCATCGAGGACGAGAGGGGCTTTTCGGTGGTCGTGATAAAAATCCAAGATGGCGGATTCAAAATGGCGGCTTACAAAAAATATGGTCCGATCTGGCTGAAAATTGGCGTCCTGAGGTTTTCGGGGGCACCGATTCATAATCCGGGACCAACTTTTTTTTCCGCCATTTTTCAATATGGCCGCCATACAAACGCATCTTTTGGAGCAATTGTTCTCCCAGAAGGAGTCATGGGGGGTAAAAGTCATGTGTGGGAGTCGTACAGAGAGAGGCCCAGTGAGAAATGACCTGAAAGTCGAACCCTGACTGGAACAGCCCTACGGATCTCGAAAACGGAAAGCCGCAGACCTATACTGCCAGAACTAAAAGTGTCAAGGACCTTGGGTGGATCGACGAACTGGTAAAAAATCATGGCTACTATACAAAAAAACATGGCCGCCATACAAGTGTTCATTTTTGGATTTTCACTCAATTGTTCTCCCGGAAGGAGCCGCGGGGGGTAAAAGTGATGTATGGGAGACGTATAGAGGGAGGTCCAGGGAGTTCAGCAAAAAACCGAAATAACCTAAAAGTGGAACGCTGACCGGAACTGCCCCACGAATCTCGAAAATGAGAAGTCGCACACCCATACTGCCCGAACTAAAAATGTGTAGGACCTTGGGTCGATTGACAAGCTGGTAAAAAAAGATGGCTTTCATACAAAAAAACATGGCTGCCATACAAAATCAAATATCATATTTATTTTGCGTCATGTTACAAACCCCACCTAAAAAGCCCTCGCGGGCCGCTCGCGGCCCGCGCACCGCGCGACCTCTAGTTTATATATATAAAGCTCGATTACCACTGACTCACTGATTGACAGAATTGATCTCCCAGATGGAGCCGTGGGGGGTACAAGTCATACATGAAGTCATAAACCTTGAGGTCCAGTGAGTCCGGGAAAAATCCGAAATGACCTGAAAGTGGAACCCTGACCGGAACTGCCCTACGGATCTCGAAAATTACAAGTCGCACACCCATAGTGCTGGAACTAAAAATGTCAAGAACCCTGGGCCGTTTGACGAGCCGGTGAAAAAAAGATGGCGTCCATACAAAAAAAGATGGCGGCCATACAAAATTGAAACGCTCACCGTTCCGAAACCGTTGGAGATAGCGGGGGGGTGCTCGACCAAATGTCATAGAGGACGACGGGGGCTTTCCGGTGGGGGTTATTAAAATCCAAGATGGCGGATTCAAAATGGCGGCCAAAAAAAAATATGGTCCGAGCCGGCTGAAAATTGGCATCCGGGGGTTTTCGGGGGCACCGATTCATAATCCGGGATCAAATTTTTTTTTCCGCCATTTTCCAATATGGCCGCCATACAAGTGTTCATTTTGGATTTTCACCCAATTGTTCTCCCAGAAGGAGCCGTCGGGGGTAAAAGCGATGTATGGGAGTCGTATAAAGGGGGGTCCTGTGAGCTTAAGAAAAGTCCGAAATGACCTGAAAGTGGAACACTGACCGGAACTGCCCTACGGATCTCGAAAATGAAAAGTCGAACACCCACACTGCCGGAACTAAAAATGTCGAGGACCCTGGGCCGTTTGACGAGCCGGTGAAAAAAAGATGGTTTCCATACAAAAAAACATGGCTGCCATACAAAATCAAAAATCATATTTTTTTTAAGTTATGTTACAAGCACCACCTACAATGCCCCGCGGGCCGCATGCGGCCCGCGCACCCACGCGACCTCTAGTTTATATATATAAAGCTCGATTACCACTGACTCACTGATTGACAGAATTGATCTCCCAGATGGAGCCGTGGGGGGTACAAGTCATACATGAAGTTATAAACCTTGAGGTCCAGTGAGTCCGGGAAAAATCCGAAATGACCTGAAAGTGGAACCCTGACCGGAACTGCCCTACGGATCTCGAAAATTACAAGTCGCACACCCATAGTGCTGGAACTAAAAATGTCAAGAACCCTGGGCCGTTTGACGAGCCGGTGAAAAAAAGATGGCGTCCATACAAAAAAAGATGGCGGCCATACAAAATTGAAACGCTCACCGTTCCGAAACCGTTGGAGATAGTGGGGGGGTGCTCGACCAAATGTCATAGAGGACGACGGGGGCTTTTCGGTGGGGGTCATAAAAATCCAAGATGGCGGACTCAAAATGGCGGCCATAAAAAAAAATGGTCCGAGCCGGCTGAAAATTGGCATCCGGGGGTTTTCGGGGGCACCAATTCATAATCCGGGGTCGATTTTTTTTTTCCGCCATTTTTCAATATGGCCGCCATACAAGTGTTCATTTCGGATTTTCACCCAATTGTTCTCCCAGAAGGAGCCGTGGGGGATAAAAGGGATGTATTGGAGTCGTATAGAAGGGGGTCCTGTGAGTTTAGGAAAAGTCAGAAATGACCTGAAAGTGGAACTCTGACCGGAACTGCCCTACGGATCTCGAAAACGACAAGTCGCAGTCCTACAGTGCTGGAACTAAAAATGTCGAGGACCCTGGGCCGTTTAACGAGCCGGTGAAAAAAAGATGGCTTCCATACAAAAAAAATGGCGGCCATACAAAATTGAAACGCTCACCGTTCCTAAACCGTTGGAGATAGCGGCAGGGTGCTCGAACCATTTTCATAGAGGATGGAGGGGGCTTTCCGGTGGTGGTCATAAAAATCCAAGATGGCGGACTCAAAATGGCGGCCATAAAAAAAAATGGTCCGAGCCGGCTGAAAATTGGCATCCGGGGATTTTCGGGGGCACCGATTCATAATCCAGAGTCGATTATTTTTTTCCGCCATTTTTCAATATGGCCGCTATACAAACGCATCTTTTGGAGCAATTGGTCTCCCAGAAGGATCCGTGGGGGGTAAAAGTATTGTATGGGAGTCGTATAGAGGGGGGTCCTGTGAGTTTAGGAAAAGTCCGAAATGACCTGAAAGTGGAACGCTGACCGGAACTGCCCTACGGAACTCGAAAGTTACAAGTCGCACACCCATACTGCCGGAACTAAAAATGTCGAGGACCCTGGGTCGATCGACGAGCCGGTGAAGAAAAGATGGCTTCCATACAAAAAAAGATTGCGGCCATACAAAAGTGTTCATTTTGGTTTTTCACTCAATTGTTCTCCCAGAAGGAGCCGTCGGGGGTAAACGTCATGTTTGGGAGTCGTATAGAAGGGGGTCCTATGAGTTCAGGAAAGTCCGAAATGACCTGAAAGTGGACCGCTGACCGGAACTGCCCTACGGATCTCGAAAATGAGAAGTCGCACACCCATACTGCCGGAACTAAAAATCTCGAGTACCTTGGGACGATTGACGAGCCGGTGAAAAAAAGATGGCTTCCATACAAAAAAAGATGGCCGCCATACAAGTGTTCATTTTGGATTTTCACTCAATTGTTCTCCCAGAAGGAGCCTTCGGTGGTAAAACTCATGTATAGAATTCGTATAGATGGGGGTCCTATAAGTTCAGGAAAAGTCCGAAATGACCTGAAAGTGGAACGCTGACCGGAACTGCCCTACGGATCTCGAAAATTACAAGTCGCAATGCTATACCGCCCCAACTAAAAATGTTAAGGACCCTGGGCCGTTTGACGAACCGGTGAAAAAAAGATGGCTTCCATACAAAAAAAGATGGCGGCCATACAAGTGTTCATTTTGGATGTTCACACAATTGCTCTCCCAGAAGGAGCCGTGGGAGGTAAAAGTCATGTATCGGAGTCATATAGAAGGGGGTCCTATGAGTTTATGAAAAGTCCGAAAAGACCTGAAAGTGGAACGCTGACCGGAACTGCCCCACGGATCTCGAAAATGAGAAGTCGCACACCCATACTGCTCGAATTAAAAATGTGTATGATCTTGGATAAATTGACGAGCTGGTAAAAAAAATGGCTTTCATACAAAAAAACATGGCCGCCATATAAACGCTTCTTTTGGAGCAATTGTTCTAAAAGGAGTCGTGCGGGGTAAAAGTCATGTATGGAAGTTGTATAGTGGAAATTCCATTGAGTTTAAGAAAAATCCGAGATGACCTGAAAGTAGAACCCTGACCGGAACTGCCCTACGGATCTCAAAAACGGCAAAACGCAGACCTATATTGCCCGAACTAAAAATGTCGAGGACCCTGGGTCGATTGATGAGCTGGTAAAAAAAAGATGGCTTCCAAAAAAAATACATGGCCGCCATACAAGTGTTCATTTTGGATTTTCGCACAATTATTCTCACAGAAGGAGCCGTGGGAGGTTAAAGTTATGTATGGGAGTTATATAGGGAAGGGTCCAGTGAGTTTAGGAAAAATCCGAAATAACCTGAAAGTGAAACCGTGACCAGAACTGCTCTACGGATCTCGAAAACTACAAGTTGCAGACGCACGGTGCCGGAACTAAAAATTTCGAGTACGGTAGGACGATTGACGAGCCGGTGAAAAAAAGATGGCTTCCATACAAAAGAACATGGCTGCCATACAGGTGTTCATTTTGGATTTTCACACAATTGTTCTCCCAGAAGGAGCCGTCGGGGGTAAAAGTGATGTATGGGTGTCGTATAGAGGGGGGTCCTGTGAGTTTAGGAAAAGTCCAAAATGAGCTGAAAGTGGAACGCTGACCGGAACTGCCCTACGGATCTCAAAAATGGCAAGTCGCAAACCTATACCGCCGGAACCAAAAATGTCAGGGACCCTAGGCCGATTGACGATCCGGTGAAAAAAAGATGGCTTCCATACAAAAATACATGGCCGCCATACAAAATTCAAACGCTCACCGTTCCGAAACCGTTAGAGATAGCGGGGGGGTGCTCGAACCAATTTCATAGATGATGGGGAGGGCTTTCCGGTGGTGGTCACAAAAATCCAAGATGGCGGATTCAAAATGGCGGCAATAAAAAAAATTATGGTCCGAGCCGGCTGAAAATTGGCGTCCGGGGGTTTTCGGGGGCACCGATTTATAATCCGGGGTCGACTTTTTATTTCCGCCATTTTTCAATATGGCCGCCATACAAACGCATCTTTTGGAGCAATTGTTCTCTCAGAAGGAGCCGTGGGAGGTAAAAGTTATGTATGGGAGTCGTATAGAAGGGGGTCCTGTGAGGTTAAGAAAAATCTAAAATAAAATGGCCTTAAAGTGGAACTTTGACCGGAACTGCCCTACGGATCTCGAAAACAGCAAGTCGCACACTCATACTGCCGGAACTAAAAATGTCGAGGACCCTGGGTCGATTGACGAGCCGGTGAAAAAAAGATGACTTCCATACAAAAAAAACATGGCCGCCATACAAGTGTTCATTTTGGATTATCACCCAATTGTTCTCCCAGAAGGAGCCGTCGGGGGTAAAAATCATGTATCAGGGTCGTATAGAAAGGGGTCCTAAGAGTTTAGAAAAAGTCCAGAATGACCTGAAAGTCGAACGCTTACTGGAACTGCCCTACGGATCTCAAAAACTATAAGTCGCACACCCACTGTGCCGGAACTAAAAATGTCAAAGACTTTGGGCCGATCGACGAGCCGGTGAAAAAAGATGGCTTCCATACAAAAAAACATGGCCGCCATACAAGTGTTCATTTTGGATTTTCACTCAATTGTTCTCCTAAAAGGAGCCGTCGGGGGTAAAAGTCGTGTATGGGAGTCGTAGAGAAGGGGGTCCTATGAGTTCAGGAAAGTCCGAAAAGACCTGAAAGTGGAACGCTTACTGGAACTGCCCTACGGATCTCAAAAACTATAAGTTGCACACCCACTGTGCCGGAACTAAAAATGTCAAAGACCCTGGGCCGATCGACGAGTCGGTGAAAAAAGATGGCTTCCATACAAAAAAACATGGCCGCCATACAAGTGTTCATTTTGGATTTTCACTCAATTGTTCTCCCAGAAGGAGCCTTCGGGGGTAAAACTCATGTATAGGAGTCGTATGGAAGGGGGTCCTATGAGTTCAGAAAAAGTCCGAAATGACCTGAAAGTGGAACGCTGACCGGAACTGCCCCACGGATCTCCAAAATGATAAGTCGCACACCCGTACTGCCCGAACTAAAAATGTGTAGGACCTTGGGTCGATTGACGAGCTGGTAAAAAAAAGATGGCTTTCATACAAAAAAACATGGCTGCCATACAAACGCCTCTTAACACGCTTTTATTAGCTTCACCTGTAACTATGTAAGAAAATCTTGGAAGTTAAATTTGACCCACTTCGCGGTTTCCGATTTAGTTGAAGTTTTGCACACACGTTTAGTTAGGATAACAATGCATAGTTAGATAACTGACGTCATTCTAAATCCAATATGGCGGACTACTTATGTATTATGCACTACCAAGATATGGGTATCAAATGAAAGGGTTTACTGAGAAGACTACGAAAACTAATATAACGTCAAACTTAATTCAATATGGCGGACGCCCCAAGATGGTAGACAAGATTTTCTTATCTACCATCATGATATGGGTATCAAATGAAAGGGTCTGCTGGGAAGAAAACGAAAAATAAAGTCAAAGTGAAAGTCAAAGCCAAAGTCAAAGTCAAAGCACTTTACAAATCGTGTTTTAATTATTTTTTAAGTTAATTTAGGAGTTCCACCACAACCTCCGCGGGCCGCGGGCGGGGACCAAATTTTTTTTCCGCCATTTTTCAATATGGCCGCCATACAAACGCATCTTTTGGAGCAATTATTCTCCCACGAGGAGTCATGGGGGGTAAAAGTCATGTGTGGGAGTCGTACAGAGAGAGGCCCAGTGAGATGACCTGAAAGTCGAACCCTGACTGGAACAGCCCTACGGATCTCGAAAACGTAAAGCCGCAGACCTATACTGCCAGAATTAAAAATGTCAAGGACCTTGGGTCGATCGACGAACTGGTGAAAAATCATGGCTACTATACAAAAAAACATGGCCGCCATACAAGTGTTCATTTTTGGATTTACACTCAATTGTTCTCCCGGAGGTAGCCGCGGGGGGTAAAAGTGATGTATGGGAGACGTATAGAGGGAAGTCCAGGGAGTTCAGCAAAAAACCGAAATAACCTAAAAGTGGAACGCTAACCAGAACTGCCCCACGGATCTCGAAAATGAGAAGTCGCACACCCATACTGCCCGAACTAAAAATGTGTAGGACCTTGGGTCGATTGACAAGCTGGTAAAAAAAGATGGCTTTCATACAAAAAAACATGGCTGCCATACAAAATCAAATATCATATTTATTTTGCGTCATGTTACAAACCCCACCTAAAAAGCCCTCGCGGGCCGCTCGCGGCCCGCGCACCGCGCGACCTCTAGTTTATATATATAAAGCTCGATTACCACTGACTCACTGATTGACAGAATTGATCTCCCAGATGGAGCCGTGGGGGGTACAAGTCATACATGAAGTCATAAACCTTGAGGTCCAGTGAGTCCGGGAAAAATCCGAAATGACCTGAAAGTGGAACCCTGACCGGAACTGCCCTACGGATCTCGAAAATTACAAGTCGCACACCCATAGTGCTGGAACTAAAAATGTCAAGAACCCTGGGCCGTTTGACGAGCCGGTGAAAAAAAGATGGCGTCCATACAAAAAAAGATGGCGGCCATACAAAATTGAAACGCTCACCGTTCCGAAACCGTTGGAGATAGCGGGGGGGTGCTCGACCAAATGTCATAGAGGACGACGGGGGCTTTCCGGTGGGGGTCATTAAAATCCAAGATGGCGGATTCAAAATGGCGGCCAAAAAAAAATATGGTCCGAGCCGGCTGAAAATTGGCATCCGGGGGTTTTCGGGGGCACCGATTCATAATCCGGGATCAAATTTTTTTTTCCGCCATTTTCCAATATGGCCGCCATACAAGTGTTCATTTTGGATTTTCACCCAATTGTTCTCCCAGAAGGAGCCGTCGGGGGTAAAAGCGATGTATGGGAGTCGTATAAAGGGGGGTCCTGTGAGCTTAAGAAAAGTCCGAAATGACCTGAAAGTGGAACACTGACCGGAACTGCCCTACGGATCTCGAAAACGACAAGTCGCAGACATGTAGTGCCTGAACTAAAAATGTCGAGGACCCTGGGCCAATTGATGAACCGGTGAAAAAAAGATGGCTTCCATACAAAAAAACATGGCCGCCATACAAAATAGTAACGCTCACCGTTCCGAAACCGTTGGAGATAGCGGGGGGGTGGTCGAACCATTTTCATAGAGGATAGAGGGGGCTTTCCGGTGGTGGTCATAAAAATCCAAGATGGCGGATCCAAAATGGCGGCCGAAAAATATGTTGCTCCGAGCCGGCTGAAAATTGGCGTCCGGGGGTTTTCGGGGACACCGATTCATAATCCGTGGTCGACTTTTATTTTCCGCCATTTTTCAATATGGCCGCCATACAAACGCATCTTTTGGAGCAATTGTTCTCCCAGAAGGAGCCGTGGGGGGTAAAAGTATTGTATGGGAGTCGTATAGAGGGGGGTCCTGTGAGTTTAGGAAAAGTCCGAAATGACCTGAAAGTGGAACGCTGACCGGAACTGCCCTACGGAACTCGAAAGTTACAAGTCGCACACCCATACTGCCGGAACTAAAAATGTCGAGGACCCTGGATCGATCGACGAGCCGGTGAAGAAAAGATGGCTTCCATACAAAAAAAGATGGCGGCCATACAAAAGTGTTCATTTTGGTTTTTCACTCAATTGTTCTCCCAGAAGGAGCCTTCGGTGGTAAAACTCATGTATAGAATTCGTATAGAAGGGGGTCCTATAAGTTCAGGAAAAGTCCGAAATGACCTGAAAGTGGAACGCTGACCGGAACTGCCCTACGGATCTCGAAAATTACAAGTCGCAATGCTATACCGCCCCAACTATAAATGATAAGGACCCTGGGCCGTTTGACGAACCGGTGAAAAAAAGATGGCTTCCATACAAAAAAAGATGGCGGCCATACAAGTGTTCATTTTGGATGTTCACACAATTGCTCTCCCAGAAGGAGCCGTGGGAGGTAAAAGTCATGTATCGGAGTCATATAGAAGGGGGTCCTATGAGTTTATGAAAAGTCCGAAAAGACCTGAAAGTGGAACGCTGACCGGAACTGCCCCACGGATCTCGAAAATGAGAAGTCGCACACCCATACTGCTCGAATTAAAAATGTGTATGATCTTGGGTAAATTGACGAGCTGGTAAAAAAAAATGGCTTTCATACAAAAAAACATGGCCGCCATATAAACGCTTCTTTTGGAGCAATTGTTCTAAAAGGAGTCGTGCGGGGTAAAAGTCATGTATGGAGTTGTATAGTGGAAATTCCAGTAAGTTTAAGAAAAATCCGAGATGACCTGAAAGTAGAACCCTGACCGGAACTGCCCTACGGATCTCGAAAACGGCAAAACGCAGACCCATATTGCCCGAACTAAAAATGTCGAGGACCCTGGGTCGATTGATGAGCTGGTAAAAAAAAGATGGCTTCCAAAAAAAATACATGGCCGCCATACAAGTGTTCATTTTGGATTTTCGCACAATTATTCTCACAGAAGGAGCCGTGGGAGGTTAAAGTTATGTATGGGAGTTATATAGGGAAGGGTCCAGTGAGTTTAGGAAAAATCCGAAATAACCTGAAAGTGGAACCGTGACCAGAACTGCCCTATGGATCTCGAAAACTACAAGTTGCAGACGCACGGTGCCGGAACTAAAAATTTCGAGTACCGTGGGACGATTGACGAGCTGGTGAAAAAAAGATGGCTTCCATACAAAAGAACATGGCTGCCATACAGATGTTCATTTTGGATTTTCACACAATTGTTCTCCCAGTAGGAGCCATGGGAAGTAAAAGTGACGTATGGGAGTCGTATAGAGGGGGGTCCTGTGAGTTTAATAAAAGTCCGAAATGACCTGAAAGTGGAACGCTGACCGGAACTGCCCTACGGATCTCGAAAATAACAAGTCGCAAACCTATACCGCCGGAACTAAAAATGTCAAGGACCCTGGGCCGTTTGACGAGCCGGTGAAAAAAAGATGGCGTCCATACAAAAAAAGATGGCGGCCATACAAAATTGAAACGCTCACCGTTCCGAAACCGTTGGAGATAGCGGGGGGGTGCTCGACCAAATGTCATAGAGGACGACGGGGGCTTTCCGGTGGGGGTCATTAAAATCCAAGATGGCGGATTCAAAATGGCGGCCAAAAAAAAATATGGTCCGAGCCGGCTGAAAATTGGCATCCGGGGGTTTTCGGGGGCACCGATTCATAATCCGGGATCAAATTTTTTTTTCCGCCATTTTCCAATATGGCCGCCATACAAGTGTTCATTTTGGATTTTCACCCAATTGTTCTCCCAGAAGGAGCCGTCGGGGGTAAAAGCGATGTATGGGAGTCGTATAAAGGGGGGTCCTGTGAGCTTAAGAAAAGTCCGAAATGACCTGAAAGTGGAACACTGACCGGAACTGCCCTACGGATCTCGAAAATGAAAAGTCGAACACCCACACTGCCGGAACTAAAAATGTCGAGGACCCTGGGCCGTTTGACGAGCCGGTGAAAAAAAGATGGTTTCCATACAAAAAAACATGGCTGCCATACAAAATCAAAAATCATATTTTTTTTAAGTTATGTTACAAGCACCACCTACAATGCCCCGCGGGCCGCATGCGGCCCGCGCACCCACGCGACCTCTAGTTTACTTATATAAAGCTCGATTACCACTGACTTTTATATATATAAAGCTCGATTACCACTGACTCACTGACTCACTGACTGATTGACACAATTGTTCTCCCAGATGGAGCCGTGGGGGGTTAAAGTCATGTATGGGAGTCGTATAGAAGGGGGTCCAGTGAGTCCGGGAAAAATCCGAAATGACCTGAAAGTGGAACCCTGACCAGAACTGCCCTACGGATCTCGAAAATTACAAGTCGGACACCCACACCGCCGGAACTAAAAATGTCAAGGACCCTGGGCCGTTTGACGAGCCGGTGAAAAAAAGATGGCTTCCATACAAAAAAAGATGGCGGCCATACAAAATTGAAACGCTCACCGTTCCGAAACCGTGGGAGATAGCGGGGGGGTGTTCGACCAAATGTCATAGAGGATGACGGGGGCTTTTTGGTGGGGATCATAAAAATCCAAGATGGCGGATTCAAAATGGCGGCCAAAAAAAAAAATGGTCCGAGCCGGCTGAAAATTGGCATCCAGGGGTTTTCGGGGGCACCGATTCATAATCCGGGATCAAATTTTTTTTTCCGCCATTTTCCAATATGGCCGCCATACAAGTGTTCATTTTGGATTTTCACCCAATTGTTCTCCCAGAAGGAGCCGTCGGGGGTAAAAGCGATGTATGGGAGTCGTATAGAGGGGGGTCCTGTGAGCCTAAGAAAAGTCCGAAATTACCTGAAAGTGGAACACTGACCGGAACTGCCCTACGGATCTCGAAAATGAAAAGTCGAACACCCACACTGCCGGAACTAAAAATGTCGAGGACCCTGGGCCGTTTGACGAGCCGGTGAAAAAAAGATGGCTTCCATACAAAAAAAATGGCGGCCATACAAAATTGAAACGCTCACCGTTCCTAAACCGTTGGAGATAGCGGCAGGGTGCTCGAACCATTTTCATAGAGGATGGAGGGGGCTTTCCGGTGGTGGTCATAAAAATCCAAGATGGCGGACTCAAAATGGCGGCCATAAAAAAAAATGGTCCGAGCCGGCTGAAAATTGGCATCCGGGGATTTTCGGGGGCACCGATTCATAATCCGGAGTCGATTATTTTTTTCCGCCATTTTTCAATATGGCCGCCATACAAACGCATCTTTTGGAGCAATTGGTCTCCCAGAAGGATCCGTGGGGGGTAAAAGTATTGTATGGGAGTCGTATAGAGGGGGGTCCTGTGAGTTTAGGAAAAGTCCGAAATGACCTGAAAGTGGAACGCTGACCGGAACTGCCCTACGGAACTCGAAAGTTACAAGTCGCACACCCATTCTGCCGGAACTAAAAATGTCGAGGACCCTGGGTCGATCGACGAGCCGGTGAAGAAAAGATGGCTTCCATACAAAAAAGATGGCGGCCATACAAAAGTGTTCATTTTGGTTTTTCACTCAATTGTTCTCCCAGAAGGAGCCGTCGGGGGTAAACGTCATGTTTGGGAGTCGTATAGAAGGGGGTCCTTTGAGTTCAGGAAAGTCCGAAATGACCTGAAAGTGGAACGCTGACCGGAACTGCCCTACGGATCTCGAAAATGAGAAGTCGCACACCCATACTGCCGGAACTAAAAATCTCGAGTACCTTGGGACGATTGACGAGCCGGTGAAAAAAAGATGGCTTCCATACAAAAAAAGATGGCCGCCATACAAGTGATCATTTTGGATTTTCACTCAATTGTTCTCCCAGAAGGAGCTTTCGGTGGTAAAACTCATGTATAGAATTCGTATAGAAGGGGGTCCTATAAGTTCAGGAAAAGTCCGAAATGACCTGAAAGTGGAACGCTGACCGGAACTGCCCTACGGATCTCGAAAATTACAAGTCGCAATGCTATACCGCCCCAACTAAAAATGTTAAGGACCTTGGGCCGTTTGACGAACCGGTGAAAAAAAGATGGCTTCCATACAAAAAAAGGTGGCGGCCATAGAAGTGTTCATTTTGGATGTTCACACAACTGCTCTCCCAGAAGGAGCCGTGGGAGGTAAAAGTCATGTATCGGAGTCATATAGAAGGGGGTCCTATGAGTTTATGAAAAGTCCGAAAAGACCTGAAAGTGGAACGCTGACCGGAACTGCCCCACGGATCTCGAAAATGAGAAGTCGCACACCCATACTGCTCGAATTAAAAATGTGTATGATCTTGGGTAAATTGACGAGCTGGTAAAAAAAAATGGCTTTTATACAAAAAAACATGGCCGCCATATAAACGCTTCTTTTGGAGCAATTGTTCTAAAAGGAGTCGTGCGGGGTAAAAGTCATGTATGGAAGTTGTATAGTGGAAATTCCAGTGAGTTTAAGAAAAATCCGAGATGACCTGAAAGTAGAACCCTGACCGGAACTGCCCTACGGATCTCGAAAACGGCAAAACGCAGACCCATATTGCCCGAACTAAAAATGTCGAGGACCCTGGGTCGATTGATGAGCTGGTAAAAAAAAGATGGCTTCGAAAAAAAATACATGGCCGCCATACAAGTGTTCATTTTGGATTTTCGCACAATTATTCTCACAGAAGGAGCCGTGGGAGGTTAAAGTTATGTATGGGAGTTATATAGGGAAGGGTCCAGTGAGTTTAGGAAAAATCCGAAATAACCTGAATGTGGAACCGTGACCAGAACTGCCCTACGGATCTCGAAAACTACAAGTTGCAGACGCACGGTGCCGGAACTAAAAATTTCGAGTACGGTAGGACGATTGACGAGCCGGTGAAAAAAAGATGGCTTCCATACAAAAGAACATGGCTGCCATACAGGTGTTCATTTTGGATTTTCACACAATTGTTCTCCCAGAAGGAGCCGTCGGGGGTAAAAGTGATGTATGGGTGTCGTATAGAGGGGGGTCCTGTGAGTTTAGGAAAAGTCCGAAATGACCTGAAAGTGGAACGCTGACCGGAACTGCCCTACGGATCTCGAAAATGGCAAGTCGCAAACCTATACCGCCGGAACTAAAAATGTCAGGGACCCTGGGCCAATTGACGATCCGGTGAAAAAAAGATGGCTTCCATACAAAAAACATGGCCGCCATACAAAATTCAAACGCTCACCGTTCCGAAACCGTTAGAGATAGCGGGGGGGTGCTCGAACCAATTTCATAGATGATGGGGAGGGCTTTCCGGTGGTGGTCACAAAAATCCAAGATGGCGGATTCAAAATGGCGGCAATAAAAAAAAATATGGTCCGAGCCGGCTGAAAATTGGCGTCCGGGGGTTTTCGGGGGCATCGAATTATAATCCGGGGTCGACTTTTTATTTCCGCCATTTTTCAATATGGCCGCCATACAAACGCATCTTTTGGAGCAATTGTTCTCTCAGAAGGAGCCGTGGGAGGTAAAAGTTATGTATGGGAGTCGTATAGAAGGGGGTCCTGTGAGGTTAAGAAAAATCTAAAATAAAATGGCCTTAAAGTGGAACTCTGACCGGAACTGCCCTACGGATCTCGAAAACAGCAAGTCGCACACTCATACTGCCGGAACTAAAAATGTCGAGGACCCTGGGTCGATTGACGAACCGGTGAAAAAAAGATGACTTCCATACAAAAAAAACATGGCCGCCATACAAGTGTTCATTTTGGATTATCACCC
Organism: Allophyes oxyacanthae; assembly: GCA_932294325.1. Taxonomy (NCBI): domain Eukaryota; kingdom Metazoa; phylum Arthropoda; class Insecta; order Lepidoptera; family Noctuidae; genus Allophyes; species Allophyes oxyacanthae. The sequence goes on from OW028617.1 coordinate 8,771,146, forward strand.
AATTGTTCTCCCAGAAGGAGCCGTCGGGGGTAAAAAACATGTATGAGGGTCGTATAGAAGGGGGTCCTAAGAGTTCAGGAAAGTCCGAAAAGACCTGAAAGTGGAACGCTTACTGGAACTGCCCTACGGATCTCAAAAACTATAAGTTACACACCTACTGTGCCGGAACTAAAAATGTCAAAGACCCTGGGCTGATCGACGAGTCGGTGAAAAAAGATGGCTTCCATACAAAAAAACATGGCCGCCATACAAGTGTTCATTTTGGATTTTCACTCAATTGTTCTCCCAGAAGGAGCCTTCGGGGGTAAAACTCATGTATAAGAGTCGTATGGAAGGGGGTCCTATGAGTTCAGAAAACGTCCGAAATGACCTGAAAGTGGAACGCTGACCGGAACTGCCCCACGGATCTCCAAAATGATAAGTCGCACACCCGTACTGCCCGAACTAAAAATGTGTAGGACCTTGGGTCGATTGACGAGCTGGTAAAAAAAAGATGGCTTTCATACAAAAAAACATGGCTGCCATACAAACGCCTCTTAACACGCTTTTATTAGCTTCACCTGTAACTATGTAAGAAAATCTTGGAAGTTAAATTTGACCCACTTCGCGGTTTCCGATTGAGTTGAAATTTTGCACACACGTTTAGTTAGGATGACAATGCATAGTTAGATAACTGACATCATTCTAAATCCAATATGGCGGACTACTTATGTATTATGCACTACCATGATATGGGTATCAAATGAAAGGGTTTACTGAGAAGACTACGAAAACTAATATAACGTCAAACTTAATTCAATATGGCGGACGCCCCAAGATGGTAGACAAGATTTTCTTATCTACCATCATGATATGGGTATCAAATAAAAGGGTCTGCTGGGAAAAAAACGAAAAATAAAGTCAAAGTGAAAGTCAAAGCCAAAGTCAAAGTCAAATCACTTTACAAATCGTGTTTTAATTATTTTTTAAGTTAATTTAAGAGTTCCACCACAACCTCCGCGGGCCGCGGGCGGGGACCAAATTTTTTTTCCGCCATTTTTCAATATGGCCGCCATACAAACGCATCTTTTGGAGCAATTATTCTCCCACAAGGAGTCATGGGGGGTAAAAGTCATGTGTGGGAGTCGTACAGAGAGAGGCCCAGTGAGATGACCTGAAAGTCGAACCCTGACTGGAACAGCCCTACGGATCTCGAAAACGTAAAGCCGCAGACCTATACTGCCAGAATTAAAAATGTCAAGGACCTTGGGTCGATCGACGAACTGGTGAAAAATCATGGCTACTATACAAAAAAACATGGCCGCCATACAAGTGTTTATTTTTGGATTTACACTCAATTGTTCTCCCGGATGTAGCCGCGGGGGGTAAAAGTGATGTATGGGAGACGTATAGAGGGAAGTCCAGGGAGTTCAGCAAAAAACCGAAATAACCTAAAAGTGGAACGCTAACCAGAACTGCCCCACGGATCTCGAAAATGAGAAGTCGCACACCCATACTGCCCGAACTAAAAATGTGTAGGACCTTGGGTCGATTGACGAGTTGGTAAAAAAAAGATGGCTTCCATACAAAAAAACATGGCCGCCATACAAGTGTTCATTTTGGATTTTTCACACAATTGCTCTCCGAGAAGGAGCCGTGGGAGGTAAAAGTCATGTATGGGAGTCATATAGAAGGGGATCTTAAGAGTTTAGAAAAAGTCCAGGATGACCTGAAAGTGGAACGCTTACCGGAACTGCCCTACGGATCTCAAAAACTATAAGTCGCACACCCACTGTGTCGGAACTAAAAATGTCACAGACCCTGGGCCGATCGACGATCTGGTGAAAAAAAGATGGCTTCCATACAAAAAAACATGACCGCCATACAAGTGTTCATTTTGGATTTTGACCCAATTGTTCTCCCAGAAGGAGCCATGGGGGGTAAAAGTCATGTATGGGAGTCGTATAGAGGGGGGTCCTTTGAGTCTAGGAAAAGTCCGAAATGACCTGAAAGTGGAACACTGACCAGAACTGCCCTACGGAGCTCGAAAACGACAAGTCGCAAACCTATACCGCCGGAACTAAAAATGTCGAGGACCCTGGGCCGTTTGCCGAGGCGGTGAAAAAAAGATGGCTTCCATACAAAAAAACATGGCCGCCATACAAGTGTTCATTTTGGATTTTCACTCAATTGTTCTACCAGAAGGAGCTTTTGGGGGTAAAACTCATGTATGGGAGTCGTATAGAAGGGGGTCTTATGAGTTCAGGAAAAGTCCGAAATGACTTAAAAGTGAAATCCTGACCGGAACTGCCCTACGGAGCTCAAAAACGGCAAGTCGCCGACCCATAGTGCCTGAACTAAAAATGTCCAGGATCCTGGGTCGATTGACAAGCCGGTGAAAAAAGCTGGTTTCCATACAAAAAAACATGGCCGCCATGCAAGTGTTCATTTTGGATTTTCACACAATTGTTCTCCCAGTAGGAGCCATGGGCGATAAAAGTTATGTATGGGAGTCGTATAGAAGGGGTCCTGTGAGTTCAGGAAAAGTCCGAAATGACCTGAAAGTGGAACCCTGACTGGAACAGCCCTACGGAGCTCGAAAACTACAAGTCGCAGACCGAGGTTGCCGGAACTAAAAATGTCGAGGAGCTTGGTCAGATCGTCGAGCCGGTGAAGAAAAGATGGCTTCCATACAAAAAAAGATGGCGGCCATACAAAAGTGTTCATTTTGGTTTTTCACTCAATTGTTCTCCCAAAAGGAGCCGTCGGGGGTAAAAGTCATGTTTGGGAGTCGTATAGAAGGGGGTCCTATGAGTTCAGGAAAAGTCCGAAATGACCTGAAAGTGGAACGCTGCTGGAACTGCCCTACGGATCTCGAAAATTAAAAGTCGCAAACCTATACCGCCGGAACTAAAAATGTCAAGGACCCTGGGCCGTTTGACGAGCCGGTGAAAAAAAGATGGCTTCCATACAAAAAAACATGGCTGCCATACAAAACCAAATATCATATTTATTTTGAGTAATGTTACAAGCTCCACCCGAAAAGCCCTCGCGGGCCGCTCGCGGCCCGCGCACCGCGCGACCTCTAGTTTATATATATAAAGCTCGATTACCACTGACTCACTGATTGACAGAATTGATCTCCCAGATGGAGCCGTGGGGGGTACAAGTCATACATGAAGTTATAAACCTTGAGGTCCAGTGAGTCCGGGAAAAATCCGAAATGACCTGAAAGTGGAACCCTGACCGGAACTGCCCTACGGATCTCGAAAATTACAAGTCGCACACCCATAGTGCTGGAACTAAAAATGTCAAGAACCCTGGGCCGTTTGACGAGCCGGTGAAAAAAAGATGGCGTCCATACAAAAAAAGATGGCGGCCATACAAAATTGAAACGCTCACCGTTCCGAAACCGTTGGAGATAGTGGGGGGGTGCTCGACCAAATGTCATAGAGGACGACGGGGGCTTTTCGGTGGGGGTCATAAAAATCCAAGATGGCGGACTCAAAATGGCGGCCATAAAAAAAAATGGTCCGAGCCGGCTGAAAATTGGCATCCGGGGGTTTTCGGGGGCACCAATTCATAATCCGGGGTCGATTTTTTTTTTCCGCCATTTTTCAATATGGCCGCCATACAAGTGTTCATTTCGGATTTTCACCCAATTGTTCTCCCAGAAGGAGCCGTGGGGGATAAAAGGGATGTATTGGAGTCGTATAGAAGGGGGTCCTGTGAGTTTAGGAAAAGTCAGAAATGACCTGAAAGTGGAACTCTGACCGGAACTGCCCTACGGATCTCGAAAACGACAAGTCGCAGTCCTACAGTGCTGGAACTAAAAATGTCGAGGACCCTGGGCCGTTTAACGAGCCGGTGAAAAAAAGATGGCTTCCATACAAAAAAAATGGCGGCCATACAAAATTGAAACGCTCACCGTTCCTAAACCGTTGGAGATAGCGGCAGGGTGCTCGAACCATTTTCATAGAGGATGGAGGGGGCTTTCCGGTGGTGGTCATAAAAATCCAAGATGGCGGACTCAAAATGGCGGCCATAAAAAAAAATGGTCCGAGCCGGCTGAAAATTGGCATCCGGGGATTTTCGGGGGCACCGATTCATAATCCGGAGTCGATTATTTTTTTCCGCCATTTTTCAATATGGCCGCTATACAAACGCATCTTTTGGAGCAATTGGTCTCCCAGAAGGATCCGTGGGGGGTAAAAGTATTGTATGGGAGTCGTATAGAGGGGGGTCCTGTGAGTTTAGGAAAAGTCCGAAATGACCTGAAAGTGGAACGCTGACCGGAACTGCCCTACGGAACTCGAAAGTTACAAGTCGCACACCCATACTGCCGGAACTAAAAATGTCGAGGACCCTGGGTCGATCGACGAGCCGGTGAAGAAAAGATGGCTTCCATACAAAAAAAGATTGCGGCCATACAAAAGTGTTCATTTTGGTTTTTCACTCAATTGTTCTCCCAGAAGGAGCCGTCGGGGGTAAACGTCATGTTTGGGAGTCGTATAGAAGGGGGTCCTATGAGTTCAGGAAAGTCCGAAATGACCTGAAAGTGGACCGCTGACCGGAACTGCCCTACGGATCTCGAAAATGAGAAGTCGCACACCCATACTGCCGGAACTAAAAATCTCGAGTACCTTGGGACGATTGACGAGCCGGTGAAAAAAAGATGGCTTCCATACAAAAAAAGATGGCCGCCATACAAGTGTTCATTTTGGATTTTCACTCAATTGTTCTCCCAGAAGGAGCCTTCGGTGGTAAAACTCATGTATAGAATTCGTATAGATGGGGGTCCTATAAGTTCAGGAAAAGTCCGAAATGACCTGAAAGTGGAACGCTGACCGGAACTGCCCTACGGATCTCGAAAATTACAAGTCGCAATGCTATACCGCCCCAACTAAAAATGTTAAGGACCCTGGGCCGTTTGACGAACCGGTGAAAAAAAGATGGCTTCCATACAAAAAAAGATGGCGGCCATACAAGTGTTCATTTTGGATGTTCACACAATTGCTCTCCCAGAAGGAGCCGTGGGAGGTAAAAGTCATGTATCGGAGTCATATAGAAGGGGGTCCTATGAGTTTATGAAAAGTCCGAAAAGACCTGAAAGTGGAACGCTGACCGGAACTGCCCCACGGATCTCGAAAATGAGAAGTCGCACACCCATACTGCTCGAATTAAAAATGTGTATGATCTTGGATAAATTGACGAGCTGGTAAAAAAAATGGCTTTCATACAAAAAAACATGGCCGCCATATAAACGCTTCTTTTGGAGCAATTGTTCTAAAAGGAGTCGTGCGGGGTAAAAGTCATGTATGGAAGTTGTATAGTGGAAATTCCATTGAGTTTAAGAAAAATCCGAGATGACCTGAAAGTAGAACCCTGACCGGAACTGCCCTACGGATCTCAAAAACGGCAAAACGCAGACCTATATTGCCCGAACTAAAAATGTCGAGGACCCTGGGTCGATTGATGAGCTGGTAAAAAAAAGATGGCTTCCAAAAAAAATACATGGCCGCCATACAAGTGTTCATTTTGGATTTTCGCACAATTATTCTCACAGAAGGAGCCGTGGGAGGTTAAAGTTATGTATGGGAGTTATATAGGGAAGGGTCCAGTGAGTTTAGGAAAAATCCGAAATAACCTGAAAGTGAAACCGTGACCAGAACTGCTCTACGGATCTCGAAAACTACAAGTTGCAGACGCACGGTGCCGGAACTAAAAATTTCGAGTACGGTAGGACGATTGACGAGCCGGTGAAAAAAAGATGGCTTCCATACAAAAGAACATGGCTGCCATACAGGTGTTCATTTTGGATTTTCACACAATTGTTCTCCCAGAAGGAGCCGTCGGGGGTAAAAGTGATGTATGGGTGTCGTATAGAGGGGGGTCCTGTGAGTTTAGGAAAAGTCCAAAATGAGCTGAAAGTGGAACGCTGACCGGAACTGCCCTACGGATCTCAAAAATGGCAAGTCGCAAACCTATACCGCCGGAACCAAAAATGTCAGGGACCCTAGGCCGATTGACGATCCGGTGAAAAAAAGATGGCTTCCATACAAAAATACATGGCCGCCATACAAAATTCAAACGCTCACCGTTCCGAAACCGTTAGAGATAGCGGGGGGGTGCTCGAACCAATTTCATAGATGATGGGGAGGGCTTTCCGGTGGTGGTCACAAAAATCCAAGATGGCGGATTCAAAATGGCGGCAATAAAAAAAATTATGGTCCGAGCCGGCTGAAAATTGGCGTCCGGGGGTTTTCGGGGGCACCGATTTATAATCCGGGGTCGACTTTTTATTTCCGCCATTTTTCAATATGGCCGCCATACAAACGCATCTTTTGGAGCAATTGTTCTCTCAGAAGGAGCCGTGGGAGGTAAAAGTTATGTATGGGAGTCGTATAGAAGGGGGTCCTGTGAGGTTAAGAAAAATCTAAAATAAAATGGCCTTAAAGTGGAACTTTGACCGGAACTGCCCTACGGATCTCGAAAACAGCAAGTCGCACACTCATACTGCCGGAACTAAAAATGTCGAGGACCCTGGGTCGATTGACGAGCCGGTGAAAAAAAGATGACTTCCATACAAAAAAAACATGGCCGCCATACAAGTGTTCATTTTGGATTATCACCCAATTGTTCTCCCAGAAGGAGCCGTCGGGGGTAAAAATCATGTATCAGGGTCGTATAGAAAGGGGTCCTAAGAGTTTAGAAAAAGTCCAGAATGACCTGAAAGTCGAACGCTTACTGGAACTGCCCTACGGATCTCAAAAACTATAAGTCGCACACCCACTGTGCCGGAACTAAAAATGTCAAAGACTTTGGGCCGATCGACGAGCCGGTGAAAAAAGATGGCTTCCATACAAAAAAACATGGCCGCCATACAAGTGTTCATTTTGGATTTTCACTCAATTGTTCTCCTAAAAGGAGCCGTCGGGGGTAAAAGTCGTGTATGGGAGTCGTAGAGAAGGGGGTCCTATGAGTTCAGGAAAGTCCGAAAAGACCTGAAAGTGGAACGCTTACTGGAACTGCCCTACGGATCTCAAAAACTATAAGTTGCACACCCACTGTGCCGGAACTAAAAATGTCAAAGACCCTGGGCCGATCGACGAGTCGGTGAAAAAAGATGGCTTCCATACAAAAAAACATGGCCGCCATACAAGTGTTCATTTTGGATTTTCACTCAATTGTTCTCCCAGAAGGAGCCTTCGGGGGTAAAACTCATGTATAGGAGTCGTATGGAAGGGGGTCCTATGAGTTCAGAAAAAGTCCGAAATGACCTGAAAGTGGAACGCTGACCGGAACTGCCCCACGGATCTCCAAAATGATAAGTCGCACACCCGTACTGCCCGAACTAAAAATGTGTAGGACCTTGGGTCGATTGACGAGCTGGTAAAAAAAAGATGGCTTTCATACAAAAAAACATGGCTGCCATACAAACGCCTCTTAACACGCTTTTATTAGCTTCACCTGTAACTATGTAAGAAAATCTTGGAAGTTAAATTTGACCCACTTCGCGGTTTCCGATTTAGTTGAAGTTTTGCACACACGTTTAGTTAGGATAACAATGCATAGTTAGATAACTGACGTCATTCTAAATCCAATATGGCGGACTACTTATGTATTATGCACTACCAAGATATGGGTATCAAATGAAAGGGTTTACTGAGAAGACTACGAAAACTAATATAACGTCAAACTTAATTCAATATGGCGGACGCCCCAAGATGGTAGACAAGATTTTCTTATCTACCATCATGATATGGGTATCAAATGAAAGGGTCTGCTGGGAAGAAAACGAAAAATAAAGTCAAAGTGAAAGTCAAAGCCAAAGTCAAAGTCAAAGCACTTTACAAATCGTGTTTTAATTATTTTTTAAGTTAATTTAGGAGTTCCACCACAACCTCCGCGGGCCGCGGGCGGGGACCAAATTTTTTTTCCGCCATTTTTCAATATGGCCGCCATACAAACGCATCTTTTGGAGCAATTATTCTCCCACGAGGAGTCATGGGGGGTAAAAGTCATGTGTGGGAGTCGTACAGAGAGAGGCCCAGTGAGATGACCTGAAAGTCGAACCCTGACTGGAACAGCCCTACGGATCTCGAAAACGTAAAGCCGCAGACCTATACTGCCAGAATTAAAAATGTCAAGGACCTTGGGTCGATCGACGAACTGGTGAAAAATCATGGCTACTATACAAAAAAACATGGCCGCCATACAAGTGTTCATTTTTGGATTTACACTCAATTGTTCTCCCGGAGGTAGCCGCGGGGGGTAAAAGTGATGTATGGGAGACGTATAGAGGGAAGTCCAGGGAGTTCAGCAAAAAACCGAAATAACCTAAAAGTGGAACGCTAACCAGAACTGCCCCACGGATCTCGAAAATGAGAAGTCGCACACCCATACTGCCCGAACTAAAAATGTGTAGGACCTTGGGTCGATTGACAAGCTGGTAAAAAAAGATGGCTTTCATACAAAAAAACATGGCTGCCATACAAAATCAAATATCATATTTATTTTGCGTCATGTTACAAACCCCACCTAAAAAGCCCTCGCGGGCCGCTCGCGGCCCGCGCACCGCGCGACCTCTAGTTTATATATATAAAGCTCGATTACCACTGACTCACTGATTGACAGAATTGATCTCCCAGATGGAGCCGTGGGGGGTACAAGTCATACATGAAGTCATAAACCTTGAGGTCCAGTGAGTCCGGGAAAAATCCGAAATGACCTGAAAGTGGAACCCTGACCGGAACTGCCCTACGGATCTCGAAAATTACAAGTCGCACACCCATAGTGCTGGAACTAAAAATGTCAAGAACCCTGGGCCGTTTGACGAGCCGGTGAAAAAAAGATGGCGTCCATACAAAAAAAGATGGCGGCCATACAAAATTGAAACGCTCACCGTTCCGAAACCGTTGGAGATAGCGGGGGGGTGCTCGACCAAATGTCATAGAGGACGACGGGGGCTTTCCGGTGGGGGTCATTAAAATCCAAGATGGCGGATTCAAAATGGCGGCCAAAAAAAAATATGGTCCGAGCCGGCTGAAAATTGGCATCCGGGGGTTTTCGGGGGCACCGATTCATAATCCGGGATCAATTTTTTTTTTCCGCCATTTTCCAATATGGCCGCCATACAAGTGTTCATTTTGGATTTTCACCCAATTGTTCTCCCAGAAGGAGCCGTCGGGGGTAAAAGCGATGTATGGGAGTCGTATAAAGGGGGGTCCTGTGAGCTTAAGAAAAGTCCGAAATGACCTGAAAGTGGAACACTGACCGGAACTGCCCTACGGATCTCGAAAACGGCAAGTCGCAAACCTATACCGCCTGAACTAAAAATGTCGAGGACCTTGGGCCGTTTGACGAGCCGGTGAAAAAAAGATGGCGTCCATACAAAAAAAATGGCGGCCATACAAAATTGAAACGCTCACCGTTCCGAAACCGTTGGAGATAGCGGGAGGGTGCTCGAACCATTTTCATAGAAGATGGAGGGGGCTTTCCGGTGGTGGTCATAAAAATCCAAGATGGCGGATCCAAAATGGCGGCCGAAAAATAAGTTGCTCCGAGCCGGCTGAAAATTGGCGTCCGGGAGTTTTCGGGGACACCGATTCATAATCCGGGATCAAATTGTTTTTTCCGCCATTTTTCAATATGGCCGCCATACAAACGCATTTTTTGGAGCAATTGTTCTCCCAGAAGGAGCCGTGGGGGGTAAAAGTATTGTATGGGAGTCGTATAGAGGGGGGGTCCTGTGAGTTTAGGAAAAGTCCGAAATGACCTGAAAGTGGAACGCTGACCGGAACTGCCCTACGGAACTCTAAAGTTACAAGTCGCACACCCATACTGCCGGAACTAAAAATGTCGAGTACCTTGGGACGATTGACGAGCCGGTGAAAAAAAGATGGCTTCCATACAAAAAAAGATGGCCGCCATACAAGTGTTCATTTTGGATTTTCACTCAATTGTTCTCCCAGAAGGAGCCTTCGGTGGTAAAACTCATGTATAGAATTCGTATAGAAGGGGGTCCTATAAGTTCAGGAAAAGTCCGAAATGACCTGAAAGTGGAACGCTGACCGGAACTGCCCTACGGATCTCGAAAATTACAAGTCGCAATGCTATACCGCCCCAACTAAAAATGTTAAGGACCCTGGGCCGTTTGACGAACCGGTGAAAAAAAGATGGCTTCCATACAAAAAAAGATGGCGGCCATACAAGTGTTCATTTTGGATGTTCACACAATTGCTCTCCCAAAAGGAGCCGTCGGGGGTAAAAGTCATGTATGGGAGTCGTATAGAGGGGTGCCTATTGAGTTTAGGAAAAGTCCGAAAAGACCTGAAAGTGGAACGCTGACTGGAACTGCCCCACGGATCTCGAAAATGAGAGGTCGCACACCCATACTGCCCTAACTAAAAATGTGTAGGATCTTGAGTCGATTGATGAGCTGGTAAAAAAAATGGCTTTCATACAAAAAAACATGGCCGCCATACAAACGCATCTTTTGGAGCAATTGTTCTGGAAGGAAGGAGCCTTGGGGGGTAAAAGTCATGTATGGGAGTCGTATAGAGGGGAGTTCTGTGAGTTTAGAAAAAGTCCAGAATGACCTGAAAGTGGAACGCTTACTGGAACTGCCCTACGGATCTCAAAAACTATAAGTCGCACACCCACTAAGCCGGAACTAAAAATGTCAAAGACCCTGGGCCGATCGACGAGCCGGTGAAAAAAAGATGGCTTCCATACAAAAAAACATGGCTGCCATACAGGTGTTCATTTTGGATTTTCACACAATTGTTCTCCCAGAAGGAGCCGTCGGGGGTAAAAGTCATGTATGGGAGTCGTATAGAGGGGGGTCCTGTGAGTGTAGGAAAAGTCCGAAATGACCTGAAAGTGGAACACTGACCGGAACTGCCCTACGGATCTCGAAAATTACAAGTTGCAAACCTATACCGCTGGAACTAAAAATGTCAAGGACCCTGGGCCGATGGACGAGCCGGTGAAAAAAAGATAGCTTCCATACAAAAAAACATGGCCGCCATACAAAATAGAAACGCTCACCGTTTCGAAACCGTTAGAGATAGCGGGGGAGTGGTCGAACTAATGTCATAGTAGATGAAGGGAGCTTTCCGGTGGTGGTCATAAAAATCCAAGATGGTGGATTCAAAATGGCGGCCAACTTTTTTTTGTCTCGATCCGGCTGAAAATTGGCCTCCGGGATATTTTGGGGACACCGATTCGTAATTCGGGGTCGATTATTTTTTCCGCCATTTTTCAATATGGCCGCCATACAAGTATTTCTTGAGGAGCAATTGTTCTCCCAGAAGGAGTCGTGGGGGGTAAAAGTGATGTATGGGAGTTGTAGAGAGGGGTGCCCATTGAATTCAGAAAAAAATCGATATGACCTGAAAGTGGAACGCTGACCGGAACTGCCCTAAGGATTTCGAAAATGAGAAGGTGCACACCCATACTGACGGAACTAAAAATGTCAAGGACCCTAGGCCGATGGACGAGCTGGTGAAAATAGATGGCTTCCATACAAAAAAACATGGCCGCCATACAAGTGTTCATTTTGGATTTTCACTCAATTGTTCTCCCAGAAGGAACCGCGGGGGGTAAAAGTCATGTATGGGAGTCGTAAAGAAGGAGGTCCTGTGAGTTTAGAAAAAATCTGAAATGACCTGAAGGTAAACCGCTGACCGGAACTGCCGTACGCATCTCAAAAATGAGAAGTCGCGCACCTGTACTACCCGAACTAAAAATGTTGAGGAGCCTGGTCAGATTGTCGAGCCGGTGATAAAAAGATGGCTTCCATACAAAAAAACATGGCCGCCATACAAGTGTTTATTTTGGATTTTCACACAATTGCTCTCCGAGAAGGAGCCGTGGGAGTTAAAAGTCATGTATAGGAGTCATATAGACGAGGGTCCTAAGAGTTTAGAAAAAGTACAGAATGACCTGAAAGTGGAACGCTTACTGGAACTGCCCTACGGATCTCAAAAACTATACGTCGCACACCCACTGTGCCGGAACTAAAAATGTCAAAGACCCTAGGCCGATCGACGAGCCGGTGAAAATAGATGGCTTCCATATAAAAAAACATGGCCGCCATACAAGTGTTCATTTTGGATTTTCACTCAATTGTTCTCTCAGAAGGAGCCTTCGGGGGTAAAACTCATGTATAGGAGTCGTATAGAAGGGGGTCCTATGAGTTCAGGAAAAGTCCGAAATGACCTGAAAGTGGAACGCTGACCGGAACTGCCCCACGGATCTCCAAAATGAGAAGTCGCACACCCGTACTGCCCGAACTAAAAATGTGTAGGACCTTGGGTCGATTGACGAGCTGGTAAAAAAAAGATGGCTTTCATACAAATAAACATGGCTGCCATACAAACGCCTCTTAACACGCTTTTATTAGCTTCACCTGTAACTATGTAAGAAAATCTTGGAAGTTAAATTTGACCCACTTCGCGGTTTCCGATTGAGGTGAGATTTTGCACACACGTTTAGTTAGGATGACAATGCATAGTTAGATAACTGACGTCATTCTAAATCCAATATGGCGGACTACTTATGTATTATGCACTACCATGATATGGGTATCAAATGAAAGGGTTTGCTGAGAAGAGTACGAAACTAAAATAACGTCACACTTAATTCAATATGGCGGACGCCCCAAGATGGTAGACAAAATTTTCTTATCTACCAACCTGATATGGGTATCAAATGAAAGGGTCTGCTGGGAAGAAAACGAAAAATAAAGTCAAAGTGAAAGTCGATTTCAAAGTGAAAGTCAAAGTCGAAGTCAAAGTCAAAGTCAGTCAAAGTCGAAGTCAAAGTCAAAGTCAAAGCACTTTCCAAATCGTGTTTTTTTTTTTTTAAGTTAATTTAAGAGTTCCACCACAACCTCCGCAGGCCGCCCGCGGGCCGCGCTCCGCGCGACCTCTAAGCTTTTTGAACCCTAACCGTTTCGAAACCGTTAGAGATAGTGTGTGGGGGTGCTCGACCAAATATCATCGAAGACGAGAGGGGCTTTTCGTTGGTCGTGATAAAAATCCAAGGTGGCGGATTCAAAATGGCGGCCAACAAAAAATATGGTCCGATCGGGCTGAAAATTGGCGTCCTGAGGTTTTCGGGGGCACCGATTCATAATCCGGGACCAACTTTTTTTTCCGCCATTTTCAATATGGCCGCCATACAAACGCATCTTCTGGAGCAATTGTTCCCCCAGAAGGAGTCATGGGGGGTAAAAGTCATGTGTGGGATTCGTACAGAGAGAGGCCCAGTGAGAAATGACCTGAAAGTCGAACTCTGACTGGAACAGCCCTACGGATCTCGAAAACTGAAAGCTGCAGACCTATACTGCCAGAACTAAAAATGTCAAGGACCTTGGGTCGATCGACGAACTGGTGAAAAATCATGGCTACTATACAAAAAAATATGGCCGCCATACAAGTGTTCATTTTTGGATTTTCACTCAATTGTTCTCCCAGAAGGAGCCGTCAGGGGTAAAAGTCATGTATGGGAGTCGTATAGAAGGGGGTCCTATGAGTTCAGGAAAAGTCCGAAATAACCTAAAAGTGGAACGCTGACCGGAACTGCCCCACGGATCTCGAAAATGAGAAGTCGCACACCCATAGTGCCAGAACTAAAAATGTCAAGGACCCTGGGCCGTTTGACGAGCCGTTGAAAAAAAGATGGTTTCCATACAAAAAAATATGGCCGCCATACAAGTGTTCATTTTGGATTTTCGCCCAATTGTTCTCCCAAAAGGAGCCGTCGGGGGTAAAAGTCATGTATGGAAGTCGTATAGAGGGGTGCCCATTGAGTTTAAGAAAAGTCCGAAATGACCTGAAAGTGGAACGCTGATCGGAACTGCCCTACGGATCTCGAAAACGGCAAGTCGCATTCTCATACTGCCGGAACTAAAAATATCGAGGACCCTGGGTCGATCGACGAGCTGGTGAAGAAAAGATGGTTTCCATACAAAAAAACATGGCCGCCATACAAAAGTGTTCATTTTGGATTTTCTTACAATTGTTCTCCCAGAAGGAGCCGTCGGGGGTAAAAGTCATGTATGAGGATCGTATAGAAGGGGGCCCAGTAAGTTCAGGAAAAGTCCGAAATGACCTGAAAGTGGAACGCTGACCGGAACTGCCCTAAGGATCTCGAAAATTACAAGTCGCAGACCTACAGTGCTTGAACTAAAAATGTCGAGTACCGTGGGACGATTGACGAGCCGGTGAAAAAAAATGGCTTCCATACAAAAAAATATGGCCGCCATACAATTGTTCATTTTGGATTTTCGCCTAATTGTTCTCCCAAAAGGAGCCGTCAGGGGTAAAAGTTATATATGAGAGTCGTATAGAAGGCGGTCCTATGAGTCCAGGAAAAGTCCGAAATGGCTTGAAAGTGGAACGCTGACCGGAACTGCTCTACGGATCTCGAAAATGGGAAGTCGCACACCCATAGTGCCGGAACTAAAAATGTCGAGTACTCTGGGACGATTGACGAACCGGTGAAAAACGATGGCTTCCATACAAAAAAACATGGCCGCCATACAAGTGTTCATTTTGGATTTTTACTCAATTGTCCTCCCAAAAGGAGCCGTCAGGGTAAAAGTTATGTATGAGAGTCGTAGAGAGGGGTGCCCAGTGAATTCAGAAAAAAACTGAAATGACCTAAAAGTGGAACGCTAAACGGAACTGCCCTACGGATCTCGAAAACGACAAGTCGCAGACCTGTAGTGCCCGAACTAGAAATGTCGAGGACCCTGAGCCAATTGACGAGCTGGTGAAAAAAAGATGGTTTCCATACAAAGGGGTCCACTGAGTTCAGGAAAAGTATGAAATGACCTGAAAGTGGTCTTCTGACCGGAACTGCCCTACGGATCTCAAAAACTATGAGTCGCAGACCCACGGTGCTGGAACTAAAAATGTCGAGGAACCTGGGACGATTGATGAGTTGATGAAAAAGTGGAACCCTGACCAAAACAGCCATAGGGATCTCGAAAATGAAAAGTCGCACACCCACACTGCCGGAACTAAAAATGTCAAGGACCCTGGGCCGTTTGACGAGCCGGTGAAAAAAAGATGGCTTCCATACAAAAAAACATGGCTGCCATACAAAATCAAATATCATATTTATTTTGAGTGATGTTACAAACCCCACCTAAAAAGCCCTCGCGGGCCGCTCGCGGCCCGCGCACCGCGCGACCTCTAGTTTTATTTATTTATATATATAAAGCTCGATTACCACTGACTCACTGATTGACAGAATTGATCTCCCAGATGGAGCCGTGGGGGGTACAAGTCATACATGAAGTTATAAACCTTGAGGTCCAGTGAGTCCGGGAAAAATCCGAAATGACCTGAAAGTGGAACCCTGACCGGAACTGCCCTACGGATCTCGAAAATTACAAGTCGCACACCCATAGTGCTGGAACTAAAAATGTCAAGAACCCTGGGCCGTTTGACGAGCCGGTGAAAAAAAGATGGCGTCCATACAAAAAAAGATGGCGGCCATACAAAATTGAAACGCTCACCGTTCCGAAACCGTTGGAGATAGTGGGGGGGTGCTCGACCAAATGTCATAGAGGACGACGGGGGCTTTTCGGTGGGGGTCATAAAAATCCAAGATGGCGGACTCAAAATGGCGGCCATAAAAAAAAATGGTCCGAGCCGGCTGAAAATTGGCATCCGGGGGTTTTCGGGGGCACCAATTCATAATCCGGGGTCGATTTTTTTTTTCCGCCATTTTTCAATATGGCCGCCATACAAGTGTTCATTTCGGATTTTCACCCAATTGTTCTCCCAGAAGGAGCCGTGGGGGATAAAAGGGATGTATTGGAGTCGTATAGAAGGGGGTCCTGTGAGTTTAGGAAAAGTCAGAAATGACCTGAAAGTGGAACTCTGACCGGAACTGCCCTACGGATCTCGAAAACGACAAGTCGCAGTCCTACAGTGCTGGAACTAAAAATGTCGAGGACCCTGGGCCGTTTAACGAGCCGGTGAAAAAAAGATGGCTTCCATACAAAAAAAATGGCGGCCATACAAAATTGAAACGCTCACCGTTCCTAAACCGTTGGAGATAGCGGCAGGGTGCTCGAACCATTTTCATAGAGGATGGAGGGGGCTTTCCGGTGGTGGTCATAAAAATCCAAGATGGCGGACTCAAAATGGCGGCCATAAAAAAAAATGGTCCGAGCCGGCTGAAAATTGGCATCCGGGGATTTTCGGGGGCACCGATTCATAATCCGGAGTCGATTATTTTTTTCCGCCATTTTTCAATATGGCCGCTATACAAACGCATCTTTTGGAGCAATTGGTCTCCCAGAAGGATCCGTGGGGGGTAAAAGTATTGTATGGGAGTCGTATAGAGGGGGGTCCTGTGAGTTTAGGAAAAGTCCGAAATGACCTGAAAGTGGAACGCTGACCGGAACTGCCCTACGGAACTCGAAAGTTACAAGTCGCACACCCATACTGCCGGAACTAAAAATGTCGAGGACCCTGGGTCGATCGACGAGCCGGTGAAGAAAAGATGGCTTCCATACAAAAAAAGATTGCGGCCATACAAAAGTGTTCATTTTGGTTTTTCACTCAATTGTTCTCCCAGAAGGAGCCGTCGGGGGTAAACGTCATGTTTGGGAGTCGTATAGAAGGGGGTCCTATGAGTTCAGGAAAGTCCGAAATGACCTGAAAGTGGACCGCTGACCGGAACTGCCCTACGGATCTCGAAAATGAGAAGTCGCACACCCATACTGCCGGAACTAAAAATCTCGAGTACCTTGGGACGATTGACGAGCCGGTGAAAAAAAGATGGCTTCCATACAAAAAAAGATGGCCGCCATACAAGTGTTCATTTTGGATTTTCACTCAATTGTTCTCCCAGAAGGAGCCTTCGGTGGTAAAACTCATGTATAGAATTCGTATAGATGGGGGTCCTATAAGTTCAGGAAAAGTCCGAAATGACCTGAAAGTGGAACGCTGACCGGAACTGCCCTACGGATCTCGAAAATTACAAGTCGCAATGCTATACCGCCCCAACTAAAAATGTTAAGGACCCTGGGCCGTTTGACGAACCGGTGAAAAAAAGATGGCTTCCATACAAAAAAAGATGGCGGCCATACAAGTGTTCATTTTGGATGTTCACACAATTGCTCTCCCAGAAGGAGCCGTGGGAGGTAAAAGTCATGTATCGGAGTCATATAGAAGGGGGTCCTATGAGTTTATGAAAAGTCCGAAAAGACCTGAAAGTGGAACGCTGACCGGAACTGCCCCACGGATCTCGAAAATGAGAAGTCGCACACCCATACTGCTCGAATTAAAAATGTGTATGATCTTGGATAAATTGACGAGCTGGTAAAAAAAATGGCTTTCATACAAAAAAACATGGCCGCCATATAAACGCTTCTTTTGGAGCAATTGTTCTAAAAGGAGTCGTGCGGGGTAAAAGTCATGTATGGAAGTTGTATAGTGGAAATTCCATTGAGTTTAAGAAAAATCCGAGATGACCTGAAAGTAGAACCCTGACCGGAACTGCCCTACGGATCTCAAAAACGGCAAAACGCAGACCTATATTGCCCGAACTAAAAATGTCGAGGACCCTGGGTCGATTGATGAGCTGGTAAAAAAAAGATGGCTTCCAAAAAAAATACATGGCCGCCATACAAGTGTTCATTTTGGATTTTCGCACAATTATTCTCACAGAAGGAGCCGTGGGAGGTTAAAGTTATGTATGGGAGTTATATAGGGAAGGGTCCAGTGAGTTTAGGAAAAATCCGAAATAACCTGAAAGTGAAACCGTGACCAGAACTGCTCTACGGATCTCGAAAACTACAAGTTGCAGACGCACGGTGCCGGAACTAAAAATTTCGAGTACGGTAGGACGATTGACGAGCCGGTGAAAAAAAGATGGCTTCCATACAAAAGAACATGGCTGCCATACAGGTGTTCATTTTGGATTTTCACACAATTGTTCTCCCAGAAGGAGCCGTCGGGGGTAAAAGTGATGTATGGGTGTCGTATAGAGGGGGGTCCTGTGAGTTTAGGAAAAGTCCAAAATGAGCTGAAAGTGGAACGCTGACCGGAACTGCCCTACGGATCTCAAAAATGGCAAGTCGCAAACCTATACCGCCGGAACCAAAAATGTCAGGGACCCTAGGCCGATTGACGATCCGGTGAAAAAAAGATGGCTTCCATACAAAAATACATGGCCGCCATACAAAATTCAAACGCTCACCGTTCCGAAACCGTTAGAGATAGCGGGGGGGTGCTCGAACCAATTTCATAGATGATGGGGAGGGCTTTCCGGTGGTGGTCACAAAAATCCAAGATGGCGGATTCAAAATGGCGGCAATAAAAAAAATTATGGTCCGAGCCGGCTGAAAATTGGCGTCCGGGGGTTTTCGGGGGCACCGATTTATAATCCGGGGTCGACTTTTTATTTCCGCCATTTTTCAATATGGCCGCCATACAAACGCATCTTTTGGAGCAATTGTTCTCTCAGAAGGAGCCGTGGGAGGTAAAAGTTATGTATGGGAGTCGTATAGAAGGGGGTCCTGTGAGGTTAAGAAAAATCTAAAATAAAATGGCCTTAAAGTGGAACTTTGACCGGAACTGCCCTACGGATCTCGAAAACAGCAAGTCGCACACTCATACTGCCGGAACTAAAAATGTCGAGGACCCTGGGTCGATTGACGAGCCGGTGAAAAAAAGATGACTTCCATACAAAAAAAACATGGCCGCCATACAAGTGTTCATTTTGGATTATCACCCAATTGTTCTCCCAGAAGGAGCCGTCGGGGGTAAAAATCATGTATCAGGGTCGTATAGAAAGGGGTCCTAAGAGTTTAGAAAAAGTCCAGAATGACCTGAAAGTCGAACGCTTACTGGAACTGCCCTACGGATCTCAAAAACTATAAGTCGCACACCCACTGTGCCGGAACTAAAAATGTCAAAGACTTTGGGCCGATCGACGAGCCGGTGAAAAAAGATGGCTTCCATACAAAAAAACATGGCCGCCATACAAGTGTTCATTTTGGATTTTCACTCAATTGTTCTCCTAAAAGGAGCCGTCGGGGGTAAAAGTCGTGTATGGGAGTCGTAGAGAAGGGGGTCCTATGAGTTCAGGAAAGTCCGAAAAGACCTGAAAGTGGAACGCTTACTGGAACTGCCCTACGGATCTCAAAAACTATAAGTTGCACACCCACTGTGCCGGAACTAAAAATGTCAAAGACCCTGGGCCGATCGACGAGTCGGTGAAAAAAGATGGCTTCCATACAAAAAAACATGGCCGCCATACAAGTGTTCATTTTGGATTTTCACTCAATTGTTCTCCCAGAAGGAGCCTTCGGGGGTAAAACTCATGTATAGGAGTCGTATGGAAGGGGGTCCTATGAGTTCAGAAAAAGTCCGAAATGACCTGAAAGTGGAACGCTGACCGGAACTGCCCCACGGATCTCCAAAATGATAAGTCGCACACCCGTACTGCCCGAACTAAAAATGTGTAGGACCTTGGGTCGATTGACGAGCTGGTAAAAAAAAGATGGCTTTCATACAAAAAAACATGGCTGCCATACAAACGCCTCTTAACACGCTTTTATTAGCTTCACCTGTAACTATGTAAGAAAATCTTGGAAGTTAAATTTGACCCACTTCGCGGTTTCCGATTTAGTTGAAGTTTTGCACACACGTTTAGTTAGGATAACAATGCATAGTTAGATAACTGACGTCATTCTAAATCCAATATGGCGGACTACTTATGTATTATGCACTACCAAGATATGGGTATCAAATGAAAGGGTTTACTGAGAAGACTACGAAAACTAATATAACGTCAAACTTAATTCAATATGGCGGACGCCCCAAGATGGTAGACAAGATTTTCTTATCTACCATCATGATATGGGTATCAAATGAAAGGGTCTGCTGGGAAGAAAACGAAAAATAAAGTCAAAGTGAAAGTCAAAGCCAAAGTCAAAGTCAAAGCACTTTACAAATCGTGTTTTAATTATTTTTTAAGTTAATTTAGGAGTTCCACCACAACCTCCGCGGGCCGCGGGCGGGGACCAAATTTTTTTTCCGCCATTTTTCAATATGGCCGCCATACAAACGCATCTTTTGGAGCAATTATTCTCCCACGAGGAGTCATGGGGGGTAAAAGTCATGTGTGGGAGTCGTACAGAGAGAGGCCCAGTGAGATGACCTGAAAGTCGAACCCTGACTGGAACAGCCCTACGGATCTCGAAAACGTAAAGCCGCAGACCTATACTGCCAGAATTAAAAATGTCAAGGACCTTGGGTCGATCGACGAACTGGTGAAAAATCATGGCTACTATACAAAAAAACATGGCCGCCATACAAGTGTTCATTTTTGGATTTACACTCAATTGTTCTCCCGGAGGTAGCCGCGGGGGGTAAAAGTGATGTATGGGAGACGTATAGAGGGAAGTCCAGGGAGTTCAGCAAAAAACCGAAATAACCTAAAAGTGGAACGCTAACCAGAACTGCCCCACGGATCTCGAAAATGAGAAGTCGCACACCCATACTGCCCGAACTAAAAATGTGTAGGACCTTGGGTCGATTGACAAGCTGGTAAAAAAAGATGGCTTTCATACAAAAAAACATGGCTGCCATACAAAATCAAATATCATATTTATTTTGCGTCATGTTACAAACCCCACCTAAAAAGCCCTCGCGGGCCGCTCGCGGCCCGCGCACCGCGCGACCTCTAGTTTATATATATAAAGCTCGATTACCACTGACTGACTGACTCACTGATTGACATAATTGTTCTCCCAGATGGAGCCGTGGGGGGTTAAAGTCATGTATGGGAGTCGTATAGAAGGGGGTCCAGTGAGTCCGGGAAAAATCCGAAATGACCTGAAAGTGGAACCCTGACCGGAACTGCCCTACGGATCTCGAAAATTACAAGTCGCACACCCATAGTGCTGGAACTAAAAATGTCAAGAACCCTGGGCCGTTTGACGAGCCGGTAAAAAAAAGATGGCGTCCATACAAAAAAAGATGGCGGCCATACAAAATTGAAACGCTCACCGTTCCGAAACCGTTGGAGATAGTGGGGGGGTGCTCGACCAAATGTCATAGAGGACGCCGGGGGCTTTCCGGTGGGGGTCATAAAAATCTAAGATGGCGGATTCAAAATGGCGGCCAAAAAAAAAAATGGTCCGAGCCGGCTGAAAATTGGCATCCAGGGGTTTTCGGGGGCACCGATTCATAATCCGGGATCAAATTTTTTTTTCCGCCATTTTCCAATATGGCCGCCATACAAGTGTTCATTTTGGATTTTCACCCAATTGTTCTCCCAGAAGGAGCCGTCGGGGGTAAAAGCGATGTATGGGAGTCGTATAGAGGGGGGTCCTGTGAGCCTAAGAAAAGTCCGAAATGACCTGAAAGTGGAACACTGACCGGAACTGCCCTACGGATCTCGAAAATAAAAAGTCGAACACCCACACTGCCGGAACTAAAAATGTCGAGGACCCTGGGCCGTTTGACGAGCCGGTGAAAAAAAGATGGCTTCCATACAAAAAAAATGGCGGCCATACAAAATTGAAACGCTCACCGTTCCTAAACCGTTGGAGATAGCGGCAGGGTGCTCGAACCATTTTCATAGAGGATGGAGGGGGCTTTCCGGTGGTGGTCATAAAAATCCAAGATGGCGGATCCAAAATGGCGGCCGAAAAATAAGTTGCTCCGAGCTGGCTGAAAATTGGCGTCCGGGGGTTTTCGGGGACACCGATTCATAATCCGTGGTCGACTTTTATTTTCCGCCATTTTTCAATATGGCCGCCATACAAACGCATCTTTTGGAGCAATTGTTCTCCCAGAAGGAGCCGTGGGGGGTAAAAGTATTGTATGGGAGTCGTATAGAAGGGGGTCTTGTGAGTTTAGGAAAAGTCAGAAATGACCTGAAAGTGGAACGCTGACCGGAACTGCCCTACGGAACTCGAAAGTTACAAGTCGCACACCCATACTGCCGGAACTAAAAATGTCGAGGACCCTGGGTCGATCGACGAGCCGGTGAAGAAAAGATGGCTTCCATACAAAAAAAGATGGCGGCCATACAAAAGTGTTCATTTTGGTTTTTCACTCAATTGTTCTCCCAGAAGGAGCCGTCGGGGGTAAACGTCATGTTTGGGAGTCGTATAGAAGGGGGTCCTATGAGTTCAGGAAAGTCCGAAATGACCTGAAAGTGGAACGCTGACCGGAACTGCCCTACGGATCTCGAAAATGAGAAGTCGCACACCCATACTGCCGGAACTAAAAATCTCGAGTACCTTGGGACGATTGACGAGCCGGTGAAAAAAAGATGGCTTCCATACAAAAAAAGATGGCCGACATACAAGTGTTCATTTTGGATTTTCACTCAATTGTTCTCCCAGAAGGAGCCTTCGGTGGTAAAACTCATGTATAGAATTCGTATAGAAGGGGGTCCTATAAGTTCAGGAAAAGTCCGAAATGACCTGAAAGTGGAACGCTGACCGGAACTGCCCCACGGATCTCGAAAATTACAAGTCGCAATGCTATACCGCCCCAACTAAAAATGTTAAGGACCCTGGGCCGTTTGACGAACCGGTGAAAAAAAGATGGCTTCCATACAAAAAAAGATGGCGGCCATACAAGTGTTCATTTTGGATGTTCACACAATTGCTCTCCCAGAAGGAGCCGTGGGAGGTAAAAGTCATGTATTGGAGTCATATAGAAGGGGGTCCTATGAGTTTATGAAAAGTCCGAAAAGACCTGAAAGTGGAACGCTGACCGGAACTGCCCCACGGATCTCGAAAATGAGAAGTCGCACACCCATACTGCTCGAATTAAAAATGTGTATGATCTTGGGTAAATTGACGAGCTGGTAAAAAAAAAATGGCTTTCATACAAAAAAACATGGCCGCCATATAAACGCTTCTTTTGGAGCAATTGTTCTAAAAGGAGTCGTGCGGGGTAAAAGTCATGTATGGAAGTTGTATAGTGGAAATTCCATTGAGTTTAAGAAAAATCCGAGATGACCTGAAAGTAGAACCCTGACCGGAACTGCCCTACGGATCTCGAAAACGGCAAAACGCAGACCCATATTGCCTGAACTAAAAATGTCGAGGACCCTGGGTCGATTGATGAGCTGGTAAAAAAAAGATGGCTTCCAAAAAAAATACATGGCCGCCATACAAGTGTTCATTTTGGATTTTCGCACAATTATTCTCACAGAAGGAGCCGTGGGAGGTTAAAGTTATGTATGGGAGTTATATAGGGAAGGGTCCAGTGAGTTTAGGAAAAATCCGAAATAACCTGAAAGTGGAACCGTGACCAGAACTGCTCTACGGATCTCGAAAACTACAAGTTGCAGACGCACGGTGCCGGAACTAAAAATTTCGAGTACGGTAGGACGATTGACGAGCCGGTGAAAAAAAGATGGTTTCCATAGAAAAGAACATGGCTGCCATACAGGTGTTCATTTTGGATTTTCACACAATTGTTCTCCCAGAAGGAGCCGTCGGGGGTTAAAGTGATGTATGGGTGTCGTATAGAGGGGGGTTCTGTGAGTTTAGGAAAAGTCCGAAATGACCTGAAAGTGGAACGCTGACCGGAACTGCCCTACGGATCTCGAAAATGGCAAGTCGCAAACCTATACCGCCGGAACCAAAAATGTCAGGGACCCTGGGCCGATTGACGATCCGGTAAAAAAAAGATGGCTTCCATACAAAAATACATGGCCGCCATACAAAATTCAAACGCTCACCGTTCCGAAACCGTTAGAGATAGCGGGGGGGTGCTCGAACCAATTTCATAGATGATGGGGAGGGCTTTCCGGTGGTGGTCACAAAAATCCAAGATGGCGGATTCAAAATGGCGGCAATAAAAAAAAATATGGTCCGAGCCGGCTGAAAATTGGCGTCCGGGGGTTTTCGGGGGCACCGATTTATAATCCGGGGTCGACTTTTTATTTCCGCCATTTTTCAATATGGCCGCCATACAAACGCATCTTTTGGAGCAATTGTTCTCTCAGAAGGAGCCGTGGGAGGTAAAAGTTATATATGGGAGTCGTATAGAAGGGGGTCCTGTGAGGTTAAGAAAAATCTAAAATAAAATGGCCTTAAAGTGGAACTTTGACCGGAACTGCCCTACGGATCTCGAAAACAGCAAGTCGCACACTCATACTGCCGGAACTAAAAATGTCGAGGACCCTGGGTCGATTGACGAGCCGGTGAAAAAAAGATGACTTCCATACAAAAAAAACATGGCCGCCATACAAGTGTTCATTTTGGATTATCACCCAATTGTTCTCCCAGAAGGAGCCGTCGGGGGTAAAAATCATGTATGAGGGTCGTATAGAAAGGGGTCCTAAGAGTTTAGAAAAAGTCCAGAATGACCTGAAAGTGGAACGCTTACTAGAACTGCCCTACGGATCTCAAAAACTATAAGTCGCACACCCACTGTGCCGGAACTAAAAATGTCAAAGACTCTGGGCCGATCGACGAGCCGGTGAAAAAAGATGGCTTCCATACAAAAAAACATGGCCGCCATACAAGTGTTCATTTTGGATTTTCACTCAATTGTTCTCCTAGAAGAAGCCGTCGGGGGTAAATGTCGTGTATGGGAGTCGTAGAGAAGGGGGTCCTATGAGTTCAGGAAAGTCCGAAAAGACCTGAAAGTGGAACGCTTACTGGAACTGCCCTACGGATCTCAAAAACTATAAGTTGCACACCCACTGTGCCGAAACTAAAAATGTCAAAGACCCTGGGCCGATCGACGAGTCGGTGAAAAAAGATGGCTTCCATACAAAAAAACATGGCCGCCATACAAGTGTTCATTTTGGATTTTCACTCAATTGTTCTCCCAGAAGGAGCCTTCGGGGGTAAAACTCATGTATAGGAGTCGTATGGAAGGGGGTCCTATGAGTTCAGAAAAAGTCCGAAATGACCTGAAAGTGGAACGCTGACCGGAACTGCCCCACGGATCTCCAAAATGATAACTCGCACACCCGTACTGCCCGAACTAAAAATGTGTAGGACCTTGGGTCGATTGACGAGCTGGTAAAAAAAAGATGGCTTTCATACAAAAAAACATGGCTGCCATACAAACGCCTCTTAACACGCTTTTATTAGCTTCACCTGTAACTATGTAAGAAAATCTTGGAAGTTAAATTTGACCCACTTCGCGGTTTCCGATTGAGTTGAAATTTTGCACACACGTTTAGTTAGGATGACAATGCATAGTTAGATAACTGACGTCATTCTAAATCCAATATGGCGGACTACTTATGTATTATGCACTACCATGATATGGGTATCAAATGAAAGGGTTTACTGAGAAAACTACGAAAACTAATATAACGTCAAACTTAATTCAATATGGCGGACGCCCCAAGATGGTAGACAAGATTTTCTTATCTACCATCATGATATGGGTATCAAATGAAAGGGCCTGCTGGGAAGAAAACGAAAAATAAAGTCAAAGTGAAAGTCAAAGCCAAAGTCAAAGTCAAAGTCAAAGCACTTTACAAATCGTGTTTTAATTATTTTTTAAGTTAATTTAAGAGTTCCACCACAACCTCCGCGGGCCGCGGGCGGGGACCAAATTTTTTTTCCGCCATTTTTCAATATTGCCGCCATACAAACGCATCTTTTGGAGCAATTATTCTCCCACAAGGAGTCATGGGGGGTAAAAGTCATGTGTGGGAGTCGTACAGAGAGAGGCCCAGTGAGATGACCTGAAAGTCGAACCCTGACTGGAACAGCCCTACGGATCTCGAAAACGTAAAGCCGCAGACCTATACTGCCAGAATTAAAAATGTCAAGGACCTTGGGTCGATCGACGAATTGGTGAAAAATCATGGCTACTATACAAAAAAACATGGCCGCCATACAAGTGTTCATTTTTGGATTTACACTCAATTGTTCTCCCGGATGTAGCCGCGGGGGGTAAAAGTGATGTATGGGAGACGTATAGAGGGAAGTCCAGGGAGTTCAGCAAAAAACCGAAATAACCTAAAAGTGGAACGCTAACCGGAACCGCCCCACGGATCTCGAAAATGAGAAGTCGCACACCCATACTGCCCGAACTAAAAATGTGTAGGACCTTGGGTCGATTGACAAGCTGGTAAAAAAAGATGGCTTTCATACAAAAAAACATGGCTGCCATACAAAATCAAATTTCATATTTATTTTGCGTCATGTTACAAACCCCACCTAAAAAGCCCTCGCGGGCCGCTCGCGGCCCGCGCACCGCGCAACCTCTAGTTTTTTATATATATAAAGCTCGATTACCACTGACTCACTGATTGACAGAATTGATCTCCCAGATGGAGCCGTGGGGGGTACAAGTCATACATGAAGTTATAAACCTTGAGGTCCAGTGAGTCCGGGAAAAATCCGAAATGACCTGAAAGTGGAACCCTGACCGGAACTGCCCTACGGATCTCGAAAATTACAAGTCGCACACCCATAGTGCTGGAACTAAAAATGTCAAGAACCCTGGGCCGTTTGACGAGCCGGTGAAAAAAAGATGGCGTCCATACAAAAAAAGATGGCGGCCATACAAAATTGAAACGCTCACCGTTCCGAAACCGTTGGAGATAGTGGGGGGGTGCTCGACCAAATGTCATAGAGGACGACGGGGGCTTTTCGGTGGGGGTCATAAAAATCCAAGATGGCGGACTCAAAATGGCGGCCATAAAAAAAAATGGTCCGAGCCGGCTGAAAATTGGCATCCGGGGGTTTTCGGGGGCACCAATTCATAATCCGGGGTCGATTTTTTTTTTCCGCCATTTTTCAATATGGCCGCCATACAAGTGTTCATTTCGGATTTTCACCCAATTGTTCTCCCAGAAGGAGCCGTGGGGGATAAAAGGGATGTATTGGAGTCGTATAGAAGGGGGTCCTGTGAGTTTAGGAAAAGTCAGAAATGACCTGAAAGTGGAACTCTGACCGGAACTGCCCTACGGATCTCGAAAACGACAAGTCGCAGTCCTACAGTGCTGGAACTAAAAATGTCGAGGACCCTGGGCCGTTTAACGAGCCGGTGAAAAAAAGATGGCTTCCATACAAAAAAAATGGCGGCCATACAAAATTGAAACGCTCACCGTTCCTAAACCGTTGGAGATAGCGGCAGGGTGCTCGAACCATTTTCATAGAGGATGGAGGGGGCTTTCCGGTGGTGGTCATAAAAATCCAAGATGGCGGACTCAAAATGGCGGCCATAAAAAAAAATGGTCCGAGCCGGCTGAAAATTGGCATCCGGGGATTTTCGGGGGCACCGATTCATAATCCGGAGTCGATTATTTTTTTCCGCCATTTTTCAATATGGCCGCTATACAAACGCATCTTTTGGAGCAATTGGTCTCCCAGAAGGATCCGTGGGGGGTAAAAGTATTGTATGGGAGTCGTATAGAGGGGGGTCCTGTGAGTTTAGGAAAAGTCCGAAATGACCTGAAAGTGGAACGCTGACCGGAACTGCCCTACGGAACTCGAAAGTTACAAGTCGCACACCCATACTGCCGGAACTAAAAATGTCGAGGACCCTGGGTCGATCGACGAGCCGGTGAAGAAAAGATGGCTTCCATACAAAAAAAGATTGCGGCCATACAAAAGTGTTCATTTTGGTTTTTCACTCAATTGTTCTCCCAGAAGGAGCCGTCGGGGGTAAACGTCATGTTTGGGAGTCGTATAGAAGGGGGTCCTATGAGTTCAGGAAAGTCCGAAATGACCTGAAAGTGGACCGCTGACCGGAACTGCCCTACGGATCTCGAAAATGAGAAGTCGCACACCCATACTGCCGGAACTAAAAATCTCGAGTACCTTGGGACGATTGACGAGCCGGTGAAAAAAAGATGGCTTCCATACAAAAAAAGATGGCCGCCATACAAGTGTTCATTTTGGATTTTCACTCAATTGTTCTCCCAGAAGGAGCCTTCGGTGGTAAAACTCATGTATAGAATTCGTATAGATGGGGGTCCTATAAGTTCAGGAAAAGTCCGAAATGACCTGAAAGTGGAACGCTGACCGGAACTGCCCTACGGATCTCGAAAATTACAAGTCGCAATGCTATACCGCCCCAACTAAAAATGTTAAGGACCCTGGGCCGTTTGACGAACCGGTGAAAAAAAGATGGCTTCCATACAAAAAAAGATGGCGGCCATACAAGTGTTCATTTTGGATGTTCACACAATTGCTCTCCCAGAAGGAGCCGTGGGAGGTAAAAGTCATGTATCGGAGTCATATAGAAGGGGGTCCTATGAGTTTATGAAAAGTCCGAAAAGACCTGAAAGTGGAACGCTGACCGGAACTGCCCCACGGATCTCGAAAATGAGAAGTCGCACACCCATACTGCTCGAATTAAAAATGTGTATGATCTTGGATAAATTGACGAGCTGGTAAAAAAAATGGCTTTCATACAAAAAAACATGGCCGCCATATAAACGCTTCTTTTGGAGCAATTGTTCTAAAAGGAGTCGTGCGGGGTAAAAGTCATGTATGGAAGTTGTATAGTGGAAATTCCATTGAGTTTAAGAAAAATCCGAGATGACCTGAAAGTAGAACCCTGACCGGAACTGCCCTACGGATCTCAAAAACGGCAAAACGCAGACCTATATTGCCCGAACTAAAAATGTCGAGGACCCTGGGTCGATTGATGAGCTGGTAAAAAAAAGATGGCTTCCAAAAAAAATACATGGCCGCCATACAAGTGTTCATTTTGGATTTTCGCACAATTATTCTCACAGAAGGAGCCGTGGGAGGTTAAAGTTATGTATGGGAGTTATATAGGGAAGGGTCCAGTGAGTTTAGGAAAAATCCGAAATAACCTGAAAGTGAAACCGTGACCAGAACTGCTCTACGGATCTCGAAAACTACAAGTTGCAGACGCACGGTGCCGGAACTAAAAATTTCGAGTACGGTAGGACGATTGACGAGCCGGTGAAAAAAAGATGGCTTCCATACAAAAGAACATGGCTGCCATACAGGTGTTCATTTTGGATTTTCACACAATTGTTCTCCCAGAAGGAGCCGTCGGGGGTAAAAGTGATGTATGGGTGTCGTATAGAGGGGGGTCCTGTGAGTTTAGGAAAAGTCCAAAATGAGCTGAAAGTGGAACGCTGACCGGAACTGCCCTACGGATCTCAAAAATGGCAAGTCGCAAACCTATACCGCCGGAACCAAAAATGTCAGGGACCCTAGGCCGATTGACGATCCGGTGAAAAAAAGATGGCTTCCATACAAAAATACATGGCCGCCATACAAAATTCAAACGCTCACCGTTCCGAAACCGTTAGAGATAGCGGGGGGGTGCTCGAACCAATTTCATAGATGATGGGGAGGGCTTTCCGGTGGTGGTCACAAAAATCCAAGATGGCGGATTCAAAATGGCGGCAATAAAAAAAATTATGGTCCGAGCCGGCTGAAAATTGGCGTCCGGGGGTTTTCGGGGGCACCGATTTATAATCCGGGGTCGACTTTTTATTTCCGCCATTTTTCAATATGGCCGCCATACAAACGCATCTTTTGGAGCAATTGTTCTCTCAGAAGGAGCCGTGGGAGGTAAAAGTTATGTATGGGAGTCGTATAGAAGGGGGTCCTGTGAGGTTAAGAAAAATCTAAAATAAAATGGCCTTAAAGTGGAACTTTGACCGGAACTGCCCTACGGATCTCGAAAACAGCAAGTCGCACACTCATACTGCCGGAACTAAAAATGTCGAGGACCCTGGGTCGATTGACGAGCCGGTGAAAAAAAGATGACTTCCATACAAAAAAAACATGGCCGCCATACAAGTGTTCATTTTGGATTATCACCCAATTGTTCTCCCAGAAGGAGCCGTCGGGGGTAAAAATCATGTATCAGGGTCGTATAGAAAGGGGTCCTAAGAGTTTAGAAAAAGTCCAGAATGACCTGAAAGTCGAACGCTTACTGGAACTGCCCTACGGATCTCAAAAACTATAAGTCGCACACCCACTGTGCCGGAACTAAAAATGTCAAAGACTTTGGGCCGATCGACGAGCCGGTGAAAAAAGATGGCTTCCATACAAAAAAACATGGCCGCCATACAAGTGTTCATTTTGGATTTTCACTCAATTGTTCTCCTAAAAGGAGCCGTCGGGGGTAAAAGTCGTGTATGGGAGTCGTAGAGAAGGGGGTCCTATGAGTTCAGGAAAGTCCGAAAAGACCTGAAAGTGGAACGCTTACTGGAACTGCCCTACGGATCTCAAAAACTATAAGTTGCACACCCACTGTGCCGGAACTAAAAATGTCAAAGACCCTGGGCCGATCGACGAGTCGGTGAAAAAAGATGGCTTCCATACAAAAAAACATGGCCGCCATACAAGTGTTCATTTTGGATTTTCACTCAATTGTTCTCCCAGAAGGAGCCTTCGGGGGTAAAACTCATGTATAGGAGTCGTATGGAAGGGGGTCCTATGAGTTCAGAAAAAGTCCGAAATGACCTGAAAGTGGAACGCTGACCGGAACTGCCCCACGGATCTCCAAAATGATAAGTCGCACACCCGTACTGCCCGAACTAAAAATGTGTAGGACCTTGGGTCGATTGACGAGCTGGTAAAAAAAAGATGGCTTTCATACAAAAAAACATGGCTGCCATACAAACGCCTCTTAACACGCTTTTATTAGCTTCACCTGTAACTATGTAAGAAAATCTTGGAAGTTAAATTTGACCCACTTCGCGGTTTCCGATTTAGTTGAAGTTTTGCACACACGTTTAGTTAGGATAACAATGCATAGTTAGATAACTGACGTCATTCTAAATCCAATATGGCGGACTACTTATGTATTATGCACTACCAAGATATGGGTATCAAATGAAAGGGTTTACTGAGAAGACTACGAAAACTAATATAACGTCAAACTTAATTCAATATGGCGGACGCCCCAAGATGGTAGACAAGATTTTCTTATCTACCATCATGATATGGGTATCAAATGAAAGGGTCTGCTGGGAAGAAAACGAAAAATAAAGTCAAAGTGAAAGTCAAAGCCAAAGTCAAAGTCAAAGCACTTTACAAATCGTGTTTTAATTATTTTTTAAGTTAATTTAGGAGTTCCACCACAACCTCCGCGGGCCGCGGGCGGGGACCAAATTTTTTTTCCGCCATTTTTCAATATGGCCGCCATACAAACGCATCTTTTGGAGCAATTATTCTCCCACGAGGAGTCATGGGGGGTAAAAGTCATGTGTGGGAGTCGTACAGAGAGAGGCCCAGTGAGATGACCTGAAAGTCGAACCCTGACTGGAACAGCCCTACGGATCTCGAAAACGTAAAGCCGCAGACCTATACTGCCAGAATTAAAAATGTCAAGGACCTTGGGTCGATCGACGAACTGGTGAAAAATCATGGCTACTATACAAAAAAACATGGCCGCCATACAAGTGTTCATTTTTGGATTTACACTCAATTGTTCTCCCGGAGGTAGCCGCGGGGGGTAAAAGTGATGTATGGGAGACGTATAGAGGGAAGTCCAGGGAGTTCAGCAAAAAACCGAAATAACCTAAAAGTGGAACGCTAACCAGAACTGCCCCACGGATCTCGAAAATGAGAAGTCGCACACCCATACTGCCCGAACTAAAAATGTGTAGGACCTTGGGTCGATTGACAAGCTGGTAAAAAAAGATGGCTTTCATACAAAAAAACATGGCTGCCATACAAAATCAAATATCATATTTATTTTGCGTCATGTTACAAACCCCACCTAAAAAGCCCTCGCGGGCCGCTCGCGGCCCGCGCACCGCGCGACCTCTAGTTTATATATATAAAGCTCGATTACCACTGACTCACTGACTGATTGACACAATTGTTCTCCCAGATGGAGCCGTGGGGGGTTAAAGTCATGTATGGGAGTCGTATAGAAGGGGGTCCAGTGAGTCCGGGAAAAATCCGAAATGACCTGAAAGTGGAACCCTGACCAGAACTGCCCTACGGATCTCGAAAATTACAAGTCGGACACCCACACCGCCGGAACTAAAAATGTCAAGGACCCTGGGCCGTTTGACGAGCCGGTGAAAAAAAGATGGCTTCCATACAAAAAAAGATGGCGGCCATACAAAATTGAAACGCTCACCGTTCCGAAACCGTGGGAGATAGCGGGGGGGTGTTCGACCAAATGTCATAGAGGATGACGGGGGCTTTTTGGTGGGGATCATAAAAATCCAAGATGGCGGATTCAAAATGGCGGCCAAAAAAAAAAATGGTCCGAGCCGGCTGAAAATTGGCATCCAGGGGTTTTCGGGGGCACCGATTCATAATCCGGGATCAAATTTTTTTTTCCGCCATTTTCCAATATGGCCGCCATACAAGTGTTCATTTTGGATTTTCACCCAATTGTTCTCCCAGAAGGAGCCGTCGGGGGTAAAAGCGATGTATGGGAGTCGTATAGAGGGGGGTCCTGTGAGCCTAAGAAAAGTCCGAAATGACCTGAAAGTGGAACACTGACCGGAACTGCCCTACGGATCTCGAAAATGAAAAGTCGAACACCCACACTGCCGGAACTAAAAATGTCGAGGACCCTGGGCCGTTTGACGAGCCGGTGAAAAAAAGATGGCTTCCATACAAAAAAAATGGCGGCCATACAAAATTGAAACGCTCACCGTTCCTAAACCGTTGGAGATAGCGGCAGGGTGCTCGAACCATTTTCATAGAGGATGGAGGGGGCTTTCCGGTGGTGGTCATAAAAATCCAAGATGGCGGACTCAAAATGGCGGCCATAAAAAAAAATGGTCCGAGCCGGCTGAAAATTGGCATCCGGGGATTTTCGGGGGCACCGATTCATAATCCGGAGTCGATTATTTTTTTCCGCCATTTTTCAATATGGCCGCCATACAAACGCATCTTTTGGAGCAATTGGTCTCCCAGAAGGATCCGTGGGGGGTAAAAGTATTGTATGGGAGTCGTATAGAGGGGGGTCCTGTGAGTTTAGGAAAAGTCCGAAATGACCTGAAAGTGGAACGCTGACCGGAACTGCCCTACGGAACTCGAAAGTTACAAGTCGCACACCCATTCTGCCGGAACTAAAAATGTCGAGGACCCTGGGTCGATCGACGAGCCGGTGAAGAAAAGATGGCTTCCATACAAAAAAGATGGCGGCCATACAAAAGTGTTCATTTTGGTTTTTCACTCAATTGTTCTCCCAGAAGGAGCCGTCGGGGGTAAACGTCATGTTTGGGAGTCGTATAGAAGGGGGTCCTATGAGTTCAGGAAAGTCCGAAATGACCTGAAAGTGGAACGCTGACCGGAACTGCCCTACGGATCTCGAAAATGAGAAGTCGCACACCCATACTGCCGGAACTAAAAATCTCGAGTACCTTGGGACGATTGACGAGCCGGTGAAAAAAAGATGGCTTCCATACAAAAAAAGATGGCCGCCATACAAGTGATCATTTTGGATTTTCACTCAATTGTTCTCCCAGAAGGAGCTTTCGGTGGTAAAACTCATGTATAGAATTCGTATAGAAGGGGGTCCTATAAGTTCAGGAAAAGTCCGAAATGACCTGAAAGTGGAACGCTGACCGGAACTGCCCTACGGATCTCGAAAATTACAAGTCGCAATGCTATACCGCCCCAACTAAAAATGTTAAGGACCTTGGGCCGTTTGACGAACCGGTGAAAAAAAGATGGCTTCCATACAAAAAAAGGTGGCGGCCATAGAAGTGTTCATTTTGGATGTTCACACAACTGCTCTCCCAGAAGGAGCCGTGGGAGGTAAAAGTCATGTATCGGAGTCATATAGAAGGGGGTCCTATGAGTTTATGAAAAGTCCGAAAAGACCTGAAAGTGGAACGCTGACCGGAACTGCCCCACGGATCTCGAAAATGAGAAGTCGCACACCCATACTGCTCGAATTAAAAATGTGTATGATCTTGGGTAAATTGACGAGCTGGTAAAAAAAAATGGCTTTTATACAAAAAAACATGGCCGCCATATAAACGCTTCTTTTGGAGCAATTGTTCTAAAAGGAGTCGTGCGGGGTAAAAGTCATGTATGGAAGTTGTATAGTGGAAATTCCAGTGAGTTTAAGAAAAATCCGAGATGACCTGAAAGTAGAACCCTGACCGGAACTGCCCTACGGATCTCGAAAACGGCAAAACGCAGACCCATATTGCCCGAACTAAAAATGTCGAGGACCCTGGGTCGATTGATGAGCTGGTAAAAAAAAGATGGCTTCGAAAAAAAATACATGGCCGCCATACAAGTGTTCATTTTGGATTTTCGCACAATTATTCTCACAGAAGGAGCCGTGGGAGGTTAAAGTTATGTATGGGAGTTATATAGGGAAGGGTCCAGTGAGTTTAGGAAAAATCCGAAATAACCTGAATGTGGAACCGTGACCAGAACTGCCCTACGGATCTCGAAAACTACAAGTTGCAGACGCACGGTGCCGGAACTAAAAATTTCGAGTACGGTAGGAGGATTGACGAGCCGGTGAAAAAAAGATGGCTTCCATACAAAAGAACATGGCTGCCATACAGGTGTTCATTTTGGATTTTCACACAATTGCTCTCCGAGAAGGAGCCGTGGGAGGTAAAAGTCATGATTGGGAGTCGTATAGAGGGGGGTCCAGTGATTTCAGGAAAAATCCGAAAAGTCCTTAAAGTGGAACGCTGCTGGAACTGCCCTACGGATCTCGAAAATTAAAAGTCGCAAACCTATACCGCCGGAACTAAAAATGTCAAGGACCCTGGGCCGTTTGACGAGCCGGTGAAAAAAAGATGGCTTCCATACAAAAAAACATGGCTGCCATACAAAACCAAATATCATATTTATTTTGAGTAATGTTACAAGCTCCACCCGAAAAGCCCTCGCGGGCCGCTCGCGGCCCGCGCACCGCGCGACCTCTAGTGATGATATACTATAAAGCTCGATTACCACTGACTCACTGACTCACTGACTCACTGATTGACAGAATTGTTCTCCCAGAAGGAGCCGTGGGGGGTAAAAGTCATGTATGGGGGTCGTAAACCTTGAGGTCCAGTGAGTCCGGGAAAAATCCGAAATGACCTGAAAGTGGAACCCTGACCGGAACTGCCCTACGGATCTCGAAAATGAAAAGTCGCAGACCTATAGTGCTAGAACAAAAAATGTCGAGGACCCTGAGCCGTTTGACGAGCCGGTAAAAAAAAGATGGCGTCCATACAAAAAAAGATGGCGGCCATACAAAATTGAAACGCTCACCGTTCCGCAACCGTCAGAGATAGTGGGGGGGTGTTCGACCAAATGTCATAGAGGACGACGGGGGCTTTCCGGTGGGGGTCATAAAAATCCAAGATGGCGGATTCAAAATGGCGGCCAAAAAAAAAATGGTCCGAGCCGGCTGAAAATTGGCATCCAGGGGTTTTCGGGGGCACCGATTCATAATCCGGGATCAAATTTATTTTTCCGCCATTTTCCAATATGGCCGCCATACAAGTGTTCATTTTGGATTTTCACCCAATTGTTCTCCCAGAAGGAGCCGTCGGGGGTAAAAGCGATGTATGGGAGTCGTATAGAGGGGGGTCCTGTGAGCTTAAGAAAAGTCCGAAATGACCTGAAAGTGGAACACTGACCGGAACTGCCCTACGGATCTCGAAAATGAAAAGTCGAACACCCACACTGCCGGAACTAAAAATGTCGAGCACCCTGGGCCGTTTGACGAGCCGGTGAAAAAAAGATGGTTTCCATACAAAAAAAAATGGCTGCCATACAAAATCAAAAAACCAAATTTTTTTTAGTTATGTTACAAACTCCACCCAAAAAGCCCACGCGGGCCGCATGCGGCCCGCGCACCCGCGCGACCTCTAGTTCTTTATATAATCTTAGAATAACGTTATGTTGGTCTGGCATAATTTTATAGTTGTATATTTGATAAAGAAGAAATAATGTTTTTTTTTTTTTTTTTTTTTTATTCAAATTTTTATTGAGGCTTCAGTTCACCGTGGTGACTATGCCAATAAAATTATATCAACTTACCAACATTTTATTTTAGGAAAAAAGTTCGCTCAATCTCTTCCGAAATGTCAGTCAGCTGCTGTGGTCCTGAAAGCAAGAGGTATTTCCCGCAGTCACTCTGCTGCGCAAGCCGTTTGGTGAACTATCAATAAAATCACTTCAATAAATCTAGATGCAAAACAGCAATAACTACTGTACACCACTAATTCAAAATAAATTTCACTCTGTGTTCTCACAAACTGGCCCTTAAGTGCTATAATGGTTGTCACTAAAATTAGGCAATACGAAACTCAATACGCCGTTTATGATTGACCTTATCAAACCACGACTGCTTCTATAAGGCAGAGGGCCTTATTACATTCGGGCCACTTAATAGCTGTGCTTTCTAATTCATAATAATATTTTATTATTTATTGAGAACGACATTTAGATCTGACATAAAATTTGGGAATGTTTTATATTTATTGGTGTCGATACTTGTAATGACACTTATGGCGATATGCATTAATCTATTAGCTATAAGTTACGATATTTTCTGATTGGTAGGTTAAAGTTCAAAAATTTACCTATTACTTATTACGATATTACTACGTTGGATATTGTTTGATGAAATTTTATGATTCTCGCAAATCAGTCGTTTCACAGAATCCTAATAAAAGATTCCAGACTAAATTATAAGAAATGCAAAATAAAAATATATTTTAATGTAGCCTCATCATATATTTTCTTTGAACAATCGACAGACATTACCGATGTGTCAAAGGTAGTCTTTAATTTTTTTCCACAACACTCAGCGAATTGATCACGGCCATTTTCTCAGCAGGTACGCTGACAATAGGCAAGTATCGCAACTACGAATAAAATATATTTTTAATGGGCTTCATCAATGAAAGATTGACGTTGAAAAAATATAAGAAAGAGAGTAAGAGCCATAGCGGGTCTTTCTGTTCAAAATTGGAGCCGCGCAACTGGGGAGGATCCACCTTACAGAATATCATAGCCAAATAACACTGCTCTTTTGTAGTGTTGTATGCCTAACGATGAGCAAGGTCGCCCGAGCTCCTTGGGGAAGCGTCGTGTTGGCAGTAGTAGGTAGGTAGTAGTTAGGTCGCGCGAGTAATGCCCCTGGTGTTGCAAACGTCCATAGGTTACGGTAACCGCTTAACATGACGCGAGCCATATGGTTATTTGCTACATTAGTGATATAAAAACAAGATAGGTGAAATATAGATAGATATACACCGTTTTTAAAGTTTCGTAGTTCATCAACGAAAGTTTTTATAAGAAACTGAAAATAATCTGCCTGGTTATTATGTAAGAAGTCCTGAGAACCACGTGCCCTTTTAGGATTCAAAGGACAAAGTAAGGTAAAGAAACTTACCTATCTAAGTACCTTGTAAAAAGCCAGAATAACTCTAAGAAGAAACCGAAATATAAACAACATAACGCCGATAGTAAGAAAAAAACGTAGATAATCAAACAGTGTTACTACTTTTATCGCTTTAATAAAACGGATCTTGATATACTAGTGAAGTAGAGTCGAAACGAAAAAAAGCAAAGTCGTAGGCACCATTCAAGATCCAGTGGCAATTATACGAAGAAAAATAAATTATATCTATAGTAATGATCACGTCACCTCATTAGCTATAAACCAACATAACATAAATAAAAACGTCGCAGTCATTTCAAAGGAAACGTCACAAAGATATTGAGTGCTTATTAGTCCAAGATCGGCGTTCACATCTCAATCAAGGCTCGTTAAAGGAGGACACTACAAATTACATTCCACTTGGCCAATTAATTTATGTTTTATAGAGCGACGGTATCGGGATATGGCGTGCGATCTAGACGGTTGCTGTATCGATATCAATCGCTTGACATGTGTATTACGTGTATGATGGCGGGTGACACATACGACCGGCGCTCGCGCACCTCTAGGCACCGCCGATAAATAAAATCAGACAGTACTCATACAAGTACGTAATGATCGTATTTTGTATTATCTCAGACTACTGTATAATTTATTATGACGACTTTTGTGTTTCTAAAGAATTTATTTTAT
The DNA here is from genome assembly GCA_932294325.1 of Allophyes oxyacanthae. Taxonomy (NCBI): domain Eukaryota; kingdom Metazoa; phylum Arthropoda; class Insecta; order Lepidoptera; family Noctuidae; genus Allophyes; species Allophyes oxyacanthae. The sequence goes on from OW028617.1 coordinate 8,809,116, forward strand.
AAATAAAAAAAAGTAAAAAAAAGTAAAAGAAAAGTATGGATAAAAACAAAAGGAGGGAGAACCCTCCTTTTGTTTTATCCATACTTTTCAGAATTTTCATAGCCAATAACGAAGTCATGTTTTTAAAGATGTTGAAAGTCAGTAGTTCTAACCTAGTAATAAACCGACTAAACGCATCTATCACTTTCTTTTTCTGTTGAAATAGAAAAAGACAAACGTCCTTAGTTTAGTTTACGTGTGTGTGCACAACAGAACCAACACCAATGTTGGACAAATAAACTTCCTAACCGATATCGCAACTATAAAGTGTGGCTAATAGAAGTAGATACTTAGGTACCTATAGTCCGCAGGTCGATTGTTCAATTCTATTTATATTTGCTCTTTTCTATTGACTAAGTATATTGGGTATTTTCAGATTACTTTTTGATAAAATTTAAATTTATCTGGATTGGAATGATTCCATTATCCGTTATAGAATCGCCTTTTAAGCCTTTTTCTTCACATTATAGCGTTGCAGGTGTGTCTTCATTCTTATATTAATTTCAGCTCCCAGTGGTTATATTCATACCTACATGATACAATATACCAAGAATGCCTGAAATAGTGTACGTATACAAGTACATAAAATAAGAATACTAAACACTCAAAACTTAAGCTTTAAACTATCGAAATAACATAGGTACATACAAATGCAAATGAAAACAGCAGTAAAAGTTGTTTTATTGATATTTTCCTTTAATTCCATCATAAGTATTGAGTGTTCGGCTTACGGATACCATGTTGTTTGTTATGAGAGGCTCTCGCATTACACCGTATCTTCCGGCCGGTAACACTTCGAGCGCAAGTCAATGATCCCTGGGAATCAGGAACATACACCACACTGTTACATTACATAACATTATTATGTGATTCTTAATGAAATTCGCAATTTAAAAATTATTTCGCCTAAAATACCTGAATTTGAGATTACGTGAAAGCCCATTTACACGTCTTCGGTCTTTAGTAAAGTACCTACGAGTCTTACTAATAATAAATCCAGCCAATTACTGTCCCACTGCTGGGCACGGACCTCTTCTCGGAATGAGAAGGGTTAGACCTTAGTCCACTTATTAGTCTTACTAATAGTTACTAAAATATAGCATTGACTAAAACCGTGTAAACAATTATAGCAAATAGATAGGTACCTATAATTAGTAAATTGGTTATGTAACCTACATGGTTCGAGTGACAAAATTTTAGTTACGTACCGAAGATCGCAGGCACAGTAAACTCACAGGTCACAGGTTAATCGGACGAGGTAAAATATCGAATCAGAACAATCTCTCATACCTTCTCGCATGTCACATATTAATTATATGACTATATTATATACTACTATATAAATATGTAACATTAAGTTCGAAAAAATAGATTAGAAATGTAATTTCAGAATATCTATATCAATGACGCTAATCGTACATTGTGAGACAACTATCGCAGCAGAACGCTTGCGAATTATTTGCGCAAACGCAAAACCGGTTTGACGACGATACTACGGATGCTCAGTCTCGCTCAACTGTCATTTCACTAGAAAATATAAGTGCATAAAGAAATATCCAAGTGAAAACGACGTGACTGACGTGCCAATGGTACCGTCCCCGACGACGGCCCTAGCGGTCACCACTCAGCCCGCTCTCACTTAATGTCATAAATAACTTTGTCAATCTGCTAACTTAATAGCATAATTTATCCGTCGCAGGACAACATAACGAGCAATGCCGATAATAAACCAGAAAAGCCATGAGGTGATAATAGCTGTCCGTAAATAATGATTCCTGATTGCGGTCCACACCTCATCGAGCAGGTCGTCTGGACTTGATACCGTTGTGTGTATATCGGTCGCAGTAGTTGCGCGATTTCGATAATGTTACACGGCTAAAATATTGCGATATCTCCTATTATCTGTAGAACAAGAAGTGACCTCTAAAACTAGCATGTGTTGGGCTCACTAGAATGTAATCGGAGTCTAATTAACGCAGGCACTCGGACACGGCCAGCATCGAGGATGTACCGATTAGACCGGCTTGCCTATTAAGGAGAAACAATCACATCTCAAACAAGGAATAAGCAAGATTCGTTCTGTACATACAACTACCAGTGACTTCACATGACGCATGATTATTATCGACCCTTATTTAGTTCTATTGAATGTTGGATCTATATTTCCATCTGAAATACATTTTGAAAAACATTGTTTAATTCTGGAAAACTCACCAGGTCCAACATGTTACAAATCAGTCGGTACGAACTTTAATACCATTTGAAATTTAAATTCTCACAGAATCTGTTGAATCATATACCCAGTAGGAGAGCAAGAAGTATACAAGCTACAGAATCCGTTATTCAGGTGTATTGGCGTGTCAGATGAATGCAGGTGTGTTGAGCGGATCGGCGGCGCAGGCGCAGTGGCGGTAGCAGCCACGCGGCGACGTCGGCCCACTATTACGGCTGTGTCGATGTGTTGCCCGATAGCCCCCGCTCCAAGCACCGAACCATTTATTCATGGTGCAATAAATTCAAATTACCGGATTAACAATAGTACGGATACCATCTCCCGATCCGATATTTGCCTATCGATACTAAAGACATACGCTAGGTACCTTTTGCTCCCGACGTTATAAACATCTGTGCACTTTTGCAACTAGTTATAATTGGTAAATAAGCAAAATTCAACGTTAATGTACCTGCACAATATAAAATGGTGGAAATCCTTTAGTTCAACAGCGGGCCGTTAAATTCTAACGACGCGCATGGAGTAATAATCCAGATACCACTTAGAATAGAGCTGTAAACTAAACACGTGATCGTATATAACGACCAATGTGAACTGAGTCTAATTTTAATAAGCACGATTTACACAAAAACATTGCTATCAATAAACGTCGCGGCGGTAAGAGCTTGTCGTAAGCACATGAGTCTTGTAGCGCTCGAGGTGGATATAACGCAATGAAATCCTACACCGCGACGAATCGAACGCTGTCCTGTCGCGTTTGAAATTTCTGCAATATTTCGCCCTTTTCACGCAGATATACCCGGCCCGTGTCTAAACCGCCGGACATGAAACACAATATCACCGAGTGAACTCCATAATTTATACGCACCGTACAGCTCCAATACTGTGCAGATTATTACAATACGTGTTACATTAAATTATCCTGTGTAGCTATTCGATAGTATCAATAATTACTGCGTTATCTGGATAGAAGTAGCGCGAATTATATTGAGAATGAAGGTACCGTTTTGGTAAAGTATTATTGCAAGAGCGCATTCCATAGGCTCGTCGTGTCGCGGTTGTTTACCTAAATAGATTTAAATTCATGCATTCGATTAGCGTACCTACGCCGTTCACTGCACTGGCGCATCTGCGTACATCAGCAGCACCAGAAAACTGGAACTGGTTTGATGTAGTGCTACGTTTTAATTGGAGCCGGATGACAGCGATTGACGTGACACCCATAAACTGCGCGTTCTAAACGCAGCTCGTAACAAAACTGCTCTGTATCGTTATTCTATGAATTTTATTGTTGTGTTCAACATGTTACACCTTGTTTTGTTTAATGCTTACATTGTTGAAAGTAATTCTACCTTCCATTTCGTTGATCAGCTCTTATCTATTTTCAAATCTTAAGCATTAGTCTAAGAGCATTACATTTAGCATATTCGGTTCATCTCAAAAAAGCTGCTTAAGGAAGAAAATATTCACAAAAAAATAAACAAGTACCTAACTATATTATTTAAATAACTAACGTTGCACAATCTTGTAAACATCGTCACGTAGCGTTTAAACGCGGCGTTGTAACCGTTTGTCTGCGCCGGCGCGGGCCACAGAGCTAATCAATCTAGCGGACATGGTCGCATTGTGTTGCGACAGGCGGGCGACACTCCTGCCCGCTCCAGCCATCCATCAAGAAACGTCGACTGCACGCGATAGAGACCTACACAGACAAACACTACGAGATTCACCTTCACTACGTCCCAATAAGATTATTTTAACAAGATTAAATCATTCATGTATACAAAATGTGAAAATATTATGCGAGCTCCTTCGTAAAGTAATTTAATTTATTGGGAAAATATAGGAAAGAATCTTACGTCACAGATTTTTAGACAAACGTTATACCCGTGATTTTTATGTAGGTACCTAGAACTTGAAACTAAAACCGCATATTTATTGCTGCCGACACTACCGTCATAGCTGGCCATTTATAAATTATATTTTCTTTACTTCTTTACGTCTTCACGTTACAGAAATTTTAAAATACCCGTATAACATAGACAAGATAACATTAATTTGTAGAGACAAAACAGTTTAGTGTGTGCCATCCAACACAGAAACATTGTTGCAATCAAAATTACGAGGTGATTATTACCTAAAAATACTCAAACGACCACAACACTTGGCTCAGTTCCAACACCACATAGTAGTTCTGCATTCAACGTAATTGTTTTCACGTGCTTCAACGACTCACTCTCCCGATATTTTGTCTACTTGTTTATTAGGTACAAACGTTCAATTAATTCATGCAGTGCGACATGATAAAAGCGTTTATGAATTAAAATGCACAATTACTACACCATTTATTTGTTATTCTACAGTATCGTGTGAAATGCATCATATTAACACAATCGTAGGCAATCATAAAGATTGTCGTATCACACGAAGATTAATAAATAAGTTCGATCTTAGCAATATAATCAAGATGGACACGTCTAACATACGTAGTAGTAGTATTACCATTTTCCTAATTATAATGTCATAAAAACCAAATTTCAATCAAAACGATTTATTGTTTTAATATTTATATATTGATAGTTCTTTTTTCAACATATAAATCCATAGCTGCTGCCTGTTAACGCATCATAATAACCAAATTAAATATCAAATGTCGCCGCCCACTCCTAACTTAAAAAGGTCAAACAATGAACATTATTCATAAAGGCAGACATTAAACTTTCATGAAATTTTCACCAAGTACCACCTATTTATAATTCTCAGAATTATGAAATGATTACAGCAAAACTATAATGGAAACCCGAAAATTAAGAGAAAGTACACGAAAATAAGATTTCTATTGTAGGATTGGGCTCATGTCTCATATCGAGTAAAAATTTACGTAGTGAGCTAAAAGAAAAGCTCGATCCTGAAATTTCGTAGAAAATCGTCCTCATAATATTTGTTGCTGAAGAAAAGCAGTGGGTGAAGGTTCCAAAATAAGATGACCCATAATGTTTGCTATTTCTACTTTTGTCCTTTATTACACGTAGGTTACCTAAGTGATGGATTTTGATTATATTTACTAGACTTGCTATTATTATACGCATATATTTACGATATTTACAATTAGTACCTAACCTTTCTTATTTTATCCTTTTCCTTTGTTGTGTTGCTTCTTATTCAGGAAGTTGGATATGTTTAAGACAAGACGGTAAGTAAAGTCACTAATTGTATTGATAAGTGCGGTATTGTTTAGGAATGAAATCAGAATCTGCAGCAAACCTGAGACTGACAAATAGCCGCATGCACCGCGAGGTATAACAACTGAGAACAAGTTCTACAATGTATTGAAAGTTTTTAAAATACAAATTTAATGTTCATGGGCGTCGGTGATCACTTATCATCAGGTGAACCGCAAGCTCTTTTACCCCCTATACTATATCAAAAATACTTTGACTATATCAATAAAATGCATCTTGATTTTGCTCATATGAATATACCTAAACAATAGTTTGTAACTATTGTTCGCATGCTGCATTCGTGTTTTTACGGGACGTTGGAATATCCAGCCGGTGGTCGGTGCTGCGAGCGATTTATGCACCGACCACGATAATGGCCGTATTAATGGAAATTGACACCGTGCCCGGCCGGTCTCATGGATTCGTGGGAGACCACGCCATAGCCGTATACAGAAATATAATATTAACGCACCAATAATGATATAATAATCTCGTCCTCACACGTTGAAACGACCTCTCTTTACGTCGATCACAACCTTCTGTGACAATAATTTACTCGTCGACGGCGTCAGCATTCTATTACTTACTCGTTAATTGATAATAATAATTTAAAAGATGCATTCATCATCATTTTACTGCTTTCCTAAATGGATACCAGTATTCTATTACTGATTTAAAAATTACCAAATAAGGGACTACTTTATAAGAGTAGGTAAGTATATGTTCACTAAAGCGTGGACTAAAGCCTAACCCTTCTCATTCTGAGAAGAGGCCCGTTCAGCAAGTGTTTTACATTTCGACTAAAAGAGCTGTTTGGGAATAAACCCAAAAAACATGAAATAACGAAAACTTAACAAAAATACAAAGGTACCTACCTACCTAATTAAAGATACTTAGAAAAAGCACAAAGAAATGATGTAGGAGGGATCTATCTTTGGTCGTGCAGCCACTTAAAAGGGCGTCACGAATAGAAAAATCTATTACGGGAGACGGATTGCCAATCTTAAAGATACATTGGTAATTGGTGCTTATGTAGGTATTCGACGGCGGAAGCCGAAGAAATGATACTAATTATTACCTACTAAGTAGGTAGGTACATACACAGGTACATATGTCACAGCAAAAGAAATACAAAATCAATAAAAAGGGAAATTGAATACGTACTTATTCGTCTTATTTTAGCTTTGGTTCTGATCTCGTTTCGTTGGTAACACATAACTTACTATTTATGCTGAACCTGTCTGTTGTTATTTCTATTATGGGGATCATTACAGCGGTATGAGTTACGGCACCGTCTACGGACGAATAGCCCGACTGTCTCCCTTGCATTATTTATTGGCATATAATGGCTTCTAATGGGAGGCTATTGAATCTGCCACCTGCATATCTTTTATTTTTCGCGGATCGTGCAGGGCGGGACTTGTTCCGACTCAACGCATGTGAATATTCATAACACAAGAAACGTTTCGTCCGGTGATTTAATTGATACCCGGCCTGCACCGCACACAACTGCGCGGATGGACAAAACGTAATTGCTCGTTAAGCCTCGATTCTCGATTGTTTCTTGATTGTAAAAATAAAAAGAAATCGTGAGCACTCTGTATGAATTAAATTTTAAAAGATACTCTGTACAATTCCTACCCTTCGTTTGTTTCTTTTTTTACAAGGTATCAGTCTGTTGTACCTAATCTCATTATTCATGAGATGAATGTAACAAAATATACCCACAATTGAAATGAAAGTGGTTTCACTATGTATATCAAACATGGCTGATGATGATATCGATGGACGTAAGCAACAAATAAGTACATATTCGAATTTATTTAGACCTTTCGTCGATAACACGCAGTATACAGGTTCTTTTATTTGCAAAACACGACGGACGCAAGTGCAATTTATTGATACGGTGTTCGATAACCAGTAGGTACGTCCCACGCGGTGCGCGGCGCGGGCGCATCGTCCGCAACGAACACAATGATCGCGAGCGCGCGCTCAACATTTACAAGTATTGCGCCCTTCGGAAGGAAATAGTGAAGCGGGCCCATGCTAAATACACTCCATAAATATAGACGGTTATGGTGTCGTAAAAACAAAGTCAAGCTGCGCGAACAGCCTCCGAGGCTATAAAGAACAAGCGTCATCGCACCTCAACATACTTAAACGAATTCATTTATTACGTATGAATATTCTTGGCCAGTTCCACACTGCATTAACTATAATTATTGTATAAAACTTTATCATAAAAATTTGAATATGAGTATAACTACAACTCACGTACAAACGAGCCCAACTGTGATTTAATTTAAATCATGATATTTCACATAAAATATTAATATTTTTTTATATAAGTAATTCATGCTCACGAACATATTGAAGTAAATACCTACAACTAAAACAAGCATTTGCTGTACCAAAGTAAAATACGATATTTATTTTATAGATTTTGTTTTTCTAATATTCGTCATCCTATGAAAGATACGAGTATCCGGTAAATCATAAGGATAAAAAGTTATTATCTCCTATACTATCCAATACGAATATTAGCGTTGAATCTTAATTAATTGTCTTAATCCAAATTAATATCTGATTCGTCAGTATAAATAATTCCCAATTTAAATGCCATATTTTACAAAACAAACACGCTATAAGCTATCTATAACCATTTTACATATTATTCGTTTGGAAAAGTAATCAAACTGTGGGAACATTTGTATTAAAAAGTTTATAGACTTAAAACGAAAGAATATATTCATTTCTATGTCTATAAAATTATAAGTTATTATATATATACGTAAGGCTTTATTTAATACTCTTTATTAAAACTGAATAAATTGTACGTCTATTAGTTTTAAGACTTCGTTTTGAAATTGATAATAGGGAAAAATGTATAATTTCCATAACGTCACCTAGAGAATGTTTATAAGTGCCATCACCTACGGAGAGGCGACACTTTAAGTGACACCTCAAAACAACATTAACATTTTAGCTACATATACCACTGTAAGAATACCAAGTCGCTTACACGATATTATTTAAAAAATGAGTGTACATCCTGGATATATTAAAAAGAGGAAAGCGTTGTTCAATACGGACCTAAAACGTCATGATATTACGATACCTATGTCTTATACTTACCCCGATTGTCACAAATTTATATTATTATAACTTCTATACCTACCTACCTTTATTTACCTACCTGCTAAAATAATCACGATAAATGTGAAGTGTGCAAAGTGTATGCTATCAATGGGAGGAACCTACGTAAAGGGTCGTAAATGAGAAAAAAAAAGCCGTTGTAAGTTTGTAAACGAGATATCTAAGTAAAATCTTTATAGATTTGGCTGAATTTGGCACAAAGTATTAGACAATAAACTACTTTGAGAGGATGTAATAATTTTATGATAACATAATATTCAAGCACATTTTGAGATAGAAGAATTAGAAGAATAAAGGCGAAAGTGCTTAACTTTCACCTTAATTTTATGGAATCGTGTTTTCGTCTAACATAGTACTTAACATTAATCCTCAACTTTAACATATATTTTTTTCAAAATTAATGCTGCAGTATTTTCGGCGTAACGGAGGATCATGCTAAGCCGTTTGAGGTAGTATGGGCCCTTAAAAAGGCGAATGTTTTGTTACGGCTTTCTACGTGGCCTTTAAGTAAAAATTGCACTTACGCCATAATGATCCAAATAATGAATCGTTCTAAAAATTTTAATGTCTTAATAAAATAAACTTAAAAAAAAAGTAAAAACCGACTTCAAAAACCAAAAAGTATAAAATAATTTTCATAAAAAACTTATCAGCTTCTGAACTCGGTGCCACTATCACGCTAGGTGCACTGAAGAATTAAGGGCCCCGACTTCAGAAGCTGATAAGTTTTTTATGAAAATTATTTTATACTTTTTGGTTTTTGAAGTCGGTTTTTACTTTTTTTTAAAGTTTATTTTATTTTTCAATTTTGAGTAGCATAAACAATACATGAACATGCGATTACAGCAATCGCGAGTGATGTGCTGTTATTCATTCAAGAGTTCCATTGTCTATCTCCGAAGATCTTCATCAGATCTTCACCAAATTGAAATGGGACCACTTCGGGAGTATACCCTTTCAAACAAAAAAAGAATCATCGAAATCGGTTGGCGTTATATTGAGTTATTCGTCCATTTGTCGCGCACATACTTAATGCAAATTTAAGACTTATATGGTTTTCTCATGAATTCCATTATCAGACCTGGACCAAATTAAAATGGGAGCAATCGGGAACCACCAGCTTTCAAATAAAAAAGAATCATCAAAATCGGTTCACCCAGTCCAAAGTTATGAGGTAACAAACATTAAAAAAAACATACGCGTCGAATTGGGAACCTCCTCCTTTTTTTGGAAGTCGGTTAAAAATAGGAAACTTTTTATATTAATGAATAGAACTATTAACATGAGCATAATAAGCTAAAACACAATATTTAAGATTCTTGAGTGATTGCTGATGATGTGATTGAATTTCATGTAATTTATTAATTGTGTAGTGTCTGTAATGTTTAAATAATAAAAATAAAAAAATTGCTTTAAAAACTGAACGACGTAAAAATGCATATCAGTCATTTTCGCCCATTTACATCGTCCACGCACGTCAATAAGCGCCTGCCGTGTCAAATTCGCCTTTTTACGAGTATGTGTCCTTGACTGTCAGCTACGCTTTTTTGGTTAAATTTTTAAATTAGATACGTGACCGATATTTCAGTCAAAACTAGCTTTGACCAAAGTCCTTAGTCAAAACTAGTTTAAAATTAATTTAGACCGGTTATGAGTTTTGACTGTAACATATACAAACTCAAAATAAATTTTCGATTGAATATATTATATATATATAAATATTATATAGGTACATGGTTAGTCGGTACGGTAAGGGTATATAAATCCGAAAGGGAAGGTAAATTAAAGGAAATAAATTGAATGAATTGAAGGGAAGATAAATTCTACTCATCATCATGAACAACTTTTATTATGGGACTAACCCTGAAATCACGAAAAACAAATCTGCTGTTCCATATTTTTATTCACTTAATTTATATTTAATTAAAATATTGTATATTGTATTGTACTAATATATATTTAAATTTATAATATTGAATTACATATTTGTGTGGAAGAGCTGTTTTATTTACGTCATCATTTTTATTTTTTACATCTACCTTTCTTCAACATGATCAATAAATAATGCCTAACTTTGACTTTGAATAGCGTTCCTTTCATACTTTTCTAAACGGAACCCTAATATAAACACATTGAGACAATTACTTCCGAATCCATTTGTTATCTATTTCCAATTATTTTATATGAACACTCGTACAGCTTGAAGCAATACAATAGATTATTTTCAGGTTGAATGGGCAACCCTGTAGAAGTAATGGGCAATGGTGAAAGCGGCATCGGGTCTCCTCCGGCGCAATTATATCGCACCCGCGGGCGCAGGTTTGTTACGCGCAGACGGCGGGCGCCAGCGCAGCGGAGGAACTGACCTATGACTCCAACCTACATATTGTATGGCATTGCGAATCCTATAAAGTTATGACTAGTATAAACACAAACTATTTGTGTATTTTCCCAGTATTTAGTCCACTAATAAAAGCACCGTGCATGGATAATTGCCATATAGGACTTGATTTCAGTACGTACCTATATCTATTATTATAAATAATAGTTACCGTCTATATGTGGAATTTACACAATTAAGTTTGTTTCTTTTTTAATTAAAATTCTTTAGCATTGGTCTCATAAAAATAAAATAGAATGTAATATATTTAACGGTGAAGGAAAACATCGGGAGGAAACGTGCACACTTGAGAGGGCTCCATAAAGTTCTGGAGGTTGTGTGTAATTAATTCATCAACCCGCACCAGGACAGGGTGATGGACTAAGGCCTAACCCTTTTAATTCTGAGAAGAGCCCCGTGCCCCGCAGTGGGACAGTAATAGGCCGAATTTATTAATATTAAATATAATATAATAATATAGTAGGTACGTAAATTAAAATAAATCGATTCAAACTCGAATCAAATCATGATAAAAGCATATTTTCACATTTTTAAGTACATTAATTTGGTGCCAACATCAAGCATTGTAAATTAAAATTACTTAAGCTATAAGTCGCTTGATACGTAAGGCATCAAAGCGACTTTCCAATTATAATTTATCGTTTGAAAAGCTTTATGTTTATAAACTTCAATGTGAACATTATAAAACGTTATTTAATAAAGTTACATTATTATCAAAGTGAAGTCCAGAAATTCCTATTTGAAAATAATTTAAAAACGTGTATTAGTTAAATTAAATGATCTTGTCGATAAATGAAAGACGCGCGTTCCGTTGATGGGTTGTTAACCAGACGTCGTTATTACATCATAAACTCCAATTTCGGACTAATTGAAAAAGGAAAAGCGGAACCCAGTCACAAATTACCGACACTATATCAAGTGTTAAACGGCACTTATTGACGCCGAAACGGCGAGAGATCATTGACGATGAAAAATACACAATTTGAGGCAATAAATCAATGTCAACAAGTCGCGCGTTCGGTAGCGCTCGTCCAAATGTTTTATTTTATTATTTATTACTCGTAACGTAATTTCTGTAAGAGGAAGCGTTTAATTACACGGCGATTACTCGGTTAAACGCGGCTTGGATATCTGCCTAACTAATTTCAGTGAATTGCCCCACAAAGTACTCTAACTGATGGAGCACTTCGAGACACAAATTAGAAAGTTTGAATAAATATTTGAAAATACTGGCTACTTGAAATAATTTAATTATAACGGCCGAGAATATAATATTACAGTGTTTGTTTGTAGTGTAGACTGTAGAGTCGTCGCGAAGCGCCGCACGCGTCCCATTACTATTTGTATTCAATTCGAATACTCTAATACGGTGCGCAATCTATCGACAGCGGGGCAATTTATCTTGCCCAAGAATCGAACCCCAACCTTGCATTGCAACTGCCGCACCGTATTTCCTGTTGCCTTCCATGACACCAAATTGCTTCTACAAACAGTAGGGAATGTAGATTGTTCTATTATTGTTTAGTTTGTTGCGAGGATTTGCACTGCATGTGTTTGTACCAAGAATGGATGACCAGCACATTCCCTTTACTAGGTGCAAAAGGAAATTATTGTAAGCCACACTATTCTTTGGTCAGATTTCGCTTAGACAAAAAAGTCAAGCTGTGTTCTGAATAAATAATGTTAATTTATAGCCATATTTTAATACACTTTTGATTTTTCGAATGAGTAACACCCTCTGAAATTGGAAACTTGACATTTATTTAAAAGAGGTCACTCCGAAACAGATATGTAGACTAAACCAATTTTGTAAATCTAGTCTGTATATAATTAAAATATGAATAATACTATTCAAAAGGCAATAAAATTATATTAAGTTCCTACTTCTTATAGATCAATATTTCTTACCCAATTATAAATAGGCCCTTAGGCCTTTAGGCCTATACCATCCTTAGAAGATTATGTGCGTTCTTATTTACAAATATTTATCTACTAATAGATATTTAATATGTCTCTACCAGATTCTTTGGGATGTAGGTAGCACGACATCCCAGAGAATCTGGTAGAGACAAGTTAAAAAATATCACTCTATTATGATACTATGATGATAAAACAAATTATAAATGGAGAATGAATTCATATGTCATAATCTATACAAATAAATAAAATTGAATTGTCTGTTTGTAATGTCACAATAACGGCTTTTTACTAAATGCATATGAAAGTAGGTATATAGCTACGGTACGTAAAAACTCTTTTGTGTTTTTAATTTTGTCTGTCTGTCTATCTGTTTGTTATTTTATTGTAGCTTATTTTATAAGGAGTAACTTAGGCTACTTTTATTTTAGAAAAAGAAAATATAGTTAGGGACCCTCGCAAAAATAATAATTTTGTTAAATTCCACGCAGATGAAGTCGCGGGCTGAGCTAGTAATATAATATAATCACCTATGTATATTAAATATCTGTCTAATTATATCTATCAAATTATTTCACTTATTTTTGTCAATACTTATATTTGAATACCATACCTATAAGTTCCTTTTTATAGCTTTCGTTGTTTACAGTCTACACATCTATATTTAATATTTCTTCTCTCGAACTAACGTACACTATAAAATTAACTAGCTTCCGCCAGCGGCTTCGCCCGCGTGATATCTTTATAAATTATAACCTAGTTAGGTACTCAGTGATAATATAGCATGCTGCTGATAAAAGAATTTTTAAAATCGGTCCAGTAGTTTTTGAGTTTATCCATTACAAACAAACATACAATAAATAAAGAAAAAGAAAGAAAAAGTTTTTATTTCTACGCCCAGTATGACGCACAAAACATCAAAATATCGAGGTATTCCACGAATAGCACCGATCTGAACGGCACTAAAACGAATAGCACCAACGCTATTCCACGAACGGCACCGATCCAAATTTTGGTTTGGTGCGATTCGTGGAATAGTAAAATAATATTAATTTTATTCCACGAACGGCACCAACGTAAAATTTTCTTCTAGTGATGGGAACTATTTTTTGTTCACAACATTATTAAATAAAACATATCAATATAAATCAGCAGGAAGTACGTTTATTGATCATATTATTTTTTTAACGTTATTTTTTTTTATTAATAGATCTAACAATCAGTTTTCTTAACTATTTGGGTCACTTGCAAAAACAGCCTTAAGTTATTTATTACCTACTTACTATAAATACCTAAAATCAAATCACATTCTTTTATCACAATTTCTCTTAGTATCACATTTTTTTCATATAAATAAACTTTTTTCTACTTATAATTTTGTATATATTTTTTTACTTTCTACTGTATAATAATTATTATTATCACTATTAACGATTACAATATCAGTCATTCTTAGTATTAACTACCTATAAACTTTTTGCTACTTATAATTTTGTATTTTTTTTTACATTATACTGTATAATAATAATTATTATCACAATTAACGATTATAATATCAGTAATTTTTAGTATTATCTACCTATAAACTTTTTGCTACTTATAATTTTGTATATTTCTTTTTTTACATTCTGCTGTATAATAATTATTATTATCACAATTAACGTTTACAATATCAGTCTTTCTTAGTATTATCTACCTATACAACATTTTACTGGTTTTTTTTATTGCCATTAGTATTCCTCTTGCAAACCAACTCAGTTTTAAAATCGCATCTTTTACAAGACCATTTATTCGACCACAGTCTGTGTTCGATCCACTGTGTGACCATATAACCGTTAAACTTTGTCACGTTTTCCTGTCGTGGACTTTCACTCATGAAGTAAAGCCATGCATCATCCAGCACCTCGGGTGGCAGATGGGGTAGGACGGTGCACAAAGCAACGTGCTTCCTGACTATGCTATTCTTATGGAGACCTAGATACTTCCCCTTCTTTTTCAACGCCTTTTTAAAATGGAAGTAGCATCCTTTTACTAAAACATTGGGAAACACTGCCAGCACTCCTCTAACAGCGGCTTCTTCAAAGTCACTTGAGAAATAATCCAAATGCAAGGCTGGTATTGATGATTTTAGTAATTGAAATACTTTAACATATGATAATAATAATTATTATACAGTAGAAAGTAAAAAAAATTATACAAAATTATAAGTAGAAAAAAGTTTATTTATATGAAAAAAATGTGATACTAAGAAAATTGTGATAAAAGAATGTGATTTGATTTTAGGTATTTATAGTAAGTAGGTAATAAATAACTTAAGGCTGTTTTTGCAAGTGACCCAAATAGTTAAGAAAACTGATTGTTAGATCTATTAATAAAAAAAAATAACGTAAAAAAATAATATGATCAATAAACGTACTTCCTGCTGATTTATATCGATATGTTTTAGTTAATAATGTTGTGAACAAAAAATAGTTCCCATCACTAGAAGAAAATTTTACGTTGGTGCCGTTCGTGGAATAAAATTAATATTATTTTACTATTACACGAATCGCACCAAACCAAAATTTGGATCGGTGCCGTTCGTGGAATAGCGTTGGTGCTATTCGTTTTAGTGCCGTTCAGATCGGTGCTATTCGTGGAATACCTCAAAATATCTAAGCTTCCTCCTTTTTTTCTTAAATCTTTCCTCTTTATAATATTAGTTTAGATTAATTGTCTTGGAGTATAATTATAGTTATTTCACAGTGTGTTCTTAAATTCTCTATGATCTATAATAACTATAAAAAATAATTTTCTTTCCGGATATGTTCTAGTGCAATCCTCTGAACCTATGCCATACGCATTACTTAATATATTTTGTCATTAATTATTTTAGTCTGATTGCACGATTGCACAATCACTTTGCAAAATCAATGCAAAACAAGTTCGTGGTTACACAAAGTTGTCACACTCGTATGAATTTGAGGCAATTTATTTCCCGATCAGCACCGTTATTTGGGTTAAATATTTATTTATTCTAAAGAACAGAGTTCACTTAATGAATAAATTACATACAAAGTTATAGTGGTTTTTCAGGTTAGGATCGTGCTTAACTAAAAGAAAACCTACTTTACCTCTATCGGACCCTCATATAATTCCTACTAATGGAATAAGATTACTAGAAAACCTAATAAATAACACTTACGACTACTAAATAAAACTTGCTTATGCCCAACATATGAAAGCACAAAACGCGGTCATCGGGTTCAGTTGGCAGTGCATGCGCATGTACCCGTCACAGTAATTGATAGTCGGATTTGTGGGTACCCGCGTGAATAATCATAACCGCCGCGGTGGTTAATTACCCCGCCTTGACTACACGTAATTAAGCAACCGCATTATTCCGGCTACGTGAAGTATGTGAGCCTAGTGGTAGTGAGGACTGCTGTGCAACGGTGTCGCCGTCCGCAGAACTATCACGGGATAATTTCTTATCTAGAGGAATGACGATATTCCTATTATTATTATTATTTATGGGGGGCTCGTAGCTACATAGCTACCGCGCAGATCAGTCGATCAGCGAGGTTAAGCTGCGGTTGCCGCGGTCAGTCCCTGGATGGGTGACCATTTCTTCGAACATCGAGACCCCTCCGTGCCTCGGATAGCACGTTAAGCAGTTAGTCCCGGTTGTCATACGAATACCTTTGACAGTCGTTACGGGAGTCAGCAACCCAAAAAAAGTCTGACAACCGGTCTAACCTTAGGGTATCAGTGTCTCCCAGTAATTGGGTGGCGGAGGTCAGATGGCAGTCGCTCTGTATAAAATACTGTTACTCAGCCGCAACTGGTTAGACTGGGAGCCGACCCTAACGTAGTTGGGATACAGGCCAGGTAGATGATGAGAGGAATGACGATATTGTGTTTTATGATGTACGTTTGGACACAGTTTAATTCGCGGGCAGTCTTAAAGAATTAAAACAAATACAGTGTCATATTTACAAGTCGCAAGAAAAGCAAAAGTCAAAACAAATAGACAACTCAGATTAATATTATCTCAATTTTCATGCTCTCGTTAACGGCCACAGCATCTACTTTACATTGAAAAACGATTGATGACAGATATCTAAACGCAATAATTATGTTAAAAGCATTTTATATTATTGATTGGTTCTTTTGAAGTTAATTACCAGATATTCACACAACTTTATAGTGGCAAAATATGAATATCGAATACACGAACATATTTTTAACCTGTCTACGCCTTAACCTGGGGTTTTGCTCTTTGGAAGACCAAGGCCAGAAGAATGGGCTACATGCCTAGGAGAAGTCTATTATGATATAGGTATTATGATTTGCACCGAAAAGAGCATGATGACAGTTAGTTTGAATGAAGCAACATTGAGTTTAAACAGTCCAAAATATTGTATAATATGATTTTGTCCAAGTCTACTGCTTGTTTGTCCCAAAGCCGATTTAATGTTGGGAACCCCACTGTCTTAGATGATGTTCCACTCGGAATTAACGTTATTAATCTACATTGTTAACTGCTAACGCAAGCTTTAAATGTTATGTCAATGTTATACCTATCATACTTAATGAGTATCATAAAGACGACATTGTACGGATAGGTACAACCCTGTTTGAATAATTATTTTAAAAGTATTGAATGTAATTTCGGCGTTCAAGAAAGTTTGGGTAACTAACATTAAAGTAACCATAGTATCTATAAACTTTCAGAGTTATTGTCTCAAACGCTCCTACAATGTTAACATCATGTTAATTAAGTACTTTTGGAAATAAATTATCAAATTACAATTTGTCAATATAATATGGAACATGTTATAAATATTATTATAGGAAGCGGTTCCTTAGTAATTGTTCTCATTTTCAAACCGTGGTGAGCATGTAGGCGGCACACAGAACTCAATAATATGACCTTAAAAGTACATGCGAATAAGACTATCGGTCCAAAGCCTAAACAACAAGCGATGGTCGGTTAATCGAGCGGTGACGCTAACTTGCGCGCGCGCCGCTTCCATATAAGCCAATCTTCCTATTCGCCCCCGCACTCACAGCTCGCAACTGACGGAACCACTAAATGACGCTGTCCGATTTTCCAACGCTTGCCTTATCGCTATGTTAATGATAAAAAAATATTATTCAGCAAAACACTGTAAACTGTGTTGTTTCAAAATGTCATACTCATTTTTTGTTCATTTGAATATGCTCGCAACATTATCAAATGATATCATGCAAATTACTTGAATTTAAGTTAACAACATAGCTATTTTTTTTAAATATTAGTCATTTGTTATCATTATTAGCAACCTATTAAGCCTAATCGACTGTAATAAAAGCCTCTCTCAAAAAATAGGAATTGCCAATAGTCATCACGCTGGGGAAGACGGTTAGTGACTAATGCTGCCCGTCACTGGCCTGAATATAATTACACGCTGGTAAAGTATCTTTACTCCTTAGGTTTACACTTACCCCTCATCTATCGCATAATGACGCGAATCGCTGCACCGGATTGAAGAAAAACCTGAAGATTTACCCATAAGATCACCGAGTCCGCGTCTCATTCGTAATTAAGAAACATTTATCATGAATTCAATCTTGACATTATTAAGTAATTCAGGGTCCAAACATTGGGCTGTCACAATGCTAAGTATAATAAGAACCAATGATATACACACCTATAAGCTTATGTAAACTGTAAGCCTTATATTTTTAGGATGGGTCCGTTGGGCCCGCTCGTCAACACCGTCATAGGCAAACTTTATATTGACTTTAACGAGACCGCTGGTGAAAACGTCACGGTTATATTTGTAGCGTGTCAAACGTTTCCCGATATTTGTTTATCAGCCTTTATTATCTAAATAGGATGTTATGAAACGGACGGACGTCATCGTGTAAGGGAAATTGTATAGACAAGTGCGTCAGCACGCCTCCGAAATGATGCCTATGACATCTACACTGAACACTTATCAAACTTTATTATGTAAGGATACATTTTACAGCGTAGGTACAAATAACTGTTAGCTAATCGAACGCATGCGCATTTAACGGCTATTATTGAAGATGTTACGTGTAAAGTATGGTTGTGTAAAGTTAACTTGGTAATCTTCTCATGATCAAGTGAATACATACAAAAGCAAAGAGCTTTAGTACTTTTAACTATATAGAGTCTTAACCATAATAAAATGAACATAATATAACATGTCGTTGAAAGTTGTGTAGCATGATATTATTATATTACTACGTTCATGGAGTAGAAACATTGTTTTTTTTTTTAATATTATACTAAAACATAAAAATAAAACATTTAAAAATATAAAAAGTAGTAGACTGGTATCGGAACAGGGTCCAAGCTACCGGTGGTCAGTGCCGCAGAGAGAGGAACCCCCATAAAAATACGCGCCGTGTCTAGGAGTACCGCCCGCTAATTATTATTATTATTATGAGCATGTGATGTCCCACGGCAAGGCAAAGGCCTCCCTCTGTACCTACATAGCCACAGGGAACAAAAATTATATTGTGCCTCACACACAATATAATTTTTGTTCCCTTCCCCCTCCCTACTCGTTCATCCCTTCTAATGCGATGATTTCTGTAAGTTATGAAAATAAAATATGCATATAAAATTTGAAGTACAAATATATGACTTAACACTGTACCGGGTGTGAATTGCGTAAAATATATATTAATTTCCGATTTCATTCGACCGAATTTAGCCGACCGCGTTTCTTTATTTACCCTCGCTTAGTCTTAGTTTTTTATTATTTCTACGTTGGTACTTTGACACAGAACACTAACGAATATACTTCGTTAAATATTAATGTCGCCTTTGAAGTAGGCGTTATGTGCGTCAAAGTTATATGAAAAAGGTTTATGTAAAATATTTCGGGCAGCCAGATTATCACTTCAAATGATAACGCACATAGCCAAACGTATGCTTTCACATTGAAGCAATAGAACAAACAATACGTACTATGACAAAACCGTAGAGCTTGCATGAAGAAGTCAAGACAGAAATGACTAGAGTTGGAAAGGGCTGGATCTTTATCTTCTATCATTTGATAAAATAATTTATTATTATCATAAGCCCTTAATAAATGTTCATTGATGGACTATTATTGGAAGCGACTTTTGTGGGATATTTGATCCAAGGAAACCGTCCGTAGCTTTAGTCATCTATATTCTATACATTACCGACAGACCTACGAAAATCGATGTGAATTTGACTAAATATACTTTCGTAGGCTCGTAGCACATAGTAACGTGATGTATGTATTTGCTACGCTAGTGAGTTTATTTCGAATACGATTTGCCATATTTTCTTTATTTTTATGAGCTCCTATAAACTTTAGTTATTTTTGTCTCTCATAGAAGTTATAGTTAGTACACTCTCTAACTTACTTCTCTGTCTTAGCGATAAGACCGCCCATTGTGCATTGTTTTGTATTGTATGTTTTGTTATGTTGGTGTGCAATAAAGTATATTTCTATTCTATTCTATTCTCTCTACTATTAACCCAACTTCATTTAAGCATTTTATCTACAAGGCCTCATTGTTCTAGTCTTTTTCAGACTAGGTTGCCTCCAGATGCAACTGAATTTCAAGATATATTTGCCGACTAACCTTGGCAAATTACTTTCGAGTAGGTACCTACCTCAAAATATAAGATAGACTTTGGTAGTTGAAGCTGTATACTGTAAAGCTTGCTCAATGTGTTGCAGGTTGTAACAACCAAGTAGAGTTGCGTAACGTGGTCCGTGGGCGCCGGATGTGCGAAGGCTGTACTAGGGCCCTATGGCCCTACATTTTCGTTATTCGCCCAGGGCATGGTATTTCAACGCAGTCTGTTTCTTCATCGTTTATGCTATCATGGTCGCGTTGGTTTTTGTATACACAACCTTCGTGAAATTGGTGTCATTTAGTAAAATATTTGCATAGATATAGATATTTTTCATTTGTATTACTTGAAAAAGATTTCAGATTCAGAGAAAACGACGAATTAGAATTTATAAATTAGTAGAATTATAAACTCATACAAAGAACCCCCTAACGAATAATGATTTATCCGTTGAGTGGGCGTGTTTATCTCCATAAATTACAGGTTTGATGACGGTCGATTAGATAAATGTCATCACAAGAAGCATGTAACTCTCCAGAGAGCCGGTTGCAGAACTCTGGCAGCTGTCAGAGGCAGGAGACACAGGAGGGCGCGGCGCGTCCCACGTCATGACATTTACCCGGCGTGGAGGATCAACAGGAGGTTGCCATAACGACGGACTAACGTTCCATGACCTTTCCTTATTTTAGGGAGTCGTATCGAACCGCCCCGTACCTATATGTAATATGGGTTAGTCATAAATAATTCCTGCACCCACACTCAATCAATATAATACTTTCAGTTCTATGAGAATGAAATTTAATTAAATGAAAGTTCTCTTTCAACGTACTCTTGAAAATAATTAAATATTCCGAGATAATAAAACTGCACGTCAAGTAACCTTTTCCAAACTTACGTAGGTGGATAAAATAGCATTTTTCTACATTAACTACCCTTTACATTTTAGCTGTATGCTTTAAAACTTTCGTCAGTTTTGTCTTAGTTTTCACTTAAGGCATATTGGTACCTAAATAAAACAATATTAGGTTATGTTATGTTAGTATTATGTGCTAAAATTAAGACCAAGTAAGTAACCTCACCTCATTGACTCATTTCATAGTACACTGTACATTATCCTACTATCTATTTTCGAAGGACCTACGTATGCGGTATACCTACGTCAAATACCAAAATCTCAGAAATAGCGTATGGAGTAACGGTGTAGGTATCATTACGTAGCTACGTCTATGACCAGGTACGTATTTTTAGAAGAAGCCAATGATTTATCCGAACTACGTAACGTCCGAACTATTCGGACCGGTCCATCGACGTCACGGGAGCGCGTGTGCCACCAGGCTAATTGTAGCATATCCAAAACGGTCTCCGGGATCCGTCACCCGGCGGCAGCGTGCTGCGTAGCGTACAAAAGTGGATCGTGAGTCAACGCGCAGAGAAAGTAGCGAGTGGCAGGAGTGCGCCGCGGCAGTAGGGTGGCCGCGGCGTGACGCGCGATCAGCCGCGACGAGCCTCCGCGCCCACGCGCGGACGCCCGCGCGCTCGCGCCGCCCGCCGTCGCTTTGCCATCACTACACTTGTGCGGCCCGCGCTTTTCGCGCGCCTCCCTTTGCCGTCGCGACGCCGCGCCATTTTCTCGCGCACGTGGGCGACGCCGCCGGCCGATCGAGGACGCCCGGCTCGAACGCCATTAACGCGACCGTCGTGAATGAACGCCGACCTCGACCGGGTGGCTGGCGTCCATTGATAGGGCGCGCGGCGGACGACGACCGCGGCGCTCACGGGGGCGGTGTATGCACGCCCTCGCCGCTCCGCCTGTGCCTCAGTCGAGGATGTGGCGTTCTCGGCGCGACGACACTGTCCGCGTGCGAAACCTGTGTTCATTTATCAGTAGATGCTCGTGACCCTATAGTGTGATTAACGTGCCGTGTATGTAGTTTCCTAAACGTAATGTTCTGTGATCACGTCAATTTTGATAGGACATAAGTTAGTTTAAGTAGGAGAGTGAAGCGGCGTACGCGCCGGTGCGGTGTCGTTTACAAGCGGGTTGAATGTGAGTGCAGGTGCGGTGTTGCGCACGAAGTGGTGTGGATTGTGCACTGCGGGAATGCGCTCGTGCGATGCTCTCGGTGATCGCGATGCGTCGGCCGGAGGACGAGGAGCTGGGAGGTCGCGGCGACGGCGACGAGTTCGTGGACATCTCGCAGATGCAGTTGCTGGTAGAGGCGGGCCCGAGCGGGCTGCACTACGGAGGCCCGCCGCCGCCGCACGCGCAGCCGCAGCCCTACGCGCAGCCGCCCGCGCACCCCGCTACCACCACCGCGTCCGTCGACGACTTGTTCGCACTGTACTTTACACCCACTTCACATGGTGAGCTCCTAGCTTTTGATCTTTTTATTCCTCCTCGTACCGTACCGTTTCGTACCTCCTATAAGAAAGCTACAAATGTTGTGCAGAACCGGTTCCGGTCGGTTTTAAATAAATCGTCATCATTCTTCCTGAACATGTTTTATAATTTAAATAAAGTGTTATGATGCTTACATAGCATACACACGGTCATCAAATTTTATTTAAAACGATTTGTCTAGGTTCTAATATACACGTAGGTGTATGAAAACAACAAAAATCTAGCTAAACGTTTTTCAATGAACGTAAACTTAGTCAAAGTTATACAAATATCGATTATTGAACTGAGTTTTTCTAAAATGTGTGTGCTAAATTACTCGAAAGTTAATCAGCTGACTGCTGATTAGAAAATTAGATTTAGGCAAGGTTTTTTTTATTTTAATCTCTCATATGTCTTATTCTGTGCTTCTGTGATCACAGTAAATCATATACTATATATCTGTATAGATAATGTGATACGTACATATAACACGTCATCATAGCGTATTTAACTTTAAAGCTACGCACTTCATTCAATTCCTTTCATAGAGGTAGAAATAATGAATGAATGTTTGAACTCCAATCACATGACGTCGATAGTGAACACGCACCTATGACGTACTGTCTACATTTATTCAATGGTGATGTTACTAACCAGATACCTAAGTACCAGTGAGGTATGCAAAAACACAGAAAATCCTAAATTTACTCAATGATACCAGCAAAATATTGAGTGGAGCAGACAAAGCGTCCTGAAATTAAAATTTGCAAATTCCAGTATGTCAACTAATGTCCATTAAGTTTGGAGACGAGCAAACACTACTGATTCAGACGAGATTAGTCAAACATTCGCTGCTGGTAACATCCAATTGACCCCAGCCTGACCCCACCGCTCATGTTGTTCGTCTAAATACTTCAGTGAGGTATCTTTTAAATGAGATAATTATCTATTATCTTCATACAACGTTTCTTCATACAATATCCTTTGATTGTACGTAATTTTATAATATAAGTCCCACTATCAATCCAAAGAGTTCTGGGTGTAGGAACCTTGAGTTATTCATATAAGAACTTCAGTAACTTCAAAACAAAAATGTATAAAAATAACAGTTAATGAACGCATTGCAGTCAATACCCAGTTAATAAAAAACCTAAAAACAAAAATGTCCTCCAAATATTATAGAGTAATAATAAGCATGGAACTATTAGGCGCTAAAATATTTTGATAGTGTCACAATTTATGCAAATACAGCTGAACTATAATAATGATAAGAATATCAATACTGTGATCTCACAGTTAGTTAAGTATGCTCACGAACATTGTATGAAGTTATTTCGTAAACGTCAGCTTCACGGGCTCGTAATAATTCGGATCAGCGTTCCGGCATACTGTTATCTGGACCGGACGGCGCTAATCGGCTGCGTCTGCGCAACCAACGCTATCATGTTCACCCAACTAACCATAAACATTGCCATACGGTCAGTTATATTGTGTAGCGCTTTTTGTACGGCCTTGGCATAATATTCAGTCCCCAACCTGTTTGCTAACACGGTGACTAAGAGTACTACTCCCCTTTCTGACATGGCCTACGTCCAAATGTCCAGCAGTAGACAACATCAAGCAAAATTTAAACTTAAAAAAGGGCAATTTATGTCAGGGAGAAAGTCTATTGTTTTGAAGCACTTTTCTGGTCCTGGTTGAGGAATGCGACGGATTCTCTGTCGTAGCATAGCTCTAATCATCGGAACACAACCAACTTCTTACGAGACTCAACGAGATCACTCAAACTTCGCCACAGCATTCAATAGTAGGTTCATAACGAATTGCGTGCGAGAAACCTGTTTTCATCTGTACTCCTACAAAAACATAATGCTTAATGGATTAGTTACACGTAGATAAATATAAAAGAACATTCATGTACAACAGAATGAAAAGTAAAGAAGCTGTTTAATAGTTTGCGCAGACAGGCTGCTTTGCTCTCGATTCTGATTGCGTTCAGCTTGCATTTTACTAAGGAAAGCGAGTAAAACGTCAACGTAACTTCCATCCATCTGTCCTTCTATCATGTTTTTAATGAAACTATCGTCTATCTGTCGTATAAGATGGCCATTCTTCTTCTATTTTTCATCAGTATCCTCTTCTCATTGACTCTGTTCAATATCTCTTTTTTGGTTAATTTTCCGGTCCAGCTTATGCTTTCCATCCTTCTCTAAGACCCCATCTTAAATGCGTCCAAAAGCTCTATATCTTTCCGTGCCATTGTCCACGTCTCGCTTCCGTAAAGGGCTATACTCCAAGGTATATGACTTTATAAATTTCTTCTGTATGTTCTTAGTTATTTTATATGTCAACTAGCTTCCGCCAGCGGCTTCACATAAATTATAGCCTATGTTACTCAATGATAATATAGCATTCCATCGATGAAAGAATTTTTTAAATCGGTCCAGTAGGTTTTGAATTTGACAAGCATAAAAATCAAATCTTTTCTCTTTATAATATTAGTATAGAAGTAGGTATAGATATACACTTTTTTTTTAAATGCCTGTTTTATTATTGCCATGCTTGATTTGATATCTAGTGTACATCTGGAATCTGTTGTGATAAGGCTACCTGAATATTTAAACGTATTTACATTTCTAAATGAAGCGTTTTCTATTGTTATTGAATGTGGTAGGTAAGACTATTGCATTCTTAGATGTTCTTAATATTTTAGTTTTATTAACATTTATTTTAAATGAAAATTCTTTGAATATAGAATCCATAATCTTTAGTAATTGTTCTAACTCTGTCTGTGTTATACACCCCTATGGATAATTTAATTATTGATTTTCCAAAAATCTATCTTATATAACACTGAAACGATCAGTGTACTTATTTATTTAAGTTTTTTAAATTCAACATCTAACTAGTAACAAAATCACATAAATCAAGAAGAAACGTGACCATCTTTCCACTACAGCATGAGCGATTGATTCCCAGGTCGCGCCGCCTCAACAGATGAAGAATAAGCATAGTCAGTTCTTCGACGGAACCAAAAATAAGTGCGATGATAAAATTCTTAATGTGTACCTATATTTGCAAATGATCGGTTAATTCAAAGTTAAGTTTCGTCAGCCTAAAATAATGCTTGAGATTGCAAATCTTTCCAGTCAGGATTTATAGCAAGGTTCCCAGTAGCAATTCTTCTATCACTTCAATGTTTAGTTTGAAGAAATTGAAGAACGAAACAGCAGGTCTACCGCGTAACTTAAATGGTAATGAACATCGACACTGGTATTAAACTTCAATACGATCGTGAGAGACTAAACGTTGAGATAAGTACCTTGTAATTTTTTTACCGATCATGAAGATAGGCGTCCCAACTTCATGATCGGTATTTTTTTTACAAGTTAGCTGCAAGTTAAGCCTCTCACGGTCATATTGAAGTTTAATACCAAACTCAATGTTCATTACCATTTTAGTTACGCGGTATAATAGACCTGCAGTTTTAGAACTGTAGTAATTATTTATTAAAATAGGTTTGTAGCGTACAGTATTGTACTGTTGCCCATTAGAAATAATTCCTTGATCGGTCTTTAAGACATCCACGTAGGGCTATTCTGTTCTGGAAAATTTGCAATCAATATTTAGGCTGACTACCCAGGGTGCGCCAGCCAATCTGTATTCATCTCGCATAGAGACTCTGTCCTTGCACTTCGCAATTTTAGGCCCTATAATAGGCAATGACGAGTCAAAAGTTGACCAACAATATCAGGATTTTTGAAAATAATATAGCTTTCTTTCGCCGACTCTTTTTAATGATGTCCAAATAAATCCTATCTCAAGTACGCGTTTTCTCAGAAAAGTTTGTCTCAATACAAAATACTCGTATAGCAGACGTCAAAACAAATACACGTAGTACAAAACGTATAACATTTTTGGTAAAGGATATTCGTTTTTGTTTTCATTTTTTTTCCATCTTTTCAGTATTTTTTATTTAATTTAAATGTTTTTACGTTTTTGAGTTTTTTTGTTTTTACTTCTATCTTTTTTTCATTTAATTTCACTGACACGCTATCATTTGGGCATAAATTGAAAGGCTGTTCGAAATTCTTTCGCCCCAACCCGCACTAGGCCAGCGTTGTGAACTAAGGCCTAACCCTTCTCATTCTGAGAAGAGGCCCGTGCCCAGCAGTGGGCAGTAAAGGATTAGATTTATTATTTACCTATTATACATTTTTCATAGGTCGTACGTACCTGACAAAACCCAGCAGGGCCATTCAAAGCCAATAAAAATATATTTCAATAGAATATTCGATTTATCGTAGATCTAAGGAAACATGTATTTCGTTAAAATAAAATCTGAAAATCATAACGACATACTTACATTCAAGCCAAGCAACTGAGGACATCTTTCCCGAGAGCAGGTAAGTATAAATGTATGTAAAATTTTAGGTAGGTATGTAAAATATCATCTTAATATACATATACCTACAGAGTAATAAAATTAAATATGTCATAAATATATAATAAAATATTATACTCGTACATTATTCTGATTGTTTTATTATCTTATTCGATCTATATACCTAACTTCATATCTAAATATTATTTAACATACAAAAATAACAGTTTATGAAGCTATCAATGACCAGTTTTCAAATACACAATGAAATATCCGTAGGTACTCGCATATTACAATAATTAAGTAATTATATTGTTAAAAAATTGTTTTCTTATTTGCTTAGTTGGAATAAAAGATTTCAATGTTTATTTAACCAGTTTTCTTTCACATGCTTCATTAACTATAAACCTGCAAATGAAGGCAGTCCTAAATGTACGCGACAGAATAATGTTTTTCTTATAAAAATACAAGCGCAAAGTCTGGCAAGAATTTTGGATGGGCAAAGAATGCGGTATAACCTACTGAAGCAGCAATACAATACTAATATATGAAGGGTGAATTGATTGCTCATGAATGCATAGACATTTAAATTTACTTAGCATGTCGGTCACATACGTTCAGACAAATATGCAATGGTATAGAATATTTGCCTGAATCGCAGGAAATTCACAATCTAGTGAAATTCTACTAAGGGAATTCACACAGGGAGTTTATAATAAAAACAAGTTAACTTA
Source organism: Allophyes oxyacanthae (assembly GCA_932294325.1). NCBI lineage: Eukaryota > Metazoa > Arthropoda > Insecta > Lepidoptera > Noctuidae > Allophyes > Allophyes oxyacanthae. Next base: position 8,837,196 of record OW028617.1, read on the forward strand.
GTTCGACGATTACTAATAATTGAAGTATCGGGGTATTCATGAAGCACTCAAAGCTCGGAGCTATGACAATCATTGAAAATTATAATAAATTATGCCGGGTCTTCAATGTAAGAAATCGTAAGAGTATAGACACGACTAATTAGGTGTAAAGTTAATAACCATTTGGAGGCTAATTAAAATGAATATTTTTAATAACAACTGAAATTAAACTTCCAACGTAATTCATATATCGCCACCCTGTTCGTTTAGGATATATTCCATTTGAAAAGAGGCGTCGCCGATATCAGTCTATCGTCTGTGATTGGCTGCAACTGCAAAAATATCCTTCATCATAAATAGAGACAGGCTTGGTAACGTCACGAGCATCTGTATATCATTGTAAAATAATTTTACCTTCAGATTTCTCTGAATGGGTAAGCCTTATAGTAAGATCATACGGTAGCTTAGGACACCACCGTATGAATGTAACAGTGTACCGTAAACCTGTGTATACCGGTGAGTATAAAATATCTCCAGTAAAGGGACTTTACAATCGGAAGTAAATGACTTCAAATAATCATAATAGATTCTCTAATGCAACATACACTGTAACTCATTATTCAATTTACTAAACAGCGTAAGTTTCCTTGACTTACTCGTTTGCTCAAGATATGAAAACTTCTGTAGGTAGTAATTTACCTCAAATTACTGAATTATACTATTGCGTATAAACTGAATAGAGATGTAACAGTTTCATATTGGGCTGCCCAGTCTAATATGAAATTGTAACAACTTGTTATTAGATACAGAAAATTTTGTGGTTTCAATTTGGTTTGTGATACCTACTCCATCTCCCTAACCTTCTCTCAAACGTCGACAGTTTTCAGATTACAAAATACGAATGAATAACATTTTGTTTTGAAAGGTTCATATATATACCAGCCAAAAAGCGATTGCGATTCATAAAAAGTGCCAGATTACTTGCAATCAATACCATTAACCGAATATGAGGTGTGATCTTTGTAAAGATCCTGATAGCCAGCTCAATAGCCAGGATTATTGCGAAATTCTTTGTTTGTTTCCTTCTTCCGAAACATTGCCAGTTTTATTTTTTAATATATTGAATAGGCTTGCGTTTGGCCACTATCTATCTATTGATCATCCGTTTATTCCGATTATCTTGCGACATACCATAAGTTCCTATGAAAATAGTAATAAATTATACGCCATGCGATTTTTCTTATATTGTCGCCGTGACGAAGATCGTCGGGAGTCGCCGCTTATCCGCCCGCAATAACAGTCATACAGCAGTCTTCGATCAGTTGACCAACGCATTTTGATCCATCGATGCGTTGAAGAGCACAAACACGTTAATGTATAACGTCCTCAACAAAGTCCGAGACGAATTCAAAATTCGCCAGGGTGTACCCCTGGGCAGTAAGCTGTCTAGCTAATCTTTCCACTACGGCATGAACAATCACCATGCGGTAGGCTGCGACACGACAGAAGAACCATAAACAGTCAAGGAAAACAAGGATATTCCACCACAACCGACAAAACAGTCGACATCAAGATGCTTGGGAACCGATAGGTATAGGATGATTATAAAAAAATTACATACAAAAGAAACATTGAATTTTACAAATAAAATATTGAATAGAATATACACTGCTATTTTATTCTACAAGTCTAATAACAATTCTGACAACTAAAAACCTTGATCAAAAAAAATTTAATGTCAAGCACCCAAACGTGGCGCCTATAATGATGCTATCACTCGACACAAGAGCTCTATGTAATCCGTGCTGATACTGTCAAAAACGCGCATCCCACGTTGAGCGCGTCACATCGGAAGCGGCGGCTCGTCAGAGGTGCCCACATGAGGGCATTACACCTCTCCGGTCGTACCCAGATCCGCGATAGCCGGTGCACTCGCTTTGAACGGCCCGCGGTGCCACGGGGGCACGCACGTGCTTTTGTGAAAGCCCGCGCCGTCTCACGTCACCACACATAAATTGACAATCTAGCCTTTACTAGACGAATGTGAGCTTCTATCCGCGCCTCTAAATGATCTGCTTTACGACGCCGAAAAGCCGACGACCACAGCGGGCAGCGGCAAGCCTAATCATAATGCTTCATGATGATAGCTTACAAAATTATTCAAAAGAAACCCGCCGAAATTGGACGGACAAAGATATTAGTATATAGGTATCTGGTAGCATCTGCGAACATAGACTTGAACACAATAAAATAAGGTGTCTATGTTTGACTAAAGTTCAATGTAAGGTACGACTTCAAGGTATGGAATTATGTATGTAATTAACTTAATCTGCAGACAAATTAACTTATTTGGAAGTCTCTTTTCCAACTCTTAAAATGCCTTTATTTTAGTAGATATCTTTCATATCGCATCGGTCAACGGAATTCATTAAATTACCAGCTAGTTCATGGATAGAAAGTGGATAAATGACATAAAGCTTTTCACGATCTGGTCCAGTCTACCGAAGTTGTAAAACGTTTAGCAAGTAAATCGTCGATTGCATTTGTAAGTGACGAGTGCGCGGTTAGTTTCCCTCGAGTCTGCAATATCGGTGCACGCGCACCTGTGCCCAATGATGGAGAACAATTGCTATCATTAGGGTCCATCGCCGTGCGCCAAGCCCACATGATACATATTCAAACAGTCCTACGACAATGCAAGTTTATTTTAAAGTGAATAAATTATCGCTAATGCCCAATTTGCGTCGACCGGTTAACAATGCCCGTTCCCGCAATTACTTAAACTCGTGTAACTGCGTAGTTGCATACGATACGATCTGTGTCCGAGCGTCCAACGTCATTGTCTCACTCGATACATGCTCCGCAATTACACTGTATCGATTACAGCTGACTCAGTTGACTTCGATTCGAACGATTGACTGCAACCATAAAACATTGTTTTTAGTACACGTAATTAGTGTTCCGATAAAACGATATCTGCCTTCTTTGTCGACAATCTGCCTCTGAATCTCAAACATGTATGTACATTTAAACGTGAGTAAGTAGGTTTAATGGTTAGAAAAAATGTCAGGTAAAGCACTGAGTCACACACTTGTCTGTATGAAATTCATATCACGTGTAGCCAAACAGCTTCTGGAAATCACAAACGATGTAAAATATACATGTCGGTTTGCAATCTGCCCTATCTCGGGCCGGAAGTTGAGAATGGCAATGTTCTAAGTCAGTCATATAAATCGAGCTGGAAGTTTATTCTAAAACAAAGAGCTTCTTAATCAAATCAAGTCGAATGGTTGGAAACCATTAGGTACTAGAATATTTTAACAAACAAAAATTTTAATAGCCTGTGTTACAATTATCGCACATTAATCCAACAATATGTACTAAGAAACCGGAATTTACCAACAACTTGGCGAAGCTTCAGAATGTGATTTCTGAGCAGTTGCGAAATCTAACAAAAGTACCTACTTATAGCCTACAGCTTGGCATTTGAACAGTAGAAAATTCCGAATTCTTACAATATTCGCAGAATATCTCAAGACGAATAACAACATACGCACCGTCGAGTCGATTATAATCTGGTATGAAATTCCTGTGAACGCGAGAATTGCGTCCCGGTTACGTGTCATAATAAAATAAACAACCAGTGATTATATTATTTGACGAAAACAGAAGGATTAATGTTTTAAACTTGATACTGGCTAGTGATTCGGACAATGTGTTATAATAATATTTTATGACCCTGTTAAGTAGACTAATCATAACAATTTAATAAAGTACCGTACACAATAATTATATAGAATCTGCTTCTGGAATAAAGTTAAAATAAATCGTAAGCTCGAATACTCTCAGACATACAGTCTCATCATAGCAATACCTACGCACACACTCCACAAGATCACAACATTTTACTAACACATTCAAACGCATTTGAAATACCATATTCTCTATCTGTATCCTATGTGACATTGCTCCATAAATAACGGTACCCACTCATATCTACTTATTGTTACAAATGCTGTTATTTCGAATCGTAGGTACCTACCTAATCTACTCTCGCGGTCATCTCGAACTCTATTTTTTTTTTAGAAACTAGAGGACGACTGTTTAATAGTATCGGTGTTGTAAAACTGGATGTGTGCCAATGTTTGACTAGTTTTAAGTTTTGTGCAATCGCCCTATTTTTCTAAACTAAAACAGTTGCACGCGACACGCTCTTGAAGAGCACGGGAGTCGTTTCCAATAAAATTTAACGCTTCAAAATTTTACACAAGTTTGTAGACGCAATTTTAAAACATTGACTACAAGATTTATGTAATAAATTGTTTATTGTATTAGTTTGGATTGAAAAGTAGGTTTTTCATTTGTTATATTAATATTGAGGTAATATCCATGCATGGGGATACCACAGGGTCCCAGTGAGGGCTGCTGCCCCCTGGACCTGGCCTGCCTCCCATACATTTAGCTGATTAATAATTAAGTAGGTATGTACCTACGCTTATGTAAATTCCTTATTTGCCCTCTTCCTAGGCCTAAAGCTGGGTACCCCCGTGTATCCATATGTATCTAGAGACATTATATTATTTGGATCGAAATAATTTTTGTGCGTTCTTTAACAATAAATCAATTGAAAATCATGCTAAGAGTAGGTACAATATTCTTACAAACATACTCGTAGAATGTCTTTGTCTACTTATTACAATAACCGAAATTCTGCGGTCGCAGTCACTCATCCAATTATTATACCTGTCATACACACAAGCCCGCGACTAATTAACTCGGCCTCTCTGTGATTCGCTTAATGTACTAAAAGCTAATTGTCATCATGTCGTACGCATGCCCTCGGACTTGACTCATCGCCTCACTTCCCAAAGGAAGACTAATGTAATAAACAGCTTAACAAAAAAAATGCGGATACTCTAATTGATGGGCAAGAGCAAGACCCTGACCGTTTAGATGAGTAGGTACTGGACAAATGAACTGGCATAATGCTGCAGCTCTTAAGAGTATGACCTTGTCACGAGTAAATTATTGTAACGCAAAGTGCTGTTTGCTTCCGCGAAATGACATGTCATCAGTCTTAGAAACTCATTAACAGCGCCGTAGAGTACTTTTGCAGACTTCCGTGTATTACAAAACAGTGATCATGGATAAATTAAAGCTTCAACATGTAATCCTGTTTCAAAAGATATTTCTTCTTTTTATTGAATCGGTGTTAGTGATGTGGAGGCGACTAATCTTAACACTTAGATAATTTCACAACTGACTTAAATGTAACTTAACTAAGGCCCAAGTTCACCAGCAACATAACAGACTGTTAGAATAAATTCAGCCGTTTTAAACATGATTTTTTGTATGGATAATCGGCCGATTTCATTTTAAGCATCTGTTACATTGTCGGTGCACATAGCCCTAGATTGCAAGCAGTCTTCAAACGATTAAAGTTTGTTTATTTTGTGTATTTAGATAATTTACGTCTTAAACAAAAAAAACATATACTGTCAACACTGGCTACCGGTAGAATGGAAACAATTCAATTACTTATTTAGATAATTTCAATTAAAACAAAAGATAGATCATTTTTTCTTAAACGCACGATTTATATAATTATGTCGTAACTCGTGGCCAGATCTTAGAATTGATCACTTCATGATGTGGCCGACCATTTCATGAAATGGAAAATACCCGCTGCCCACATCATGATATGCTCTGGCCAGATCAATGAATAATCAGCGTTTAACGATATGAACATGTAAACGCACGGCTACTTCATGATATGGTCAAACATTAGTGATCATATAATAAAATAGGTAGTTACATTATCCACCGGTAGAGGCGCTGATATCGATTTGTTTTTATGATGCATCATGGCGGCGGACAATTATTCTGATAAGAAAGCTAATAATATTAATGCGCCAATTGAAGATAAAAGAGAAGTGAAATGTCGTTACGACACAAAAGTACTTGAATTTTACGAAAGTCACTCAAATACCATGGATCAAGCGCTCGCCGGCCGCTGCGGTACCGCTCGCTTCGCTCGCTCGGCTCCCGCGCGTTTGGTCGCAGTTCTAACCGATCTGTTCGGGGCCGTGCCCTAATCTAGTAACTGCGACCAACTATCTGCGTAAACCTTAACTAACCGTTTTATAGAACTTAGGTACAGCCAAACGTGGATTGACATATTATTAAATGATGACGTTTAAACGATATGGTCAGTTTTAGCTGGCCATATAATGAAATAGGTACCTACAACCATTTCATAAAATGGTCGGCCACATCATGAAGTGATCAATTCTACGATCTGGCCACGACATAATATATATACGAGTTGGTCTAGAAAAAGTATTCCAAGTGGAAAATTACCGATAGTCACGTTAGTCGTGGTAAATTATTTTAGATTGAGACAACCACATAATGTGACTGCTGTTACATAAAACTTGACTAGTGATAGAGCGACCGATTGTAAGCTAACCGCTGAGTTACATCTAGATCAAGTAAAACACAATAAATCAGCAAGTGGACCTTTGCATTAAGCCAGGGTAAGCGATGTCTATCAAAATGTTTTACAAATGATTCTGAGACCGCAGTTTGCAGAGAACTAGCGGTCCGGTAGGTAATTGTAATTGGTGACCGACTTAAGTGAGTCAGACACAAGTGGCGTCCTATATCGTTGATTATTTACGGGTTGCAGCGCAAGTCGTAATTGCGGTCGGGACCCCGCCACACGGCTCGTTTATCTAATTAGCGTCCCGGCGAGAGAGTCTGCGCGCACGTCTGCCTCGGCCGCAACTCGCAACCGCGCACCGCCCGGACGGCGCGTGCGCTACCTCCACTTACATTAACAAACGCCGCCATGATTAAATGAGCCATAACTGATAGCAACAGTTATGAAAATGTCTTGTTTAAAACAAACAAATACGACGTGCCAATGCGCATTATTGTATCTATTAGCCATCCGACAAGCGATTCGACGTATGAAAACTTTACGACTGTTTATTAGGAAGTTCTACATTTAGTTTAACATCGTTCAAGACATTAAGATGGCCACTTTTCAGATGTTTTATTTGAACACCTGTTACGTTTATAACATATTTTATAATATTAGGTGATACGATTCTACTTGTCTAACAACTAAATTGCTATTCTGAAATCGTATGTTTTCTATTGTCTACAAACATAATATAGGACCAGGAAGAATCGAGATAGGTGTGTATTGTAACTTGACTTGACTGGATCGTATTCATGGTTGGTTCTTAATTACAATTCCAAAAGCGAGAACGAGTCAGGTTAAGACCGATCACTATTACCAACTTATGTTCAGTTTTAATTGCTTTGCCCGATATAGCTCACCATTAATACAATTTAAATTATGACAAACAAACTTTAGTCACCGTTCTAGGTACATACTCGTATATAATGACGGTTAAAAATAAATTCGTTCTTGCGGTTTTAAATTAAGATTTATTTCTGTGTAGGTAATGAATTAAAAATCAACATGAATGAAGACATAAATACGGAACCTATAAGGCCTACCTTCTGGGCTAAAAACAACATGCAAAACAACAGGTAATACCGAGTAGGCGGCATTACTAAAATCAAATCCTAGCAAGTCAATTTTGTTCAGAATGCCGCTATGTAGACAAAAAAATATGAATGCTTTGAAGTGAGTCAAAAGTTTCAAAGATGTTCCTAAGACGCCGACGGCAATGGTTCAGTAAGTGTGTTGGCGGGAACAATGGTTCTAAGCCGCGCCAGTTTCAAACTTGCAGACCTTACCTTGACTCCTACGCCACAACTCCTTTTACTGAACAGAATCTTGTTCATGAGTTGCATAGGTACCACTTCCACCTGGCGACGTCAATTTTGCTTTTTAACTTCCAGAATTTACCTATGCGGTTTTTTAACTGACTCCTATTTTCGTAGAGGTATTACCTAAGTAGTTAGGGATACCACGTATGCCTGCATTCAATGATGACAGTATTTGCTCACATGTAGTGGAGGCAAACCGAAATGTTTGGCAATAGAGCTTGCAGCCACTAAACCATTGAAGTATCTGAATTCAATTTATTTAATTTATAAATACCTATACAACACGTCATCGTAATTAAACACAAAGTTCCCAAACAATACAAATTCGCCATGTTTGTGTGGTGTCAATCACACTCGCAAATCAGCCGAAGCAAACATTGTTGCGACACAACGGAGTCAACGCTATTGACAGTTTTTGTTATGGTATTATTCATGAGGAATGGCCTCCGAGCTAATGAATGAATGGGCCACGCTCGCCGCGTGCCGCCCACGGCAACTTCATTCATACGTAGCCCTGCGTGGTCGCAGACTTGTTCTCAATGTCGCCTTGCAACGCCGAACCGTACACGATTGACACCCATGCTAACACACGTAGCCATATAGTGTCCCCGTAGTATGCATGTAAACTTTAAGAACGAATTGATTAAAGAATATTCCCGACAACCCGTAATCACTTACGCTCTCCTTCCTACACATTTACTATAAATGTCAAAGGTTCAACCCAAAGCCGACTGAAATATAATAGTAGGATGAATGTCTGCGTTATCTCCTACACCAATAAATGTAGGTAACTCAACAGGTTAACTTTAAAGGTCAGAATCGATAAAACATGGCAGAGTTGAGGATGAATAAGGAGAACCGCCAGCTGTGAGGCATCGCCGCAAGAGTCGGGATGAATGGCGGAGAGGGTGAGAGAGGAAGGTAATGGTTTGAGGTGGGTGGCACGGCACGTGTTTCGTGGCCATGGTCACGGGATGACGTCCAACATTTAAGAGCGCATGCGCGGTACAAGGAAGCAGGTTCAAGGACGTAGCATCGATCGCGCTTAGTGGCGTGCTGCCCCCAGCCATGGTCGGACGCTGCTCTTCAGCAGGTAGCAATCGATGCCGGTTCCATTGCCACGGCCACACGGAAGGCTGCCACTTGCCGGTGCAGTCAACTTAGAGACGGAATTTTTGTTGTGTATTTCATTGATAAATACATGAACTTTTGTAACAGATTATTGTCGTAAAAAAATACTTAAATACTTTTTTCTTTCTTTCTTCGTATAAATAAAATATTTGTTTATGTGTTTTATTTCTGCAAAGTGTGTTTTCGTACGTTTCCTATACTGTCGTACTTCGGAGTCCGTAAGAAGATCTGTCAGCACTCAGCAGCCTCATATCATATAAGTTATGGCAATAAATATACCGATGAAAAGAAACAGGACGGATCCGCAACAATTATGCTGATTTCCTGAGGGATCCTTATGTAAAAAAGTTAAGGACTCGATTGCGTTATGTAGAAAATAGAAAGCCCAACGGTAGAACTAATTACTTGCTCTTGAAGTTAGTAGTATCGAATGTTATTGGACAGTAACATACGAGTAGGTACATCATACCTAAACTATTCATTTTTTTTATCCTTTTCGCTTCCTAACAAAGAAGAAACATTTATATGAAAACAAAAAAATAAATGAAAACAATAAAAGATACATTGTACTTTACGACAGGAGACAGAGACACGTCGGTTTAGTCCGTAAGTCGGTATTCTTTCTGTGCGCGCGAGTTGATTGCGCGCGTAATCCGCCGTAAATAAGAGACGCGTGCGCACCGCTGATTACATTACAGCTGAACACGCACATCGAGATCAAATGAGTCGCGTGTGAACAAAAATTAAATTATACTTAATTTTATGTATCATTTGACGCTAGATATACAAATTCTTTCACACACAGGGAGATTTATTCCCATGGTTATAATGTTACGGTGATAAATATTTTCTTATAGAGAGTAATTCAAATAGACAATAATAAAATATGTAGCTACAGGATACGAGTGCACAAACTATAAAAAACAGCAAAAATAATCAGATTGTTCAGTTTATTCACTATTGAATACCTACTTGTAGCGTTAGCTCTATGTAGAGCTACTAACAATAAAATAATATAGTTAATTCCATTACCACTTTATATTGCCCATGCCCATGATTATTAACCAGACTTTACCCAGATAAATGGTATATTAAAATTGACAAAAAAATAACGCAGACGTAATCTCCATAGCATTATGTGTGCAAGTGCACTGATTGCGAATGCAAGTGTCGCGCGCGCGTGTCAAATCGCCCTGCGCCCACGCTGCGCGTGCACATCCCGCTCACCCACTATCTCACACATATTATGCCAATATACGCACTATACGAACCGCATTGTACCATCAAACTACTCCTCAAGCAGTCACATCTGAAGGTGCATTGTTTATGGTGCAAGTAAACTGTAACAAAACACAGTATTTACCTTATCACTATAATAACTATCAGGTAGGCACTATTATTGTCATATTTGTGCAATACAGACGGCATTTTCCTGTTTAAACATGATGACATCAACCACAAATTACAGAATTTATATGTGTGCGCGCCATTCATGAAGTTACCCCGACTTCACAGGAATCCGTAGTGTGGGGAAGATGGGGAAACAGAGTACTAAGGAGGGGTGCCTCCCTATTTATGAATGAGGCCGTACGTCATTGATATCGATCGTGGGCTCAGCGCTGCGCGGCCCCGACTAAGGTTACCACACAAGGGCAGTGTTAGCGGTCGACCAACAGGTGGTCCGTTGACGCAAGCCGGCTGTACACTATACAGCCTTCCGCTAATTTTTGCAATTGTAATGTGACGTCAAACTAATGATAAAATAGCCGTGTTTACATTTTTGGTTCCTAGCCTTATCTCTGATCAATTAAGGGAACGGGCAGCTATTTCATTCATCAATAAATAACATTTACAAAACAAATACATCTTTTTTCGTGGCTGTAAAAGCCTATTCCCGAACAGTAGAGTCGTCTGCAATCATAAAACCGCACGGGAGACCAATGTGGCTTTAGGGTATGCGGGTGAACTCCCTGTCGATGGCGAGAGGTGCGATGGTAAAAAGTAGCCGTAGGCATCATATCAAACAATTCCAAAAGGGACATAGCAAATGGGGTTTTATTAACGGCGAACGCGCAGGGTTATGTCTTGGTGGGGTTAAAGTGGACTAAGTTTAGGTAGTCGTTCCCAAGCGAAGACTCTAGTTAAAGTACTCTCGATTTCAGCCACAAGTTGTCTTGGGCTTTCCTCCACTATGGGATGAAGAATGTTAGCACGCCCCGTAAATAACCATCCCCAGTTCTGCCGTCCGCATAACAATGAATGCCGTCGATAGACAGCTTATCATTGACATGCAGCAAAAACAATGGTGGGGACAGCACGGAGTTTTGCGGGACGCCAGTGTTAATATCAATGATCAATGCTGTCGGAGCATTTACATTATATTGTAATATACAGAGTGGCGCAAACCCTTTATGTTATAGATAGGTAATTAGAGAGTTCTAGTCTTAGGAAAAGTTAGGTTAATTTTAAAGATATAAAAACCTCATTATTCTTTTTTTGAAAAAAGGTAGGTAGGTACAGTAAGCGAGAAAATTAACATTTCTTAAAAAACTTAAGTGGGGTTCTTTCGACTCAATTTCCCAACAGGAATGTACAGGAATGTTTCAGTTGGTCAGCCACAAAGTAACTGTATCCAATCGGAATGAAATATTTTAATTTATTTCTGATCCCTTGCACGGGGCATCCGATCGGATTAGAAAATATTATACAATAAAACTGATCCACCAGTGGATCAGTTTAAGGCGATCCGGATCAGAATAACTCAAAATGACGATATGAATTCTTGACCAAATTAAGTAGATACCTATAAATGTTTGAATGTTGTTATTGTCTGTTCAAGAGTCTCCAGGTTTCTTCGTCTAGCAGTAGACGTTTATCGTATAATATTTCAAATTATTAATTTCGAATGATTGTTTAATTTCAGTTTACACCGACCCTAAACAAACTACACAAAATTTTCGCCGACTGTGATAGCAGTAACTGTTCTAATTATGTCAACATTTCGCTATATGACGTACAACGTACGAAATATTATCAAGTATGACATGCGTGATATTTGGTTTAGAACTGATAGCTGATCTGCACTCAAGTTACTTATCGGAAAATAAAAGTGTGGTATAAGTGGCGTGCGTCACGCAGATAATAATTCCCGCTACAGAGGGAGGGCGAGGGGGTCGTGACGTCAACACCACCACGATCCCCTAACTTTCTCGTTACTCACTACTCTATTCATAATTTTCAGTTTTTTTTATATTCACGACTAGAAAGATGAGGGAATTTTCGTACTGAGGTACTTACCTATATAATCTATATAAATTATTACTGTCCTGACTCCTGATTTATCAACGAAAGACCATGAGATGAAGGCGAATGTTGACTACCCAGCGTCAGCAGGCGTCAGGTGGCCAGTATCACTGCCTCCTTACATTATGCTGAGCTGCGGCCTTTTGGCACAATAACTCATTTTATGTTTTCTTTGTTATTTGTTTTATTTATTTTTTATTGTGCTAATAAACTCTTTTTCTTTCTTTCTTTCTACCGAGTTGCTACCTATGACCTTAATTCGAAACAAATTTGTTCGTTTGAACCTCAGATCACAGCAAATACCCATTCACAGATTTCATATTTCCTTCTAAGGTATTCTTCAAAGAATGTATTCTTGTTGATAACATTGTAAAAATATTTCAGCATCACCCGCAATGATGATAATAAAGCACATCGCATACGTGTGACTACGTAAATGCGTACAAATTACGTTCATAAACGATTAAACAGTTCTATAAATGTAGCGTGATAAACATTCTCTCTTTAGGGTGTCTGTGTACGTCAGCAAGCCAGTGATAAATCTGCGAGATTACAGTTCTCAAGTGTTGATCGATGGAAGCGTAATTATAAGCATGAGCGCGACGTGACGCGGTAGACCAGTTCATCTTTACGTGACGAGAGGCAACATTAAATTCGCGTCACTGCACGCTATTTTAGCAAGCGTTATCGGTCAACGGGTGGAAGGTGCTAACCTACAAGTACGTGGGCGCTTTTGATTTTCGGGGTGGGACTCTGTTCACTTGTACCTACTTGTAGAGCTTTTTTCCGTACACCCTTAATAGCGCCACCCAAGTCAAACGTGACTCATGTTGTAGTGCAATTTGGGAGAGGTCTACTACCAGCAATAGACTGTGATAGTCTGAATTGAGTGAAGCAAATGAAAAACACTAAAATAATTTGCATTCCTTTTTTCAAATAAGGAAACTTTAGGTACCATTTTCAGAACAAAACGAGCTTTGAAGCATAAGATTAGATAAGAGCAAGAGTATATAAATTAATTTGAATGCATACCTACATACTTTGGTATCTAACAGCAGATTACCGCGATTCATCAATAGAACTAACGAAGATAATGTAACAGTTTATATTAATAGCCGCCGGCGGCATGGCATCGTCACCTAGAATTGCATTTGCAACACAAGCGATATTATTAGCCTATGTTCACACATGCTCGCCAAACGGCAACAGTAGGTCGACTCATTGTCGAACCACTTTCTAATAGTACGACTCATAACACAAGTGTTTACTCGATGTCACTGCGACAATGATACGTTTACGAGGGCGTTATTGCTACTAGGCGAACGTAGGCGGCCAGCTATCCATCTTATAAGTTGTATCATTAGATATTATAGTATTGAATTATCATAGTATTGAAGCATGTCTAGAAGTGTTATGTTTATGGAAATAAACTAGCCCATGAATCGACTTCTTTCTTTTACTCTACCAGGCATGATAAAAACCTAAGACGACAGATTTCGTTTCTTTACCTCAACTCTTTCTTAACATTTCCTAAAAGTTGTTTGGCAACTGAAAACTCTAATGGTGTCGAATCTGTTGCGCCCTTTGAAGTTTGACAACAATAAACTAAACTAAAGGCGTTTGTGCTCTTTCTGTTTCAATAGAATAAGAAAGTGACAGATGCGTTTAGTCTAGTTTAGTAAAGTGCAACAGGCCGACATCAATGTTTAAAAAAAAAGGATTTCACACATCTCAAGAGTACAGTGTATACTCAATACACTTGTATAAAAAAATACAGAACATTGGCCCAGATTGCTTATACCTCTAAGGCCTAAGGGGCATTTAACGACAAAATAACAGATGTTTAATATAAAATCAGCCGATTACCCACACAAACATTAATGTATTTATAAACAGCAGATTTTGTTCTAATCGTCTCTTATGTTGTGGATGAACTTGGGCCTTAATGTAGAGTAGATTTAACCGTTGTACTATTAACTTCATTCTGTTCCGTTGTGTTGGAAATATTATAGTTTAACATAAAAACACAAACATGACTAGAGACAGTAGGACAATAACACGTGGACATTCCACCGTCTGTCCACCCACTGTCCTAACGGCGGCTGTATACGAAGCCGTCATTTGATTGTTTATACATAATTATTGTAAATGCCGCGGTAGAAATAAATCCAATCACGACACTCAGTGCGACGCGTTATGACACTTCACATGACTTACACTTAGGACTTACAATAAGAAGATATCTGTCACAAACATAATTCTTAGCTAGTAAGTAGGTATACCGAGATGGGAGTATAAAAGCACTCTACGATAAGGTAACATTAAGAGAAGTCTGCATGTATGAAAAAGAGGAAAAATGTCGAGTGAAAAAGTCCATATAAAACCAAAAATAGCCCAATCAGAAAACATGCGAATGAGTTCAGATAGCTAGATAACCAGGTAATATGCTAAGTAAAATATTATAACTACCTACTTCATAGAATCCATAGAGCAGAAACAAAACACGGAGCATCGTTAACTACCAAGTCATATGACTGATTCTTCACACAAACACTAAAGTGTGAATAATAATCTAGAAGAAACAAATAGTAGCAAGATAGAAATAGATAGCGATATTGAAGTAACGCTCCGAAATAGAACCCCGCCTCCGAAGACCAAACCAAAAGCAGTCAAGTTAATTATAGAACGATTCCCGCAGGGACGTTTTCATCCCGTGATTCACCTGCTGAAAACTCGATTGTTCGCATTTTACGTCAATCGGTTGCGTGGTGTTTACGACCGCGCGGCGCGACGACGGCGCAGGAGCGTCAGCTGACGGCCAGGAATAGCCCTGACATCGCGGCCACGCTATGCCGCTTGCGCCCGCGCACCCACAAATAGCGCGCTATAATTAGACGTCGGTGAAATCGTGGGTTTGTTATTTTTCTTTATCGTCTCCGTTACGCGATAATTGGGTTAGCGTGAACGACTGCATGTGGGCCCAATCGGGCGTCGGCGTGTCTCGGCCACTCTGCCGACACCACGAACGGTGCTGCGGCCATTGTCCTGCCACCGAAAGGCGCGGGCGCACTCGCTAGTACTCGCATTCTTACCATGCTTATTAAATTCTAGATTTGAGAAGTGTCTCGGTATTAAACATTTAACGGCGATGAGTTTTAAGACTAAATTCGTAATGTATGCGAAAGTAATGATGAGACATTCTTTTGATGAAAACTTGAGAATTTCCATTAATAATAAATTAATTGTTCTGTGAAAAATGTAAACTGGATTAACTATAACATAATTAAAGTTAAAAATAAATGTAATAAAAACAACCTAATCTTTTTGTCTTTTGTCTGTCTTTTTGTAATAGCATAACAAGTACCTAAAATCGTTGTGTTGAAAGAACTACAGAAATATATTCTGATCTAAGAAAAACCCGTCAAAAGATTCTCTCTGATTAATAACGAAAATATGCAGACATCAGAACTAATTAGGTGGCGAGTGACGACTGTGCATCACTAAATTATAGTACGTAGGTATATCTACTCACACTCAAATACCTCTGTGAAAGATGAAAATGTGTTTATAAAACACATTTTATGTTTCGGTCAAAAATATATTTGGTTACCTTGTTTTTATTTTCTGCGTGTTTTTATGATAATGTCTCCTTGCTTTATAATTCACAGTTCAGCAGATAGATATTTATAGATTTATTCATAGCATACTCGTGATAAGGGCTTGTACACAAAACTGCGATGCGACGTCGCATCGTAAAAATCTGCGAGCTCACTCGATGTATTAGCCGTGTTGCGAATTCGCATCGCACCGATTCGCAGTTTTGTGTACGAGCCCTAATACTGTCATAATGTAATGTAATAAACTCAAGTTGTTTTATAGTGCATTAAAAACAGACCTTATGAGCCGGACACCACACCACAAGGCTCCCTTACCTGATAAACCATATTTTTTACCTCTTGACGATATTAATAAGTCTGAATAGGAAAAAATCATGCTTCATATTCATTCTTATGTAATATAAATGCACCAAGAAATATTTTGCATATTTTATCTTAGGATATACAATTGAAACGTAAGTACAACAGCTAGGTACCTATGATTGGTTCATAAAGTCAAGTAATGAAATTTTAGTGACTACAGGTAATTTGTTTACAAATTATTTGCTAAATAATGTAATAACATTATATTTATTAATAGGTGTTATTTTAAAAAACATAAGTTTCTAAAGGAAGTAGACAAACTGAGGCAGAGATACCTACGGTCAAAAATATCTGTTAATGAAAATTACACGGAAGATCTAGTCATAGGATAAAGTCGGAATCTCCTTTTAGTGAAACCAAGAAAGGCTGAATGTCAGGTTATTTTAAGAATTGGCTTAATGTATGTAGAGCACGTTAATATTAATTGTATAATGTATTACATTAATAGGTATTAATCCGCAGACTGCCACATAATACAGCACAGTAAACAATACAAATAAGCCAAGATATTGGCTGCATGCAGCCTGCAGCCCCAGTTGTTCAAAGGAATGAAGAATGAAATACCATGGGAAAACTAATTTTTAAATTTATGCACACCCATTACTCGACTGACTTTATTTGCTCTTAAAATTCAAGTTCAAGTTTATTTCTCTGTTGCAATTAGTCTCATATTCGTGATAAAGTCAGGACACTTCTTACATAAATGATATCTGTTGCTACGTACCTATTTTATTTTATCTAGTCTATCATTATATTTCCTTGATCTTGAGTTTAGGTCAGCGTCCGCCCACTAGCTAAACCTACACCTAACGGCCGGTAATTACTGTTAACCACACGTTTATACAATCCACCAATTATCATCTGATCACTTATTCACAAAGACATATTAATAAAATATTACGCTTTTAATTTTTTTTCCAATTTGGATATCGAGAAGTCTTGAAAATCTGATAATTGTTTAACTTAAAACAAGTAATTTTTTTCGTTCATTTCTTGTTGTATCATTTTTATTTACAAAATATAAGTACGAATATCATTTCCAAGCATTCAACATGCATTCAACCTAAAAGAAAATCAGATCGCATTATCATATCAGAATAAAGAACTTGTTATATCTACACATTATATACCTACATCAGATAAAAATATATGATAATGATTTTAATAAATTATTGTGGACGTAAAAACCTATATTAAAATTTTAAGCAAAAGATTGAATTTTCAGATTTATATTTATTACCTGTCGTATTATACATTACTAATTTGTGTTTAATCACTTAGAGCAGTAAAAATATATTTATCTTCACGTAGTATGTAGATCAACTAAACATAAAATTCTACTTATCTACAAAATCAAAATTTTAACATCATATTGTATAATAAATAACACTCATTATTCTTGTGACAAAAACTCTATTTGCATAGAAATATAAAATTTTATGTGCTAAGGAGTCCAACTATTTTATTAGCTAGGTGAATAGGTACCTATATTAAATATCAATGCATTAAGAATGCTGATTTCAAATTATTATAGCTCCCTGCGATACGCATTAAATAAGGATATTTTATTTAATGACCCTGCATTGTTCTGTTGCCATAAAGAACAATAAATTAGTGCCTAATTGGACCAATATAACAGGTAGACTCGGGGCCCGATTAACCTAAAAGAAAAGTAGACAAGTGCCTATGGGCCTCGAGGCCCGAGAAAAATAAGCTTGTGTAGGTAAGTAAGAAAGCTAAGAAGTAGAGGAAAAAGAAATAGTATATTTAAAAAAAAAATCCTAAAGTTCATAGCCTAAATTGCAGGGATACCAAACCAATGGCACGAAAATAATGAAATAGTGGGCATGGCATTAATTGAGGATCCTAAAGAAGTTTTTTTTTTTCCCAATAGATACTCTAAAATTAGTCGTTGGCGGCACGTTACGGCCACAGAAAACATGCATTAGAAGAATTTCGCACTTAAACGTAGAAAGGTTCGTTTTGATTAAAGAATATATGGGGAAATGGGCCCTGAAGCTTCTCTGCTTCTACATGGTGCAATCCGGCCCTGAATAGAGTTACTTTTGTTAAATAATTTTTCCTTATACTCATAGTACAAGGAAAAATAGTTTAAAAGCAAATAAAAATAATAATTAATTAGTTCGTTCATTTTGCTTAAATTTTTCGAGGTGGAGTGGGATTTAAAAGAGTTTAGTGTACCTCCCTTAAACCTATTATACATCATTTGTTATTTTAAAAGAAAGTCTCGTTTACTAGCAACCGTTCGTGGCTAGAAAAATGTTTAATTATCTACACAACCGACTGTCTTCAAAATGTACTTTTTTTTAAAGATATCTGTATACCTATCTAATGCGTATAAATACAATTGTAACGAGACTGACTGTACCTTACGTTGTATTTAATATGGGTTATACAGGTCAGTGTACTTGTTTAGTTTTTTTTAAGCCATTGCTTGATTAATGTATATAAATATTAATTGCCTTTTAATCAGTTGTCTATTAATCACATAAAACACAGTAAATGCTGTCAATTTTTTTTAATTCACCTAATATTCGGTAACTTTTCATATACATATCTATTTATTACTTCAATATTATATAGGTAGGTACCTACTACGCCAAGACTATGCGCTCCGTAATTTTTAACTAAGTACAAACATTGCGTTCAAAAATATATCAGCAGATTTTTAATTTATTAAGTGTCGTATTTTTTCAATATAAAATAAGTAAAAGACTTAACCAAAATGGAACGTTATTAGCCCGTTTGAATTTTTCACAACTAAATGATAGGGGTTGATAGCTAGATGTATTTAGGTAGAGTCAGAAGGCTCTCGTAGCGAGTCATAGGGGGCAACAGGAGGAACACGGAGGCTTCACGGCTGGCGGGCGGCGGCAGGCGGCGGGCGGCCCGGGGGGGCGGCGCGGGCGGTAGGCGGCGTCGGGCGGTGACGTCAGCCTCGGGGGGGCAGCGCGCCGCGCGATTGGCGGAGCTGCGCGCGCCGCTACCGAATATGGGACCGCGGCTCCATTGATAAAACTGCGTTGCGGGGTCGCGCGGCGCCAGTCCCCTTCGCACAGGCCACGCGAGAGGCCGTTTTCACGCTGGCGTTGTTCGTAATTCCGCTCGGCTCGTGGGCCGAGGAGCAGGTGGTGCCGGACGGGATGGGCACCGATGCGGAGCACCCGACCGGCCCGCACCTGCTCTCCCTGGCTGACGTGGGCGCTCTTGGGTTCGACTGCGCGTTGAAGCCGGCGCCGGTGTCTATGCCCGCCTCCAGCACGCCGACCGACCTCAACACGCCCGTCACCACATCGGATCTACCCGCCTTCTTCCCGACGCTGCTCGAACCGCCATCAATATCAGGTGCGAATCCATACCGAAGCACCCGGTGCCTGTTCCCGCTGCAGATACGCGCTCCACTGGGAGTCGTAGGTGGGATCGCCCCCGCCGGCCGCCGACCGATAACGTTGTAAATAAACAATGCGCTCTCCTTCGACATCGGCATGTCCTTCGATGCCCTTCACGATTCGCAGTGCTCGAGCTTCCGTAAAAGCTCTACGATTTTCGCGATAGCTTTCAACTATGAGGATGCGATAGAGATAGAAGTCAACGCGCGGTTCAAGTTTCAGTGTTCATTGAAATGTTAAAGTGAAATGGAAAGTTCAGCAGCCCGTGACATATGTTCGGATCGATACCTCAAGCTGAATGGATCTTTCCTCGTGTAACTAGTTGCCGGCCGGCGCTACCCAACAGTGGCGCTAACGTCTACGTAACTAAAACTCGTGCTCTATGTTTTCTCAGTGCGTAATTTATTAAAGTCATGATTTTGGTGATATCAGTTGGGGTAAAATACTTAGGAATATTTAACTAAGAAATAATCATAGAATATTTAACGAGAGTAAGTACATTCATGTATTTTTTTCTATGTAGGTCTTGCATCGCAACAGTGAAAAAAACTATTTTTTTGTAAACTTCATAGCAAGAATTAGTCTTTTTTACTTGTTTGAATTATAAATTCGTAAATTATGGAAACCATAATAATGCTTTTTAATGCATAAGATTTTATATTATGAGAATTAAAATAATCTCGTTTAGTGTATTAGATTATTCAAAATACTTTTTTCCCGATAGAAAAATTAATTACATATATCAACATTTATTGCATTTCGTAACCAATTTATTTTTGCAATTAATTTATTTATTTATTAAAATAAATACTTAACTTTTATTTATAGGAAACTTAAAAGGAACCACTAATAGAAAATAAGATATTATCCGTAAATCCTGCATAGGTACCTATATAAAATGATTTTTCTGGAAAATTAAGAAATTGAAAGGTTATTCAGGTATGCTTATAGTATTTTTTTAATCTAGCATCGATTAATAGATAATAATATCTGGAACTTGTACCACGTCAAAAATTTTGTAAATTTGGTAAATAGTAAATAGATACAATCTCTTTAAATATTCTAAATTCGCCCGATACGCCAAAATTAACGCTCTCATATTATGGTTTTTACGGTTGTTTCGTAGTCCACGGCTACGGTCTATAGGTCTCATAAACGGATATATGGCAGGAACGAAACATTCTCAATAGGTGACGGTCAACTATCAAAATGAGCGTTCGGTACTACGTACTCCTCCGGATAGGTTAGTGATACGCCCTTATCAACTTCCTTCGTTATCGACGCCGCGTCGCGTTGCGCCTTCCGCTCGACCGTGCCACAACATGCAAAAATAGTAAAAAAAAAACTAAGTATCGACACCGCCAAATTAGATTATTAGGAAATAGTGATTGTCTTACTGAAACGATACCGGAAATAATATCACAACACTTAAAGAAAATACAAATAAGTAATAGCGAGAAAATTAAATTAACGCCAGAAGCGTGGAAACATTATTCAATAATGTTGATTTCATTGACTTTTACCCTGTGCGATTCAGAAGACTCGATTCTTGGTCACCTAAAATTTAAACTTAGGTAACAAATAGGTACCTAGCGAGGAAAGTTTTTGAAATAACTTAGGCCCACTCCGTTGGGTTGGACAGTATGGTCATTGGTCAAAGTGGTCAGCCTATACCCGATATATTATATTCAAGGACCGGAAAACAATCTAGGTAGGTATATGCTCCTTGCCTTAATTATGTCGTTTTGTGGTGAAATTCGAATCTCACTTCATGAAGAAGACTTTTAAGTACCTACCTACCTAGATTAACATCACACAATTAATTTTGTATAGAAATTAATGTTATGAAATATTTTACAGTAAATCTTTTTCTTATAAGTAGATATTTAAATGTTGTTTACCTACATTTAGTTTTTGCGTTCCTTGAATAGTCCTTAGTTCTTTGTATAGTTGAATAGGGTATATAGGTAGTCCTATCAGTGGCGAAGGGCGACAGTTTTAAAATGGGAAGCCGTCCCAAAAATGCCATCTAAAAATTGCTGCAAGACAAAAATCCTTACCGTCTCTTGTAATCTTCATGTCTGGAAGAGCTCGACTTAACTGAATAACAAGCCTTTTTATTATTGTCAGTTGGATGGGTAAATAATATAATATTACGTTGGTCTATGCACTAAACAATTCCTAAAGGGAAGCCGATGGGAATCGGGTTGTATGGACTCTTCGCCACTGAGTCCTATTCAACAGTTTTTCGTATCACGATGCTCTTAACTGACTGTGTACATAATATACCTATTCTGGAAATTTTATATTCTGCTGTACCTATTGATTGCCTGTAGGAATCTATAGTTATTAAGCATACAACATAATAAAATCATGGTGAAGTAGGTAAAGGTACATACTAACAAAGTGTTCTTTGTGTTGCAGGTACACTGACAGGCGATGAGTTATCGCTAGGATGTTCACCCCGACGACACAAGCATGAAGCGTCGCTGTCCCCGGGCGCACGCGCCGAGGACGCTAGCAATGCTTCTAGCGCAAGCGCATCGTTGTACGGACCGCCTGCTGGCAGTGCAGGCAAGCGAGCGCCCTCGCCGCCGCTGCAGTGGCTGCTACCGCCCGGTCCCGGCCCCGGCAGCGTTGACAAATACTTCCAGCAAGAGTACGAAGAGCGCATCGAACTACTGCCACCGGAGTGCCAGGCTTACTGCGCGCCCTCGCAGCCCTGCCCACCGCCACAACACTGTGAATACCGCCCTCCACCGCAACCGCAACAACAACATTCGTGGGAAACGCAAGAGTATGCTAGTGCACCTCAGCCCACCCCCGGGCCTTCGGGCCTTCCAAAACGAGAGCCTTACCCGAGTCCAGCCGGGCCAAGCGATAGGCCAGTGCAGCTAGCCGAGTATAACCCGTCCACGAGTAAAGGTCACGAAATCCTTTCTCAAGTGTACCAACAAAGTGCACAACCGCTGCGGCTCGTCGCGGTAAAACCTCGGAAGTATCCTAACAGGCCGAGTAAAACCCCCGTTCACGAGCGACCGTATGCGTGCCCCGTGGAAGGCTGCGACCGCCGATTTTCGCGATCGGACGAGCTCACGCGGCATATACGCATTCACACAGGCCAGAAGCCGTTCCAGTGTCGAATCTGCATGCGCTCGTTTAGCAGATCTGATCACCTGACGACACATGTGCGCACGCACACGGGCGAGAAACCGTTTGCATGTGACGTTTGCGGGCGGAAGTTTGCACGCTCCGACGAGAAGAAGCGGCACGCAAAAGTGCACCTGAAGCAGCGACTGAAGCGCGAGCGCGGCGGCGGCGGCGGCGCGCACCACCATGAGTCGCACCCGCACTCCACACTCTAGCATCCGCCCGCCACCGCTACGAGACCCGAGTCCGACTCCTCCGAAGACAGTGGCGGTGAATCGTTTGTGGACAACTGAACTTTTTTATACTTTCACGTTGAAATTATCGAATAATTTCATCGCTTAGGTGTAAATGAATTGTCTTTAACAAAGCTTTATTAACTCTACATTTGTAAATTCACTGAAATTTATATATATCTTTTTATACATATTTGTAATTACTACGGTAGGATTCGATTTGCTGGATGTATTTATTTAATTAGATAGGTTAATTGAAAAACTGACTGGGAACAAACGTAGATACGAAGCGATGAGGCCTAACTAGTGTCCAGTGTGCGTGTCGTTACGTTTCTTGCAAAGAGAACTTGTCGCGTCGTGTGGAACGGCGATATGATATAGAACTCACCGTCGTCCTCGGCATTATGTGAACACATATCTTTCTGTCTGATGATGGCAGACCAACGGATAGGCTTAACAGTGTCTCGCATAGGTACATATTCTCCTGTTGAGTTATCGATTAGTTAAACGTTGTTTTACCGATTATTTATCAAGTTAAAATATTACGAGTATAAGAAGTTAAAGGTAAACTACTTTTACTGGACTGAAACCGTCTTCTTGACATCGACAGCGAGAACTACCTAATTGATATCTAATTATGTAATTAATTCTGGAAGTAAACCTATTCTGCCTAGGACTACCTACTTAAGTATTGTAGGTATATTTAATATTCTTATATTTGAAAACTAACGTGAAAATGTGCCATTAATTTAACTTTATAACGTGCCACTGCAATTTTATTTACATAATTATGTAATTAAATAAGTATAACATGACTGCTGAATAAGTGATAACTATAATTATTTCGTTATACTATATTTCTAGTCGAAGATAAAGTATAAACGTGAGAATATCGACTATCATGTTTGTTTAATAGATAATATTAATATCTGCCATTACTAATATATTATAATTTACGTTTCGACAACTGCTGTCACGATCTTCTCTTGCTCAAACGTTTAATTTAACTAAATTTGCTCAATTCTGCTTCCGTTATCTACGAGATATGGTTCCCTTATTTTTCCACTAATGACTTGGTCCGCTCATACCATGTGTTGCTCTGTCTGCACACTCGTTGTTCAGTAATTTCACTATAGCGTTTTCCCAGTGGCATATATTTTTATAGTGTACGTATTATTACCTAGACTAATCTAGTAAAAGTTTAGCATGTAGCGTTTAAATTATGATCTCTTAATCATTAATAATTATTTTCAAATGTAGCGAAGGCCCTTTATTTATAATACTCATAAGTTTCTGTATAGATATATAAACTACATGTAAGATTCATTTTTTGAATTTCAGTAACTGTGATGATGATTTTTCACTTTCTACCTTAATATTGTTACGATCACCGCCACCGGCCGAACGATGATAGATTTACAATTACCTAGGAACTACATTATACTTATTAACTCCATGATGCATAATTGCATACAATAGCATGAATTCATTTGTTACATCGGTCCGTTTATACAGAGTGGTGATGACATTACGACATAGGTACAATGATATCACGTTCTGATCCCGTAAAAAAAATACCTATAAGTATACTATTTTCACGCATGTTATTTGTGCATAATATTTCACCCTACTCATATTCGTCTAGGTAAAGGGACATCAAAGTAAGGATTTACCTATGTGATCTTTATCTATTCCATATATGTATCTAAATTAAGATTATTGGTGAACAGGTTACAGACTTTTCAAATTTCGCATAGAGATCGAGTTATGTGTAGAATTAAGAAAATTTAAATTGTTTCCTGTGGCTAAACTACTCATTGGATTTAATTGTTTTTTTTTGTACAGTGTCAGAACGTGATACTAAATACATGGTTTCATTTAATGTCGTAACGTCGTCACCACGCGGTATAAAACCTTCACTGAAATTCTTCATATATGGCCAAATTAAAAAAGAACAGTTTCGTGTTCATAAATAGATAGGTACCTAATGTTCGAAAACTGAAAATGTTTAATGTCTTCTTTTTCTACTGAGTACAAAATTAAGCACAAAATAGTCGTAACTACTTTGTCATTTGAATACTTAAGTGAAAATATTTTTTATGGAACTGCCTTCGCAACTTATTATACTATTGTCCTAGTTCCATGTGAAAATATTTTTACAAGGTAGACAGTTTGCATAATTTCTTTAGAATAGGAGTAAATCAGCAAATAGTGCAGTCGTAACAAACCGGATGCATAGCAGACCGTTGAAATGTCACCATCAAAAAAATACGAACAACAGTGATAGAACTACAGGGTGGGCCTTACAGTAACGTCGGTCATTATGAATTTAAGAAATCTGACAATAATATTACTAACTCTTGCGCCTGCAACCCACTACTGCAAATGGGAGCGGTACAACCTGTCACCGAGTACAAGTTACCACTTAGGCTAACATGAAACTTGTCTTGATTATCATGGCACTGAAATCGTCCAAAAAAGGCAACACGTCACTGTATTAGAGCGCCGTTCCCAGTTGTTCAGTCGCTCTTAGGGCCATAGCACACTAGCTACCTTTTTGAGTACCTACCTACCTAGAATTTCTGCGCGTTTTCGCGTTCGTAGGCTGCCTTTTTCTAACAAAAAGTGAATAAAATGCGCGATTCTGCTGAAGAAAGTAGCTAGTGTGCTATGACCCTTAATTAAAAAGCCTCTGTAGGATGAATTTGCGTAGGTATGTATGCGCGCGACTATGCTCATGCGCACGATACTAAGGTATGTGGTGTACGAGTTTATAATGTTTTTACTGTTATAGAAGAGACGAAGTCTCAGATAGCCAAGGCTAGATTAGATAGGTATTATACAGCGTATTCACGTTAAAGAATCGTGTGAAAAATGAAACTGAAAAGACTAAATTAAATACACTTTACATAATGTTGCATCGCGTTAACGTTATTGATATAAGTACGGTGTTTGTATTAGGTTACGAGTTACGACTCGCCCGTCGGTTGCTTCCCGCCGGCGGCGCCGGCACCAGCGTGCTGTCTGCTGGCGGGTTCGGATGGTTGCGCGGCCTCGCATTGTTATACATTATGTTCTACATTACATACAGCCCCATTCTCCGATGCCGCGCATCACACGAAAACTTCACCTTGTTAATATCTAGCTCTAAAACCGCACTTGAACAAATACGATAGGCATCTTACATTTATGATGTTCACCTGATAGTAAATTAGAACGAATTCTTTATGAAGATTGTGTATGTTATAATTAAGGTAACTATCTTAATGTATTTCACCTGAGTGAAAGATGTTGTTGATGTTCTAAGATATAGTTAGTTATAAGTAGGTAGGTAGGTATTGTTAAATCTCACTAATTTTTACTAAATTCTATTTAATTAAAATATTTGTAAATACACTGACTAAATTTGAGTTTAATGTGTATATAAGAGAAATGAAATTTTTATTTAATGAATCCACCTAAGGTGAACAAATACAAATCGTTGAAAATTTTAATCTTGGAGTTTATGTTTTTGAATGCCTTTCTCATCTGAACTTCTAACAGAACCCTACAATACACATGCATTATACAAATACAGAAATAGGTAAGTAAGTATATTAATAGGTAACTACATCTTGGAAAAATGTTATATACATTATGAAATAGTAGGTACGTGAACATAGGTTAATAGTTAATACCTATACCAAATTACCATTATGTACCTAGGTACATAATATTCAAACTAAATATTTATTTAGATCACAATGTAGATACAATGATCAAATTGAAATTTCTAACTCTCTTTAGTTCTTCAATTGAGAGAGACTACATAAAACCAGGATTTCGTGCATACCTCATACCTAGTTACTATAAATATTCATGTAATAAAGTTGTAAAACTTGAAACAAGTTCATAGTAGCGCCATCTACATGATAATGGCTCAAACATCACGCACGGATTAGATTACTTGTAAAGTACAGAATAACGTTACCCTACTCAGATTGTATGATACAAGAGGCAGGCAGCTGAGTCACACCGTGTTTTCACAGCACACCGAGAGATGACGCTTCCAATCTAGTTCGTTCGTCTGCCATAAAAAAGCTGGCAGTTAGATAGATGGCGTCATTCAAACCCATTTAAACAGGATAATTTCATATGATGTGCGCATAATTTGTAGTTATTCAGTCTCTGTTCCTCAATGCGACCGCAGTACTGGGATACACTTTAAAACAAAGCGAAAATTCGACTTAGTATGGGGGACACGCATAATTTACTAGCGCAAGCCATACAAAATCAAATTTTTATTTTGTTTTGGAATGAATTTTATTAGTGCGGTTGCATTTGGGTACAGACACTGAATCATTCTGCAAATTTTGCACACTACATAAAACACATAAAACAATATCCTGTATTTATTGGCTTTTGAACTCTTTCGTAATAGGGATGGACAGTGTGTGTAAAAGTCTATGGCAAAAGCCGACTAGGTCTGAATTTTCCATGTACAATTAAATTATCTAAATAGCTATGCTTGACAGTTTAACGAGAGTGACTTTCTTCATCATCATCATCATCAGCCTGTAGCAGTCCACTGCTGGACATAGGCCTCTCGAATCGCACGCCACCTAACTCGATCCTCTGCTACTCTCATCCAGCTGTTACCAGCCACACTGCGAAGATTTTTCCTCGACCTGGCCTGAGGACGTGCCACCCTAAATTTGCATATTCGCAATTTCCTCTCAAGAACACTTCTACCCCAACGGTCATCGATTCTACGACAAATATGGCCGGCTCATTGCCACTTCAGCTTGTTAATTCTGTGGGCTGTCGATTACTCTGGTTCTCTGTCTGGATACCCCAGTTCGGATTCGATTCTTCAGAGAGACTCCAAGCAAAGCCCTTTCATAGCTCGCTGAGCGACTTTAAAAAATTACATCATGTGCAATAATTACTTGCAGAGCAAGAAGTCAAGTGACACGTGCAGCTAAAGAAGGTAATATTTATTTTCATCGGTACCTAAGTCTCAAATAATAACGATTTTTGAGACAAAAACTGTTAAAACATGATCGTAACGATAACTTAGAAAACTAAATTCAAAAAAATATACATGTACGCTCGCGATTTTTGCTCAGACGACAGATATGACCCGCGAAATATGGTGCCCTGCAAACGACAAATCACGTTCGCCACTGGCCACTTGCTCTGCTGTGCTCTCCTAATGACGTATAATTATTGTACTACATATTATATCGATAAATTATTTCTTGGAAATGTTTTCACTAATAATAAAATGTCACTGAATAAGATGTTTTTACTGTTAGACAGTTCAAGAAATAATTTATTATTTTTATAATCGTAGATATTTAAGTTTGTTTCTTAATATGTTTTAGTTTTCCTAAAGAGCCAAATGTACGAGAAGAATAGATTGATGCAACAGGTATAGAAGATTAGATTCCTATTAAATCAAGCACCATTTGCTCAAGACATTTTAATAACAATTATTATACTGTAAAAAAGGTTGGAAACAAATACTTAAAAAGACGATGCAATACCACGTGAAAAAGTATTGTACCTACTTATATTCTTTTGTATGTAACTATTTACTATATCTTTTATATGTATACTTATAATAAAATCGTAACGAGGCTAAATCTGTACATCATAGTAATATTATAAAGAGAGAAATCCTGATTGACTGACTGACTGACTGACTGACTGACTTATCATCAACGCACAGCCGAAACTACTGAAGCTAGAGTCACGAAATTTGGAGAGTAGGTCCCTTTTGTATTGTAGGCAAGCAATAAGAAGGGATTTTTGAAAATTCAGCCCCTAAATGGGGGAAAAAGGGGGTGAAAGTTTGTATGGGAGTCCCTTAATTATTGAAGTGAGAAAGATGAAAATTGGGATTTAGGCTTTTGGTTACAAATAAAGAAACACGTGATTCTGCGTTTTTGGAAATTCATCCCCTAAAGGGGCAAAATAGGGGTGAAAATTGTTTTTGAAGTGTAAAACGTGAATATTGGGATGGTTTTTGAAGTGAGAAACGTGAAAATTGAGATTTAGGCTTTTGGTTACAAATAAAGAAACATGTGTTACCGCGTTTTTGGAAATTCATCCCCTAAAGGGGCGAAATAGGGGTAAAAATTGTTTTTGAAGTTAGAAACGTGAAAATTGAGATTTAGGCTTTTGGTTAGAAATAAAGAAACACGTGATACCGCGTTTTTGGAAATTCATCCCCTAAAGGGGCGA
Source organism: Allophyes oxyacanthae (assembly GCA_932294325.1). Taxonomy (NCBI): domain Eukaryota; kingdom Metazoa; phylum Arthropoda; class Insecta; order Lepidoptera; family Noctuidae; genus Allophyes; species Allophyes oxyacanthae. The sequence continues at coordinate 8,866,416 of OW028617.1, forward strand.
AATAGGGGTGAAAATTGGTTTTTAAGTTAGAAACGTGAAAATTGAGATTTAGGCTTTTGGTTAGAAATAAAGAAACACGTGATACCGCGTTTTTGGAAATTCATCCCCTAAAGGGGCGAAATAGGGGTAAAAATTGTTTTTGAAGTGGGAAACGTGAGAATTGGTGTTTCGGCTTTTGGTTAGAAATAAAAAAACACGTGTTACCGCGTTTTTGGAAATTCATCCCCTAAAGGGGCGAAATAGGGGTGAAAATTGTTTTTGAAGTGAGAAACGTGAAAATTGAAATTTGGGCTTTTGGTTAGAAATAAAGAAACACGTGTCACCACGTTTTTGAAAATTCATCCCCTAAAGGGGCGAAATAGGGGTGAAAATTGATTTTGAAGTGCGAAACGTGAAAATTGAGATTTAGGCTGTTGGTTAGAAATAAAGAAACATGTTTTACCGCGTTTTTGGAAATTCATCCCCTAAAGGGGCGAAATAGGGGTGAAAATTGTTTTTGAAGTGAGACACGTGAAAATTGAGATTTAGGCTTTTGGTTAGAAATAAAGAAACACGTGTTTCTGTGTTTTTGGTAATTCATCCCACAAAGGGGCGATAAAGGAGTGAAAAATGTTTTTGAAGTTAGAAACGTGATTGTATTTAATCTTTTGGTTAAAATTAAAAAAAAAATCGGTTTCGTGTTTTTCGAAATTCAACCTCAAAGCGGATAAAATAGTTATATGAGAGTCCGTATTTTTTGAAGCCGAACGATTTGTAAGAAGTCAGGAATTGATGAAAATTAAAAAGTATCTACCGGCTAATTTGTACCCGAACGAAGTCGGGACGGGCCGCTAGTTGAATATAAAATAAAAGTAAGTGCTACGTATACTAGGAACGATACAGAAGCCGAAACATACATTTTTAGAATTTTTTCGCGTAGGTTGATACATTTTCTATGAAAGTAGTTATACCTTCTTATGAACGTAATCTAAAATCACTGTATCTTACACTGACCGATTAAGTTTATTGATTTACATACAGATTCAAACTCTAATAAAAGAATTAAAGCAAATAAAAAAATTAATTTACGAAAATACAATTATGGATCATGTGCGTGGCGGGGTGCGGGAATTATACAATGCTATGCAATATGAACATTTTTTTTTTAACTGGATGGCGTTAGTTATTCTTCTGAGTTTGTTATATTTCCAGTAAGTATTTTGTCTTTTTAAGCTTAACTCCAATCTCCCTTCATGGCGTTGGGTTGGAATCGAGCATCATTTATTTGCTCTTATTGAGGTACCTATGTTTCATTTCCATCGGTTTAATGGGTAATGAGATAAAGCTTGACTATTGACTTGACTATTGTAAGCAGTCCCGTAAAAAGCAGAGGTCACGATTGATTGGATAGATAAAATATGTTGTATTGGACCGATTATTATGAGACTTTCATTGTAGTGATACTTACGGGTCACATTAGAGACGGTTATTTGAACACATATCGCGACTAACCACGCAAGCTGGCGCTAAATGGTAGGGTAGAAGCTGACAGCTATATTAGGTTTGAATCCGGTCCCAGCACTATAACTTATTATAGTTCCGAAGTCCACGTGGACGAAGTCGCGGGCGCTGATAGTTTTTTTTTTTTTTTCTAGTTTAATTTGCGATCAGTATTTATTACTATGAGCAAATTTTATGATTTTTTTTCCTTTTTATTTCGGGTGAAGTACACTCCTGCACTCGCACTCTTGTGCTTCGTCTTCAATTATGTCTCTGCGCTTCAACCTTCTCCGATAGGTAGGATTCAAGAGCTGCCGTGCCAATCGGTCGGGGTGGTGAACCAGTTTTTCCCGGTATGTCTTTACATTGCTATATATTTCTTCAGCAACTGTATTTACCTCAAGTATCTCGTACAGTTCTGTGTTCCTTATAAACCAGGGTGCATTAGATATTGTCTTCAGAACCCCTCTTTGGAAGCGCTGAATCATGTTAGTGTTGGAGGTGCAGGCCGAGCCCCACAACTGGATGCCATACGTCCATATTGGCTTGAGAACAGTTTTATAAATAAGCAGCTTGTTGTGGACACAAAGTTTTGAGTTTCTGTCAAGCAGCCAGTGGAGATCTCTGTATTTCAAGTTGAGTTGCTCTCTTTTCTTCTGGAGGTGTTTTTTCCACGTGAGTCGGCGGTCTAAGGCTGACATTCAGGGACGACAGAAACGAGTCTAAGCGTGAACTTACGCTTCCATCTGTCAAAATTTGTTCGTAAGTTTGACAGATGCAAGCGTAAGTTCACGCTTAGACTCGTTTCTGTCGTCTCTGAATGTCAGCCTAAGTGCATGCCCAAATATTTAACGGAGTCATGGTGTGGGAGAGGATGAGTTCCCTGGTTTACAGGTGGACAGTCACCTCTTTCTAATGTGAATGTAACATGCACTGACTGCACTGACGGCACTGCTAGTTATGTAATAAAAATTAAAATCTGAAGTGCTTTTATCAAATTTTTTGTATGAGACAAACGAGGCATCAAGTTTTTCTTCGCTAACTATTGGAAGATTAAACACTGATAAACCACGAAAACCGTAAACTAAAACTAAACTTAACAAAGTCGATATAATTATGTAAGTAAGTAATATGTACCTACTTTTATATGTAGGTACAATTATTTTATACTCAGGGTGGGTAGGTATCTACATCAATTAAATACAGCAGTAGCGCAGTGCATTGCATTAATTTAATTTTTTTTAGCAAAGTTTTCACCAAAATCTTTCTACATGAAGATGTAGAATATATTTATATTTATATTTTTCTGGACTTTTCTACGTGTTGTAGAAGTACAACACGTAGAAAAGTCCAGATAAATATTTCAGGTAAAAAAATGTACGGATGCTACACACCAAGAAATATTATACTAATCCTATAGCTTTAACATACGTTTAATACCAGAATGAAATAGGGTTGCCACCTAAAGTAATCATTAAAAAAAAATTGTACCTATTTTATAATTAATATTACTTTTAAAATTATTTTATTAATACATCATATCCCTCGTTATTTATTACAGTACCTACGTACGAGGGTCATTCAATAAATACTTAGCCTACAAAAAGTAAACGAAAATTTTGGAAAAGTGGGAATTTATTTTTCAACATAGTCTCCTTTTAGTTCGATACACTTAGCCCAGCGATGCTCCAACTTTTTTAATCCGTCCGAAAAATAGTTTTTGTCAAACTCTGCAAAATAGGCCTCCGTGGCGGCGATGACCTCCTCATTCGATCCATATCTATTCCCGGCGAGTGATTTTTTCAGATTAGGAAACAGAAAGAAGTCACAAGGGGCCAAATCTGGAGAATACGGTGGATGGGGCAGCAATTCGTAGCGTAATTCGACCAATTTGGCCATGGCAACGGCAGACGTGTGAACCGGTGCGTTGTCGTGGTGAAACAGCACTTTTTTCTTCGCCAGATGGGGTCGTTTTTTCTTTAATTCGGCGTCGAATCGGCCCAATAAATCGGCATAGTAAAGCCCTGTAATTGTTTTACCCTTCTCGAGGTAATCGATGTAGATCACACCTTGTGAATCCCAGAAAACGGTGGCCATAACTTTTCCGGCCGATTTTACAGTTTTCGCCTTCTTTGGAGCACGTTCCCCGGTCTGGATCCATTGTTTTGATTGCTCCTTGGTCTCTGGTGTGTACCAGTGGATCCAGGTTTCATCGACGGTCACAAAACGACGCAAAAACTCCGCTGGATTCCGCTTAAACAGCGCCAAACACGTCTCCGATGTGGTCTCACGGTTGCGCTTGTTTTCTGGTGTGAGTAAACGCGGCACCCATCGCGCCGACAGCTTTCTCATGCCGAGTTCCTCGTGAAGAATATGATGCACTGTTCCTTCTGAAATGCCTACAGTCTCAGCTAGCTCCCGAACCTTCAATCGGCGATCTGCCAATACGAGATCATGGATTTTTTTAATGTTTTCCTCCGTAGCAGCTGTTTTCGGTGCACCTGGACGTGGTTCATCAAAAACCGACGTACGGCCACGTGCAAACTCGTTGAACCAATTCTTGACGGTGGCCATCGATGGAGAAGAGTCACCGTACACAGCATCCAAGCGCTCTTTGATTTCGATGCGCGTTTTCCCTTCCAAAAATAGGAATCGAATCACCGAACGATATTGCTCTTTTTCCATTTTTGTAAAACCGATCTACACGTTGGCTTCCATAAGTTGTCAAATTAAAACAAATGAAGGGATTGGAATGAAAATTTGAAAAAAGAATTTAAAAAGAATGTGCTACACTGTGGTAAAACTCTTTTGAAACTACAGCGCCCTCTGGCGATGAGGCTAGGTACTTATTGAATGCACCTCGTATAAATAATATTTTATTAAAATGTGGAATTTCATAAAATTCAATTTATTTAAGCCTCCGTAGTTTGTACGAGGTGCATTCAATAAGTACCTAGCCTCATCGCCAGAGGGCGCTGTAGTTTCAAAAGAGTTTTACCACAGTGTAGCACATTCTTTTTAAATTCTTTTTTCAAATTTTCATTCCAATCCCTTCATTTGTTTTAATTTGACAACTTATGGAAGCCAACGTGTCGATCGGTTTTACAAAAATGGAAAAAGAGCAATATCGTTCGGTGATTCGATTCCTATTTTTGGAAGGGAAAACGCGCATCGAAATCAAAGAGCGCTTGGATGCTGTGTACGGTGACTCTTCTCCATCGATGGCCACCGTCAAGAATTGGTTCAACGAGTTTGCACGTGGCCGTACGTCGGTTTTTGATGAACCACGTCCAGGTGCACCGAAAACAGCTGCTACGGAGGAAAACATTAAAAAAATCCATGATCTCGTATTGGCAGATCGCCGATTGAAGGTTCGGGAGCTAGCTGAGACTGTAGGCATTTCAGAAGGAACAGTGCATCATATTCTTCACGAGGAACTCGGCATGAGAAAGCTGTCGGCGCGATGGGTGCCGCGTTTACTCACACCAGAAAACAAGCGCAACCGTGAGACCACATCGGAGACGTGTTTGGCGCTGTTTAAGCGGAATCCAGCGGAGTTTTTGCGTCGTTTTGTGACCGTAGATGAAACCTGGATCCACTGGTACACACCAGAGACCAAGGAGCAATCAAAACAATGGATCCAGACCGGGGAACGTGCTCCAAAGAAGGCGAAAACTGTAAAATCGGCCGGAAAAGTTATGGCCACCGTTTTCTGGGATTCACAAGGTGTGATCTACATCGATTACTTCGAGAAGGGTAAAACAATTACAGGGCTTTACTATGCCGATTTATTGGGCCGATTCGACGCCGAATTAAAGAAAAAACGACCTCATCTGGCGAAGAAAAAAGTGCTGTTTCACCACGACAACGCACCGGTTCACACGTCTGCCGTTGCCATGGCCAAATTGGTCGAATTACGCTACGAATTGCTGCCCCATCCACCGTATTCTCCAGATTTGGCCCCTTGTGACTTCTTTCTGTTTCCTAATCTGAAAAAATCACTCGCCGGGAATAGATATGGATCGAATGAGGAGGTCATCGCCGCCACGGAGGCCTATTTTGCAGAGTTTGACAAAAACTATTTTTCGGACGGATTAAAAAAGTTGGAGCATCGCTGGGCTAAGTGTATCGAACTAAAAGGAGACTATGTTGAAAAATAAATTCCCACTTTTCCAAAATTTTCGTTTACTTTTTGTAGGCTAAGTATTTATTGAATGACCCTCGTATATACCACGGGAACGCATTCCTGACATAAAAAGTATCCTATGTTTTTGCGTGATTGAGTAACAAACGAACAAAAAAACACCCAATTATCTTCACAAACTGTCACATTTATAACATTAGCAGGATTTAATAATACCTAAACCTTAGAGTATTCATATGTCTAGAGACCTTGTTCGATACTTGAAAATGAATGTAATAAATCGGCATTAAAAGTTAATGTACTACGTATATCGCCTGTCAGTCAGTACGTTTTGGCGCAAGCTCGTGAAAACATGTAATTCGCTCCCGATTGATATTTAATTAATATCGTTTTATGCATCCAAAAGTTGTAAAAATTATGCTTATAATAAAGAAAAAGTGAAAATGATTACTTTCCATGTGTAATTATAGCGATTCCTTTACTTTATATCACTTAAATAATTTTTACAATTTAATATTTTTGTTGATCGGCCATGGCGCCATGTTCTGTAAGTGTTGCCATAAAATGAAATTAAATATCCCATATAACACGTAGCAATAGGTACGCGTTGTCATATTTAAACTGAAAACTTGTTAAGAAATACAATTTCAAAACGACAGCTATACAGGGTGGCGCAAAATTTTGGGTTATTAAGAGTGGCTACCTTATCTGTTATACCTACTCAACCCCGATTTCTGAAAGGCTGGCCAAATCATGTTACCTGTTGTGATTGTTTGACCAACGTCAACAATCAATTCAAATGTGATTTAACGGCTGGTTAAATTTGATCAGCCTTTGAGAAACTTGATAAGAGAGTTCTGGCACAGGTTAAGGAAAAAACACGGGTATTGAATAATACGAAGCCGCACTTCATATTTTAGTGATTTCTATGTGACCACGTGACCAAGTTTTTGGAAGCTTGTATCTCCGGCACTATTTGGTACAGCCCCATCATGATGGTACTCAAACTTCATGTTTTAGTGATTTCTATGTGACCACGTGACAAAATTTTTGGAAGCTTGTATCTCCGGCACTATTTGACACAGCCCCATCATGATGGTACTCAAACTTCATGTTTTAGTGATATCTATTCACATAGACTGTAACCTCATAGACCCTTGAGCAAAACTCAGAGTTATTTATATAATTGATTGATAATACCTACATAATTGATAATTCTTCATAATTATTGTTTATAATATTAATGTTGATGACGATGTTGATCGAAAATAAATGAATAAATATTGTTTACTTCTGACAACCCTCCATGCACAAATGCAACATTGTCTAGACGTTGTCAGCATTTATGACGAGATCAAAGCGTCGTCCGACTGTTCTTCCTCTATAAACTATAAAAACTTTAGGTCAATTTTGAAGATATTAAATGCCACATCATAAGTTTTTGTAAAAAGGTCAGCGAGGATGGTTACATTTCCCGAATAACTTTAGTGGAGTTCATTCATTCGATTATATTTCTCAACAGGAATGGTTTTCATTAATGTTAATAACAGAAAACCCTAGCCACCTTTAATGCCCCAAAATTTTGATCCACCCTGTAGAATAGTATAGAAAACTGTTGCAATTGCAAGGCGTTTTTCGTAAACCGCATTTTGAATTTTAGAAAAAAAATTGTCACGTGATCATATAGCAGTTCCCACAAATAAAAGGGGAGGCCTTTGCCCAGCAGTGGGATGAGACAGGCTAACAGTAACAGTAATGTAGAGATTTATTTAAATAAATTCTTTTAAATTCCACTTTTAATTTCGATACAAAAATATACATACATATAAATTTTTGCATCCGACTGTACATAAATAATAAAAATAATGTATTACTACCTAATTTATGAACCCTTACGTTTTCCTATTTACAAATAAAAGCTGTACTCTGTTAAAATGTTTTCCCCACATCGTAGGGTAATTCTTTTTCGATGGTATCCCTGTAAGCCACGCCCACATGCGCGCGCATGTCATCACGCGGCTGAATTGGCTTCAAAACAGAAGTACGTTTTGTAAGGCGACACTCCCTCTGGACATATAACCTCTATGACCTAAACCAGTAGATACAATTTTTTTTATTGCATTTTGAATCTTCTCCAAATAATCAAATATCAAATATCGATAACATTAATTCATCATTGAAATTGACATAGGCAATGCAATCTGCGTCTGTGAGAGTGACCTCTGGGATCGACCAAAAAGCTAGTCTGTTGCAGGGTGAGGCCCTCTCAACAGTCAGCGGGACGAGGGAGGGGAACAATATTGACCAATAAGCTCTCCCGATAACCTGCGGGACGCGGGAGGAGAACAAAAAAACCAACCACCAATAAGCTAGTGTGTTGTTGGGCGGCCCCGCGTCCCGCCAGCCATCGGGAGGGCGGCGCTCACAGGGGTGTGACTAATTATTGTGCTCCGTTTGATGTTGCATGTGTTTGCATAAGCTTGTGCGTATAACTGCATGAGCGGTGGTAGTGAATGGTGGAGTCGCGTCTGAGTGGCGACATCGGTATTGCCCATACAAACGGCGGATGACCGCCTTTCTAACCTCTTTCTGTGGTTAATACAGTTCTTTCTAGACCCTATAATTAAGGGCTCCCAAGTCAAAGGCGTGTCATCAAAGGCATCAGTCAAAGGCATGATGTCATCGTCATGCGGTGCGCGCGGCTTTGTATCAGTGGTCCAACTATAGAGACTAAATTTTGGTACGTATTTTTAGCATTGATTTTTAGTCATTCGGTAAAATGATTGAAATACAGAATCATCTTCTGATAACTCTCTGGCAGCAACAAACAATCTACTATTTATATTTCTTTTGACGCGGCCGTGGACAGTAAGCCTTACTGTCCACGGTCGCGTCATTTGACGAATGCACGCAACCTACAGAAGACGATAGGCGTATTTTGCATATTTGTTATGTCCACGCTATCTACATGCAATCGTCAATCACACTACAAAACTTCTCAGTTTTCTTTTAAGTAGCATTGCAAAACCACGTCTTTTCGTTGGGAAAATGTCAAGTGATGATGCTGATGTGATTATAGCATACAACTTTATTAGAAGACGACGAAACCAGCGAAGAATGTACTGGATTCATCCATACATCGAATTATTATATAAACAGGGATATTGTTCAATAATGTGGACAAAATTCACCGCTGAGCCCGCCATTTTGTAACAGAAAAAACATGACGTGTTTGCGTCTCGCGAGTCGGTCGAGTAGTGACATGCACAGACTACTTAGAGATACTGTGACATGAGCGCCGCGCGCACCGCATGACGATGGCATGCTGCCGCACGCACCGCATGACGAACGCAAGACGAGAGGCAGACGCGACGTTGCTGCTCCGTGGACACTGTTTTGGTTGTTTCTATGCAAGATTCAAGCAATCGTCAATTGCCGATAGCGTGCGCGTGACGTGCGGTTTACGTGGACAGTAAGCCTTTAGTCAACTTTTTTATTTCAACTGGGCCTTTGCAGGTACTTTTAAAACGTCGTAATTCGATTCGTCCAATGGAGAAGATACTGGCAACAACCTCTGTGGATACTCATAACTAATTCATAAGGTGCGCGGGAGGTAGGTAGGTAGGTACAAATGTTGGTCCGTTTTATGATATGGCAGTTCTTCGGAATAACGTCGCTGTGGAATATTCAATGTTTTAGAATGCGATGAACGCGCACGTTCGCCAGCTCATTGCATCTCACCCATGATCTGTAATTTTTACTATTTCGTATCAATTGTCGACTGTCATTACAAAACTCAAGTTTTATAATTTAAAGCAGTAAGACCTTTTGCAGCTTGTCGCTTGGTTTATACTTTATTGCTATGCATGAGACTTGAATCAATGTATAATCTAGATCATGTTATAATCTTCTCAACTTTTATGTCCACGATATTAATATGTAAATCTTTAAGCTAATACCACAATTTTGCACTGCCGTAATACTATGTTTCAGTACACATTTTAAGCTTATAGTGAAATAATTTTAAGAGAAATTGTTGCAAGTAAAATAATGTGTACATAATATTCAACGTGAGTTACGAAATGTATTTATGGAAAAAATATTTTTACTTTTTTACGGGTAAAGGTATAGAAGTTAAAACAAATTATATTAAATAAACGTGTTGTGATATAATATATATAAAAACCACGAAACATATTTTAATATGTAGTTACAAGTCCTTAGAACCTTCATGAATTTTTATATAAACGCTACTTTAAAAAGATAAATAAATTAGTATTTAAAATAAGCAGAAACAAATGTAACGGACCTTAAATCATGTTGTAAAATTATTCTAGAACACTGGACAACATGATCAATCATATTTAGGTATATTATCAGCAAACGAAAACATGAATAAGTTTCATAGATGTATTATAGACTATAGTGCATTGGGTACGAAAGGGATTAGTCAGGCTAGCATAAAACCTTGAAAGATTTTTGAAAGTTACTTATTACATAGAAAAGTTGAAAAGTTCTGAATACTGAAGTTTACAGCTGGTAGGTATAATAATTATTATCCTTTATTCAATTTTACACTCATGATACTTATAAAGATTTTTACAAAAGAAAAGGAATAAAAGAATTTAAAATTTCAAAGAGTAAGTAGTAGTCCACCGGCATTGGGAACAGGGGATCTACCGCGTAACAAAATGGTAATGAACATCATACTCTGGTAATAAATTTCAATACGATCGTGAGAGACTAAACTTTAATGGGACTCCCAACTTTATGATCGGTATTTTTTTTACAAGGTAGCTGGAAGTTTATTCTCTCACGATCGTAGTGAAGTTTATTACCAGAGTCTGATATTCATTACCATTTCGTTACGCGGTAGACCCGCAGGGTCCAAGTTACCGGTGGTCAGGGCTCTACAAAAAGGAACTTCCTAATAATGCGCGCCGTGTCAAGGAGTTCTGCTTTGTGAATCAGGCCCTTGCTCCAGTCACCCAGCGAGAGCCTCTCAAGGTGTTGGTCGAGACTTTTAGCAATTAGGCCATTAGCCGTCAAGACTATCGGTACAATGATTGCTGTGAATCCATCTCCCACATTAGCCTACCTACATATCGACGACCTCGCGAGCCAAGTCCAGATATTTGATTTGTTTATCTTTCTCGGCTTTCACGAGGTTCTCGTCATGAGGGATGGTAACGTCAACAATCACTGCGCGGCATGCTGATCAATCTATCACCACTATATCAGGTTTATTGGCGACAACAGTCCTGTCAGTGATGCTGATGATAGATCGACCCCAATATAACGTGACGACACTTCCATTTTCGAGACCTGTATAATTATTATTAGTCTCATTAAATACGAATTTGGTGGGAGTTTCAAGGCAGGTTTTTTTTTTAATAATGCAATACGGTTTATTTGGTCAGGTAGCATTACTATAAAAAAAACTATTACGCAGAAGCAGAACACCTTTCGCGGCATCCACAATATTAATGGCAAATCGTCGGCCTCATAACAATCATATTTCATTCCGTGTTATTGTCCAGTGTGATTTGATACTGTTAATATTATATTTTGAAAATTCTGCTATACCTAGCTACACAGTGTTAAGCAGTATCCAATTTATTATAGTTCTGCGTATTATTGAATCGTTTAATTAAAATTTAAAAAATTAACAGTTTTTAAGAATTAAATTTTCTCATTGCTTCTATTTTAAATTTTTACACTTTCCCATTGTTACGCCTACTAAAACTTATTAGTAATCATACATTAAATGGTTTAGTGTGTCTACCTTATGATAAAATAACGTATCAATACAAATAGGAAATGTGCATCCGTGTCAACCAATACAGCAAATAATGCTAAGCTATTATTTTAACTCCATCAACTCGCTATTATAAAATATTTAGTACCTTTGGAATGATAAACATATTTGAACTATTTCATACGCCTGAGGAAATAAAACATTTACAAACAACAAATAAATAACCATTCTATATAAGAAACTGAATATATTAAGCACCTAATTAATATCAGTCTTAGATTTTAAGCTATAATGTCAGTTTACCTATTCGAATGAACTATTAAGGTAATATAGACTACGTCTAAGACATAATTATTACAAAAATAACATTAATTTATGAAGAGCCAATTTTAAGTGATCGTCTATCTGAACTATGAACTAGTCATTATTTTTTTCTGTACATGTTACGTCGCTGGCTTGATATATAAAAATAACTTCCTTTCTACCATTAAATAAAAGAAATATAGATTTTCAACACAAATAATGTTTAATTTTATTCTTTTATATTAACAATATTACACCTTTGACATTCACCAGATAGAAAGCAAGGTACTTGGGTACTCAGTTATCAGCTATCTGAATTTGCTCATATTTTTTTAACTAAATTTTCAGTAGATAAGTCTTGGGACCCTAAAAATGCGTTCACCAGTATCCGAGCCTTTTTTCTACTCAGCCATACAATTATAAGAATAAATCATAAAATATATCTATATTTCATTCCCGATGACTGAAACAACACTAAACAGGAAACATCTAAAAAATACAAAATATAAAACCTACTGTCATCTCCTGTACAAAACTGTACACACAAATGGAAAACAAAACCTAGACGCGTCGAGCGCTCGTCTATTCTTATTTATACTTTCTTATAGACAATCAAAGTTATAATAATCAATTTTTATTTGATTTTATCAAAAAACTAATGTTATTCCACCAAAGACTAGACAGCGTTAATTAAAGTTGAATGTTTACCAAGCAGCACAGGGTATGCTATGTGGTCTCCTCGTAGTGTTCCTCAGCTTTAACGAGGTTAGGTTCAGACTCCGAGCGGCGCTTAAGGCCTTCCGCGTCGGGCGACAGAGGGCGCTCCGTCACCTCAGCCTGCGCGCACACGCTGGCGGCCACCTTGATGTCCGGCGCACTTCTACTCACATCCACCTGGTAATCGACATAAATTACTTATCATCTATAGAAACTATCTTCTAAGTCCCGGACGTATAGCGTATGTAGGATCCAGAAACGAGAGAGAACCTCTATTTCTATTTCCCATAACTCTTTCCAAATCAAAATCGAATTACCATTTCTGATTCAAGGAAGTCACCAGCTTCCTGTTTGACTTGGGCATTCATTGTGTCATTCAAGTAACACACTCCATTAAGGTCGATCGCGCTGTTAGAAAATATCGCCGCAGCACCGACCGACGCGTCAACCAATGGCTCGCTCTATAATAAAAACATATCGAAGATAAGATTATATTACTCTGTGTAATCTCGGCATTTAACACTTATACAATACAATATAGGATTCCTATTGATTTGTAAAAGTTCTTGGTAGTATTACCTGTACTTTAAATAGTTTGTTTTAGTCCATTTCGTTATAGTTACAAAAATCATAAAAAATCGACTGGATTTATCAGGCTTGAAAATAGATCAATTGTCTTTATCATATATAGCCCATTATATTCAAAGCTGAACCTCCCGATCGACCGCTAAAATGGACGGTCGTAAGGAAATATTGAAAAAACCTTAGCTAATCTAGCTTCACACATCTCTCCTGTGTAGCACGAGAACACTCTCTCTCCACATCTCTAACCCAGCTACCTTTTCCAGATAGTCGGTCCATCGCGCTGGAGTCGTATGCAACGTTGCTGATCCGTGACCTCCACTCAAGGACTCACCTGCTCCAACGGCCATAGATCGTTCGACAGACATGGCCAGCCCGATGCCACTTCAGCTTGCTGACTCTGCTACCGATGTCGGTTACTTTGGTTTTTCTCCAGATAATTTCGTTGCGGAACTTAACCCTCAAAGAAACTCCGAGCATAGCTTGGTCTATTTTTAGTTGAAAGATTTTAAATTTGTTGACTAGATATATTGTCGATGTCGACGTCTCGGCATCATCATTCTCCTGCCCTTATCCCATTTTATTTGGGGTCAGCGCAATACGTCTTTTTCTTCCATTCATCTCTATCAGACGTCATTTCCAGTCCACGTCTCGGCATAATACAGCATAACAGGCAGGACGCACTGGTTGAAGACTTTCGTCTTTAAGCTTCACAGTATAAGCGGTAGATAAAAGCAGAGTTAATATTAAATACGGGAAAGTAATATTTACCAGAATAACATTCTCAGGAACAGTAAACTTCAATAGCGTTGGCTTTTTTGGTGGTGGCATCTCAGTTTCTGGCGATTTATGTGCATAGTTGTTATCCTTCGTGGTCAAATCTTTTTGCTCTCTGAAAAAAAAACTAGTTTTATTAAATAATTATTTAGCTTTTTTGTTTGATGTAAGAACTCAGTCACAAAAATAATAAAATAACATATAACTAAATTCTAGCTCAGAAACTCTCAGAAGCAGCATGTTTGATTTTAACTTTTTTTTTCCTAAGAGTAGTAAACAAATGAAGTGCTGAATAATAAGTTGCACAATACTGCCTAGAATACTCACCCCATTTGTGAGGACTACACAAATTAAGCGAGACATTTCGTCACGTTCATGATCGTCGGCGTAACATATAGCGTAGTCGTGGTACTATTGCTGCAGACGTCAGACATACACGTCGGGAACACATAAGCACTCCGTCTTTTAACTACCATAATATATTACTTGAATATAGTTTTCTTACTTTTTAGGCGTAGTGTGGTAGCTCTCACTTTTCTCCGTCTGATGTTGTGTAATCAAATCACAAGCCTTTCCAAGTATCACTATGGAAACAAGTACTCTTACTGATATGAGGCTTAAATATGCAATTATTATCAAAAAAATCGCTGGAAATCTGAAAATGCAAATTGGTAAAGAATTAATCATACAACCAACTTTAACCAACCATTTTACTAAGTTTTGGTTCGGTTTTTCTTTAGTTTAAGCTGAAATGTTTCACGTGCTAAAACGCCAGGTCATAGTACAACAAAGCAAATTGTCAATCAGTTCACTAGAACTAGAAGTGAGATTCCAGTGAAGCTCCTGGTTTAAGAAAAGCTAATACTCACCCATCAACTTTGACAGCATGAACCAATACTCTAGTAATAACGACACCTAGAGGCAATGGTATGAATCCCATTCTGCGAGCCACTAAATCAGAGTGATCACTGAATGCATACTTCTGCCTCGTTTGCGCAACATCATATGCCAAACTCACTGTGTATTCTCTATAAACTCCATAGGGAATCTCATTGAACCTAACAAAACAAAAAAGAACATACATGTGAATAATGCCCCATATCAGCTGTTAAGAAAACACGCGTCAATCGCCACATCCACAAGCTGCAGACTTCCTACTTTAGGTACAATTTTACGGTATCCGCATAGACCGAAACGCGGAGTGTATGTAGATCGAGACGAGGCAAGTAACCATGGAAGAAGCATAAGAGTTCTAAGAAAAAAAATTGGTACCTGGTAATAAAAGCATGCTTGACCCAATCAATAATGACCTCAAATGTGAGAACAAGGACGCAATCAGGTGCAAGTATCCAGAAGCGTTCTTCCCTCCACATATACTCCTTCATAGTTTGCAGTACTACTATAAACAGCAGCACTGATAGATGAAGGCGCTCCCTTACGTCACTACAAGACACTTGGAAGAGGTTGTTCTTGTCAAACTTTTTAAACACACTGCCTTTCAATTCTACAAACTAAAAAATAAAGGCATATAAATAAAAAATAATAAACAGAGCAAAATTAAATAAATATTGGATAGTACCAACTATATTAAAAACAACTGCACCATTGTACTTTTAAAACTGAAATTACAGAGGGTTTCCTATGCATATCTTCTAAAATCTTATATTTTTTAATCAGTCAGTAAGCAATACTGATACTTACATTGTTTGACATCATTATAATGAGAAGACTTTTGTTATTAGAATTAAAGGCGACATTGAGTGTTGTTGCTTGAAACAGCACTAATAAGCTATGGAGAACTGATCAATTTGCTAAGGATCATTTATATTGAAACATGGTCATTAAAAAATATATTTTTATACATTATCATACTTCTACACCAATAGTACATTAATGATAGTAATAGATTTTTATTGACATGTATGATTTTTTTCTTGACCTAATTAATTTATTATTATTCTATATTGACTATAAATGGAAATTCGTTTTTTTATTAATTATCAAATGTACTTATTATTGTTTTTAAAATTAAATTATTGTAATCTCTTATTGTGCATGGACTTAAAACTGTTAGCAATAAGATGTCTTTAAAATAAAATAAATAAATAAATAGTAATCAAAATATTAAAGTAAGCTGCCAACAAAAAAAGGCCCATAAAGGAAAAGGGTTTCTTATCTTTTTTTTGGATTAATAGTTATAGTAAGCACAGCAGTACCTACTGCCACATTAAATTTATGAATCAATTTATCAGTCAATCTACACATTTTCATAAAAAATGCTTTGAAGAAGATAATTAGTTATGTTTTTATTCATGTAGACCATATACAGATCCATAAGAATAGTCAGAGTCTAGGTGCCACATTGTAAAGTGTAGACTTGTATAATATGTACGACTCTAAATTATGAGGAATATTATTAAACAAACTTGATATTATTATAATACACAGAGTACTAAGTAAATGGAGTACTCAAGCATTAGTAGGGGAAACTGAGAACACTTGGTCCTATGGGAGACTAGTTCCCCAGCCTTTAAATCGAAAACCATACTTTATTTTTAATATCAATACTGGCAAAACTAATCTCTACTGTCAATGTCAACCATCCAAAGTCATTTTGACATTGTAAAATCGACAACATAAGAGTAGTATATAAGGGTCAATAATATCCGTTTGTAATAACCCTAGTTTTATTGTATCTTTATTTATTAACAATCTAACAAATTATCTCCGTCTTACTTACCCTACATGTAAATTGTTGTTTTATTTGTGTTAATGTTTATTAACATAATTTGTTTTGTCCGTTTTCAGCATGTTCAACTGATTTCAACGCTCCAAACACCGGTCAATGGTCTAATATTTCAGTTTTTTTTAAATTACTTACCACAGTGTCTTTTCAACCTTGAAGTTGGCAGAATCATTGAATAACGATGGAGCCATTATCATAAATTGGAATTGGATTGGAAGAGTAGGTAGTATAGTGCCACACTTATCTGACCCGGTGACCAAAATTGGAACTAACATTGTTACGGAACAAAACTGACATTTTTGACAAGTAAAGCCAATTTTCCAAATAATATAAATTTAATTTATTGATCTTAAAGTTCTTGATATTGTTTATTAATTATTAGTTAGAATAATTGAATATATGTGATAGTTGTCTAGATTATATTATAAGAAAACATGAAGATATCCTACCTACTAACAAATCCAAATTTATTTACAAGACTAAATAATGTCTCTACTAGAAACCAACATGATCACAACAGACATGTGTGAGAATATTTGATACAGCTCTAGTACATAAAAGTGTTTTCTGCATTGTGCCAATAATTTATAATAAGATTCCTAAATTGATTACACACCTACAAGTTAATCTTTAAAAAAAGTCAAAAGTAAATGTCTAACATTTTTATTACCATGTTTCCTTTTATGTACATAAATAACTAAAAGGTTAAAAATTTACATAGACTAATTTTATTATACCATGTTCAGTTTCTGGTAGACAACTATGTAATTTATTGTGTAGGTACTCTCAACGTAGTGTAATTATTAATTTAAATCTTTAATTTAATTTTGTATTCTCATAAAATAATAAATCAATTTACCTGTGTTGTTTGTAATGTGTTAATTAATGCTGGGTTTTCTTTTTAACTTTCCTAATATTGTACACCCAAAGGGTATGTTACAGTTAAAATCTTGTAATTTTTATATTCTAACCAAGTTTTTAGTTAGATTTTAGATTTAGTATTATTTTTCAAGCCAAATTAAAAACTAAAATCAAATTATTTTAAAGGATACAGACATAGGTCATGGCAAACATTAAATGGGGTATGACTCCCAAATGTTCCCTTCTTCTATCTCGAGGTTCAGTTGCAGTCCAAAATAATGCATCTATAGTGTCCTGTCCAAAAGCTGAGAACAGCCTGTCACCAACCTCCAACATATTGTAAAATATATACAATTTCATCACACTTTGACTCTTCACTAAGTGATACATCATATTTGTGTCTATGTAGCACATTAGAATACTGCAAATCACTAAAATAAAACCTTTAAGCACATCACATGTTTCTGCTTGTTTCAATATACTTTTACTAGAATTTGTATAAAACCTGGAATAAAGAAGTTATATTTGAATGACATTTTATTAAAATAAAAATGATACAATTTAACAGTGGTTGTTCAAACTTACCCAAAACATTTTCTAAAAAGTCTATTAAAAAAGGTCCAAAAAGCCATAATAAACCTCAATGGGAGAAATGTGTAAACAAACAGTAAAGAATCTGCACATTGAAAAAATCCATAAGCCATGAACTTTTCCAATTCCTGTGGAATCTTTATGAAAGAATAGACCTTCTCCCTCCTAGCCGAAAACCTTTCTTCGTCATGTTCTAATAAATAGCCTCGAGTTAGTTCGACGTGTAAGAAAGCAAACAAGGAAGCCGCTTTTTCTCCATCTGAAATTTCCAATATTACACTTGTACCTATATATCGTTGAAGCTCATTCAACTCTTTTGAGTTCATATTGAATAAATAACTTTACCTTTACATTTCATTTCCTTAGTTCCTTTATCAGAACTTACATCGCCGGACGAATTTTGAGTATTTGTTAAAGACTTGAACCGTAACCTTTTAGTTTTTTCTTGAACATCTTCATTTTTTATTATCATATTGTTTAGATTAATCGATTCACAGATTAACAGCAAAGGACAATCACATTTGTATTGATTTTGTTGGAATTTATCATTTAATGCTGAATGCAGTAGGTAAAGCTCCAAAAATTTATTTATTGACAGATGTCAGATTCGACAGGGTTGCCAACTGTAGAACTTTTTCCTCGTATATTATGTACACGGTACACCAAAAAATCTCGTACTTTGGCTTTGCAACCTCGTACATTTCCCTCAAGCCTTAGATTATGTAAAGCTATTACATAATCTAAGCCTCAAGCATATAAAATGCCAAAATAAGACAATAAATGAATGAGAAAGTCTAAAAAAAAAAAAAAAAACCGGCCAATTGCGAGTCGGACTCGCGCACGAAGGATTCCGTACCATTACCATACTTAGCATAAAAAAACATGTTTGTTGTATTGCCCCCTTAAATATTTATTTTATTCTGTTTTTCAGGATTTGTTGTTAAAGCGCCAACAGAAATACATCATTTGTAAAAATTTGAACTGTCTAACTATCACGGTTCATGAGATACAGTGTGGTAACAGACGGACTGACCGGACGGACAGCAGAGTCTTAGTAATAGGGTACCGTTTTACCCTTTGGGTACGGAACCCTAAAAAAGGTCGTCCGGCGTAGACTTTGTTTTCTCAAACAGATAATGACTATATTCAAGACAGACTGGGCAGTGGGCAAGCGTGTCTAAATTTCATTTACTACACCCATTGTAGGCAAAATAGTGAAAACCCATTATAAAACGTCGTATATCAAAAATCTCGTACAAAATTAAACGAGGCTCATTATATCCTCGTACCTCGTACTGCACCTCGTACTGCAGACCACAAATCTCGTATTTGTACGAGGAACCTCGTACGTTTGGCAACCCTGGATTCGAATGACACATTATTGCATTATTGTGTACGAACGATGGCCTAGGTCGGCCTAGGTCCTGGGTCAGTGTTGCCACCCTCTGATTTTGATTTTCCCCTGACTCCTAGTGAAATTCCCCTAAAGTAGGTACTTTTCAAATTGATTTCTCCTAAACAGTTATTCTAGGAACGAAATGCAATTTTCTTTTTCAAAATATTAACTCCATAACAAAAATATATAGGTATATATTTTCAAAGTGTTTTCGACTAATTATTTATTCTAAAAATGAAACACAACAAAACAGAACAGAATGAAAAGACTACGACCACACAAACATTTTATTATTCGTATTCGCAACATTATTCGTATTCGACATCTCCCTTCCGCGTATACACAAATCTATGAGCGCGAAAGATATATTAATGTTTGTTGCTAGCGATAGAGTAGTACAACAATAATGTTCCTTGAGTACAACTGCCATCGACACAAACAAGACACGTTCGGATAAACTTATTCACGCATTGAATTCGTTTGCAAATCGAAAATGTCCTAAACTTTTTTTTCCCCTCATAACTCCCCTAAATAATTTTATATCCTAAAGAATCCCCTAAAGCTGCAAAAAATTCCTAAAGTCAGAGGAAAATACCCTAAAGTGGGGACACTGTCCTGCCTGGGTCCAATACTGTCCAATAGTAGCCTTAGATTATTTATTGATAGTAGCACAGTAGCGTAGACATGGCGTAGACGCGTAGACCATAGATGTAGGTTATAAAATATATTCTGAGTAGGGACTTGAAACGTTATTCAAAATTTCGGTATTTTTCAAGAACCTTATACCTATCTAATATTCTTGGTATTTTTACATTACGTAACGTTATTTAAATAACGTTATTTACCGTAAAAATAACGTTATATTGAGTAACAGTATAGTAGTGGTGTGTGGAATCAATTATCATTGAACGATTAGTCGGTTATCAATATGATACTTTGTAATCGATTACAATCGATTAGTGGGAGAAAACCATGACGCATATCCAATGGCTAAAGAAAGAGAGGATTCTTAAGTCATTGCGCATATCGCACGTTTAGTTTCTTTTATTTTCTGAAATCTGAGATTTATCAAAAGAAGCAGAATAAAATACCGACATAGACTGCTCGTAGAATTTGATATAGATTGCTCTTATATATTTATTATGGTTCAGCCTATTCAGAGTAAAATATCATTCAGATTTTATACAGATTTTAGCATGTTAAATACCCCGTTTATAACTCTAATGGTAATGTAAGTGATCATGAAAGTTTAAAAACTTAGATTTCAGCGGTTTCTTCTTCAGATAAAACGCTTAATGCATCTGGTAACACCGATCCAGATAACTTTTCACTCGAACCCAATGGCAACACTGACCGAATCGTCTGCGTCGAATCTGCCGTGGGGTCCGATTTGCGATTTCAGTGCTCACTGTGCTGTCGTCTATAATAGTTGGTCCGAAACAAAAGTGCGCATAGAGCGCTGTCAGCGTGATAATTAATCGGACCTAAGATAAGATCAAGAACAAACACGGAACCACACACTCACCACAGAAGCCATTCACCCGAATTCACTCGTTGAATCTTTTTTGGCGTCAAATAACTGACTCCCTTTACCTTCATCGTTCACTGGGACTGCAATTTTCTCGAATTTTCTCCAGATCACATTTCCACGAAATGTCAAATGGTGCAAATGTCAATTTGACGTTTGACTCACAGTGATTTCGCGCAAGAGCAAAGGCTCCGTAAGTCCAGGATGGCGCAGGTAATGACGTCATTCATGACGTCACGCCTACAGTCATTAGCGCGCTCACGCCGCGCCGCGCTGACGCCGTTTCGGAACGCATCTTTGAGCGTTAATATCGCTTTTGACGTGATGGGTGGGTACTGGCCCTGCGCTGCGGTCCGATTCTAAAATAGACCTTCTCTGTCGTAAAAGTTTTAGTAATTTTCCCTTCCTCTTCTTCTTTACTTCTTCTTCATAATCTAATGATTCTATTCTATTATGATCTACTATTAGTATAGAATATACCGACTTACAATAATTCTGCCATTATTTTAGGAATATTTTTTTACTTATTATTATCTTTTATTCATTTTTTATACATATTATTTATATTTTTAAATATTTTTACAAAACTATATTAAAAAAAACATTTAAAAATATGAAAAAATAGTAGCCCACCGGTATCTAGAATAGGGTCCAAGCTACCGGCGGTCAGGGCTCCAGAGAAAGGAATCTCCTGACAATGCGTGCCGTGTCAAGAAGTACTGCTCTCTGAATCAGGCCCTTGATCCAACTGCCTAACGAGAGCCTCCTAAGGTGTCGGTCGAGACTCTCGGTAATTAAGCCATTGGCCGAAACGACTATCGGCACAATGATCGCTGAATCCACATCCCACATGTCGACAACCTCGCGAGCCAAATCAAGATATTTGATCTGTTTATCTTTCTCGGCTTTCACGAGGTTCTCGTCATGCGGGACCGTTATGTCGACAATCATTGCGCGCCGCTCTGATCGATCCACCACCACTATATCAGGTCTATTGGCTACAATAGTCCTGTCAGTGATGATGGATTGATCCCAGTATAGTGTGATATGGCCTTTTTCAAGAACTGGGTCGGGCACATACCTGTAGTACGGCACTTCCGATTCCACAAGGTTGTATTTTAGAGCAATTTGCTGATGGATAATCCTGGCTACAAGGTTGTGTCTATGCAAATACTCTCCGTTAGCTAGACGAGAACACCCGGAGATAATGTGACGGATTGATTCGCCTGGACGATGGCATGCCCGACATATGTCAACCGTGCCGTCCTTCACAATAAATCTCCGGTAGTTATTTGTCATCATAACTTCATCCATAATTGCACAAACAAAACCTTCGGTTTCTCCAAAGAGGTCCCCGGAACGTAGCCAGGCTACGGACGCTGAAAAGTCTACATCGGGCCCATGGAGGGCCCGGAAGAAGCGTCCGTGGAGCTCCTTGCTCTGCCATACCTCCCTGCGATCGTTAGTGTCAAGCACTACAGGTTTGCGCCAGTTCTCTTTAGCCAAGGAGAGCGGGGTGAGGCCCTTGTCCACCGCTACTACATCTCGATGCATCCCCACGTTGGCTTCTAGGAAATATTCCCTGAGATTGCATATCTCGCGATTGTGGATAGTCTTAGCGTTTAGAAAGCCTCGACCTCCACATCTCCGCGGGATATACAATCTCATAACCGAAGACCGTGGATGATGCATTCGATATGCCGTCAGCAATGTACGGACCTTCCTATCCAGGGCGTCAAGTTCTGTTTGAGTCCATTTGAGTATGCCAAAAGAGTACATCAAAACTGGCATGACCCAGCCGTTGAAGGCGCGCACCTTATTACCGCCTGATAAAAGACTATTAAATACTTTTTTCAGTCGGCCAAAGAAGCGTTCCCTCAACGACTGCTTCATGTCAACAACATTGATGCCCAACGCTTCGGACATACCCAAATACTTATAGGTTTCGGTTGCTGAGAGGGATCTAAGGTTTATGGAATCCGAGAGTTGGGTGCTCACAGATTCCACAATCTCCCCTCGCTTTACATGCATGACCGCACATTTGTCCACACCAAATTCCATCCTGATGGCGCTACTGAAGGTTTCAGTTACCTTCAGTAGTTTCATCAGCTGCAAATTGTTGGGAGCAAAGAGTTTCAGGTCATCCATGTAAAGGAGGTGAGATATAACCTGACCGCCTCTCCTCAACCGATGGCCTAGACCTGAATCCTCCAGCAGTGTGCTAAGGGGATTCAGGGCTAAGCAGAACCAAAGTGGACTCAGACTGTCACCCTGGAATATACCTCGCTCTATCCTTATCGGCTCGCTAATCCTCTGGATATGCCGACATCCTGGATAGCGAAGGACTGTCCTCCATTGCCTCATACATGACATCAGGAAAGTGCACAGAGTTGCGTCAACTATAAACAACTCTAGCACCCTCATGAGCCATGTATGTGGCACCGAGTCATAGGCCTTCTTATAGTCTATCCAACATGTCGACAGATCCTTTCGAGAACGGCGAACCTGTTGGCTAATGGCCATATCAATGAGGAGCAACTCCTTAGTACCGCGGGACCCGTTCCTACATCCATTTTGAGAAGCGGACATGATAGAATTGTCATCAATGTGTTTGCTAATTTTAGCTCTCAAAATGGATGTAAGAACTTTATAAATTGTAGGGAGACACGTAATTGGTCTATAATTTTTGGGTTCCGCAGTACTACCTGATTTATGGAGGAGGTGGGTTATTCCTGTCGTCAGAAACTCCGGCAGCAATCCAGACTCTAAGGCTGACTGGAACAGAGCCGCCAGGCGGGCGTGCGATCTTTTAAACCATTTAATCCAAAAGTTGTGCAGCCCGTCCGGTCCTGGAGATTTCCAGTTAGGCAACATACGGACTGCACGTGTTACGTCTTGGGGGCTGATCGTAATTGCCCCCATTTCTGGTATTGGACCGCACGCTCGCTCGACATCCCCAGTCCATTCACCCTCGGTATGGCTGACAGGCACCGACCAGATACTACGCCAAAATGAATACATGGTGTTATCATCTGGTAGGCGCATGTCAGTTACACTTTGGTCTGGTTGCTCCCAAGCCCTGTAAACCCACCTTTCATCTCTTTGGAACGTGCGATTCTGAGTGTATCGCTCCACACGCCGCTTATACCTACGAATACGGTTTGCCCATGCATACACTTTCTGTTTCAGGAAGTCGATGCGCTCCGTGACACGGGAAAAGTAGTCTCGAGGGCTGATATCAGTCCCCGAGAACGCCCGTCTCACAAAGCGCATCACTCTAGGACGAGTGTTGCCCTCTCTGAAACAGATTAGTTTGCCGATGAGTGTTCTGGCCTCACCAATACGTCGTTCAATCCTGCATTGCCATGCCGGTATGGTTGGTTTAGGTCGTGTAGCTCTGTCATCCGAAAATTTGACGTGAGCTACACGACATGCCGCTACAGCCGCACAATACAGGATTGAATGAGCATCAGTAAGGTCTTTGCAGCTATCAAAATAGTTTGACAACTGCGAATCCAGAACAGCCACCAGCACCCTATTTTTGTTATGCATGGGCAAACGAGGTAAGCGTGGCCTAAGTTCAGGCGTCATGAATCGATATTCCCGAATCGCACCCTCCAAAGCACTCCTCATTTCCTCACTGTACTGGGTACTTACATTAGTACCCATGTCATTGCTCACCTCGTCAGCGTGATTGACTATTTGGTTGGACTGTGGTGGGACACACACAGTCTGTGACATTGTAGCAATGACATGGTTACTTTGCATCTCAGATCGCAAGCGATCAAGCACAGTGTCATCCAACATGTGATTACGCTGGATGACCCGTACCTGATCCGACAGTCGTTGAGCCGATACGTTGACAGTTGGCTCGAGCACCTGAAAAAGAGAGAGCATCCTAACACGGTACGCTGTGAGGTTAGTTCCCCCCTCTGTAGCCCCAAAGTATGCGCGCATGACATTTTCGTCGATTGACCGGGTCCATCGCATGCGCTGCACACGTCCGCCGGAAGCGGGGATCCCGACAGAGGCCGGTGGGCCTCTAGGTCCCAAGCTCGTCGGCGGTCGGCCTCTTCCTCGCCGTCGTTGTGGTGGTGGGCTCGTCGGTGGGGAAAAGTATTCGTCACTCGAGCTCGACGCGACTGCAGCGGCCGCTGTGTCAGCACTCACTATTGAGGCCGATTCCGGCAGCTGCGAGGCGGAGCTGAGCGACGAAGCCGAAGATGGTATGGGTGCGCATCTGGATTTACTCCTAGTTATCATTGACTGACATCACAGCATTCCTCACAGAAATATATTGATATGTCATCTTGACATTTTATTTATTGCGAATTTTTGATTAGGTATCTATTTCAAAAAAAAAACTTTTGGGTGACTGATATCTATTACTTATTTGTAGTTTTTTACTTATTATTATTAAGCTCATTCTTTTGACTACACAATGTGGAGAACATGGTGATCTGTACTACAGGGTTTTCCTACTACAGACACCATTCTCTATTTGATTTGAACATATTTATGTAATTATGTAACATGATGATGAGAGAAATAAAGATTTATGATTATGATTAATCGACTAAATATTATACTCTCTGGTAAGTCACTAATTGGTAAGCTATTTCCATTCGCATCCCTCCGATTTGTTTAAAGTCCCATCGTCCGTCTTTTTGGTTCTGGTTCGGAAAAAAAAAGCGCGGGAAGCTTTAAACAATAGGCGGTCTTTTTATTTCTCTCTTGAAATTTATTTTAAAATTTTCCTAATCTGTACATATTTAGTTGTACAATTTCTGTTAATAGTTAATTTAGTGTATATATTAGTCATACAATTAATATTTTTAACATAATAAGCATTTTTTAAGCTAGAATAGCTTAGGTGTAGGAAGGATGGCAAAAAAACGCAAAAAAGCCAAACCGGATCATGACGCGGACACTCCTGGTGCTGCTAAAGACTCAGTTTCAGACAGCAGTGAGTCAGATTATGAAGATTCTAGCAGTATTCCAGAAAAACCTGCAGACAAGTATGCCCCCTATAGAGTTACAGACTACAGCCGGAGGTACCCCGAGGACGCCGTTGCTGGGTATGAGTTCATTGTATTTATTGAAAGCACGAATGAAGATCAACCTATAGGACATAGGGATATGATGTACCTAAGTGGGTGCTTCACTAAATTTGTCAAAGGAATTAAATACCTGAAAAAAATTAACAAGTATAAAATTGGCGTCATTTTTGATCGGCCGAACCTAGCAAATTCATTCATGGACAATGCCACTTTTTTGAGAGAACAGTCGATCAAAGCTTCAATTCCGGCCGGGACAACAGAGTTGTCCGGAGTTATTACTTCAGTACCCACAGACATGTCAAATAAGAAGATTTTCAAAGCTATATCAAGCTCCAAAAAAATAATATGTGTCAGAAGGATAATGAAAAAAGTTAGAGTAAATAATTCATCTGAGTTACAGCCTACACAAACTGTAGTCATCACTTTTGCTTCGTCTACATCATTACCCGATTACGTCCACATCAAAATGTGGCGGCTTTCAGTGCTGCCTTATATTCCTCCAGTCAAACAGTGTTTCCGCTGTTTACGTTTTGGGCATCTAGCCAAATTTTGTAAAAATTCACAGAGATGTTCAGTATGTACAGAGGGTCATTCCTTCAAGGAGTGCTCAGTACCTGCTGAAAAGGCCGTATGTGTTCATTGCAAAGGTAATCATCTGTCCATATCTGGCCAATGTCCCATCAAGAAGAAAAAGATTGCTGAAAGCAAAAATAACGTGAAAACCCCCTTTTCAGACTTATTTAATAAAGTTAATTTCCCATCACTGAACAAATCGGAAAATTCGGCAGACATTATAAATTTGGTGTTGTCTAATAGCACAGCATTGAGTTTGCTGACAGAATCAATTGTTAAATTGATTCAGTTAAATAAAACACAAAATGAAAGCATTTGTACACAAACTATAACTTCTGCTATTAGAGAGACTATTCAGGGAAAAAATAATACTACATAAAATTCAATAATAAAGTTTTAAATATTGC
The DNA here is from genome assembly GCA_932294325.1 of Allophyes oxyacanthae. Lineage (NCBI taxonomy): Eukaryota > Metazoa > Arthropoda > Insecta > Lepidoptera > Noctuidae > Allophyes > Allophyes oxyacanthae. The sequence continues at coordinate 8,893,338 of OW028617.1, forward strand.
ACAGTGGAATTCACAAAGTTTGTTAAGTAATAAACTACAGTTTCAACAGTTTCTTTATAATAACGACATACATTTAGCTTTAGTTTCGGAAACATGGTTAAAACCACACATACAATGCAACATTCGTGGTTATACCACAGTCAGGAATGATTGTGGTAATGATCACAATGGTGTTGCTATTTTTATACGTAATGGTATTGAATTTAGGTTATTAGATACATATTTTGACGATTCTATTCAAAATATCGCTATTAAAATTAAAATTAATCACAAATACATTTCAGTAGTTAGTTTCTATAGCCCTGGAAATTGCAATCCTCCTTTTGAAAAGAACAAATTTGATTCACTCATAAATAGTATTCCTAAACCACTTATAATTGCTGGGGACTTTAATGCCCATCACACTTTTTGGGGTTGTCGTAGTGACGACTCTCGTGGCAGAGCTATAATGGATTCTATTGATGAAAATGATTTGATACTCTTAAATGATGGTCAGCCAACTACTGTAGGGTCTCATCTATGGACTCCAAATGGTCTTGATTTAACTATGGTTACTTCTTCCTTGGCTTTGTCTTGTGAGTGGCAGGTTTTTCAGGATCCTATGGGCAGCTATCATCTGCCTACTATTACAAAATATGTCGTAGATGCCGCTGATGATGTGGGTCCTTCTAATGTTTCAAATATTCCTCTTCATAGTAATCTGAAATTAGTAGATTGGTGTATTTATAAAAAAATTGTAAATGACATGTTGGCTAGTTTTCAGTATAATAATAATTTGAGTCATATTGATACATATAATAATCTGTGTTCAATAATCCTAAAATCAGTTCAGATGTCAGTAATCAATTTTAATAATAACAGGAAAAATGCCACTTGCAATTCTCGTGGACCAAGAAGGAAGCTTCAACTTCCTTGGTGGAACGAGAGGTGTGCTAAAGCTGTGGAGGACTGTAAGCAAGCTTACATCTTATTTAAATTAAATCCTAGTCTATCCAATTTTACAAGTTTCAAACGTATGCAAGCACAAAAAAAACGAATTTTACGACAGGAGCGTCGTGCATGTTGGTTAGAGTTTTGTAATTCCATTAATAGGCTCACTTCAATGAGTCAAGTTTGGGCAAAAATGAGGAAGTTCAAAAATTTTTCAAATAGCAGTTTGTTTTCTAGTTGTGAATGGATCTCTCAGTTTCTGCATAAGTATACTCCTGATACAGTTCAAAATAACTTCACCATTAGTCATAATACTTTGGCAAATTGCACAAATAATTTCATGGTGGAAATCTTTTCTATTGAAGAACTAAAATCTGCATTAAGATCAAGAAGAGATTCAGCATGTGGTTTAGATTGGCTCTCATACAAAATGTTCAAATTATTAAATTCACATAGTTTATTAATTTTTTTAAATATTTTGAATTCACTTTGGCATTGTTCTATAATTCCAGAGGAATGGAAAACAGATTGTTTAGTTCCTATTCTAAAACAGGGTAAAGATCCTAGTATGGCTGAGTCATATCGGCCGATTACTCTAAGCTCATGTGTTGGTAAAATATTTGAACAACTTCTAAAACAACGATTAATATTTTATATTGAAAGTAATTGTTTACTACCTTATAATCAGTTTGGCTTCCGTTGTGGTCGTTCTGCTCGGGAAAGTCTGTCTCATTTGTTTCTGGATATCCATGGTGCTCTAGCTGAGAATAAAATTTTGGGATGTGTTTTCTTTGATATTGTTGGGGCTTTTAATAATGTAAATTTAAGTACATTATCATCCATCCTCCTTTCACTTAATGTTCCTGGAAAAATTGTAAGTTGGATTTTTGAGTTTTTAAATGGGCGTAAACTGTATGTTAAAGTTAATAATCAATTAATAGGACCTAGATATTCTTATAGAGGAGTTTCTCAGGGAGGAATATTGAGTCCTTTACTATTTATTTTATATATTTATAAATTAAATATTGTGTTAGGTAGTGATGTTTGTAATTTGCAATTTGCTGATGATTTGGTGGTATATTGTTCAGGAAAAAACCTTTATAGCATTGGGACACAACTCAATACTGCCCTCCAAAAATTGGGACATTATTTTGAATGTCTCAGTTTGGAGGTCAGCAAAGAGAAAAGTAAGGTTGTTGTTTTTTCAAAAAAAATTGTTAAGTCTGGTGGAATTAAAATTTATTACAATAATAGCCTTATGTTGGTGGAAAATTCAATAAAATTTTTGGGTGTCACTTTTCAAAGCAATTTTAAGTGGAATACATATGTTGATTACTTAACAAATAGAGCATTAAAAGCTTGCAATATTTTGAAATCTCTTGCAGGCACTTATTGGGGTGCTGATCCAGGGATTCTATTAATTTTATACAAGTCTTTAGTAAGAAGTCATTTTGAGTATGCTTTTTTTTGCTATAGCGGTGTACAAAAACTAATCGAAAAACTAGATAAAATTCAAAACAAGTGCTTACGTGTTATTTTGGGAGCCATGTGTTCAACACCTATAGTTTCAATGCAGGTGGAATGTAATTTGCCTCCATTGATGCTTAGGTTCAATTATCTCAGAACAAAATTCCTCTTCAAGATCTCTTCCATCAGTGACCATCCTCTTCTATTGAAGTTACAGAAAGCTATTAATAATGTTGACATCAATCCACCTTTTCTAGTACAGGGTTTATCTGAAATTTTAAATTACTGTTCTGACCAAAATTTTTTCACTAGCTCTACTTGGCCTTGTTACATGAATTCATATGAATCAAAGTATTGCCCACTTAAAATTATAATAAATGAGTCTTTGAAGTTTAAAGAGGATGTTTACAGAATGCTTGAGGAATGGAGTGGTTACAATCAATTGTACACAGATGGCTCTAAGAATGATAATGCTGTAGCTATGGCTATTTATGATGTTCAGGCTCGAAGTGGTTTCGGAAATAGGTTGTCTTCAGTAGCTACTGTGTATACAGCAGAGGCTATGGCAATATTTAGTGCTTTAGAGCATATAGGGACTAGGCAAGAAAATAAATGGATTATTATCACTGACAGTATGAGTGTATTGAGAGCACTAGAAAATCCCAGTTGCAACGCAAAAACTTGTTACATAATTTACAATATCAGAGAAAAATACAACAATTTACAGAAATTCAAAGATATCGTGCTTTTTTGGACACCTTCACATATTGGGGTGGTAGGAAATGAACAAGTTGATTACTTAGCTAAATCTATAGTTAACCACCATCAGGTATGTCCAATTTTAAACAATCCCATTCCAAATTCTGATGCTATATCTCACTTCAAATCCATACTGGTAAAAGATTTTCATAATTCATGGCAGCAGGTAGTTCAGATCAAAGGAAAATGGTTAGCTGAAATTAAAACCAAGATTTCTCCTCCCTGGTTTGTAGGAGGAAATATCTATCGGGACAGAAAATTTTATACAATGATTTGTCGTTTACGATTGGGGCATTGTCGATTTAATGCACATTTGTTTAGGATTGGCATTCTGTCTTCCCCAAATTGTGATTATTGTAATTCTGATATTCAAACGTTGGATCACATAGTATTCGATTGTCCTAGTTTTGCTCTCCAAAGGATCATTCTCATTGACCGTCTCCTAAGCATTTTTAAAAACGCTGAAGATGTCCCGCGCTCACTTCAGCAACTTTTGAGGAAAAAAGATTGTTTTTTACCAATTTATGACTATTTTATATCAACTGTAAATGAAATTTGAAATTGACAAGTAACTAAGACAAATATTGATATTGACACATTTTGACATGCGAACGATGTCACTTGGTAACAGACCTATTTATACTTGACGAGAAAGGAGAAATAATATTTTAATTATTTATGAAAAAGTAAGAAAAAGAAGATACACTGACATAAAAAAAAGAAAATAAGACTTGGCTTCGGCCTTACGATTTTAAATTTATGACATTACAAGAAGAAAATAAGACTTGGCTTCGGCCCTACGATTTTTTTATGACATTACAAGAAGAAAATAAGACTTGGCTTCGGCCTTACGATTTTAAATTTATGACATTACAAGAAGAAAATAAGACTTGGCTTTGGCCTGAAGAATAGAAAGAAGACAAGAAAATAAATCAGACATGGCTGTATGGGCTCAGCTCCCTTTGCCTGTCCCATAGGGGACAAAAGAAACAAAAAAAAAAAAAATGGTTCTGGTTCGTTCAGGTTCGTTCATCTTTGTCAATAGGGTTGCCAAACGTACGAGGTTCCTCGTACAAATACGAGATTTGTGGTCTGCTGTACGAGGTACGAGGACAGAATGAGCCTCATACAATTTTGTACGAGATTTTTGATATACGACATTTTATAATGGGTTTTCACTGTTTTGCCTACAAGGCTACAATGGGTGTACTAAATGAAATTTAAACACCCTTGTCCACTGCCCAGTCTGTCTTGAATATAGTCAATATCTGTTTGAGAAAAAATGTCTACGCCGGACGACCTTTTTTAAGATTCCGTACCCAAAGGGTAAAACGGGAACCTATTACTAAGACTGCTGTCTGTCCGTCAGTCCGTCTGTCACCAGGCTGTATCTCATGAACCGTGATAGTTAGACAGTTAAATTTTTTACAGATGATATATTTCTGTTGGCGCTATAACAACAAATCCTGCAAAACAGAATATTTTAAAATATTTATGGGGGCAATACAACAAACATGTTTTTTTATGATATGTATGATAATGGTACGGAACCCTTCGTGCGCGAGTCCGACTCGCACTTGGCCGGTTTTTTAGACGATCACATTCATTTCATGTCTTATTTTGGCATTTTATATGCTTGAGGGGAATGTACGAAGTTATTTATTTATTTATTAACTACAATAAGCTTACAGTTATAAAGCCAAAGTACGAGATTTTTTGGTGTACTTATACTACTAATTATAGTTATACGAGGAAAAAAGTTCTACAGTTGGCAACCCTGTTTGTCAACCTGATAGCATTGCCTACGTTTGCGGATTTTACCTACTAATTTTAGCGCTATTATAATATTTGTATGTGGTAAAACTAAGTCGTAACTTATTATTTCTATCTTTGAAAAAGTTATTATAGCGAATAAATTCGCTTAACCCTAACTATGGCTTCGAATGAAGGGCGAAGTGCTCAGTCTAACTTGCATCAGCAAGACCTAACCAAATTGGTGAGTCAAAATGTTCTAATACGAAACTAAAACTAAAAACTTGAAAATACTTAATTAAAATGTATGAATATTGTTATTTTCTGATATTAAGACTTAATCCTTTTTTTGGTGTCATTTTATTACACATAACCTTTATTATTTTCACACATGTAGGATAGCGACGCACGGCTATATAGCAAGCTATTCATTTTCAGGCTGACCTCTCATTGTATGGAAAGCCCATACAATGCGAGGTCAGCTTATACCGGAAATGTAAAGCTTGATATGTAGCTGTGTATTCTGTACAAGTGTTAACATATTATTGATATGATTTTATATCCTTACAATACCAGGAGTATTGCATGTACACTCTGAATACAATATCATCCTTTCATCAATTATCATAGTCCAATGCAAATAAGTCAACTTAATTATTATTTTCCAGGATGTTACTAAACTATCTGCTTTGTCCCCTGAAGTGATATCAAGGCAGGCTACAATAAATATTGGTACCATAGGTCATGTAGCCCATGGCAAGTCAACAGTAGTAAAGGCCATTTCAGGAGTGCAGACTGTCAGATTTAAAAATGAATTGGAGAGGAATATTACCATCAAATTAGGTATGTGTTTTGCTTCTATATTACAACAATTCTAGCTTTTATGTATGTGATATATCACATACACCTTATTATTTCTTGTTGATTACCTCAATTAGTCCTAATAACTGCATAAGGTGTACATAGCAATTAGTAGGTAATCTTCATTGAAATTAAACATTGTATTTTTGAAAACCTTTGGGAGTGTCCATACACGGATAATTCTATGACATTCTATTAGGTTTAAAGTCAACAATTTTTATTTCAACTGGGCCTTTGCAGGCACTTTCAAAACGTCATGATTCTAGGTGCACGGTTCTAAGTGGGTTAATAAGATACAGTTGCGGTCATGCCTTATAATCATAATATCTAGAAGAAAACTAAGAAAGAAGTTAAAAATTAATTTAGTTTTGCTATTTTGGGTTTCTTGAGACATAAATACAATTTTTCCAATTCATAATAACACATCAATTAAACTTAATTAGTTCAGAAGCTATGCAATGTACCATGTGAAATATATTGGGCACCTCTCAGTAAATGTGTAATGTTTTTGATTTTGTAAGACTGATGTAGCTGATTTAAATTAATCAAAACACATGGTATGTTGCAGAGCGCCTGTCCGACTCAGTCATTAAAATGTATCGTGAAAGGGCTGATGAGAGACATGAAAATGAGTTCTTTGAAAAGTTAACCAGATCAAAAAGAAGGAACTTGTCAGTTGATTCTAAAGATGAAGATATACATGCTCCCAAGAAACAAAAGAAGAGTAGACAACAATCAGAAGAATATATTATTGAAAAAATTCTTGACTTCAAATTTGAATCTGGCAAAGAATACTTCTACATAAAATGGAAAGGATGGCCCGACAGTGAAAATACATGGGAACCTATTGAACATCTGAACAACTGTCCTCATGTGCTCAAACAGTTTCTTGTAAATGAAGAACTTAAATATTGTATTAAAATGGAAAAACTTAAAGAAGAAATTTCATTTGGAAACCTTCTCAGTGAAAATAACCTTTTAAAAAGATTCGATGAAATAGAAGGCAATGATATTATCAAATTAAAAGAGAACTTAACATTAAAACTGCTCTCAATGATAATTTTACCGGAAGAATATGAATTTTGTGCAACGGAACTTGTGCAAGAAGCAAGAGATATTTTACAATTATATGTAGTAACTAGAAAGCGATGTCAGCAGTTAATGAAATTAAGGCAATGGGAGGAACATATTAATCAGGTTGATAAATCTAAAAAGCTTATTGTAGAAAATAATTTTGACTTGGCTGGTTCACCAGAAAATTTTACCTACATCAATCAGTGTATACCTGGCAGTGGCGTCACCATCCCTGATGACCCACCCATTGGATGTGAGTGTGCAGCTTGCAATTGCCGTTCCAAAACATGTTGTGGTATGCAAGCTGGATTATTTGCTTATACTGCTAATAAAAGACTGCGTGTTGCACCAGGGACTCCAATTTATGAATGCAACAAGGCCTGTAAGTGCAGCTTAGAATGCTGTAACCGTGTAGTTCAAGGAGGTAGAAATATAAAATTAAGCATTTTTCGCACATCCAATGGGTGTGGATGGGGAGTTAAAACAGAACAAAAAATTAGACAAGGACAATTTCTTTGTCAGTATGTTGGTGAAGTTATAACATTTGAGGAAGCTGAAAAACGAGGAAGAGAATATGATGCTAATGGCCTAACATATTTATTTGACCTTGATTTTAACTCTGTTGAAAATCCATATGTAGTGGATGCAGCTCATCTGGGCAATGTCGCTCATTTTATAAACCATTCCTGTGATCCTAATCTTGGTGTATGGGCCGTTTGGGCTGATTGTCTTGATCCCAACTTACCTATGTTAGCATTATTTGCAACACGTGATATAGAAATTGGTGAGGAATTGTGTTTTGATTATTTGCAAAAAGCCTCTGACAATGATGATTCTGAGACAAATGGTAGTAGTATTAGTAAAGATAGTTCGTTTGATACTGATATTCCAAGTGGATCTGAAGCTACCACAGGTATCACTCCAGTATCACCTGTCAAGTCGAGATTTGAAATTCAGCAACAAAATAGGGCTATGCTTAGGAATCTTACAGAATGCAAATGTGGTGCTATAAAATGTCGAAAATATCTTTTCTAAAAAACTGATTTAAAAACGCCTTACCTACCAAAAAATATTTTCAGATTAAATAAAGAATTCAAATTTATGAATTATTTCCAACTTATTTGAATTAATACATGGGATCTCATTATGTTGGATACAATTTTAACCTGTCTAATCGCAACCGGACACTTACCACGGACCAAGAACAATACTAAAGTCTGCGTTTCATCACATAATGAATTAATCAACTTATGTTGTATGCCAGTTTCAGTCATTTCTTGTCCACAGGGACAGGGGTCAGGGGACTCTTTCAGCAGAAAGAAATAATTGTATTTTTTTTATCGTAATATTGTAATATTTTTGTAATGCAAAATTTTACTATAAATTAAATAATACGAATAATGAAACTGTTAGATTTGTCGAAATATATTTTTATATTTCTACATATGTAGGTATATTCTGGAATAGTGTAGCAAATTTGGTGTTATGTATTTATAGAAAATCTATTCTTATTATACTGTGTGACTGCGAGCGCTGTATACGAAAGACGCAGATGAGATTTAATAAAAATGTCATGTGCGTATGGCTACACATTTCGGTGCAAATAATGCGTGTAACAGAGTAGAGCGAGCTGCTTCCCTCTCGCGTATCGCCACGCAACGCAACTACTTGACCGGTAATAGCGCTCGTGGTTAAACCTTCAACTGGTTTTAGCCGAAACCGAATTAGCGACCGATGGTACTTTTCGGTTGAAGCGAACCCGAACCTTCGGGCGGACAAAGACTTGAATTGATATAAATAATGTTAACACATAGTTACATTGCTCATTGAATTGTAAGGTGCGGAAGTGCCTTGTGTAAATACTACACTACATGTCAAACTCATGTAAATAATACATTTATGAAAAGTATTATAAAAATCATGGACTGTTTACAATCCACTGTACATTTTGATAGTGTAAGGTAGGTTTGTGGCTACTAAATGTTTGTTGTTGAATATAAGCATGTTTAGCTACGTTGTTTAGGTACTGAACAATTTTAGATTGATATAATTACATTATTTAAGTTTTTTCTTCGGTTATGGTAACTGAACCGATGTCGACTATTCTCCCAGCGTCATGTTTTGACGTGAGCAAGCAAGATAAAACGTCGAACATGTTATCAGTATGCATCAGGGCCCCGACTAGCCGTATAGTGGAAAATAGGTCTTAAGCAATAAGTTTTAATATAATATTATAATTTTACTATGTACATTACATAATTGATAGATAACTTAGCTTTTACATTTTTGTTGCAATTAAGTTTAATAAAAATGTTAATTCACTAAGAAATTTGTTATTTGTTCATAATATGACCTTACCTTTAACTCTTAGAGCAGCTATGCTTTTCACCTTTACGTACCTACATTTCCAAGCATTTTCGTTATACTTTATTACCTTCTGTCGGCATTCTCTTCTAAAAGCATCTAAATCATCAGACCAGCATTTCATCGACCGATCTTGTACAACAGCGTTGTTAACTGAATAAGATGTCGGACCTTGGCTTATAGGCATGAGAATACGTTAACAGGGTTCAGCCATTTATACCATTGATTTATAAAATAGAACTTTATTTGCTAGAGATATGGTAAACCTACATAATAATTTAGTACCCCTATTCTACGAGTAGCTATTCTAGCCATATTAAGATATTTTCATTTAGTCTAGTTTAGTACTGCTAAAATGTGCAACAAAATCGAAACCACTAGCTTATAAAAGCAACTTCAACCGTCTTATTAAAAAACATAGTTTAAAGCAAGTCTTGTAACAACTGAAATAACTCGGGTTTTAAAATAGATCCTTCTCTTTTTGTCATATGACGTTAGAAAGTGACGGATATACATATATAAAACCTCAGTTTTACAAGACTTGTTTGTAATAAGGGGGAAAGACTTTCGGTGAGTGCCAGGCAAGCCACATATGCAGAAAGAATTAACGCCACGCGTCCCTATCGTCGGCATAATCTTTAATTTTGTAATATACTTTAATTATTATGTTTTAATTTAACAAATATTTTAAACTTCTATCAATAGGTACCTACCTAAGAGCCTGTCCAGATGAGGCGATCTGCGCGCGAGCCTCTCGATCTCTCGAGGACTCTCGACTCGCTCGTTTTACGCGCGAGTTGAGATACTCGGGCGCCATTGCTGCGTCCAGTACTACGCGCGAGTCCGTGGCGAGTGGACCATAGATTAATTAATATGTATATTTGGAATGGACGTAATTTTCGGTTCAAAATAGAGCGTGATAACTTCGATACGGAACTTTTTATTGACGAAGTTGAAAAAAGAGTAGCCATATGAGATATGGAATCATCAGATTATTCCAATAGACTCATAAAACGTAGAACTGGCAGGGAATCCCTCCTAGCGTAGAAACGCGCGTAAAACGCGGTATCTGGACGCAATATAAATTGAAGCGCGCGAGTGGACTCGCGCGCAGGTCGCCTTATCTGGACGGGCTCTAAGGTCGATGACACTTTTAGATACTTACCTAACTTGTTGTATAAACTTATACAATTTCCTAAAAAATACTCGTTTGATTTGGCTAATCTGAATTTAGGGACAACTTGTTTATGTTTGTTTCTGGTATTAATTTTGTGTAATGTTTGCAAGTTTTTACGAATATACATAATAATTTCTAAAATGTACAGTAAATTCATAGTGAGGACTTTAATATGTTTAAAGAAACCTATAAAGGACTCGCGAGGACTCGTACCATAGATCGCGGGGGTTACTCTTGTGTAATACCTACGTAAACTGAGGCTAAGCATAATGCTGTTGAAGGAAGTAGAAGGCGTCGCTGTCGTCGCTTTTAAAAAAATCAAAAAATAGCGAAGTCAGAGGGCCGAGCACGAATGTTTTGACGTATGGTAACGTTAACGTAAGCAAATTTAGAATAAAAAATACGTTTCCAGTACCAAATTATAGGTACGTAAATAAAATTAGGCATTTCCGTCATGTCATTTGAATTAATGTCAAATACAAATCGCACGGGTGGGTATTTATACATTTTTCTGTGTTTACTTTTCCTTTACCAGGGGGGTGCAAGTGCATCCCCTTGCACCCTCCGCCCATACCCATGAATGTGAACGCCCTATTGCAATTTGGAATCGATTGTTAACCCTAAAATAATGAATACATACATATACCCTCAGATCAGAAATACATGTGCAACCTATAGTTTTATTTTAGGTTTCTATATTATAAAACTTCCAAGATAGTATCGGTGTTTTCATGTTTCCTTTTACAGACGCATTATAATTACACATTCACCATAGCGGTCACCACAGAGAAGTAGAGCATAGATAATTAAAAGATGGGTTTCGTTAATTATATACACAGTCATTGCAAAAATACATTTGTGAATTTAAGGTTACGCTAATGCGAAAATCTACAAATGCGACAACCCAAAATGTCCGCGGCCCACGAGCTTCATATCGGGTGGTTCGTCAAAGGACGACAGTTTCCCGTGCCTGCGGCCTGCCTGCACTGGCCGGTTCCAGTTGGTCCGCCACGTGAGCTTCGTCGACTGCCCTGGGCACGACATTCTTATGGCCACCATGCTTAACGGTGCTGCGGTTATGGACGCCGCATTGCTACTTATCGCAGGTATAATATTTATAATAATTATTATCAAGCTTAGCCCGTCGCAGTTGTCAGGCTATGTATCCACATAGCCCTTCCACAAAAGTAAATTAATGTTTCTTAACGAGATGCGAGCTACTTTTCGATTTCAGAACTAATCTTATAAAAATTGGCATGACAATTTTTATTTCTGTTTAGGTAACGAGTCTTGTCCCCAGCCACAAACCAGTGAACACCTGGCAGCGATCGAGATTATGAAGCTGAAACATATACTCATATTGCAAAACAAGATAGATCTGGTGAAGGAAGGCCAAGCTAAAGAGCAACATGAACAAATCGTAAAATTCGTTCAGGGCACCGTAGCCGAGGGTGCACCTATCATACCCATTTCAGCTCAGTTAAAGTATAATATTGAGGTAAACTTTTCATTATACAAAATATATAGGATGGCGCAAAATTTTGGGGCATTAAGGGTCACTCACTACCCTTTCTGATAAAGTAGATTTTAGGTTACGTGCATACGAAGGTATGTTTTCGATGAAAATGTAAGGGAAATAGATTTTTGTATTTTTCTCAAATTCTGTAAGCACGACTTCGTCGGTTGTTTGGAAGAAACATTCCTGTTGGGGAATTGAGTCGATTGATTGGGTTGATTGACTTAAGTTTTTTGAGAAATGTGAATTTTCTCGCTGACTGTACCTTTTTTCAAAAAACTAATGTTAGGGTATTTAGTATCTTCAAAATTAACCTAAAGTTTCCTAAGACCAGAACACTCTAATTATAACAGAAAGCGTAGTCACCCTTAAAGCCCCGAAATTTTGCGCAACCCTGTATACTGTGGTAACTACATTCCTATGGATCATTACAATGCAAATATAATCGCATTTTAAGTGATCAATTTTATTAAATTAAGACTTGGTTAATTGCAGGTGTTATGTGAATATATCACAAAGAAGATCCCGGTACCGTTGCGAGACTTCACGTCGCCGCCGAGGATGATTGTTATTCGTTCTTTTGACGTCAACAAACCTGGTTGCGAGGTCGACGACCTTAGAGGAGGTGTCGCCGGTGGTTCCATTCTTCAGGGAGTACTCACAGTTGGAATGGAAATCGAGGTACACATTGCTTTAAATAGGAACAGTTTATTACCTAATTCAAAAATTATAGGTTTACTGGAAATTAATATTCTATCTCTCAGCGGTTTAAACTAGAGATAGAAACGTTTCGTAACTATATTACCTACGTCTGGACATTGCTAAAGTTCCATAGGTGATTGGCCCTGGAGTCTCCCAAACAAAGGTTATGCTTACCATGTACAACTCAATGAAAACAATACGTTTCAACTATTTTAAAACACGGACAGTGCTGAATATATTTTTATTCATAAAAATTGTAATTATTATGTTTTACTTTCTTTAAAAAGTTGTGTCATGTCAACTACTCTACAACGAAGATTTCAGTCGATGCATTTCAAATGTATGAGCGTGTATAGAGTATTATTTTAAAACGTTGCTTCCTTCTTTTCGTCCTGTATCTTGGGTACAGTTTACTAACATAGGTATATCTCACATGCACACGCAGCCAGACCCGGAACAAACATCTATAGTCCATACAGTACAATAAAATACAAGTGAGCTAAATTAGTCATTATGCTCGAGGCTGGATTGCAGCCCGAACCGAAAGCGAGGAATGGAGCGTAATGGAGCCAAGAATTTAGTAACCAATGCTCACGCATTTCATACGACGTTTTTCAACACTCTTGCAAGGAAAAAATAAATAGAATTTTTTAAAACCTATTTTGCGTATTTCTTCCTTTGTGATTGGTTGAGTTAGCTATGCGCGCGCCGGTCGAAGGAAACGCACTGAGGAGGTCGTCAAACAGCCTAATATTAAAAATATAATAAACGGAATATTTTTGTATTTATCTTAATGTTTTGTTAATTTGTTAACAAAAACAAATACACTCGAGAGCAATGAATCCGGGTCACTAAATAAACCTTAATATCTCGGAAACTAAGAATGTTAGGACAATCAAATTAAAAGTATTTTTTAGACTACTTAATTAGAATTAATAAAATAATAATAATAGTTATTATTTATTTTACTTATTAAAAATACATTAATTTAAAATGCGTAAATATTTTTTTTTTTTAATATACTCACTTTTTATAGAAACTTATATCATATTCTCACTTTTAGTACTTTGTATTACCTCCGTGTGTTGTCAATACAGATGTCATGCGATTCATATGGCACAAAGTGTCTGAGGCGATGTTGGGGAATATTCTCACATACCTCTATCAATGCAATTTCAAGCTCTCGAAGCGTATTATAACTTGTGTAGTATTAAATAGTCTAAAAAATACTCTTTATTTGAATGAGCTATCATTCTTAGTTTCCGAGATATAAGGTTCATTATGTTGGTGACCCGGATTCTTTGCTCCCGAGTGTAATTTGATGAAATGAAATTAACGAAAGAAAATAAAAAACAAGTCTTGGCAGTATAGGTTAGTCCCTTTGTCTGTCCAAAAAAAGACGTAGGTATGTATACCTCGGTATAGGTAGGTACCTACCTACTTAAAAAAGGTCTTGGCGGTTTTGTTGGTGTTTGGATTATGTTCATGTTGTTGTTATGTTATATAAACGATCAAAATAATTTTGAAATTAAAAAAAAACAATACATAGCTTATTTTTTTTGTTTGATTCGGATTTTGTTTCATTGGCATAATATTGTACTACGCTTATTGGCAAACAAAAATAATGTGGACGATACTGTCATTTCCGGTAACTTTTTAAAATGAAAAATGATTGAAGTACTGTCCGCATAAAATGAGACTAATAATAAGTACAAATAAAATACACTTTACTACAACATAGTATAAAACAAAGTCGCTTCCCGCTGTCTATCCCTATGTATGCTTAGATCTTATTTTTAATATATAGAGTGATTCAAGAGGAAGGTTTATATGTATAATACATTCATATTTAATGTAAGGATAGTAGAGAAACTGCATCCGTGCGAAGCCGGGACGGGTCGCTAGTGTAATTATATTATATAGGTAGTTCATCTTTGTTAATGACAGGACCAACCGTAGCAATGTCCTTTCTGTTTCGGTAGGCCATGAGAAACTTACATAATTTTTTACAGCCTTGTAGCTACTTTCTGATACAATCATTGCAGGTTCGGCCAGGGTTAGTGAGTAAGGATGCTGACGGCAAGTTGACGTGCCGCCCTATTTTCTCCCGCATCGTGTCTTTATTCGCGGAACAAAACGAGCTCCAATATGCCGTGCCTGGAGGTCTTATCGGAGTCGGCACTAAAATCGAGCCTACACTTTGTCGTGCCGATCGACTTGTGGGACAGGTATGTAATTTCAATTAAAACAATATTTTAGATACATCTGGCATTGCATATCCATAGCCTTAGCCAGGTAGTATTAACGTGAGGTTTAATTATCCTAGCTAGACTATGGATGAGTCATAAAGTAAAGAGAAACTTACCTACCATTTATTACGCACCTCGCGTTGCTTCACGATGCTACGAGGATTTCGATGTTCTCAACGAGCGTCGCGATGCGTGTTTTCATCATTTAGGGCTGATACGCAAATCTGTGACGCGACGTCGCATCGCTAAAATCTGCGGGCTCACACAACGTATCGAAGAGAGACGACCTTTGAGACCTCAAAGGAGACTAGCCGAGGCCAGCGACCCTGAGCGATGGCAAGGCAAGCCAAACGGACAGTATACAGATACACGTTGGCCATCGATGGCGATTGCCTTCACTACGGCCAAATAGGCGAACGACAACGAGCTACGGCGAGGCAAGGCAAATATGCTGTCCATACGTTGGCACTCGCCTTCGCTCGCCGAACTATGGCCAACATGTAGGTATTACCGGCTTAACATTTAGCCGTGCTGCAAATTCGCATCGCGTAACATCTCTGTTTTGAGTTTGAGCCCTTACAGATGTTAGCTACAGATCACAATCACTTATTCGTACGGCCATCATAGCTATTCTGTAAACCAACTCGCATCTTGATTCGAATCTCACTCTTGTTGTCGGTTGATATTTAACGAATTGACATAAGTACAATAACTTAATATCAATGCAGACGTGTAATCCACTATCATTCGAGGGTTCACGGGCTATTTGTATTAAGCGACATTTTTGGAACTTTACAGGAGAGCATTTCGAAGTTTCATTTTTCGGAAAAAAAATCATTATAAAAAAGTATTATTATTTTTACGAAAAAGTGGCCTATGTTGTTTTCCTTTACAAAATCCGCACAATTTAGTCTAGTTTTAATTTTTTTAAAGCTCTTGTTACCAGAAGTAAATGTCGCTTGATACAAAATGACCTCAAATCACTTTTATTTATAAACAGGCTAATGATTCATACGCCATTAGGTTCAGGAAAAAAAAATAAGCTATACTTGGTGTTGTTTTAGTGTAAGGCTAAATGTATTGACAACCATCGCGATAATAAAATAGAATCAAGCTATTCAGCTTAAGCACCTGAAGTAATAAATAATATAGTTGTAGATCAAAATGATTATTTAGCACTTTAAAGTAAAAGTGAATGGTTTAAAATGACAGTAAATTTGTTGGCGGTTAGGTTCGGCCTATGCGTATTAAAACTAGAATCTAAATCTAAAAAAGTATCGATGTCAGACGCAGACAAAATGTTTTAAGCAACATCAAGTATGGATTTCCGATGCAGGCAAAACGAGTCAAACGCCGTATGTTACGAAATTTATATCAGGAAAAACAGATTAAGGCAAAGTCACATAATATTTTGTCTGTATGAAGTCCATTTTTTCTAAAATTGAATAAAATTTGTGTCGCATGAAATGAGATTCAAACTAGACCTAAATTTACTTACTGATGTTTCAAGCGACAAAAAAAGTGCTCAGATCGTCACGAAACCGGGCTCAAACGACGCAGAAAAATCTGACGATTCCAAATATGTTTTTAACTCAATATCGGCCAGGATGTCGCTTAATACAAATAGCCCGTGAATCCTCGATATAAATTTGACATTGTTGTACGTTCTTATTTTTCTTATAATATGAACTGTCAAAGTATTGGTTTAAGTGAGCGGTATCGCTGTTTGTGCAATGTTGAGAGTCATCCTGGTTAAGTTATACTGGTTCAGAAACCTCTCCTGAAAGTCCTGTGGTATTTAACAATATTAGTTAATCGGTATGGCATTATCAACGACGAAATGTAAACAATGGATGTATAAATGTTTATGTTTTTAAAGGTCCTTGGTGCTGTTGGGGCTCTGCCTGGAATATTTGTGAAGCTGGAAGTTTCATACTACTTATTGAAACGTTTGCTCGGCGTGCGCACTGAAGGAGACAAAAAAGCAGCTAAAGTCCAAAAGTTAACGAAAAACGAGGTGTGTATATAATATTATGTGAGGATTTTCATAAATTTCCCTGCATGAAACGAGGTATTCCACGAAGAGCACTGATTTGAACGGCACTGAAACGAATAGCACCAACGCTATTCCACGAACGGCACCAATCCAAATTTTTGGTTTGGTGCGCTTCGTGGAACAGTATAATAATATTAATTTTATTCCACGAAGGGTACCAACGTAAAATTTTCTTCTAGTGGTGGGAACTATTTTTTGTTCAGGACATTATTAAATAAAACATATCGATATAAATCAAGGTGATGATAAGTCCGTCAGTCAGTCAATAAGGACTCCTTATTGACTGACTGACGGACTTATCATCAACACGCAGCCGAAACTACTAGACTAGAGACACGAAATTTGGAGAGTAGGTGCTTTTGTATCGTAGGGAAGAATAAGAAAGGATTTTTGTAAATTCAACCCATAATGGGGTGAAATAGGGGGTGAAAGTTTGTATGGGAGTCCCTTCATTTTTAACCGACTTCAAAAAAAAGGAGGAGGTTCTCAATTCGACGCGTATGTTTTTTTTTCTTTTTTATGTTTGTTACCTCATAGCTCTCGACTGCGTGAACTGATTTTGATGATTCTTTTTTTATTTGAAAGCTGGTGCTTCCCGTGTGGTCCCATTTTATTTTGGTCCAGTTCTGACAATAGGATCCATGATAAAACCATTTATAAGTCTTAACATTAAGTATGTGCGCGACAAATGGTCGAATAACTCAATATCACGCCAACCGATTTCCATGATTCTTTTTTTGTTTGAAAGGGTATACTACCGAAGTGGTTCCATTTAAATTTGGTGAAGATCTTCGGAGATAGACAATGGAACTCTTGAATGAATAACAGCACATCACTCGCGATTGCTGTAATCGCATGTTTATGTATTGTTTATGTCACTCACAATTGAAAAATAAAATAAACTTTAAAAAAAAAGTAAAAATCGACTTCATAAACTAAAACGAATAAAATAATTTTCGTAAATAATATATCAGCTTCTGAAGTCGGGGCCTATAATTCTTCAATGCACCTAGCTTGATAGTGGCACCAAGTTCAGAAGCTGATAAGTTTTTTAAGAAAATTATTTTATTCGTTAAGTTTTTTTACTTTTTTTTTAAAGTTTATTTTATTTTTGAAATGACAAAAATGAGTTTTGGTATTTGGGCTATTGGATCAAAATTCAGATGTTTCCGCAATTTTCGGAAATTCAGGCCCTCAGGGGGTAAATTTTATGTGAATCCCTTCGTTTTTGAAGTCAGATACGAAATGGGTAGGCATTGGAAAATTACGACACTTAGAGAACAAAGTTGTCCAAAATTAGTCGATTGGTAGGACGGACTCTTAATCAATGATGCCGATATTACGTGATATCAGTTCCATTGATAGATCTTTCCAAGAAAGATGTGTAATTTTAATTAAATTATGTGTTGACATTCCATTTTCGTTGTTCTCAGGTGTTACTTGTCAACATTGGATCCTTAAGCACTGGAGGAAGGGTCATCGCTACTAAGGCTGATTTGGCCAAAATTGCACTTACCAACCCTGTGTGCACCGAAATCGGAGAAAAAGTAGCCCTCAGCAGGAGAGTCGAAAATCATTGGAGGTCAGTAATTATGTTTTATAAAACACGTTTTTAACCGACTTCAAAAAAGGACGAGGTTCTCAATTATTATTTTTTTTATCTGCGGGCACGGTATTGCCCACTCCAAGACGAGCCAAGCGAAACGCAAGGGCACTACCTACCTTTTCTCGAAGCGCTTCGTCGTTTTTTTTTTAACCCTTATAACTTGGGTTTGAATTATACCAGAGAAACAAAAATCAGACTTCAAAAAACTAAAAAGTATAAAATAATTTTCATAAAAAACTTAACAGCTTCTGAAGTCGCGGCCTTTAAGTCTTCAATGCACCTTGGCAGAGGCACCGACTTCACAAGTTGTTAAGTTTTTTAAGAAACTTATTTTATACTTTGTAGTTTTTTGAAGTCGGTCTTTTTTATTTTATTCTTTAGTATCGTCACTTTACTTCCTTCAGAGTGTACATGAACATATTGTTTTCAGGTTGATTGGCTGGGGTCAAATTCAAGGTGGAGAAACGATCGAGCCAGCAAAGAATTAATGTTATGTATTTTACTTTTATACATTGAACTACTTATTATGTATTTAATAAAAGCAAATATAAATGTAAATAAAATTATTATTTAATTTCAATTAAACTTGACTACCTATAAATTCAAAACAGAGTTCAATTAGAGAGAAACATTTTCTGGGTAAACAATTTATTTTTGTTCATTTACGCTTGTAATAATGAATCTTAGGCCATATATATAAAGGTGTTGATATCTTCATCATCCCGTCGCATATATTTATGTTCGATGAGCCACTCCAGCTGCTCTTTGATCATCTTTTTGGAGGGCAAGAACATGTTCTTCAAAATTTCGACCAATTCACTCTGTAAAAAATACATTCAATAAGATGTTACATGAAAACGAAAAATTAGACGCAAGATGAGGCTTCCCCAGACTTCCATAGTAAACGATTTCGAACCGCTGGACCAGCAGGGTAATCACGATACACGCTCGTAATCGAACAAAATTGAATCGATTACGAGCGTGCATCATGATTAGGTAACTCACTCTGATCACCCATCCTAATCACCCACCCTGCCTGTTATCTTTCCATCTTATCGGATCGAAAGACCCTTGTAGCGCGAATTTGACTGGGTCATCCGATGCGATAGTTTGATCACAATTATTGTGTGGTGTGTGTGATAGTTAATTAGAATCTAATCATCAATCAATAGAGTGGAGCGGTCTACCCAGACCCCAAGATAAGAGGGGGGCGCCAAAATCTCCAAAAATTCGATATCCGAGGGTCCGTGTAAAGTGGAATAGTTGATAGTGATGACCAGATGACATTATCTTTGTCAGACGTTCCAAATTGGTTCGTTGGATTTCCTGAGATGAAACGAAAGTAAAGAAACGAAAAAAAAGTATAAGTATAGTAAGTAAAAGTAAAGAAACCGACACAAAATTATCCCGTTTGTGAAAAACATTTTAACGCTCAGGATATTTTACCGGGAACAAATCGCAAGATATTAAAAAATATCCATTCCCACTGTTTTTTTTTAAAGAAACGTTACATATTTTTAATACCTATTTAAATAATATCGTCACAATAGTCTACATATAAGTTATGAATGTAATATGCAGACGACTAGGTATACTACGTACTTACGAGCGACGCCGTGGGCCAATACCTACTAGTATTAATTTATGCAAACGTTATTAAATAAAATAAAAACCATTTTCAAAAATATTTGTGACATCTGGATCCCTAACACTCCGATGGTTGATGTCACAAAAACGGCGTGACTGAGATACTGTTTACATTCACAGGCTGGATTTTTGAGACGGGGCAGTAAGGGCCAGTACCTTGACCTTTGCAGCCTCAGGAAAACGTTCTGAGAAGACTGTCCTTAACCTTTGAAGATATTTTACCTGCATTCACAGGTTTTGAAAAAAATGTACAGTCAACACGAAAATAGGCAATTTGTACAAAAACTTTTTTTGATGCCAATCGATCCTGTTTCTTGATCAAAAGACTATTGGACCAACTGAGGTTAGAGTACTAGAAATGTCAGAAATGGCTAAAATCTTTCCCCATACATTATGTAGGAAATCACCGTGGCTTCGATAACCTTGTACGTAAGTACAAAAACAAACAAAAATAATAAACTGAAAACGTATTAGGTATGTACCTAAAACAGAAAAAGTCTAAGACCGGTCCGCAATTCTTTTCTAAACTTTCAGGAAAACAATAACACACCCCACAAAGTATTGAATACCCCTTTTTGCGCTTTTCTTTTTCTTTCTTCACACTTTCAATATATTTCCACAAAAAAGACATCTTTATAATTTTGTGCAAAAAAATTAGACAGTGTGAGGGACGCTTTAGGAAACCATAGCTTAAACGAGATGGTGCCTTCTCGTATTCAGTAAACAGTGGTGGGCCAGTGGTCTTGACCCCAACTTATGAGTCGTAGGTCGCGGATTCGCATCTAGGCGAGCCACCCATAGATCCGACTTAATCATGACTTATGTGCCCATATTCATCGCCCCGGCTCTAACACTAAAGGACCTTATCTTGCTTGACCTAAAAGGGGCACCAAAGGGTCTGTGATTGGCACATAATTCAATGATTACATTAGGATTTATGAGAAGAAGCTTCTATTATGTATTAGGTGATATAAAAATTTGTAAAATCAGAGAGATATTAAACATTTTGTCATTATTATTAAACTGAACTTTGGTATAAAGATTTGGAAACTAGGAAAAAAGTGAATGATATTTGCATAATTTTTACCTAAATTCCAGTAAATATTTTTAATTTTTTTCAAATCTATTCTTACCTGAAGTGCAGTATTTGTGATGCGTTTTCTCATTTTCAAGATTTTTATTATGGCTTCTTGAGTCCTTAATATTCGTAGCTGAACAATAGAATGATTATCTTCTATTTGAGATCTCTCAGTGCTTAATTGAAGTCTACCAATCAAATTGATTTTTCCTCTGCGTTGAGGTTTTCCATTTTTAATTAGAGCAAATTCTTGATTTACCCAGAAAGTAGTATTTTCTGTAAAATCTTTAGGATTCTGAACCACAGGTTCATAGCACAACAACTGCCTTTTGAGTTTTGGGAAAGCAACAAGGGACCATAAAGTTCTCCTAAGTTCAGGGTCAGGAAGTTCAGTTGCTAGTCTCAAGTTTTCATAGCTTATCTTTTCCATGGGTCTTTGATTCCATGCAAACAAGACCGCCATCTGAAACGTAGTGACATCTAGGTCAAATCTACCAACAGAATTAGCAAATGTGATTGTGCCATTGCTCATATGATGATACCACTGCAACTTTCGCCCTGAATGTTTCTTTTTATAAAAGTCTTCAACTTCAGGTATATAGTCTTCTAACTCTAATGGAAGGCTAACAGTAACTCTTTCAGATCCACGTGCCCATGCTCCAGCATTGAGTATCTTTATATTTATTGCATCATGGCGTGTAGTATCAGTTCTAAACTGAGTATTAAGGTCTTCACTGACCTTAATATCTTGAAACATTCTTGCCAGTTTGTTAACATAGTCAGCAGGCATCCCTACCTCTCTGAGCCACTCCACCATATCCTCCTCTTTTTCAGAATCTGCACTGGAATCTAATATTAACCTTCGAGTCAGATGTGCTTTGTGATATCTCATAAAAACATCTTTGTTTTCAATGTACTTCAGAACTAACAATACATCTTTTAACCTTGACTCTATTTGCTCAGTTGTTAAACGTTTACTTAATGGTGTCTTCCGTAGCAACATATCACAGTAGTTAGCAAGAAGTTCCGGACATTTACTCTCAGGAGCAGTGCCCTTGCTCCCTCGAAGTAGAGCTGAAGATGGCAATTCCAACTTAAACACTGTTGTGTCATTCACAACACATTTGTAAGCTTTATCTCTGGCTGTCAAAAACCTAGGGTCATCCAAAAAGGCATCTTTAGCTAAACTGCTGAAACGTTTGAACAAATCTAATAGACGTTCCACATACTTTTCTGAATCTGTAGTAATTATATCAGCTGAGGCAACCATATCTGCCAACCCAGCAGATACTATGTGCGCCTCCAAGTCTCGAAGTATTGGTGAAACTCCTTCTGGCACCCTGTCTAGAAGACGGAACATAAGTTGTAACTTGTCAGTCTGTCCAGTTTTTATCAAAGGTGCACTCTCTGCAAGTAATGTAGGAAGGTGTTCTCCAATGATTACTTTCTCACAACACTGAGTGAGTGCTGCCACACTGCCACTCCCTGGTTCCAGGTATCTATGAGCTCGAGCTTCTTCTTCTTTCAAACGTTGATCTGCATACTTCATATAAGATTGAACTCCATTTGCCAACAAATGTTCGCTGGCTTTAAGTTTATAAAACTCTTCTGTTGCTTGCATATAAGCAGCCTCAAAATTTTCTCTGTATATTTGGAGCTTATCTAAAGAGTTTGAGCACAAATTAACTGAAAGCAAATTTAATTGATTATTTATATGATATGACAAAACCAAATTCAATAATAAGTCCCGTAATAAAAAACATAGCTCACCATATGATTCTCTTACACCAATAACCAGCTGTGAATCAAAAGATTCACCATTCCGTTCAGCTTGTACCAGCTTCATGGCAGAGTCTTGTAATCTTTGCTTGATATCCACAAAGATACTCTGATTCCATGAATCTAACATTAATTTCCGCACCAAACTATCTTCTATATTATTGTTGTTATTCTTTTTTTGAGTACTGGATGCATTAGAACTCGTTACTTTGCTTACATTGTTAATAGAATTTTCTAACTGTCGAAAAGGAGTTGGTAAGTAGTTGCACTGTGTGAAAAATTTGCCCCATTCTGCAATATAAGCTTTTAGAAGCGCTTGGTCCTCCCGCTGAGCTAGTACGCGGTTTTGAGCCTGCTTTATATACATCATTATATCCTGTTGGAGGGCATCCCTCAGCTTATAAGGTCCTCTCTCATCCCATAGGCACACCGAGTGCACGGCTCCGAATAGGTCTTGCCATTCTGTTTGAGTTACCGGCTCTTGCTTGAGTAGCTTCAAAACTATGGGGCGCATATTAGGCCATTTATCCTCAAAAGTGACTTGTCCTTTATCCTGTGAAGAAAAGAATACACAAAACGTATAAACATCCACACAATACACAAAAGTTTCATGTAATACAATCTATAGAAAGTGCACCTTTAACATGATTTATAAATCGAAATTAAACTGTTCACACGAATCCACTTCTCATAATCAAATCAAATACATATAACTGGAGTGATCTGGAGATTTATTTCACGATGGTTGGTTGGTAGGTATTTGGTCGAGTTCAGTCGAATCGCTTTGCTTATTTCGACGTCAAGTCAATAAACGTGAAAATAGATAGATTATCAAGTCAAAGGCTAGGCTACGTTCAGTAATTAATTTTTCGAGTCTATGATTTTTCGGTCGAAGTCACTCGTGCGAAATTGCCAATGACCAAAGAAGCCCAGTGTTACCAACTCTCAAAAATATTAATCCCCAAAGCTAAAGTTAAAAACCCCTAAAATCCCCCAAAAAAAAAAACCCTGTAAAAATAATAAATAAATTGTAAAAATATAAAATAATTGAAAAATTTTCAAAACGTTTACAGCCAGCTGCATCACAAACATTATAAATTTCACAGTTTACTGTGAAATTTATAAAGTTTATTATTTTTAATTTAATTTTTTTTTTTAAATCCCTAATAATACCCCTAAAAAATACCCAAACACTTATTTACCCCCTAAATTTGGGGGGAAAACCCCAAAGTTGGGAACCCTGAAGAAGCCTGCTCTGTGCCTGCTCGCTCATCGGGAACTAAGAGCAATAATACTATAGAGGGACTCTATCGAGTGTAAACAGAAAACCTATAGACATTTCTCTTTACATAAACAAAACGTCATAAGAGTAATAGAGATAGATATATTCTATCTGTTACCGCTCAGCGAAGTAAATCATAGAATAACTACATGAAAAGTTGCCAATTCAAAACTTGAAATACCGAAATTTACGAACTATTATGGAAAAAGAACTAATATGTATTTAGTACCAACTATCATTAATGAAATACCAACAAAAATTCAATCAGAAATTACAGATAAAAATTATAAACGTAAATACACACATTATTTTGATTCGTTAATTTAATTTACGTAGAAAATTGTAACATCCTGTTTCTATGGCCGGCTGCTTGCGCCGTGCCGTGCAATAACTATTACCGGTTTTCTCAACTCGGTGATTGAAGGTAGATAAATAAATAATGTGTTACAAATGACCCACCTGTGCTTGATGATTGTTAGGTTACCTACGTGTATCAACTATTTATGTAAATATTATATAACTTGGGTACCTACTTACTATGTTTCTCAACAGTGCTTCAACATCCAGACAAACCTATTTAGGTTTTTGTGATGTTCTTTTGTTAATTTGTATGTTTATATTATATTAATTATAGAGAAAAAAAAAAAAAGTAATGCGGCCATTTGTACTATAGAAACATCTATCCTAAGAGCAAATACTATAGAGGGAGTATATCAAGTAAGAGCAGTAGACGTATATATGGCCCTACTCTCACTAATGTATTAGCTCTATAAGCAAAGTGAGATAGCGATAGAGTTTCTACGTCATCTTGAAACGCTGCGTGCCATCAGTCGAGCTGTTTTCATCCAGCTGGAGGGCTCGGTGCGTCAAGTTTTTGTGAGATTATCTTTGAAAAAATCAAGTGTGTGGTGATTTTAACTATTTGTGCACATACAATAATGACAATACTGTGTGCAGCTACCGGTTGCAACAGCCGGATGGGTGTTTTGCCTGAAAACGGTCAAAAAATATCTTTTCATTGACTATATATTGACTATTGACTATATATATAAAGCTCGATTACCACTGACTCACTGACTCACTCATTGACATAATTGTTCTCCCAGAAGGAGCCGTGGGGGGTTAAAGTGATGTATGGGAGTCGTAAACCTTGAGGTCCAGTGAGTCCGGGAAAAATCCGAAATGACCTGAAAGTGGAACCCTGACCGGAACTGCCCTACGGATCTCGAAAATGGCAAGTCGAACACCCACACTGCCAGAACTAAAAATGTCAAGAACCCTGGGCCGTTTGACGAGCCGGTGAAAAAAAGATGGCGTCCATACAAAAAAAGATGGCGGCCATACAAAATTGAAACGCTCACCGTTCCGAAACCGTTGGAGATAGCGGGGGGGTGCTCGACCAAATGTCATAGAGGATAACGGGGGCTTTCCGGCGGGGGTCATAAAAATCCAAGATGGCGGATTCAAAATGGCGGCCAAAAAAAAATATGGTCCGAGCCGGCTGAAAATTGGCGTCCGGGGGTTTTCGGGGGCACCGATTCATAATCCGGGATCAAATTTTTCTTTCCGCCATTTTTCAAGATGGCCGCCATACAAGTGTTCATTTTGGACTTTCACCCAATTGTTCTCCCAGAAGCAGCCGCCGGGGGTAAAAGTGATGTATCGGAGTCGTATAGAGGGGTGTCCGGTGAGTTTAGGAAAAGTCCGAAATGACCTGAACGTGGAACACTGACCGGAACTGCCCTACGGATCTCGAAAATGACAAGTCGAACACCCACACTGCCAGAACAAAAAATGTCAAGAACCCTGGGCCGTTTGACGAGCCGGTGAAAAAAAGATGGCGTCCATACAAAAAAAGATGGCGGCCATACAAAATTGAAACGCTCACCGTTCCGAAACCGTTGGAGATAGCGGGGGGGTGCTCGACCAAATGTCATAGAGGATAACGGGGGCTTTCCGGCGGGGGTCATAAAAATCCAAGATGGCGGATTCAAAATGGCGGCCAAAAAAAAAAATGGTCCGAGCCGGCTGAAAATTGGCGTCCGGGGGTTTTCGGGGGCACCGATTCATAATCCGGGATCAAATTTTTCTTTCCGCCATTTTTCAAGATGGCCGCCATACAAGTGTTCATTTTGGACTTTCACCCAATTGTTCTCCCAGAAGCAGCCGCCGGGGGTAAAAGTGATGTATCGGAGTCGTATAGAGGGGTGTCCGGTGAGTTTAGGAAAAGTCCGAAATGACCTGAACGTGGAACACTGACCGGAACTGCCCTACGGATCTCGAAAATGACAAGTCCCAGACCTACAGTGCTGGAACTAAAAATGTCAAGGACCCTGGGTCGTTTGACGAGCCGGTGAAAAAAAATATGTTTTCCATACAAAAAAACATGGCTGCCATACAAAATCAAAAATCATATTTTTTTAAGTTATGCTACAAGCACCACCTAAAAAGCCCTCGCGGGCCGCATGCGGCCCGCGCACCCGCGCGACCTCTAGTATATATATATATATAAAGCTCGATTACCACTGACTGACTCACTCACTGACTGATTGACATAATTGTTCTCCCAGAAGGAGCCGTGGGGGGTTAAAGTCATGTATCGGAGTCGTAAACCTTGAGTTCCAGTGAGTCCGGGAAAAATCCGAAATGACCTGAAAGTGGAACCCTGACCGGAACTGCCCTACGGATCTCGAAAATGGCAAGTCGAACACCCTTACTGCCAGAACTAAAAATGTCAAGAACCCTGGGCCGTTGGACGAGCCGGTGAAAAAAAGATGGCGTCCATACAAAAAAAGATGGCGGCCATACAAAATTGAAACGCTCACCGTTCCGAAACCGTTAGAGATAGCGGGGGGTGCTCGACCAAATATCATAGAGGACGACGGGGGCTTTCCAGTGGGGGTCATAAAAATCCAAGATGGCGGATTCAAAATGGTGGCCAAAAAAAAATATGGTCCGAGCCGGCTGAAAATTGGCATCCGGGGGTTTTCGGGGGCACCGATTCATAATCCGGGATCAAATTTTTCTTTCCGCCATTTTTCAAGATGGCCGCCATACAAGTGTTCATTTTGGATTTTCACCCAATTGTTCTCCCAGAAGCAGCCGCCGGGGGTAAAAGTGATGTATGGGAGTCGTATAGAGGGGGGTCCTGTGAGTTTAGGAAAAGTCCGAAATGCCCTGAAAGTGGAACACTGACCGGAACTGCCCTACGGATCTCGAAAACGGCAAGTCGCAAACCTATACCACCTGAACTAAAAATGTTGAGGACCTTGGGCCGTTTGACGAGCCGGTGAAAAAAAGACGGTTTCCATACAAAAAAAAATGGCTGCCATACAAAATCAAATATCATTTTTATTTTGAGTGATGTTACAAGCCCCACCTAAAAAGCCCTCGCTGGCCGCATGCGGCCCGCGCACCCGCGCGACCTCTAGTTTTCAGTATATAGATAGATGTTTCTATAGTACAAATGGCCGCATTACTTCGCTGAGCGGTAACAGATAGAATAATATATCTATCTCTATTACTCTTATGACGTTTTGTTTATGTAAAGAGAAATGTCTATAGGTTTTCTGTTTACACTCGATAGAATCCCTCTATAGTATTATGCTCTTAGCATCTATCTATATACTGAAAATGAAAAGATATTTTTTGACCGTTTTCAGGCAAAACACCCATCCGGCTGTTGCAGCCGGTAGCTGCACACAGTATTGTCATTATTGTATGTGCACAAATAGTTAAAATCACCACACACTTGATTTTTTAAAAGATAATCTCACAAAACACTTGACGCACCGAGCCCTCCAGCTGGATGAAAACTGCTCGACTGATGGCACGCAGCGTTTCAAGATGACGTAGAAACTCTATCGCTATCTCACTTTGCTTATAGAGCTAATACATTAGTGAGAGTAGGGCCATATATACGTCTCCTGCTCTTACTTGATATACTCCCTCTATAGTATTTGCTCTTAGGTCCGATTTAGTTGCTATTAGGACTCTCAGATGCGAAGACCGATATGAAGTTGTCTACAGAATGCGAAAATTTTCGTAGAGTCAACATAAAAATTTCCTCAACTTGTTATCATTCAATCAGTCAAAACCATTCATTAGTGATATTAATTTTGTTTTAGGTTAATTTTTCAATCACTTTTATTTAAATTTTATGTGATATGTACAAGATGGATACAGATTAAATAAATAAATTAAATATTTTTACAATTAAACAAACAAAAACATGAATATAATATAATATAAAATTAAAGATTAAAGATAACATTGTAGATTGTATGATATAAATAAACAATTTTACAACTAAAACGTACTCTAATCTGGCAGTTCTTCTACACCACTTAATTTAAATTAGGTAACTCATTCATTCATTCGTTTCCATTCACATCTATTTATGCTAACCGTACAGCCGATTTTTGACGTTATTACGAATGAAGTTCGCAAAGTCGTGATCCCACTGAAGTATGAAAAGTCAATGCGTGATCCTAATCACAGATTAATATATTTGTACTAGGTACAGATGCGACAGTGACTTATGGCATAGTTGTCAAAAGGTCCGTTTTGGCGCTGCCATCGCATACAGTAGAGATAGGTAATTTAAGCTGTCAATTGTCGATATCAAGCTGTCAGATGTCGGTATCGATAATCGACAAATTTAAAATAGAGGTATCAAGGACGTACATACGGTACATACCTAGGTGCATAGCTATACGATCTGATTTAGAATGTTTATAAATAAAAACACTTATTTGCCATGTATTTTATATATTTTTCATTTAGATAAACATTTCTTTCTTAGCCTAAATGTCTTATATTTTCTAAAAGCTAATTTTTGTGGCTCGTTCATTTTCACGACATATTTTTCCTCTAGTGCACCTTTTAAAATTTTATTAATTATGTTACACCAGTTGTGTACTTGCAATCTAGTTACAATTTTCAAGAAAAATAATTGTACATTTTCTTTATGCCTATTACACCCTAACCATGAAAGCAATAATGTTTCTGAAAGTGATTTTTTTATATTTGTTCCCACGTGTTTCTGGTAACAAAAGTTATTTAAATAATTGTGAATATATTGGGCAGCATCCCTGTACAGTCTTAAAAAGATTTCATTTGGATATGCCAAATTATTGTTTTTTAATGTTTTGTACTCCCTGAAATTTATATACATGTGTATATTTTCAATATCTTTGGTTGTATATGTTTTCATACACTCTTTACACTTTACATATTTCGATATTTTTCTGCATATATAGCCTGCTGTATAAGCAGAACAGTGGACTTTTATTTTTTCTTGGATAACTTGACCCCCTAAATCACATGGACGGTCTTGTGAAGAGGATGGTACATCAGTATGAATTAATGTTGTGTTTGGGGAGACATTTTCTTCATTATCTTCTTTTTCATTGTTACAAAACATAAAATTTATGTCTAATAATGTCTCCCCTGCATCCTCTTCACAGTTTGAAAATCTCGAATGAGGGCTCAGCACATTTGACAAAATTAGAGATTTAAATGAAAATATAAATGTTGATGCATCAGGATTTATATTTCTGTAATTTAATGCCCTCAACCGTCCAAAAAAATTCTCTAGTGGGTCTTGATTAATATATCTAGGATAATAATAGTCCACATTATATGTTTCAAATAATAATTTGGATATCCTAATGAAACTTTCAAGACTTGTTATCCAACCTTCCAGGGATGGAACACGTACATATCGGGCTTGTCCACTTTGTAAAGCAAATTTACTAAAACTATCTTTAAATTGAAAAGCTCTCAGTTTTCTAATCGCATCTTTCCAGAATGAAGTATGAGGCGAATCCGGTTTCACTGCTTTTCTTAATTTTCCCCTTTTTGACCCTTTGGGATACCCATTTACGCTATCGAATAAATTATCGATAAATTCGACAACTTCTGCTGTTGTAGCCATTGAAGAATTTGGGGATTTACCTGAAAATAGAATATACATAAGTACCCATGATTTTTAATAACATTTTCTAATTATATTATGATAATTATAATCCACATCAAAAATACTTACAGATAGCATTTGTATATTTTAGCATAGCTGCAGTCCGTGCACTGAGGACTTGAGCAGCTACACTTACTTTCATTTTTTTTATTTTTGCTGGATCCACATGGTATGCTGTCAATTTGGGCAAAGCTCTGGTGTGACCTAATTTGCTGTCCACATCATATATAAATAATATGTCCTTCCATGAAGCAGTCTTGCCTTCCCATAACACATCTTTTGTGACAAAATTGTTCCTTAGTCCTTTGAGTAAATGGGGTGGGTCGAAGAATATGCTCATATTAATTCCAGCTATATTAACTGTACCATCTGTAAAAAAAAGTAATTGTCGGATTGGATATCGAGTAGATTATAATGCTGAGTTACTTTGCACTTTGTTTGGCTGCAAGTGTCATAATAACAGACTGCAAGAGAGGTTTGTTAAGCAATTTAGAACTGGACTGTGAGACTGAATAAAATATAAATAGACTCTCTCTAACTATGGACTAATGAAAATTAAGTATAGCAACTTACCATCCGTCAGTCCTTCCATGCTACGTGAATTTATTGTCTGTTGACGTAAATTTCGAACTGCAGAGCGAAATGTTGAGCCTTGGTCAGAAACAAGTCCTAGAGGTATAAGTCCCGTTTTGGCTACCTCAGTCACAACATCTTTTAAAATGATTTGTAGCTCAGAAGCAGGTATTGTACCTTCTACGAAATAAAAGGCTATGCATTGTCTCCAGGATGCACATATTCCTCTAATCATAAACACCAAGGCATGGTCGCAGTATTTAAATTTTCTATTTCCTGCAACATCCACAAACCCAACAATTTCATCTTTGTATTCCTCAAATGTAATATGTGGAGTCAATGCAACTTCATCATATAATATTGTACATAGCTTCTTTGTTGTCCTCCAATTGCATACAGTCCGTTTTATATGCTCAAATATTTTTGGATTGAGTCCTGTTTCAAATTTTATATTTCCAGACACTCTGCTCAAGGTTCTCTTGCTTGGTAATGTAAACATTTTTTCTAGTAACTTGTACCCCTTTGGACTTTGTTTCATTAATGTTAAGGCTAACAATTTTTCGTCAAGAGTGAAGCGTCTAGACATTTTATTTTTCTTAACATTCTTTAATTGCATTATTATAAAAGTCCTTGCTTGCTTGGGAAGTGCATTGAAATTTTCTATAATTGCTGAATGTTCTACTGTACTCTGGGCTTGTTGCAGCCTTTGAACAGTAGACTCTCCTGAAGTGTTATCAGCAATTATTGATACTTGTTTTAATAGTTTCCTTTTCTTTTTTGTAGCTGAAATGAAAAACGAATCATTTAACATAATTCTCATTCGCCTTTTCCCCATTTTATTTGGTGACCCCAAGAATGTATAACATTCTTGCTATGCTAAAGATTGGCATCTTGTTCGCTGCAAGCAATTCGTATTTCACCCATCCATTAATATTTTTAACACAACAGTAATTTAAACAGAATAACCAAATGTTCACCATTTATAAAAAAAAGTTGTTTGGATATGACTGAGTGAAGATTGTTATTTTATAATAATTTAATTTGACTCACCTGCTTTGTTAAGCGGTTCACCACAAGCAATCTCTAACTCGGAAAACAGACAGGGGTAAGAATAGCGAAGTCTACGTCCTTCACCGTCGAATTGCTGTTTGTCGAAATGTTTTTCGCACACACGTGTCTTTAAAAGTTGGCCTTTCGAGAGTCCGATGAGGAGAGAATTGGTAGGCACTAGGAATGACATCCACAAATTTCTTAAATGATCGTTCTTGGGGAAACAATGCAGCCGGTGAGTTTCACTTGTTGCAGTGCAACCACCAACACAGCACTTCAGTAGCACCATGACGAGATGTTCATGGTGCAGGTCATCCTTCACACCAAGGCATGGTCGCAGTATTTAAATTTTCTATTTCCTGCAACATCCACAAACCCAACAATTTCATCTTTGTATTCCTCAAATGTAATATGTGGAGTCAATGCAACTTCATCATATAATATTGTACATAGCTTCTTTGTTGTCCTCCAATTGCATACAGTCCGTTTTATATGCTCAAATATTTTTGGATTGAGTCCTGTTTTTTTCTACATGATTTTTAATCGTTTATTATTAATTAACTTTATGATAATAAAGTAAACCTTCAATATTTTTATAAACTTAAAATATTAGACAGTAAAAATCTAAAAATAAAAATACGAAAAATAGAAAATAAAATCAGACCACCAATTTTAAAATGTATACAACAATGAATGACATCCGATATACTATTGTAGTCTTTGATGACATCAGTGAACATCAAAATGGCGTCTAAAATGTCCACAGATTAAAACTATCATGACTGCGATGGCAGCGCCAAAACGGATCCCGTGGAACTAAAGCTGTCAGGGCCCTGATCCTAATACCAAAAAAAATATCTGAACACATTGGAACACATCCCTTTTTTTTTTTTTTTTTTTTTTTTTTTTCTTCTGGCTGTGCACTATTCGTGCTTTTGCCACAGACATTATACAGCATTATACAAATAAAAAAGGTAGGAAACGATAATTCGCGAAAAGGAAAGGTAGGTAACGGAATTTGGAAAAGGTAAAGGGGATAAGGAGATCAGTTGTTATTACAATGG
The DNA here is from genome assembly GCA_932294325.1 of Allophyes oxyacanthae. NCBI lineage: Eukaryota > Metazoa > Arthropoda > Insecta > Lepidoptera > Noctuidae > Allophyes > Allophyes oxyacanthae. Next base: position 8,926,304 of record OW028617.1, read on the forward strand.
AGAAACAAAAATAACAGGGAAAAGGGAAATAGATTCAAACAATGAAAGAGAAACTTAAATGATGACTACAATCTTATAAAAAAATATATACATTAAACTATAATATCATTATTTAAAATGAAATGGGTGATTGCTTTATATATATCTACATTAGTATGAGCTAAAATACAGGAAATAGAGGTAGGGAAAGGAACTCGGAGGGATACAAGACTTTGAATAAGGGAGGAGTGATCATAGAGGGAGCAGGCAAAAACCAAATGGTTCAAATCTCCTACATCAACACCACAGGCACACTCAGGACTCTGCACAATGCCAAGCCTAGCAAGATGAGCCGGAGTGCAAACGTGGCCCAAACGCATACGTATTATTATTGAAGTAATTTTTTTGTTAAATTTGAACTTAGTAAACCAGGGCTTTGAGGGAATAGATGTTTGAATATGACGATAAAAACGACCTTTAACTGAATGCTCCGCCCAGAGTTTACCCCAGGAATCCTGCAAATAAACTCTTGGCAGAGCAGACAGATCATGGAAAAAGTTTTTATATGGAAATACGTCCCCACACCTCACCGCATCGTTAGCTAATTGGTCTGCTCTTTCATTTCCTGCAATGCCACAATGAGAAGGTATCCAGGCAAAATGCACTGAATACTCCCTCATGGAACACTTCAGAAGTAATTCACGAATTTCAAATAAAACAGCTAGATTTTGCGAATAAAAAGGGAACCTGGCTAAAGATTGTAGGGCACTCATTGCATCAGTCAAAATTAATGTATTCTGAAGCCCCATGAGGAGTATGTATTCAACAGCCTTAAAAAGTCCAAAGCATTCTCCTGTAAATACAGAAGCTTCAGGAGGGAGCTTTATTTTTTGAACCACGTTGTACTGAGGGTGGAATACACCAACACCCACACATGTGTTACGTCCGTGTTTCGATGCATCGGTAAAAAGATGGTGATAGTGCTGCCGTGCTTGTGATATATACAGTAAGTGACATGGAGACACTTTCGAGAAAAAGGCGGTCAAAGTTTTTATTTTTATTTTTGACATTTCTCCCAAAGTATAAATTAAAAGCAAGATTTCTAAAATGTTTTAGATAAAAATGTGTTTGTTTAATAATTTGTATATTTTCTTTTTTATTTAGTAATAATATTTAAATTGTAAAGCTTGAAAAAATATGTATGTTAAGGAATGGACAATTAAAAAATAATGTTTTTTTTAGTATTGGTACAGTAAGTGTGTGACTTACTGTAACAATCTTTAGTTTGAAGTACATACTGCAACAATGATAACAGAATGAGGTAAATGTTTAAATATAATAACAAAAATTGCACAATTTGCCTAATGTTATCTAAACACTTACTGTATTTATACTAAGATAATAGAATAATACATTGCGAAACTCTTAAGCATTAATATAGTATAAACTCTTACTGTAGATTTGTTAAGGTTTAGTATACTAATGATTATTTCCAACACTTAATATAATAATAGCAAATGGTACTTACTGTTAATATGTTTCAGTGATACTTGAAGAAAAATACTCATAACTTAAAAATAAAAAGAGCAAAATTACTTACTGTAGCAATACCTAGGAAATGGTTTCAACTTTATGAAAAAATCAACCGTATGTGCCCATACTGCAATCATAATAAGTATGCCTTGGCGCCAAACGGGTCTTACTGTAATTATACTTAAGCTTATTTGATTTTCTATACCACATTTTCAAATTTTAAGTATACAGAAATGTAGGTCTCAATCTCTACATTCCAAATATATACTTAACTCAATATCGACCAAAATGTGACTTACTGTAATTATCATAAGCGCGGCAGAGTGATAACCCTTCCAGTCTCTATCCGTAATGAAATTGAAGTTATTATTTTGACAGATGTCATGTCTGTAAATGTTGAGGTTAAAATTGATGTTTGGAGATAAAATTAATGCATTATATTTACAGTGAAATATTGGAAGAAACTGCGATTGAACACATCCCTTTACGGTGGCCAAGGGTCAGGGTTCCCAACTTAGGGGTTTTCCCCCCAAATTTAGGGGGTAAATAAGTGGGATGGAATTTTTTTAGGGGTATTTTTAGGGTTTTTTTTACTCTTGACTTTTACTATGAAGTTTATAATGATAGTGACGCAGCTGGCTGTAAACGTTTTGAAAATGTTTCAATTATTTTATATTATTATAATTTATTTATTTATTTATTCTACAGAGTTTTTTTTATTTGGGGGATTTTAGGGATTTTTAACTTTAGTTTTGGGGATAAATATTTTTGAGAGTTGGTAACACTGCCAAGGTTGAAGAACAAGAAGGCAGTCTGTGGAGTTGTGGACAAGTGGAAATGATCAAATGACATTCATTCCAATTCATTCAATGACATTCACAAAACACAAAATCATTGCTGTTTGGTTGTTTCTTTCAAAAATAAAAATAATTCTTTCTCAAACACTTTAAAATATATATATTTTTAAAACGATATAATGAGTACTTTTGGTGAAATAAACGAACCTTCTAGTCGTACTGCTTGGGAAGACTGGGATGACGGCCTATATGGCGAAAATTTTACAGAGTGAGATATTATATTTACACAGACCATTTATATGTGGTATCAGAGTGTCATCTTGGGGCTCTTTCCATGAATCTCGACACTACGATACTTTCTAAGGCTGTGTGTAATTATGATTTTCAGGTTACGTCTGGAAAGAGATGTAGAATTTCCAAAAGAGATTGAAACTTTCATTATTGTAGAAGGGAGATACTTGTACGACTGCATTAGAGCTCATCAAGACTTGGAACACATAAATTCTATAGCCGAAGTTAATTTACGGTTATATAAGACAAAACAAATGAACAATTATGTTTGTGTCATAAGGGACTACAGTTTGGTACTAAGCAGCGAAATAGTTGAGTTATTAAAAAAATACATCTCCATAAGCGCTGATGTTGTAGCAATTATGACAAAACCACTTGTAGAGTACCAAGTATCTGAACTAGTCACAAAAGACTATGTAATTAGAAGTCTATCTACAAGTATACAAACTTCTAAATGTCTGGAGATCAGTTTCCCAAATTTAGAACAACCAAATATTATATCTGGTGTATCCGCTGGAGGTAATGAGATTTCTGTTTGATATTGAGTATCAATTCAAAAATATCTGAATGTTATATTCTCAATTTGTTTTTTTATTACAGTTCTATGTTGGAGAGAAGTCACTGACATGCCTGCTTTAGCTGTAGTATGTTATATTGAGCATCCTGAAGAGCAGCAAATACAGGAACTATATAATTTATTGGAAAAATTCAGAGTGATCAAACATGTGGAGAAAGGAAATCGAAGAAATTTGATAAACTCAAACTTATACATTTGATTAAATGAAACTATATTAAGTGTATTCTAATTGTTTCTTTCATTTCTACAAGGTTCTGAAATATGAAGTACCTCTTACTTTGTAATTTCCCATCTACAAAGCTTAATCAATGATATATCTACCAGCTTCAGTTAGTCCACCCGCTGCTGTGTCTCCGGTCGGCCTCTGAGAGATCTCGGCCACTATTGTAATATAATGCAATGCTAATAAAATGATGTCATAAATACCATGTTTCCAAACAAAAGCTTGAAGGCAAAAAACAAGTACCTAATAGCAAGTAGTTATAGAAATTTATAAACTTTTTTTTTTCATTTATGAAACTACTATAATATCTTCACTGCAGGATTCACTATAAGCAGAAAGTTGCTGTGCACGTTTAGAAGCTATCTCCTATTATTGTTTTGAGACATCAACTTTGGAGATACTATGGCCATGTTCACAACTTCACACTATGCTTGTTTCCCCATATACAGGTTGTCTCGGATTACGGATAGATAGAGGTAAGGTAGGTATCATTTGCAAGCCTTTCATACAAAGTTTGTTGCCACTGACCTATTCGAGAAATTCTTGTATACAAGAAAACATTCACTGTGTAAACCAGGCCTGGCTCTTCTACCTTTTGTCGTCTTTAGATTGATTAGTCAGGTCCATTGCTAGTCTGTTGATGTGGTGGGTGTCAACAAGAAGTAAGTGTAAATGATATTATATCTGAGTGGTCTCTGATTAAACTGGGCATACCCCAAGGTTAAATTCTTGGCCCTTTCCTGTTTTTAGCTTATACCTATGTGTTATATTATGTGCCCGTCACTGCAGCTCCACCACCCCACTCCCACCCCCCGTCCTATCCACATTCGCAGCGATTTCTACAGCCCTGGCGAAACCTCTGCATAGAAATTTGGCTCGCGTCACCACTAGGTGCCCCTGATGCTGCTCTAAATACGAAGCCTGTACCAGGAAAAGCGCCGAATAGGGCTGATAGTGCTGACGGCTTCGTGATGGTGCAAAGGATCCGAAAGCGTGAAAACAAGAACCGCTGCGGCAAAGCTCCTACGGAGTCCAATGTCATGTGAGTCTACGTGCCGCCAAGCCAAACTCACCGGTGTACATCTCCCGCCTGTACTACACCACAAGGCGGAGGACATCATAGAGTACCTATGTGCACCAAAAGGCGACATACACACGGAAGGTGCAGTTGCTGGAATCGAGCCGCAACGTCAATTATTATTTCAAGGCGTTCGTGGTGCGAGTAGGTACCGAACTGTTTTCTGCTCCTCGTCATGCAAGAAGACTTTTGGCCGCAGAGCGTGGTGTTCCGTCGCTTTCATTTTGTATTTAACTAAGGTAGGTACATAGAGTTGACATGTGAATGCTCTAAGGGTAGGTATACAGAGAGCTAATTCACGTAATTTTAAGACGCGCCGATCGTATTGCAGTGATGCTCGAACTTGACGCGAGCGTATCTCACTGAAGCCCAGAGGATACCAAATGGCAGAATAGTCGACATCGGCTCAATTGCCATAACGAAAAAAGAAGAAGAAGATTACCAAATGTGTTATTTTGATCAATATTTTATTGCAACTGCGCGGCAATTGCACTTCTTTAGTTACGTGAATTAGCCTACAGTCATAGAGATAATATATAGTACTATGCCTACAGTTTATTATGTTTCGTCAACTAGGTACATACCTCCAAAGGTGTCCAAGATACAGGCCTAGCCTAGTTTGGGACCAATGGAAGGTATTTTATTGTAAATATTTATGGAAATAAATTGAATTATTGATCTTCCATTGAGTTGACAGAAATATTTGATATTACCTCATTTTTAAAATAAGTAGAAAAGATAGGGAAGTCTTACATAATTATTAACGACTAGCAGTACCCGCGATTTCGTCTGCGTGGAGTTGGGATGCTCGATTTTTTAACCGACTTCAAAAAAAAGGAGGAGGTTCTCAATTCGACGCGTATGTTTTTTTTTCTTTTTTATGTTTGTTACTTCATAACTCTCGACTGCGTGAACCGATTTTGATGATTCTTTTTTTATTTGAAAGCTGGTGCTTCCCGAATGGTCTCATTTATATCTCATTTAATTTAGTCCAGTTCTGACAATGGGATCCATGAGAAAACCATATAAGTCTTAAATTTACATTAAGCATGTGCGCGACAAATGGTCGAATAACTCAATATCACGGCAACCGAATTCGATGGTTCTTTTTTGTTTGAAAGAGTATACTTCCGAAGTGTTCCCATTTAAATTTAGTGAGGATCTGATGAAGATCTTCGGAGATAGACAATGGAACTCTTGAATGAATAACACCACATCACTAACGATTGCTGTAATCTCATGTTTATGTATGTATTGTTTATGCCACTCAAAATTGAAAAATTAAATAAACTTTAAAAAAAAAGTAAAAACCGACTTCAATTTTTTGAAGTCGGTTTTTACTTTTTTTTTAAAGTACTTTTTTTCTAAAAAGTATAAAATAATTTTCTTAAAAAAATTAACAGCTTCTGAAGTCGGGGCCACTGCCAAGCTAGGTGCATTGAAGAATTATAGGCCCCGACTTTTACTTCTTTTATTAGAGTTTGTAGATATCTGTATGGAAAACGGTCTGTATGTCATTCGGTTTTCATTCTATAAAGCAATAAAGGTGGTGGTTTTCACTGTTTTATGTGATGGTTCTGTATATGGTTGTACCTACTTCCAAAAACTGGTTTTCTATTGGGAATTGGGATAGCGTAGTGTAGGGGCGGTGAGTCGCCGATTCTTTTTCTTTTCTGTTGGTGTAAGTCGGAACTTGTTGCCAGTCAGTATGATTGTGTTCTTGTTGATTTATTTGATTTAGTGACTAGTGATGTACTTTCTTGATTTCGTTATAAATAGACTAAGCTGGAAACCGTGTTGGATTCTTTTTTATTTTCGATGCTGCTGTTGTCATAACTTTGACTAGAGGGGTTCTCGAAGGAAGCACTGGGTTTCTTCATTTATTTATTCTTGAACTACAAATCCCTTCCCCCAGAAAATAACCAAGTATCTAACTAAAATAAAGACAGGTTGCTAAAGGTAATACTCAGTATCGTAAAAGTTTATTTAAAATTAATACATTAACATGAATTTGACAAATATTTAATAAAGTAAATAATTAAAAGTAACTTAAGAAAACTTATGAATTATACAAATAACCACAGCCTATTGGATCGCAGACCAGTTCGAGTTTGGTTTGTTATATAGATAACAAAAATATACTATTACTTATAAATTTTATAGATACATAGTGTAAAATACAAAACATTGAAAAAATAACCCACTTTATACTTTGTTTTTATTTTTTAGAGACCACCAAACAAAGAGGATGACTGACTGGCGTAGGCTGTTACTTCCACTAATGTTACGGCTAAATGAATTATGGGTAACTATAATTATGAAAGTAGAAAATTAGGTAGGTACTTTCCTCGTTACTATACATTCATAAAAGATTGTTTTCATGAGATTGCCCGGCAAGACGGGCAAATTTTGTTTTGTGTCCCGATGTACACAATAAATTATGTAGGTAGATCAATATTTCTTTAATAATCTGTTTCAACTCTGTATCATACCTAATTATCATAACTTACACAAAACTCTTCAAGTACCTAGGTACTTAGTCAAATATTTTTCCCAATGCGAGAATCAACCCCTTAAACGTTATGGCATGGCATGTCAAAAAATATCGCGAATAATGCGCTCGCAACAGCTCGCGATATCTAAGGAAAAAACACGTTAGCTGCGCATTACTTTGTGATATTTTGTCACTGACAAAGATTCAAGCAGCGCCGCAAATTAAAAAATGTGCTGTCTTAAATATTTACTGAATTTATAATTACCTATAGTGCACCCGGTACATCTTGATAGCGTAGGTAGTGTATGGGGCCGGGGGTACTAATTTTCATACTAAATAGGTAGGTACCTAGTCTTGAGATGTCTGTTCGTACGTTCGTCACGGTCACTTATACAAAATGACCGCAGAGAGCGCAGCTTAACCTGGCCTAGTATAGTACCTATTATCTGTGATCAGGCCGAACAACGAACTGCGTGGTAGAGCTGCAGCCTCCAAATCGATGATTTGAGATTTTGTATTTAAATACCTATACTTTCGAGTAAAAAGAAGGAAAGCCTTACACTTGAACACAAAAGTAAAGCATGCAGCGTGTGTGCATGCGATCTTGTTGCGAACTCGGACAAATTTTTTTGGTCTGCGGCTGCGAAATATGTCATCGTCAATAGTCATGCATGATGTGAATTCGTGCGAGAGTGCGGCTTGTGTGACCAAGCGTAAATCTTACTGCGCAGGCAGTTGCCTGTCAGTTGCATCGCGGTCTAACTTAAAAGTGAAGTACCCAAGAACTCTTGGGTATCTACTTCACTTTTATGTTAGACCGCGATGCATCCATTCATTTTATTCGCCCGAGGTCTTTTATTATTTTCTGAATTCAATACATAGGTTTATAGGGATAATACAGTAGGCTACGCGTGACACAAACTTTACCTTGAGTGACTTTTTATTACATAAATATATAATGCTGAAATTGATTTAAGATTATTAGGTACCTACGGATCTTGCGATTATTTCACGTGGTACCTATGAAGCAATACCTACACTGATTGAACTGCGAAAGGACACCATTGTTTAACTATGGTAATCTTACCGGCGATATTATTGTACCCCTTCTTCATAACTAATGTAAGAAATATTTATCTTGATTTGTTTTTATAATAGTGGTTGATAAACGGCGCCGACCCCAAATAAAATGGGATAAAGGCAGGGGAATGATGATAGTGGTTGATGAACCTGGCGCACAATAGTTAAAAACGACTGGCCCAAATCTAAAAAAATGTTTTTTGTATGTTTTTGGCACCTACAAATTAGAGGTTATTTGGGGAAACATCTATGATGCTGGTTGATACTGTGTCCACTGTGTCGTAGTACGACTAGAACAGTTTCTGATCTTTCAGTCGATGACCTTTAAAAGTAAAGAGAAATTAATATTTACAACTAGGTATAAGATAGCGAACGTAATTTTATTACTTATCTATTTTAACGAAATTAAAAGTCATACAATCAGAAAATATATAAAATTTAAATTACTTATAGATTCTTAACTAGAACACTTTAGAAGCAATATTATTGAAGCTTCCAAATGCTTAATATTTAAATGATAATATTAATATAAGATCAGAAAAGTAGGCACCTATTTAAAATAAGTACCTAATAAATATGATTATTTGTGAATAACATCTCGACATTTATATGACCATTTTTAATGCGTATGAAAGTTGATAACATCAATTGGTTCATTTCACATATAAATAATTTAGCAATGATGGAAAAGACAATCAGGTACAATAAAAAAAAAACATAGATATATAGGTTCGACATTCATCTTTCATAAAGATGAATATCGAATAAAGAAAAAATTAATTTCTAACCTTTCGTATTGCTTGCATATCATAATATTATGTAATACATACATAAATAAACATAAGTTCTAATGAACATCTACAATCCTCTTTAATGCTTAATGTCACAATGTTATTCACACAGACATAATTATTTGATATACGACCTAAAACTGGTAAATTAATCAAATCCAAAACAGTTATAAATTCGTACTTTTGCAGAAGTTTGATACGAAGTGTAAACATTAGTATTACTATTTTTTTATACTATAGTTGCATATCGATTATTAAAATGTATTAAAATAAATAGGTACTACTATGATTCATTTAGGTACGTACGTACGCGTATTGCGATATAAACCCTCAATGTCATGCTTTAGTTATTGTTCTTTGCCTTCAATCGTGGACACAGAGTTATAAAATTCCTAATTTGAGATTTTGTAACCATCAATAAATGATTAATCAATAAATTTTCAACATTATTTATTTGCACTTTACATTTAATAAAATATTGGAGAATTGGGAAATGCGTACCAACACCCCGTTAGTGTTGGTTGTATCAACGAATAGTGTAACATTTTGAATAGCGAAACAATTTACTTTATATTCCGTATGTGGGGGGAGTTAATACGTTTCCCATTCACCTTCGCAATTTATTATAACTTTAATGATCAAACCAAATAAATATCGGTTTAATTATGATTAACTATTTTAACACCTTTTATAACGTGCCAATAAGTAAAAAATATTATTATGATAGCTAAGCCAAGCTTATTTATGTATTTAATAATAACTATGAATTTATATTGTGCCTTCTTATTTACTCACTAATTGTTATACTAATGTATATAGTAACGACTTTATATAAATGATTTCGTCAATGTATTTAACTTAAAACAATAACGCATAGAAGCCTAGTACACGGACACAAAGTGTTATTATGTGTACGTGTCGGTAGCCATTTATCGGATGCCGCTTCCGCACCCAGATTTGCGTTTGTAGCCTCACTTTTTAGTGGGGAACATGTATGAAATTACCTTTCTATGCGATATTATTCTAAGGTATTTAGGTAATATAATTTTATATGCAGTGATAAAATATAACGTTAAAAATATAAGTAATAATAATATGGAGAATTTAATAAACTATTTCATACATCATACATAAATCACTACTTTCCCAGCTACAGAAATAATATTATATGTTATTTAATCAAATATAATTAATAAATGATGTTATATATATTTGTATTTATAAGGTCCTTCCATTCATACACGAAATATTTTAAGAGGTGGAAGTACTCATTAATATAAACATCTTTTATTATGGGACCAACACCGAAATCACGAAACAAAAATTATTTTGCTATTCCCTATAGTAAACGTTGTTCAATTAAGAGTATTTCCACCTCTAAAATTATTTCTTGTATGAATGGAAGGACCTTATAATTATGTATAAAAAAATGACGAACGAACATAATAAAAAGATACAGTATCAATAATTACTTGCTGCAATTTTTTGTTCTTTTTACAGTGCATAGCTCTTGTAACTAGACCATAATTGAATTTTATATTATTATAAATATTAAGGAATGTAAAACTGGATATTTATTTTAGCGTAATTGCCACTTATAAAATATAAATATTCACAATATTAGTGCCTGACTAGAATCAGTTTAAAATTGACATGCATAATTATTATTATTTTGTGATACTGTAACTATGTTATTTTCGTTGACGGATTCTTAGGTAAAAAAATATGTCATAGTTCATTGGAAGTGGTACACATGTGATTTATTTGCATACACCTAAGTAATTGAAGTAAGTTCCAATAGCATATAAATTACAAACGAGTGTCATTTGAATGCTATGAATATTTACTTCTTCCATGTTAAGGTAGGCATTGACCAGAGCATTCAAACGTAACATAACAATTGGAGCAAGCTTGTTATATTATAATGGCCTGCTAAAATCAGCTTAAAAAATGACGTAAATACAATATTTTTTTATTTGGCTGTTGATTTTTATTTTAATACCGAATTTGCTATTCTTTTCAAAGAATATAAGCATTTACTTAGCTTTTGCACATAATGTCGCGGGTAAACCCGCATGGAACAAATATTGGTATCTACGGCCTACAGCAGATAAGTAGTAATTTCGGAACTGGGTGTCTACGTATTTAATATGAACTAGCTGTGCCCGCGACTTCACCCGCGTGGACTTCCAAGATAAAATGCACCCTATATCGTTCTCCAGGTTGTATTTATGCTAAATTTCGATGAAATTCGTTCGTCCGGTAAGGCGTGATTGATGATTAACGAACGCTGGACTATGAGTAATATTAAACTTATACAGTAATGATCATTCTTTGCCAGTAGGGGTGTACGAGACGTGGTGAGATGCCTTCACCTCTAAGTGCCGGTACTAGTAGCAGCAGCAGCTGAACAGCCACGGCACCCGCTCAACCCTCGACCTGCCACGAGGTGCCACCCACCTCCTCTGAGGCACCATTCACCTCTTGGAGCACAATAGTAATTCGATACTTTCATATTCTTTTTCATTGAACATAAGTTAACTGAAGTTTTCTTCCAGCAGTGACTTGACGCAACGTAAGCAATTATTCTTTAGATTTCAAGGCACAGGGCACACCTACTCCCGACGATGATTGAACAAAACTGACTAAGCGCACGAGACGCGAGACGGCTCGTCTACCTTACGTTGACTAGTAAGTGTAAAGTAACACTCAAAAGGAATTACCAAAAAAACGACAACCGGGTGGAGCACTGAGTTCACGGCGGGCGGCTGCGCTCGGATGTGCCGACTATTGTTATGCGTATTTTGTAAATCGTTATTTTACATGCAAATGTTACAGGTCAATCTCTATCTTTATGTAACCCTAACAATATAATATTATAAAATCTTAAAAAATATTCATGACACTGACACCTAACTTATGGCATAATAATAATAGACGAGGATTACATTATTATTCCCCTAGTTGCCTTGTAAAGCTTCTAGTGACTACATCTACTCTTGATTACCATACAAAAATAAAATTGTCTTGGACAATTAAGCTTTTACATGATAGACATAAACTCTCTTCTCTATATAACTTTGGAGGTACATTGAACAGCCTTTCGTTTTGTTACTCACATCTGTAGTAGGTTATATGAATATGTCATTCAATCCACCATTATTTTGTCCTGATCTGACTTTATCCAGTACTTTATTGACAAATTCAGAAGTTTTCCCTGCAATTTTTATTTCTGTAACAAATTAAAATGATTATTTCGTTAAGTTTATAAAAATACCACTCTCCATTTCTCTAGTCAACGACAGATCGGCTACCAAGCGTAAGGTCCAGGGTACAATTCTTACGAGTGATATTAAATTTACAGTAGCAGCCCGGGATTGAAAACTGTGCCCGGCAAACAGCAAGAGCCTTAACCTTTATTACATGGGACTAAACGCCATTACTGCAGAAATGTGTGTCCAACTCTACCTACTAATTGGTGAATTAAGGGGAGATGATAAGGGATGACTTTTTTTAAAGCCTTTTGGTTTACGTAATTTATATCTTTTTTACTGCAACAAAAAACAGCCAAAAATTTCTTCTGACTTTCAGGACTTCCCACACAATGTTTATACATCTTCGTAGGGATTCGGAAAATCCCACGAAAATCAAAATCGCGAGTTTTGGTTCACCCATCCATTCCATTCGTGATAGCAATGAGTTTTATGTATAAGCTCCAAACTTTCTAGTCCCGATCCCTTTAAGGGGGTTTTACAAATAATTTAATATATCTCAACTAAATGTATGGAACAGCAGATTTTTATTTCGCGATTTCAGTTTTGGTGCCATAATTATAGATGTTTATAATGATGAGTACCTACAATAAGCCCTTTAACGAATCGGGATTAAAAAGGTAGAATCTTTAATTTAAATTGTGTTACCCTGTTTCACAAAACCTGTTTGGGTTTTGTGAAACAGGGTTAACCATTAATCTTTTTTTAATATTAAGTTAATTTTCTGTTAATCTTTTATTCATTTTTTATACATATTATTTATATTTTTAAATATTTTTACAAAACTATATTAAAAAACATTTAAAAATATGAAAAAATAGTAGCCCACCGGTATCTAGAATAGGGTCCAAGCTACCGGCGGTCAGGGCTCCAGAGAAAGGAATCTCCTGACAATGCGTGCCGTGTCAAGAAGTACTGCTCTCTGAATCAGGCCCTTGATCCAACTGCCTAACGAGAGCCTCCTAAGGTGTCGGTCGAGACTCTCGGTAATTAAGCCATTGGCCGAAACGACTATCGGCACAATGATCGCTGAATCCATATCCCACATGTCGACAACCTCGCGAGCCAAATCAAGATATTTGATCTGTTTATCTTTCTCGGCTTTCACGAGGTTCTCGTCATGCGGGACCGTTATGTCGACAATCATTGCGCGCCGCTCTGATCGATCCACCACCACTATATCAGGTCTATTGGCTACAATAGTCCTGTCAGTGATGATGGATTGATCCCAGTATAGTGTGATATGGCCTTTTTCAAGAACTGGGTCGGGCACATACCTGTAGTACGGCACTTCCGATTCCACAAGGTTGTATTTTAGAGCAATTTGCTGATGGATAATCCTGGCTACAAGGTTGTGTCTATGCAAATACTCTCCGTTAGCTAGACGAGAACACCCGGAGATAATGTGACGGATTGATTCGCCTGGACGGTGGCATGCCCGACAAATGTCAACCGTGCCGTCCTTCACAATAAATCTCCGGTAGTTATTTGTCATCATAACTTCATCCATAATTGCACAAACAAAACCTTCGGTTTCTCCAAAGAGGTCCCCGGAACGTAGCCAGGCTACGGACGCTGAAAAGTCTACATCGGGCCCATGGAGGGCCCGGAAGAAGCGCCCGTGGAGCTCCTTGCTCTGCCATACCTCCCTGCGATCGTTAGTGTCAAGCACTACAGGTTTGCGCCAGTTCTCTTTAGCCAAGGAGAGCGGGGTGAGGCCCTTGTCCACCGCTACTACATCTCGATGCATCCCTGTTAATTATTATTAGTAAATAATTATAAACCAAAAATATAATGTGTTCTTTTTAAGCCGTACTATCTAAAAACTGAATACCTAATTTAAAGCGTTTATTTTTTAATTAAAATCTAAGCAATTAAAATAAACGATTTTAATTTAAAAATATAGATTTTTTTAAGTCATCATTTTTATCATCCCAGGCCGGTGATGATATAAAAATACAAAATATGGTAAATAAAATGCTAAATGCAAGTGAAATGATAACATAATTATATTCAAATTAGTAATTACCTGTGGCTGTATTTACTATGTTCGTGATGTGTGAGTTCCAGTCAACATTGTTCTGTGAATTAGTCACCCGGCTGCTAAGTATTTGCTTCATTTGTGCTATCCCATTCAAGAGACGTCCTGAAGTGAGGAAAAAATTGAGTTACAATCTAACTATTTGAGAATTTCATCTTTGTCTATTTACAAGTAACATAGTTACAACAAAGTTGCGTTGTTGAAATTTTGCTTTAAGTTATTTGTATCCAAACTTGTATATTGATTCAGTAGCCAATTCTAAGCAAACTACTTTCAGGTCTTGTGTGTCTTCTGTTACATGTTGTATAAAAGATGAAGATGATAATATGATACTAGACTTGTAAAATTAAAAAAATTATACTTAATATCAACATACATGTTCAAAATTATAGCAGGATACTTACTATGTTCCTGCTCTAACCCATGTAGTTTTAATTTATTTGCCTCATGTTGGGCTTTTTTCTTCAATCTGCAAGCCCGTGATGCAAGTTTATTTTTCTCTTTCCTTGTTTTGGGTCTAATATTAAATGGCAGCTCACTAACTGGTATCATGTCATTTATTACTTTTCCCAAATTATCCAGTTCTTTTCCAATTACATACAATTTTCTTGGATTGGGTGTTAGGTCATTTCCATCTCCTTTCCTGGCTTTTCCACTGAAAATTGTAATAGATATAAAAGACCCAAACTCTAATGGGCCTCAAAAACAAATCATTATAACACATTTTTTATTTCTTACCTATGTTTGATACCTCTTACACTGCAACTGGGACTGAAAACAGGATCAGTTACTGAATTGAGAACATGTGGATCTTCAGATTTATTTTTTAAGATAAGCCTCTGTCCCTTTGGGCCTTTGGCTTGGACATTGTATTGCCAAAAAAATCTTTCCTTCTTTGAACTGTGTCGAGATTGTTTACTTTCTGATTCATCATTTGATTCTGAAAGTTAATATATTTTCATTATGTAATTGAAATTACAAATACATTTGCCACATGTCAAAAAAAGTTCAGAAATTACCATCAGAAGAAAGGTCTTCATATCGGTCACTATCTTCATCAGTCTCAACATCCCGGTCTTCTTCATCCTGTGAGAAGTCGCCAGTGCCGGGACTTAGAAGCCCTCCAGAGAGAGAAGATGCAGACCCTGCTTCAGCCAAAGAGCTAGTGGACAACAGATGCTTCCTTGGTTCTCGGCGTTGCCAAATCTATTAGAAAATATAGATTATTATATCACAAATATAAAAAAAAAAACACCATAAATTACATTAATTATGATCCAAAGTAATTTTTTACATTATATGTAAAACGAAGTTATGAAATTGTGTTGAATATTCTTATCAAATAACCTGTTCCATTGTAAGATGTGTAGGTGCAGATGAGGAGAGTTGTGCCTGTTGTGGCTTCACACTTGTAGGGTATGGTGGCAGCACTGTTGATGCAGGAACTGATTGCCCCAGTGCTATCTCACCACTGTACCCATCCATCCGCAGCAGCAGTTCTGGCAACTGGTTCATGGGCTGAGCAAAACTAGATGAAGCTGAACTATGTTGACTTGCTGGAGAAAATGCAAGTTGAGCACGACTGTAGGGACTGCATGGACTTTCTGATGGCATTATATTATGTGCATGTATAGAATTGGGGCTGCGACGTGAACCACTCATTGCTCCACCAATCTGTACACAATATCCACTCTCCTCAGGCAAAAGGAGATCATCAAAATTCAAATCATCCAATAATGTATCTGGATTTGCATTCAATTCAGCAAGTGTGGGTCCAAGTATTAAATCAGCTTTGTCAACTTGGAATATATCATCATCATCCATTTTAAAGCTTTCCACTTTCGATGTGTTTTCTGTTTCAAATGCAAGCTTGTTGTACTGCAGAGGAGGCATGTTATGATAGGAGCCAACCAAGTTGTCTTGCAAACATAGATCTAGATCGGTGTTGAAGTCCCCGAGATCAACCCGTCGCTGCGGGATAGGAACGGAAGCAGACATCGTGCCCAACTCTAATGGTGACTCTTGTTTTATCTCGACACCTGGCTCGAAAAGAAAGTCATGTGTGTAAATAGAATCCGACATCGCACGTGTTTGTAACCAGTGACCTTGAAGTATAATAGTCTTGTTGATACAGATTGGCGCACGCGTCTTACGTCTCTATCGATTTATTCACAGCGAAACCCACGTGTTGTGCCTATTTTCCTATGTTTATTTAATTCCAGAAACAAGTGAAACAACATAAATAGCTCGTGGGAACTATAATGTATCTTGGACTGAGATAACTCATCCTTCGATTACATAACTGTAACAAAACACAACCCTAAACAAAATTCGTAAAGCACTTGATATTCACAATGACTTTCGATATCGAAATTAGACAAACAATAGATTCAATAAATTATGTATGTTACACGTTCATTTAAGTCACAAATAATTATTAGATAAGTTACATGTGTTATCAGAAACGAAAATAACTAGTATTCCACTAAGTTCAATTGATATAATAGTCACAATAACAAAAACACTGCTCAGACATATGAAGTAAACAAAGATTTTATTATTATTCAGCAAATTCAAAGGTCACTGAAGTGAGAAAACATTATAGAAAACAGTAAAGAGAAAAAGAGACAAACAAATTTACTTTGAGATGTCTAGGCGGAAGTGGAAAGGATCTGCGAACGAATGTTCATTGTTCGCTACCATCATAGACAATAATAGACATCACTTGACATCACACTGAATGAAATCAACTGAACTCGTAGTATGCAATGACTAAGGAAATACATGGACAGGTAAAAAAGGTATATACCTAAACAGACCTAAACTTAATTTTATCACTAAAGATGGCTGCCATTACTAGAGATACTTTAGCTAGAATAATCGAAAATCATCGATATCGGTATTTAGATATCGAGCTTCGTATATTTTTTTTTCATACATGTTATTTGCACGTGTGATCTTGGAGTAAATTGAAATGACTGATCGGATAAAACAAAATTATTTTCTCATATTGATTTGTTGAAGATATTAATTATATTCTTTCCCTAACTGACCATACAGCTTTGGAGTACGTCTTAGGGATAGGTTTTCTTCTCCTTCATTAATACCTACAATTGGGGTGCATTCAAATTGGTACCCTATTCATTCGTCCAGTATTCGCTATATGGAATTTACCATGACATCATATACCATAAAACACTCTCTGGACCAAGACGAATCTAAGTATTATCTCATATGTTGAAATCAGCTTAGTGGTTTAGACTGTACGAGGTAACAAATTAACTCACATACATACATATAACCAGTGAGATTCATAAATTATCCTCTCTGCCGTAGTCAGGTAAAAATGAAAACAAGATTTACAATAATATGTTTAATCGATCGATAATCACAAATGAGTAGTTTAATCATTTCTAATTAAGTAATATTAATTTACTATGGAAACTTTGATGAGACATTTTATCATTTTGTTTTTTTTTCTATTATACCTGAACCTTAAATCCATATACGTAAAAGTGTAATAAAAGATTACACTTTTATGATAATGTTTATCACATAGGTCCTCAGAGTACATAGGTAACTATCTTTTTCAGTGACGTCAACTAAACTTTTTCTTTCAGTCAAGTCATTGATTTGTCGTTTTTACAGGAAGAAGTCAAAATGTTCATTTGCTTTAATGGAACACAATTTCCAACGCCGCCATCACCTGCCCGTTTCACATAAAACAGATCTTTCTTGTTCACCTGTTGTTTGTTGCTGTGTATCTGTAAAAAAATATTTTGTGTTACTTGTTGAATACAATATAGGAGAAATATCATTGAAAATAAGTATATAATAATTATACAACATTAGTGCTTGTACAACAGTAGTGCATTGTTTAGAAACTGAGCTAAATTACGTCTGTTTTTAAAAAAAACCTAAGAAATGTTTTAAACATAGATAATAGGGGTTAATGCTGATGTTCAAATCGTGACATGATCGCAGAGGGGGCGGGGCTTATAGCACGTGTTGTTTTCGCTTGCAAGTTTTGACCAAACCAGGGGTCGACCATGCAATGTGGGGACTTAGGTGACTTAATAAACAGACGTCTTGTTAGGTGTAGAGTCTATAATATAATGAATGCGGTTACATATCACCATAGAAATAGTATATTATCTCTATGCATATCACTTGCATATCACTTACATCTAAATACATAATATATGAAGGAAGGCGAGTCCCACACTACACCTCCCCCGTATTTATAGAAAAAAAATGAGATACATTTTTTTTTGTTTACTTAATCTACCTTACTTAATGTACCTTAATTATTTAAATTTACAAAATATTATATTCTAATATTTTTATATTTATAGGTTGAAGTACACTGATGACTATATTTAAATTTCATAAAAAAAAATTGTTTTTGTTACAATTCCATCTTTAATCTCCGTCTTTCACTATCTCTTAAGTCGTTAATAAAACTCAATTATAATCATATTCTTAATTCATTCTTTACAGTCTATATCCATTTCTTTGTTAGTACACTATGACTAGAGGATTCGATCCCGGGATCCCGAATCCCGGGATCCCGGGATCCCGGCCCTATTCCAGTCCCGAAAATTTCGGGATTAAATTTTCATAATCCCGGAATTTTCGGGATTGACGAAAGTGTTACTATAATCGTTCAATTTGTTTTTTATACATAGTTATGATGCTACCTATATGAGAAATGTGTCAGATTACTATTATAATATTATATTGTTATATTAATTAACACTTGTTATGTTTATGTTACACTAGCGACCCGTCCCCGGCTTCGCACGGGTGCAGTTTCTCTACTATCCTTACATTAAATACGAAAGTATTATACATTTATAAACCTTCCTCTTGAATCACTCTATCTATTAAAAAAAACTGCATCAAAATCCGTTGCGTAGTTTTAAAGATCTAAGCATATATGGGGACAGACAGCGGGAAACGACTTTGTTTTATACTATGCAGTGATAATGTTAAAAGTTCATTTAATTTTGTTAAGTAAAAGTTGTTTTTTTACTTAAATAACCTAACTACAGAACACAGAAAAGTACTAACGAGAGAGAAACCGCTTTCTGTGTTTGGTGAACCTAACCGTCAAAAATCCCCGACTCCAACAAAAAAAAAGAGATAATATAACTTTTGAACAGATTTTCATGAAACATAGCTAAGATGATACCCGATTAAACTAGCTTTCAATTAATAACTGCATTGAAATCGGTCCATCCGCTTTGGAGCTACGATCTATGGCTACGATGCCACAGACAGATACACAGATACACAAATCCACAGATACACAGCTACACACAACAAACTTATTATACCCCTCTTTTTTGTCGGGGGTTAAGGGTCCCTATCAGTTTTGGGGTCGAAAAACAAAAAAATCGACCTTTTCAGTGCAAATTTCACAATAACCATAAGAAATCTCGTTGTTTTAACGCATATATAAATATTATATCACCTATTTATTTATCTAATAAGTCTATGAGTTTTAATTTTTTAAACAACGGGTGCGATTCTTCAGCTTAAAAGACATTATTTTGATGATTTATTACAACTAAATAAGTAGTCAAAAATAAAATATAATATATATAAATATAATATATAATAAATAATTCAATTTGGTAGATAAATACCTCAAATTTTAAAATATTCAATACATAATAGTAATTTTCAATTAATTCTTACGCGTAGACGTCGGTTTTGTACATGATTTTATAGGGATTTTTCAACGAGGACCACATTTATTTTAAAGTACTAATTCAATAAACATTAAATAAGTAATTTTTAGGTTGCATAATATACATACTATATGCCCAGTACTTACGATTTTGTTCCAGATTGTTATTCATTATCAGTAAGCTAAACAAGCGATCTAAAAACCTGGTGTTTTGTGCTTACGTAAAAACGTGTTTGATATATATTTTCCTAATTTTTATTGAATTGTTATCAAAATTTCAATTTGTACACTGCATATAAAAATAGATAATGTACAACTATGCATTAAAAAAGAAAACAGATATCTTATGGATGTTGAGAAATTTGCGCTGAAAAAGAAGTAATTTTCTGTTTTTAGACTGTAAAATTGATAGGGACCCTTAAAAAAGGATTTTAGTTGATTTTTGTAGAATTTTTACTTTACTTTTTTCGTCTAATTACATTATGGACATTAATTTGCATTGTCAATAAAAAAGCAGATTTTTATATACCTTATGTAATTTTTTGTTTGCAATCTTAAATCCCGGGATTATCCCGGGATCCCGGGGTTGACTGTGTACAATCCCGAAATCCCGGGATTAGAAATTAGGCCCGGGATCGAATTCTCTAACTATGACTGAACCCGGCTGGGTCTTATAATTTTATTTTGGTACTTTTACTTTATTCAGGACTCTCGCTACCTGATTCATCAAACAAACATCTTTAGGGACATATTTAAGAGACTTTTAGACTCCAACTATTCTCACAGAGAGATCTCGTCTACACCATGATCGAATATGAAGGAAATGCACCCTATTATTGTACCTTTGTGTACCTACTTACAATATTTTTACTGTTATCATTTCAATATCAAAACCACACAATGAAACAATACATAACCAAACTGAATTCTTTGGTATACAAAGTCTGAAATCGAATTCGGATGATCAGTCCTATTTCGCATCCAAAATCTTGTCTACCAAATTATTCCCAACTACCTTTTACGAAACTTTCATACACCCCAAAACAATCTAATCCAAATCGTATCTATACTATTATAATATAATTCATATTCATTTCCATACTATAATCCAAAATCTAAACATTTAATTAATTTATCAATACTGTAATCCAGAATCTAAACATTCCACATTTTTACTAAGTAGTCAGTGCTTAGTAAGCACAAAACGTAAAATTATTTCACATAAAGTACTTGAAGCATCAGATATCTGACTCCAACCAATAACAATTTTGTTACATGGAATTACAACAGTGACATAACGCTTGCACGAGCTGCAACTTGATAATGTGTTTATATCTAACATGCACATGAACGGCATTCTGATTTGTAGAATTTATGCAGATAACTGACAATAATAGACGATAATATTAATCTAAAAAATAATTCACTTGATTAGTACCTATCTAAATAACAGTAACATAACTTATTACCATGTCTACCTAAGTATCAATTAATGTACCTAACTAATAACGTCTCATCGTCACCACTCACTCACGAATTGTAATTACAATATTTTTTTTAACACATCAACCATACGTAACGTTGACATCTGGTAGACTGTCCAGCAGGGTAACGGAGACCTCTCGACGCTCCCTGGACCTGGACACCAACATCTCCCTGCTGCATACACATGATTATAAATCGAGAGACGAATTTCGCTCAGCCCCAGCAATTTCTCACTCTATCCTTCTTTCTTCTCTCTAAGGATCCAGGAGGCACATCTATTTCACTTCAATATTCTTATGCTCAGCGTTGCCGACGTAGCAGCACTGGCAGGGTCGCCATGCAATGTGGGGACTTAGGTGACTAATAAAGAGACGTCTTGTTAGTTGTAGAGTCTATAATATAATGAATGCGGTTACATATCACTTACATCTAAATACATAATATATCAAGGAAGGCGAGTCCCACACTACAACCACGGTGATAGTGATTGCAAACAAAAAACACAAACTTGTCTCATTATATATCAGAATACTCAGTAGGTCGTCTAGGTATTTAATCACTAATCTAG
Organism: Allophyes oxyacanthae; assembly: GCA_932294325.1. Taxonomy (NCBI): domain Eukaryota; kingdom Metazoa; phylum Arthropoda; class Insecta; order Lepidoptera; family Noctuidae; genus Allophyes; species Allophyes oxyacanthae. The sequence goes on from OW028617.1 coordinate 8,948,208, forward strand.
TACCAATTATTACTAAAGTAGGTAATTAGATAGATTAAAAAAAAAGTCACAAAATTATTGAAACAATACAATATTTCAATAGGTACCAAGGAAAACTATGCAACTTTTAGATATAAATTGAAATAAATTCATAATAGTCACTACATTTTCCCTGCTTTTTTAAGAAAATAATTAAAATCTGCAACAGCATCAGTATCCGCTGGTGTGATAAAAATATGCATCAGAAACAACCCTGGTCTAAACACATAACGCTGTAGCCGCACTTTGGGGTTTAGCTATAACATAATATACTTACCAAACGCAAAGTCGAGAGCAGTGCGTTATCATGTAACGACACTACGTTAAGAGTTCTGTTAAAGCTGCTCTCCTCAAAATGTAGTGAGCATTTATACTTTTATAGTATATGTAATATAATGTATACCAATCTTTGTGTCGAGGATTTATATTTTCTATGCTAATAATAATATATTTTTTCTAGATATATCTCATTCTTAGGCATTCTGAAAACATAAAAATTATATTTTTATTTCATTCTTGATTATTTTTATTCCTTAGGTAAAATTAATTTTATCGATATACGCCCAATAGCAGTCACTTCACTATTAGCCTGCATGTTATTTGTTTACAAAACAAATAGTTATAAAAACGCATTTAAAGCAAAACTGGACGAAGGTTTCCTAATTTACACTGTAATATTATTATATGATGGGGATGAACTTATCGAAGAACTTATTACGATTACGAGATATTTCATGGAAGCGAATACTAACCTATGAAATGTTAATAGAGGTTGATTTTTCATGTGGAACTATAAGCTCATAACATCCATACGTAATATGTTTCACGTATAATAAATCACGTATAACTCGAAAATCGCAAAAAAATAACATAGAACTTTATAATAACATGATCACTTGACAGGAAATTATACCACGCAAGTCGTCACACAATATGGCGAATTGGCACCCAGCTATATTATTATCGTGACGTTACAGGTTAAATGTTACCATATGCAGTAAAAACAGCCATTATGTCGTCTCGCTCACCTTACAAAATATTATATTCGTTAGAAAGAGACAATATGTTATTTGTTATTGCTACATCGATTTTATCCATATATGTTTATTCAAATGTGTCTATCTTCTATAGACACTACTACGTCTCCATAGGTTTTTTTTCTCTGAGGGTGTACCTCACCTGCACTTTTAGGCACAAGACTCTACAGTGACACCACGTTATCCGTGAACACTGAACAGAGTGATGGCGCTGTTGGCTAAGAAAAAGCATTTTTGACAAGACTTCAACTGTCAAATCAAGGTCAAATCGTATGAATTTCTTGTAGTTTTGTAGTTCCATTTTCTGCCACTTCACAGATAAGTTGGTAGTACTGTACGCCTTAGATTATGTAGAACATATAGTACCTACTATACTCTTTGGTAGAACTACTCTACGCACAGCGACGCACAGATTACTCAAACCAGCGTTGCCAGACGTACGAGAAATCTCGTAGCTTTACGAGATTTACCAGATCTGTACGAGATACGAGAAAAATAAAAATCTCGTACACTTTTTTACGAGATTTTAACAATGTTGACTGCCTGCGTCATGTTTAACCTAAAAATATTATAAAAAAGAAAAAAAACGATCGCCCTCATCTTTAGTCGTTACCGGGGAATCCCTACTGAGATGTATTTTTTGTTGCATGCACTAATGATTAGGTATATTGATTCAATTTCTTATCTCTTTTGCACTAACTGAAATGTGTGGGTGTGATGGGGCAATGTATTTTTACGCTAGTACGCGTATAGTAGCTGTAATTCCAGCGCAGTTCGGAATTTTAACCTTAATTATTCAGTGGTTAATATAACATAATGAGTAGTGACAGTGAATCTTCATCTACTCCACCTAGTAAAATAACACAAAAGGGAGGATGGACCGCAAAAAAGCAGGTAACATTTAAAATAATATACTTTTACGAGATTATGTATTGAAATTATGAGATTTTTAGTAGCCCCGGTACGAGAAAAAAATGTCGCCATCTGGCAACCCTGACTCAAACTTTTTTTTCACGAAGGACAAAGATGTCGTAACCAGCTGAACGTCAAAAGTGCAGTGACAATACTGACAAAATAATACAAGTATTATTCAATTTTTAATATTATGGGTGACGACAACTTAAATTCTAGTAAAAAATGTGATACAAATAAGTGTAATGTCTTAATTATTGGTGCCGGCATGGCTGGATTATCTGCCGCCAATTATCTTCTCAAAAATGGCATGCAAGACTTTATAATTTTAGAAGCTAGAAAACGTATCGGTGGCCGTATAATTTCAATACCAATGAAAAATCAGAATGTCGAACTGGGAGCCAATTGGATTCATGGAGTGTTAGGTAATCCAATTTTCGAAATAGCAATGGCCAACAGCCTTGTAAATATTATAAATATACCTAAACCGCATAAGGTTATAGCAGCTACAGAGGATGGAAAACAGGTACCTTTCGGAGTACTTCACGAGATACACGAAGCATATGTGTGTTTTTTAAGACGTTGCGAGGAGTACTTCCTTTGTCAGTATTTACCCCCACCTGACATTCATAGTGTTGGTGAACACATCAATTTAGAAGCAACAATTTATTTAGAACGTTTACCATCATCAGAAGAAAAGAAATTGCGAAGACTAATATTTGACTGCTTATTAAAAAGAGAAACATGTATATCTGGGTGCAATAGCATGGATGAAATTGATCTCCTAGAATTAGGTAGTTATACAGAACTACAAGGTGGAAATATCATGATACCAACAGGCTATAGTTCAATTTTAGAACCACTGACAAAAAATATTGCTCCTGATAAAGTTTTGAAAGATCATGCTGTGAAAAAGATAATATGGGACTCAGATGAGCATAGTTCACTGAAACCTCTTGAGGATGTGGGCGAAGAGTCTGAGGACTCTGATCAAACAGTGATTGAAGACATATCTAAAACATCCTCATCTGACAGAACAGTAAATCCAGGGGAAGGCACATCACTGACAGATGTATTGCGAAAACCAAAGAAAAAGTTCCCTAATTATGTTGAAGTTGTATGTGAAAATGGACAATCTTACTATGCTAATCATGTGATATGTACAATACCCCTAGGTGTTCTAAAAGACAATGCTTCTAACATGTTTGAGCCCTCTTTACCACATTACAAAATGGAATCACTTGAAAGATTATTATTTAGTACTGTAGATAAAATTTTCTTAGAATATGACAGACCGTTTTTAAATCCAGAGATCACAGAGATCATGCTGTTATGGGAGAATCCGTCTACACCTGAAGATATATCGGATTCGTGGTATAAAAAAATTTATTCATTTAGCAAAATATCAGAAACTCTGTTATTGGGATGGCTATCAGGTAAAGAGGCTGAATATATGGAATCATTGTCAAATGAGGAAATATCAACTACTTGCACAAAAATACTTAGAAAATTTTTAAATGACCCATTTGTTCCAGAGCCGCAGAAATGTGTTTGGTTAGTTTCAAAATCATTTTAAATATAATAAAATAAATTTTGTTGTTTAGATGATTTGATTGATATTCAGATTGTTCACTTCCAGCACAAGTTGGAGAAAACAGACATTTACAAGAGGATCATACACTGCCATAGGTGTGGGAGCTAGTCAGAGTGATATTGAAAGTTTAGCTCAGCCACTATTCAGGAATGTGCATGATAAAAAGGCATGTAATTTTTTTTATAATACTTATTTCTACACTAGATGACACTTAAAAATGCAACATGAAATAAAAAATCATAAGTTGTTCATAACTTGGCAGTATTATGTTTTATCAACTACTTGTAGAAATTGTGTCGGATAAACATAATCTGATACATACAATACACTTCTCATCAGAAAAATCGTAACACTTCTCAAGTTCAAGTTTTTAATAGATTATCAGAAAAATATTGTATTATACTTATGGAAAAAAAATGAAAATGTCATATAACAGTAGATAGTACAACGTTTCCAATTCCCTATGTTATTGTTCTAAATTCAAATAAAATTTTCTTATACTTCTTATTTTGTTTAACAGGATTATTCGCATTTCGTCCCGCATTCGCAGTTGGTCACATTAGCATTACTATATTTGTTGATTTTTTATAAATCCAACCCACTTTGGTCCAGTATCCTACCTCTTCCCTTACAATCTACTTGCATGGGATAAACTGCGAATAGGACTTACCGCGAATGGGACCAAGCGCGTATAGGACCAACTACGAATGTGACTAACCGCGAAAAGGACCAAGTGCGAACAGGACGAAGTGCTAATATGACCAACTGCGAACGCGGGACGAAGTGCGTATAACCCGTTTACCAAGTTACTTCTAACCTATATGGAGATTTTATGAAATGCAATAAACGAAATACGTAAATAAAAGAAAGAAAGGTGTGCTGGAACACATAGTAGAAGTGAAACTTCAACAGACCATATATCGTCCACCCCCTCCACGCGGCCGTAACGCTTTTTCGTGTCCTAATACGGTTTATATAGAAGTTTCACTTCAAAAGTTTAAGTACAATTTATTCAATAATTTGTATTCCCTCCCCGGGCCCTTATGACTGCTTCACTGAGATAGTCTCGTAGGATTCCTGCGGTATGGGCGCTGGCATTTTCATGCACGAATATGCAGTCTTCTCCAATGAAATGTGCAGGGGCCGAAACTGGTCAGTAAAGTCAGTAAAAGTCAGTTTTTTTATCATTGGTCAGTATAAGTCAGTTTTTTCTAAAAATGGTCAGTATTTAAGGCACGTACGTTCCTTTCGCTACATATTATCTTATACAGGCTGACCCAGAAGTCGACGCCAAGTTGGAAACGGGTGATAGGCCATGTCATAATAGTTATCAGAATAATACAAAAAATATCTAAGTTATTTTATTTTAAAATTACAGGCATTTAAAAATCAATCGAAAAAATCTACACCCTGTGATGGTCTTTTAACTCCTGTTACTACAAATTTTTACTTCTTTTATTTAATAAGTAATCCTGAATAATGCTTCTGTAAATTATTGCCTAAAATTTAAAGCCAACTAGCTCTAGCTTGGAAGAAAATGTCACTTTTTGCCCAACCAAGTATTCTAAATTAATACTTTGCCTAATATTAAATGACTGTATTGAAAAAAAAAATATTGTTCTACGCTAGTTTGGCAAGTAACTTTAAAAGTTGGCGCATATAATAAGGATTCGAAAATGGTATGACACGCAATTAGATAAATTAAAAATAATCAAGGCAAATAAATTTCATTCCATTTCACGTGCTAGATTATTACTTTAATTATCGACAATTTTTTTTGGTAAAGAAATCCAGTTTTTAACCAATTTCTCTTACTTACTTAAAATGATTCTAGTCTACCCAAGGCTTTCGTTTTCGTCAAGGTCGTAACTTTAAGATTCTAGTTTGAGCGAGACGAAGAGTCGTTTTACGAAGCGTAACGTGCGAGACAGAAATCCTATTTCCAAAGAGTCCAAGCGCACCACGACTCACGAGCCATAGTAATGACTCGTTCTTGTTTGCTTTTAGTTAAGGATTGGTTTTCTTTTTTAGAAAAGTTTTAAATTACGCCTAAATTATTGGATTCTAAGATTAATACATTTACAACAAATGTTCAAACTGCCTTCCTTCACCCGCAATACAAGCTCGACATCTTCTTAAAAAAGATCGGGTATCAGACAGGCAAATCTTCCGTTATTAACAAATTCAACTGCTTCCGTTATTCTTTGCCATAGCTCAGCTAAATTTTCGATTGGCTTTGATTAAAACATTTTCTTGCACCGCTACCCATTAAAATAAATCTAGTAGATTTAAGTCAGGTGAACAAGCTGGCTATGAGATTGTACCAGACCGCCCTATCCATCTGCCTGGGTTTTTCTCATCGAGATATTCTCTAACTGAACGGGCATAGTGCCCTGGGCAGCGATCTTGCTGGAACCACATTTCTCTGTAAATGCATAGTGGCACGTCTTCCAATAAATTTGATAAAAGGTTTTGTAAAAAATCCAAATAAACTTTGCCATTCAAGACCCCTGGCAGCTCAAAAGGTCCAATGATTCACCCATTAAAAATCGTGTCTTAGACTGATAAAGTGGCATCACTATCTGTCTCGTTCACACTTCGTAAAATGATTCTCTCCGTCTCACTCAAACTAGAATCATTTTAAGTAAATTCGTAAAAAATTGAGTTTCTTAAAAAAACCTTAATTTAAGAAATAATTTAGCAAGTGTCATCATTTTGGAATCCTTATTAAATACGCCAACTTGTAAAATTACTTGCTAAACTAGCGGGGTGCATTTTTTTTTTCAGTACAGTGAATTAATAATCATGGCGAAGTATTCATTTTAAATAACTTGGTAGTGACATTTTTTTCCAAGCTGGAGCAGTTGGCTTTACATTTTAGGTAACAATTTACAGCATTATTCAGGATTAGTCATAATAAAAATAAAATTGAAAAAAGTAATGATTTGTAGTAACGGGAGATAACGACCATCACAGTGTGTAGATTTCCTCGTTTTTTTATGCCTATAATTTAAAAAATGCGTAACTTAGTTTTTTTTTTTTTTTCTGATTACTGTTAAGTGTTATGACTTGGCCTATCATCCGTTTCAAACTAGACGTCGACTTGTGAGACATCCTGTATAAAATGTTTGACAATGAGAACAGAAGAAATGTATAATATTATATGAATCATGATAATTACTTAAATCTACCTTTTTATCATAGAATTCAGTATTGGGAACCAAATTTAAAAAAAGAATAAAAAAATTAAAGGCTCAATGATTTGATGATGGTAGTTTTTAACATCAAGTATGATGTTTGAGAGGAGCTCGCAAAAGATCGTGTAAGATTGAAAAAGACCCTTAGAGATGGTCGCGCCACCCACGACCAAGCCTGGTTCGCAAACCTGGCTGATAAGCATGTCAAAAGACATCTCACTTCCACTTAACCATTACAGTCCATTTGCGTGCACTTTCAAAGCAGAGTATGCGCTAACACTAGAATAAGATGTATTTTTTGGCCAGTTTAGCTAAGAATTAGTATGTTTGTCTGCTTTTATAAAATTTTTTTTTTTTAATAACTGTATTTTATTACTTGTTACATAATTTAATATGGTGGTGCAGGTTGGCTATGGGGATGGTGGAGCCAAACACAAAATAAATATTTTTTTCTTATTACCACTGTCTGAAATCCCCTTACTCACACATTCAGACTTTGAAATTAAGTCAGTAATTGCTCAGTATTTTTGAGTCGTACAGTCAGTAAAATCAGTATTTTTGACCATGTAATCAGTTTCGACCCCTGAATGTGCATAGGGAACCACATGAGCCTCAATACACTCTCCTATGTAACAACTACCGTTTAGTGCAGGCAGGCGGGGTCCAGATACGAAAGCGAGTTCTGTTTTTCCGTCGGTACTAATGCCCCCCCAAACTGTCCATGAACCGCCACCATAGCTTACTTTTTCCTCAATGCAGCACTGTGAATAACGTTCTCCCTCTCTTCTGTATACCTTCTTCCTTCCATCATTACCATCAGCATAATTTTACTCTCGTCAGAAAAGAGAACCTTGCTCCATTGTAGGTATGACTAATTTAAGTGCTCACGTGCAAACTGAAGGCGCGCTCTTCGATGGTATTTCGGCCCATTTGCTGGCTTGTGTGGTACCAATCCACTTTCCTTCAATCTTCGTCTAATTGTAGAGTAACTCCCAGTCACCCTTCGAACAACACGGACCTGTTGCTGCAGTTTAAAAGCGTTAAGGCGTTGATTTTGCAAAGAAACTATTGAAATAAATCGGTCATCTCGCTCAGAAGTGGCCCGATTCCTACCAGATCCTGGACGGCGTGTGAATAAACCAGTCTCCCGATAGCGTTTGTACAATAACAGTATTGTCTTAATTTTTCACACAAAAGCACCGCTTTGACCAATGCAAAAGCAAAAATCAAGAAACAATGCGAAGTAAACAAAACATGTTCCGACATGCTCGCAGACGGCGGTTGCGACTTGCGCGCGAATCAACTGTAAACGAAGTGTCACGGCAAAAACAACAGAAGGCTTAAGGCTATAGGTTTATTGACCCAAAAACAAAAAGAGCCGTGATGAGTAGAGATGTTGTTTTTCTCCGAATACCCCCGAAACCGTGATCGGCTCGGCAGTCGGCCGATTAGTCGGTCTCTTTACAACCGACTAATCGGCTAGTCGGCCAAAGTCATAGACGGCACATCTCTAGTTATTACATGTTTGGCGACAATATTCACAGCGGATGACGTCATCGGCAGATTTTGTTCAAAATGACGACGTCCGGCCTAGATTTATCGATCTAGTGGACGCGTAGCTTATGTATACCACAATATAACATAATTATTGTTTTAATGTGGTGAACTTTTTTGTTGTAGGTTAAATTGCTGATGTATTTATCTATTTTTTGCTTTGTGTTTTTACTAATTTTTAAAAAAATAATTGATATTTCAGCCTGTTCTGCTCTTTGCTGGAGAGCACACTCACAGCAACTTCTACTCTACTGCCCATGGCGCTTATCTATCTGGTCAAGTGGCAGCGCGGCGATTGCTGACACCAGATGAACCTGAAGAAAACTTCCTTGAGTGTCCTGGATCAGCTGACCTAAGTTCCTGGATACAAGGAATACAACTCGAAGGCTAATTATACATTAATGGTATGTAGACATGTTCCATATGCACAGTGCCTAGGTACAATGTACTCTCATTGTATTTATCCATCATACATGACAGGCTTTACCCATTTTACTCATAAGAATTGTGATTTTGTTTTTTACTGCTGTTACTAGGAAATAGTTTTGCCGTTATTGTATAATTATGTTTCTGCTATTATTAATACCTAAGTGGTCTTATTATTTATTCCATAAATATATTTAAAAAACTACCTATTAGCTCTCTTGGAGATTAAAATGTATGCGTGCATGGATTATTACTCTCATGATCTGTGCTATAATTACAATGTGTTATTTAATAAACCCAAAACCTCAATTAAGTTTGTTGATAAACGACTACTGAATCCATTTCGGTACATAACTTTAAATATAAGTTTTTTTTAAATATAAAAATTCGCAAATCATTTGGTCAACGGAGCCAAGAAAATTAAAACTTAATTCAAGGGGATAAGTCTGAATTTCAAATGCAGTAAGTAATTCTAAGCTCAACACTACTTTTTTATAAACGATAGTTAAAGGCAAACGCCCACTCTTGGCCAGTAGGTAGGCAGGTTCGTTACACCAATGTGAAAAATACAAAAAAATATCTTATTTAGTAACTAAAATATTGTTATTATTTATTTGTTTGTAACACTCGGGAATTAAAAACCTATATTAAAAAGATATTCAATCAAATAAGCATGTGATGCAATCTTCATTTCCGCACGGTATGTCAATCTTATAAAAGTAGTGATGGCAAATGTCACAAAAATCGAAATCAAATAAATCGAGAACTGAATGATATTCTGAAAAACTTTTTTCTTTTGTTTCGCTTCCCATATTAAAACCTTTAATTTCTATAAAATAGGTAAAATAAATGTCTATTGATTGTCTTCCGAAATCTATGCAGTGCTGGTTCAAGTTTATTAAAAATATCGATTCATAGCTCTATAACATCGGTTTTTGATAAATCGATGCCGAATCGCCATCACTACGTCAATGATAATTGAAATTGACAGTCTGTGTTGACAGTTACCATTTTGTTTGTTGCGGGTTGTTTGTTGTGCTTGTTGAGTTGTGATTTTTCCTCCACGGTTTTGCTATTTTCTATCCGATGACTTTGATTAGTATTATGGCGATGACAACCTTCGCTTTACATTGGATTCCGTAACTGCTTACCACGACGACACTGGCTTGCCAGTCAACTCCATGTTTGTTTTATATCAACCTTGAATTTTTTTCATACAATTTTAAAATTCTGTCCAAGTTCTATGTAAAAAATTGTGGTTGATTTTGTGTCTATGATTTCAACCCTAATGCCTATGATTTGCTGTATTTATGGACGCCACTTGGCCAAAACCTCCTTAACGAATGGGCATATCCCTTTAAAAATCTTAAGTTTTAAGAGGTTTTGAATTAATTAAATTACACGTTGTATATAGCTTACTATTAGTTAGTGACCCTAACGGCGCAGGCGCTAGCTATTAGCGCCCTTATACAATCCGTGATCAAAATCAACGATCGCTTTTCAAATTGATTGTGTAAATAAAACCGTTAAAAACGACGAATTGGAACGTGATCGTTGATTTTGACCACGTATTAAGCGTTTATTAGGGTGCTTTAGAATATAACAGAACCATACAGATAAATATAATCGGTCTTATTACAAAATAAAGTTTAACGAAAAATCTCAGTTTTAACTTTGGTCTAAGCTAAACCAGGGCTCCCCGTAGTTTTTGTGACGTAATCTACCTACGTTTCGTTTTCTTGAATACATTATATGCCTCAAAATCCCAGTGATTATAATATTCTTTTTGGTACTGTAACACTTCTAAACGTTTTTAAATCGCACTCTTTGTAGTCAAAACAAACATATTATCTTATTTATTTACTTACATCATATTGATCCAAATCTTGTAAGGCACAATTTATTTAAAGTCATCCTTATAAAATCTGCATGAAACGAAACATTTCTACGAGGATGTGACCTTGGAGTATATTATAACTGTGGCAGTTTGGAGTGAATGTTAAACTAATACTCGATGGTGATTGGTCCGAGCTCGGTCTGAACTAGGGTCTTTGTAGACCTCGGAAAAAACTGATTTTTTAATAAAGTCGGATTTAGAAGTGTTACGGTACCAAAAAGAATAATAAAATCACTGGGTTTTTAGGCATATTTAATGTATTCAAGAAAACGAAATGTAGGTAGATCACGTCACTACGGCAAAACTAGGGGGAGGCCTGGTTTAGCTTAGACCAGAGATAAAACTGTGATTTTTCGTTTAAATTTTTTGTAATAACAATTTTCTAAAACCAGAGCCTAAACCTGAGTTTTACCTTAGAGTTGGTTTAGACCTTGTTTTGTAATAAGACCGATAACTTTTGAAAAATCATGATTGAATGTTAAAGAATTAAGTGAGGAACTGATGCATATAATAAATTGTAGAAAACAACTAAAAGACAATTTAAAAGTACAATTTTTTTCTAAACAACAACAACATCAATTTTCTAAAACCAGAGCCTAAACCTGAGTTTTACCTTAGAGTTGGTTTAGACCTTGTTTTATAAAAAGACCGATAAGTTTTGAAAAACCATTATATGTTAAAGAATTAAGTGAGGAACTGATGCATATAATAAATTGTAGAAAACATCTAAAAGACAATTTAAATGTATCTACTAATGGTATTTTTTTTTACAAGGTAGTTCAAAGTTTAATCTTTTACAATGGTATTGAAGTTTATTATAACCAAAGTTGATTTTCTTTACCATTTTAGTTACGTGGTACACCGGCTGATTGTATCATCCACATCAGCATATTAAATACCTACTAGTCCGCAATAAGTATTGTACATCGTCTATTACACAACTGTGGTGACGGGAGGGGAGGAGAGATCGTAGATGTTGATGATCAAATTAAGTTACAACAAACGATTGGTAGCTACTCCACTACCTACATACCTAATAATTATAATTTTGTACTATTCTTATTGTACTGCAATCTTAAGATGTGAAAGGTTATTCTGACATCTGTGCTTTTAAAAATGCATTCTTTTTATATACAACATGTCCCAAAATTCAACGATAAGCGGGCACCAGAGGCTTGACCAGACCAAGACAACAAGAGCAAAAAAAAACTCAATTTTTAAGAAGTTACATAAAAAAATTGAAATCCTTTAAAAATGTACACCCCTTAAGATATTTTTCATATCTCATGCTCGGAAAGTAGTGTTTGTTTGATCTGAGTAGCGGGTCGAAAACGCTGCTTCCCACCGTTGGACGGAAAAGACTCATAGTAATACTTCACACACAAGGGCCGGAATGAATTTTAAAAATAGAACGAAATTGGGTTAGGAACATAGAACATAATCTAAGGTTAGGAACTAGACTATGAAAATGACGGAAAAGACTCATAGTAATTACTTTCCACCCTAGGGCCGGAATGAATTTTAAAAATAGAACTAGGTAAATTGGGTTAGGAAGTAGACTGAAAATTTCGACATATTAAAAAAAAAACGATTAAAACAAAACATGCTGCGCTACTGTGAGTGTATAAACAGCCAGTGTGAATTTAAAAAAATACCTATGAAGCGGGAGGGACCGCGGTGGTGATTCGGTGTGTTCCAAATTTAAAATTTTAAAAAGACAATTTGAATATACACATCACAATACAATTAGAATGAGAGAATTTGACGGGATATTATCTCTGTTTTATTTTATTTTAGAAAATCTACAATTTTTTACTTTCCTTATATTCGAAATGAAAAGTAGAGTGTTTAACACGGGTGAAAGTCACCAATTCCTACTCCCCCTCAATTGTATTGACTACGCACATGTATCATTCAAATTCGAAGAATTTACAACAAAAAGCCACATAGTAAAAGTTATGAAATTTGGTTCTTGTTCAGAAATTGTACGCATTTCTTTTATTGTGGCTAGTTTTCCTAGAGTATTATACCATTTTGGAATCTTGGATAGTTGCGTCAACTTTAAAAAAAACTTGCCATGGTAGTGTCTATACTTTTTTTTTACACAAGGATGAGTAAAAGTGGACCAAAAGAAAAAATCTTTCAAAATTTTAGGGTGTAAAATAATTTTGAATGATTTTTGTGTCAAATCTGCATTCTGGAATTTTTAAGGGTTGTGGAGGATAGTAGTACTACTTAGGTTGCCGGTACAAAAAAAAAATCAAAAAAATTTGAAACATTTTGGTCATGGTAATTAAAAATATCATAAGGGGTGTATTTTTGAAGATTTTCTATATTTTTATGTAACTTCTTAAAAATTTAGTATTTTTTTTAATTTTTTTTTGCTCGAGTAGTCTTGATCTGGTCAAGCCTCTGGTGCCCGCTTATCGTTGAATTTTGGGACATGGTGTATAATTATGTTACTGTAATAGCCCGTATACCTATTGGTCAATCCTAGGTTTTACTTGTAAATCTTCGGATTTACCAACATGAGTTGGTAAATGTAAGGATTTTTATAAAATGAGATGATTTTCCGTACTTTCACTATCAGAATTTGGTTAATGCTAGGTTTTACTAAAGACGGTTGGTAAATGTTGAATTTGCAAATAAATCTGAGTATTATAATAATCATTTATTGCAATTATTATAATCCTATTTATGGTTCCCCTTCGAAAGTTCGACAGTTATTAAACAAATTTTCAGGCATCAAACAACGAAATGCAAATTTATTATTTCACAAATCAACATTCCGTAAAAATAAGAATGTAAGTACATATCCGGTTAGGTTAGAACTGCGACGCCTTACCAGAACCGAATCCCTGGCGATAAATTGTTTTTGAACATTTACCATCTCTTTGAGATAAATCTAAGATATACCGAGTGAATGCTAGTAACAGTTCGAAATTAACGATGATCCCAGAATGTTTTACAGGAAGACCTTAGGATTTACCATAGTTCGAGCTTTGAAAGTAACATACATCATATTGAAAGTACCTCGTAGTTTTCTTTGATATATTCATAAATAAATTGTATGTATTGTGCATGCGATCATTGCGGTCTGACGAAGATTTAATTAAAGACGAAGGAGTTTATAACTTCGCGTTAATTTTCTTCGGAATACGATCTATTTTTTAATATTTCTTATTGATAATAATTTGATGAGATCAAAAGTCAATAGTAAGTAGTATTCAATGTAAACAGGCTTTGAGTTGTTAAAGTATTATACAGATCCCTATTGTAGTATCATATGAGGTGTTATTATAAATTATGATTCATATTATAGGAATCATTATATTCTGAAGATATTACTATAAGGGTAAATTCACATTGGTGCAGTCGAAGCAAAGCGTCAATGTGATAGCGGGCAGCGCTTAAGAGTTTAAAAAGCTCAGATTCTCTTTGAGGGTGGGCACACCAACTGTGTCGCAGTCGTCGCTTCATTTCACACACCACTGTGCTTCACTTTGCACTTAACCACGTTACCCGTTCTTTGCTCTCACACAAATTTGTACATTACCTAGTTGAGATAAAGTTCAATATTGAAAGTAATGCAACGAAACTGGGCGTCACTTCGACTCGGCTAAAGCAGGGTACTCACTAGCGAGCTGCAACGTAGTAACTGTATAGATCACGGAGGATAGAAAGAATAGATAGATGCCACAAGGCAATTAGGCTATGCGCGTACTATTGGGCGCACGACGTCAGTTAGTGGGCGGGGCCAAACCTTAGTTTTAAGTGAATCGTTACCGCGTTCGGTTCTCTGTGATTTTAATAGATTTTGACTATTTTAATAATGAATTGCGCTGTTGTTGGATGTAAAAATTGTTCAGGTTCAAAACTAAAACATATTGCTGGTATAACATTTCATGTGTAAGTCCTTTATAATTATTAATATTTTCATTTTAAATACACTAACGATTTCTGACTGATATCGTATTTTTAACATTATCAATGCTTAATAAGAAAAAAAATCGGCCCGAATAAGTTGTTTTAGTTCATGTGACTTCCTAAAATCTTAGTTATATCATAGATAAATTACATAGCTACGTGAAATAAAAGGAATTTAAAATAATAAAAATGTGCCATCTGTCGGTGAAGTGAGTAATAATTACTGTGCTTCCGTCACACTAACGCACTATAGAATGTTCTGGAACAAAATGTCGTGTTTTGTAACGCCATAGTGGCGAGCAGACGAACTAAAATGAAAAATTGTTAGTTCTGTTACGCTATAATAATTCCATTCACCGCTAGCTGAATTTACTAATAATGGGCGGGTTTTTCATATCAGGTAGAGCCATTGCTGTACCTCGTTTCCCCTCTCATCCGCATTTAGGCGACGCTTCTTTATATAGAGATTTTGCCTTGCACCATCTCCGCCTCTTCCTCTCCTCCGTGGTACAGATACAGTAACGTGGTTTTAGGCTAAACGCGATGTCCATCAATCACTGTGGCCCATAGACTAATATATAATACTGCTGTGGCCGTAATGGCAAGCCGGCCTATCCGCAGTGTTCGTTTAGAGCTCCACGATGTCCAATCACAATCCACTCATGATGACGAAATAACTACTCGAGAATACTCGTAGGTTAGCAGCGTGCCACGACCTACACTCTCGACGTCCGGTCGCAACCACGCACAGTGCATTATAAACCTAATGACATTTTATAAATAGACGGGCCATACACCAAAAATTATGCACTACAAAACGGCGTAAACTTTACTATAGCTACGTAGCAGTACATATAATTTTACAGAGCGCGAAGAAAGGGAAAGAATATGAAAGCTACCATACGCCATGTCTGTTGTTAGAAAAAGATGAATATAGACGTTTAGTTACGCGGCATTAACTGCTGCATGCTTATTGGCCAGGGCGCGTGTGACGTGAGCAATGACATACGAGTAGTAATGGCGGCGGCCGATATTTATTTATTTATTTATTTAAAATGCTTCATGTACAATGTACAAAGGCGGTCTTAATGCCGTAGGCATTCTCTACCAGACAATATATTAGATATAGATATTAGACAGCGGAATAAAACAAAATACATTAAATCAGTTTTTAATTTTTTTAAGTAGGAATCGGTATCTTCTTACACACGAAATGAAAGATTTTTTTCTCTCACAGTTGCAGTATAATTCGTGCTTCGTCTATAGACACGAAGGCATTTTTTCAGCAAAATTTTGCATGAATTACGCTAAAAAGTGAGGTACAGCCGCGACACTGGTTGATGCGTGACTAAGTGAGTGCAGGGCATTTACCTTGCATTTATCTTGCCATTATGGAGCGCGGGCAACGCGTCTATTTGTAAAATGTCATTGTATAAACCCCATTTTTGTTGCATCTCGATTTTGTTGTAAAAATCGATAGTTGTAATCATTTTGAGCACGAGAGTAAAACTCTGGCATTGATACGGCAAGCAGTTTATTTTATAAAAAAATCACAAAGTTCACCAAAAAATCTTTAAAAAAATATATATTTAAAAAGAATGAAACTAATTATTTGAGTGTTGATTACAGTAAATAATTATACATATAATACTACTTTTTTACACAAGGTTTCGTCGATTTACATTCAATAAATGTAGAGTTATCACATTTTTTTTTCTACACAATAATGGCGTATTAGATTATGATTTCTAGACTAAACTATTCCTTAAATATGCCTTTATCGATAGTATTAAAATCACAATCTAATTCCGCGTTATTGAAGCGTCGTTAGGTGAACTAGGTGATTTTTTATAAAAAAAAACTGCTTGCCGTATCAATGCCGGAGTTTTACTCTCGTGCTCAAAATGATTACAACTATCGATTTTTACAATAAAATCGAGATGCAACAAAAATGGGGTTATAATAGGTACACTGTGCCACGTAAACTCTATGAAAGAAAGGTTTTTCGGTAACAGTAACGTGCAACGGTTACGGCTCGATAGTGAGTACCTACCAGACTTTGTGAATTCCATACTTTCATTTGATACGGGATAATTTTTTATTTAGTGCGCATAATTTGTAGTTATTCAGTCTCTGTTCCTAAATGCAACCGCAGTATTGTCACAGTTTAAATATGTATTGGGAATTTGGGATACACTTTAAAACAAAATGAAAATTCGACTTAGTATGGGGGACACGCATAATTTACTAGCGCAAGCCATACAAAATCAAATTTTTATTTTGTTTTGGAGTGAATCTTATTACTGCGGTTGCGATTGGGGAACGGACACTGAATAACTCGGCAAATTTTGCGCACTACATAAAAATCATCATGTATCAAATTGATACATGATTGATACTATCAATGTACCTCAAATTGTGATTTTGAAATATACATATTTAGTTTAAACTGTACAAAAAAATATAATTAAAACAATAATATAGGAACTCGAACGTAATTCTGGTCACAGTTTGTGATGAGTCTAAGAAATATTTTCCTTGCATAAATGCTCTCAAAGGTAAGGTAGCATTAATAATTACCGTTGCAGTCATTTGCCATGTAAACTTAATTTTTGAACAGATTCCTTATAGTATTTTACACAAATTTAATGTGTATATATATCTGCATAAAGATATGATTTGCCCCCAAATTATGTGAATTTTATGCTAGTTATATGAATTTAATTCTATTCGTTTTAAAAACACTAACACCATAACTATAGTACTACCAACTTATCTGTGAACAGAGTGATGGCGCTGTTGGCTAAGAAAAAGCATTTTTGACAAGACTTCAACTGTCAAATCGTATGAATTTGTTGTAGTTCCATTTTCTGCCACTTCACAGATAAGTTGGTAGTAATGTAATACCTAATCTGAGGTATCGTATTATAATATATTTATGATTTATATTAAGTAGGTACCTACCAAATTCATAATTGTTACTATACTGTAGGCACCCTCCATATTAATTTAGTTTTAGCTTATGTAAATAGATAAAATGTATTGTTTATATAGTAAACATGTCCAAAATACCATGTGCATTTAATGATAATTATGTTAATTTGGATCAGGGTTTAGGCATCAATGGGTTTAGGCACTATAAGGGCGCTATGTATGTACCAGTTTAGCAAGCACATTTCAACTGTAGAAATATTTTCAATTAATGTTATCTAATGCATTTCCAGATTTTAGACTTAATCAATATAATTAGGTTACATATTCGATTTTTCTAGTCAATGCAATGTTTTTGTATCGCTTTAATAAATCATCAAATACATTAAATGTTTTAATGCCCTTTGCTACATTGCAAGTAAGAATGGGTTACTTAGTAAATTATCATTTGAAACCTTGATGTGGCCACAAAGACGTCATTGCGAAAGTGACAAAATCATAATTTTTGTAATAAACATTTAATTTTACTTATTCGATTAGTAATAAACAAGTGAAGCCAGCTATTAGTATTTTTATAAAAATAACAAATAAGTAGATATCTAATTTTCATAACAGTTGATACAAATATTATATAAATTAAAGCCCTTTAATAATTAAATTATTATCTAGGATTAACATCTTTGTCAAAGAATAATATTGGGTGGTAATAGCGCTATTTGGTCACAGTGGTTTTAAATAGGAATACAGTTGGATTATAAATGGAATAACAACTACATTACATTTCAAACTGGCAACACGGTTGCCACAGTAGCTAAGCGATTAACTTCCTACGCCAAGTGCCGCGGGTTTTATCCCGCACGGAGCAATTATTTGTATGATCAACAGATAGTTGTTTCGGGTCTGGGTGTAGGTATATGCATGTGACATGTGTGTTTGTAAACTGTACCCTCGATACAGGACAAATCCAGTGAGAGGCAACGTTTTTAAAACTTTTCAGGGTTGTACTTTCAGCGTCAGATACACTGGAACAGCTAAGTTGTCCAAATAAAGCAAAACATCTCAGGTACTAGTTATCTTTCCCTCAGCATAAGTATTCAAACATGGCAGTTTCAATGGAATATGGTTTATTTTCCTACCTGTTACCTTATTATGAATACTTCAGGAGAACCTACAATGGGTGTGTTTATTTATTACGGCGGACGACGCTTGACGACGCCTATCGTCCGGGCGATCACACCACACCGTTCTTAACAAAACAATGCTATAAAATAACTCTTTTTCTATTATAGTAAACCATAGACATAATATACTACTATATAATAAATCTATTTAGTAAACTTCGGTTCCACCAAGGAGTTTTCAATTTAATTTTTATAGCAGCCGTACATTATCTATGGTGGCGCGGCTAGGGCGCATGCGCGGCGCGCTATAGCGCATGCACGCTGAGGCCCGACACCATTTTGTTTATTTACAATTTACATTAATAATGTGTTAACTACCTATTGCATGAGTATAGATAAAGTAGTGTGAAACTGCACATAACTAGATATTAAAACACTCGTGTGATACTATTAAAAACCTCGCTTGCGTGCGGCTCGATTTTTAAACACACACTCTATTATGTAACAGTTTCTTAAACTACTATTATAGCATTATTTTGTGAAGAAAACTGTATCTTATTAAAACTTTTTAATTTCATTATAGTTGCATGTGCATAAAGTCTTTCATTAAAGTAGGTACCTACTATTTTTAAATTCATAATTAGAACTTTACTATGAGCGTAGATAAAATCTATTAGGTACTGAATGTAGCCCGTGACTGTAATGAATAAATACTTAATTATAACTTTGTTCCTCTTAAATTTGAATACTTTTGCTGAGCCGAAGATAACAGATTTTTCGCTCTATTTCGAAACCATAGCTGTTCCAGTTCTGATACTGGCTGTTCTTACACTCAGTCTATAGATAGGTACCTATATAGAGAAAATAAAATATTTATGCACCATGTACATAATTGTACCTACATGTAAATCGATATAATAATTTATTATTATGGCTTATCAGATCTTTTACCCTATTACAGGTACTGAATGTTTTTCATGTTCTTATCTGGATAAATTATTTAATTCAAATAATACTATGTTAATAAAACCATGGAATGCCACCATTGTTAGACTAAAATAATAAGTTATAACTACAATGCATATACACATTTTTTAATACTTCATTTCAGTTAATAATTTTTTGATTATAATTTTTACAATAATTATAATAGTTTGAAAGAATTTAATGATAAATGTAATTAATTAATTCATACCTGTATGTGTGGCCATTTAATTGGTAAGTTTTATTAGGGGCCGTCCATTAATCACGTGATTTTTTTTATCATTTTTAACCCCCCCCCCCCCCCCTTGGTGATACGCGGTGAGGTTTAAGACTAAACGTGAAATGAATTGCGACAAAATCACGTGTATTTCTGAGTACCTACAAAAAATGTTAATATTTTTAGAATATTATCCTTAAATACAGGTTTCATCAAGCCGCGTTTGACGAAAAAATAAATACACGTGATATCTTACTACACCCCCCTCCCCCTTGTGATATTTCGTGATTTTTGCTGAACCCCCTCCCCCGCCTTTCAAGACTCACGTGATTAATGGACGGCCCCTTAGCAGTTTGTATTAACAAACAATACTTTTATTAGGATTTACTTGGCCAAATGATGAACAGGGACAAAAAAATCTGATCTATTATATACCTACATTTTTTATAAAACATTGAAATTGTTAGTTCTGAACTTCTAACTCCTATCCTATCCTATATCCTTCAGAACATGATACTTGGGATTGATACAAATTACTCATTGTTCATGTGTTGTTTTTATAAAATGTTTGAATAATTAATATTTGGAAATCATGGGGGAAGGCCTTTGCCCAGAAGTGGGATGATGCAGGCTAGCAATAACAGTAAGTAAATTAATATTTTACAACTGGCATCATGTCCTTAGTAATCAGTTGACATTTATAGAAAGTAAGTATCTATCTACCTAATCACTTGCAACAGACTCACTACTCGTTAATGAGTATCAATCAGTCGCAGGGAGTCAGGACAGAGCACTAAACAGGTTGAGAAACAATGTATTCAGTTATTATAATAATATGACATGAAACAGGGGAAAAGAGTATTTTAAAGCTAATTACATACTTATGACCTTTTTTTATGCTTTTATTTTAATTTGCTAGATTACACCATTTTAACTATGCACCTTATTTTATTTTCAAAGCAGTAGTTAATTTTTAATAAATTATCAATCATTTGCTGCTGCTATGTCACAGTTGTCTAAAGATTCCGAAAAATGAATTACTACTTAGAAAGCAAAATTAACATTGAAATTAGCTGCTTAAGATTGTCTAGTCTATAAAACTAAAATTAAGCCATGCCCAGTTGCCTGTACCTACAAACAAAAGATTGATGGGTTAATCTACATTAATGGACGGATTAAATCTCTTAACTTTATAATTAAGAAGTGACATAATATATAATTGAGTATTCTTCATAATATGTGTAAAAGTTTGATGTCTTTGTTTTGTTAATGTCAGTAAAAATATTAACGAACCACATGTAGTTCTACTGATGAATGTTTTGAAGTTATAATTGCGAGCAACCTATTTTCATCTTCCCGTGGGACCTCTTGCCAGACACATTTGCCAATGAGTGGCACCTCTTCAAGAGGTGCTCTAAAGGCTACAAGTAGAGTAAGACAGCAGCCATCAGCTGTCGGGTCATGTTCCAAATTCAATAGTCCCAAAGGCCGGTGTTGCCCCACATCAGCTCCAAACATTTCCACCATAAACCGCCTCAATGTTGAATGAATGCTTTTACCAGGATTTATCTCACAAGTTGGGAAATGAATCGCTGTTTTCTCACTCAAAAGCATGTGTAACTTATTTGTACTTCTCTTTTTAATAACAACTATCAACCTCAATAAATCTTTGACATGAGGAATGGGGGCTGGTAAGATATCCTTATGCCATGAACTGTCAGCTTTCTTTTGTTTGTATGATTGTGCTTTCTCAATGAGATGCAAAATATCATTTGATCTTAATGAGATTTCTTGTAAATTTGAGATCCACTTTGCTTGCAAAGATTCCTTGTCAGCTCTGGCAGGTGTTTTTAATTCACCACCAATAACTTCTCCAGTCAAAACAAATCTATACCACATTCCACCTGCAGTCTCTACAACTAACAGAGTTGTGGGTATGCATTCAAGACCTGTCTCTTCAAGAACTTCTCTAGCTGCAGCCTCCACGATACTTTCACCTTTTTCCATGCGTCCGGCTGGTAGATACCACTTGCCTGCACAAGTCTCTTTTGCCTCTTGCATCATCAATACTTCATTAGACTCATTTATAATCACACAAGCAACAACGTAAGTGACGTTGCTGCCAAGTACCGGTTTGAAATTCGACGGAGTCGTAGGTGTGATACCCTGAGACTCGGCAACAGAATTCTGATCGGCAATCGTAAAATCACAAATAGTATTATCATCGCCATCTAAACCTAAACCATCCAGTAATTTAGAAATACGCGTAATTGAATCCACTTGGCGCGACATTTTTACCTACTAGTAACTAAAATGAATTGCAACAAATTGAACACTTAGGTACTATATTTTACAATACGACCAAGTTATTCTAGTAAGTCCTGTGATAAAGAATAATTCAGATTATATAAAATGCTTGGAAGATATGGTAGGTACTAAACTATTTTTGTATCAATGTAATTTTGTATCAATGGGTGTGTTCAGTAATTACGCCCGACGACGCTCGACGACGCGGGCGATCACACTAAACCGTTCAGTTATTTGAGCGAGCGTCGTCGGACGATCGCTCCGGTCACTCCGTGAAATAGGAGGGTGAAAGTCGCACTCGGTCGCACTGCTGTCAACCGACCAATGACTGTAGTCATAGGATACAGCAGATATTTTGAAGTCGTTCGATTGGTCACTCGTGTAACGCAGTTGTGGATTGCTCGAAGCCGTTCAATTATTCCCGATGAGCGAGCGACATTCGCCCGAGTGATTTTCGCACCGAAAACTGAATTACTGAACGTAGCCATTGGGTGTGTTCAGTTATTACGCCGGACGACGCTCGACGACGCGGGCGATCGCACTAAACCGTTCAGTTATTTGAGCGAGCGTCGTCGGACGATCGCTCCGGTTACTCCGTGAAATAGTAGGATGAAAGTCGCACTCGGTCGCACTGCTATCAACCGACCAATGACTGTAGTCATAGGATACAGCAGCAGATAATTTGAGGTCGTTCGATTGGTCACTCACGTAACGCAGCTATGGATCGTTCAAATAATCCCGATGAGCGAGCGACTTTCAACCGAAAAATGAATTATTGAACGTACCCAGTACGACAAAAAAAAAAAGTTCTACGGTTGGCGACCCTGGCATTCTGCTCACAAGAAAATTAAATCAGACATGGCTGTATGGGCTCAGCTCCCTTTGCCTGTCCCATATGGGACAAAAGAATCCAAAAAAAAAAAAAAAGCATTCTGCTAAATTTGACACTGACAGTCCAGGTGCGTGCAGGATCCGGTACCTAGTGTCTAGTGATCACTGATGGAGTGACCGATCGAATATAACTGCCCTTCACGTTTGTTATAAAAGTGTTGCATTCATCTTACTTCTACTTTAACACCATGTCGGTCACAAAGGGAAATATGCTGGTGATTGTTTGTAATATTAAAATTTATTTCAATATCTCGTAAATTTGACGATATAAAGTTACGTAATATTTGTAGGTTCGTTCCTTGAGCACGTCGGCTGCCGTTGGTCAGCTTGTTAAAGCTCCTGTACAAGTATTTGGTTTGGAAGGCAGATATGCATCAGCTCTTTACTCTGCAGCATCCAAAAGCAAGTGTTTGGATTCTGTTGAAAAGGAACTACGTAACTTCCAACAGTCAATCAAGACTGATCCTAAGCTTAAAGAGTTTATTGTGAATCCGACAATCAAGAGGGCTCTAAAGGTAGACGCTCTAAAGCATGTTGGTACACAAGTAAGTCCAAAATCTATTATCCGTGAATATGAAATTTATAATATATTTTATTTTCAACATATTGTATTACCACAGTTAGTATTATGTAAAGGAATTATAATAATATCCTAAGTCTGTAAACTAATTTTGAAATAATAGGTATATTTATTTCAACAATCAACACGTTTTAAACATGTTACTAATAATATTTTATTTTAATAAATTCATTACTTCTACATCTGTTAACTTACCGGGAGATCATTTTAATAATTTCAGTATGATGGACCTTTAAGTATCAATTTCACAGATTTCTTCAAAGGAGAAGAACTTATCTACCTTTGAAATACAGAATTATTCAATATGACATGTGAAACGATTATAGTGGTTCTTGCAACAGCAAACCTTCAGTTTACAACCAAGAAACATAGTTATGTATGTCAAGATTACTGTTAAGTAACATTAGTTTAAAGTTGTATTCATGAGTTTATCTTAGTACCATCAGCCTCATTTGGTTAGAATGAAAGTCCAGTGTTGAAACTGGATGTATAAGTAGAACAAGATTCCCCTTCTGTACCTCTTGGCAAAATTAAACTTTTCATACCCTGGCTGAGTGACTGTTTCGGTCTTCATCTGGCCATGTGAAAGCTAAACTCAAAGGTCTTTGGAAGTCATCCATTAAAATGCTTTTCTGGCCTCATATTTAGTACACTGTGTTTTCATCTCAACATTCAGTATGTTGGATCAAATGTTTAAAACATGAACACACATGTAACATGTATTAAAATGGTTAAAAATACATGTATACATACATATTACAGCAGTGATAAAAATAATACAATAATTGATTAAATTTGGAAGAGCCTAGGTAGATAAGTAAGCTCCAATAGGCTAATTTGATAGTAAAACATCAAACATTAAAATGTCCTATATTTTAGATTAAGCTGTCTGCCACAACAAGCAACCTGCTTGGCCTTATGGCTGAGAATGGCCGCCTTAACAAGTTGGAGGCTGTCATTAATGCATTCAAGATTATGATGGCTGCCCACCGTGGAGAGGTTACTTGCGAGGTGGTTACTGCCAAGCCTCTAGACCCAGCCCAGAAACAGAATTTGGAAGCTGCTCTCAAGGTATTGTTTACATATAGTTGGTGCAAAATTTTAAAGCATTAGTAGTGACTACCTTTTCTGTTATAGTTGGAGAATTCTGGTGTTAGGAAGCTGTAAGTGAATTCTGAAGATATTAAAAACTCCATATTTTTTTTGAGAAAAGGTACTCTCAGAAATTTGCATATCTCAAAAAACTTTGAACAATAAACTTCATGTATAAAGTATAGTGCAGTGATTTTAGATAACTTGCTTAATATGGTATATTTTCATAGAAAATATAATATGGGAAATAAGTTTTTGTAGATTTCATAATTTTAGCAAGTACGATTTCGTTGATTTAGCCCCATATAAGTTCTTTGAGAAATGACAATTTTCTTGCTGACTATCAAAAACCTTTTATCGAAAAACTAAAGGGGATTACAATATTTTCAAAATTTACCTAAAGTTTCCCAAGACCAGAAACTACTCAACTATAACAGAAAGGGTAGCCAAGCTGGATGCTCCAGAATTTAGCGCCATTCTGTATAGCATAATTGTTTTTGTATATAAAATCTTTATGTAAGGTTAAAATTATGAGAGTAAAATCAGAGCAACATTTTTGTGTATACTTTTTTCCTGTATTGTTCATTGGAGCTGTTTCCAGCACATTATCTACATAGTATAGGGTGAACCTTATTAAAAAAAAAATTGTTAACCTGCACTGTCCCACTAGTAGAAAAGAGCTCTCCCATAGCCTTCCACTTTTCTATATAATAATATGTTGGCCACTTCTATGAATAGAATAGATCATTATTTCATGTAAACCAGATAGAGGCACTACCTATCATATATATAGGCCACTTCCCAGAATGAGGATTTAGACCTGCACTGTGACTCTGTGAGTGAACTTTGAGAAATTAATTTCAAAGTTCTCTTTTTATTTCAGAAATTCCTGAAAGCAAATGAAAATCTTCAGCTCACAGCCAAAGTTGATCCTTCATTGATTGGAGGCATGGTTGTATCTATCGGCGACAAGTATGTGGACATGAGTGTTGCCAGTAAAGTGAAGAAGTACACTGAACTTATCAGTCTTGCTGTCTAAAAAAAGGAATACCTTGTAATGTAAATCTTTAGAAAAGGATACCTATAATATTTAAATCAATTACACATTAGAAATGTTTGTTTTATTTACTGGAACCCGATCACACATGTTAAATAACTTTTTATTTTCAAATGTATTACGGTATTGAGATACTGAAAGTGCAAGTTAATAAAAAAAATACCTAATAAAATTACTCTTTTATAACTCGTCTAAGAGTCACACACCAACACACAACAGTCAACACACACAACAACAACAACAGTCAGACAACAGTCTTAGATAAAAAACCTTGGAGTAAGGACCTTACTAAACTTTACTCTAAAAAACCCACTTGCCTATTATCAAATCATTCAGTCGAGTCGATATCCTATATATATCTACAGTTTTCTTCAACTTATAATAATGGAGCTTCTGAGAAATTTCGATTTCAAGACAAATTCAACACAGTTATTGAGATAACTCCATCTTGCATCTTCAGAAAAAAAATACCCAAAATATATGAGTTATGAAAACTCGGCTGTGTCAGAAATCAATGACGATTAAAATGTTAAGAAGCAGTATGATTACAAGTCAGTCATTCAAATATCAGGGTCAAGCAAAGTATTGGGATGAACCATTTGCAGTTTTCATAAGATTACACTAGCATTGGATTCTGTTCAAATGAAACTGCATGATTATAATTGGAACAGAAAATTTAATAGTGCTTCTTGCACTGCCAAATTAGATATACTTATAACAAAAATAATACTCTCACAGTAATCATAACACTAAGTTATATTTCTCTAGAATTAACAAGAATATTTTTTCTGAGATCATTATTATTGGGAGATCTATAAATTGAACATGTATTCATTATGTATGTAGGTAAGTAATAATAATTATGAGCAAAATTTTATCCTTCCGTCGGAGCAGTTTCTCCTTTGAGCAGCGCATTTTCGGCTTCCAATTCCGCAATGCGAGCCCTTGCAGCTTCCAGTTCATCATCTCCACCATCAGTGCCTAAATGTTTCCGAACATATTCTAGGGCATCTTCAGGCTTGTCTGGTTCTTCATATAAGCTTACAAGAACTTTTGTTAGAGCATCCATGACACCGGCTCGTTCAAGGTATCTTCTAAATTCCTCTCTTTTAGAATCGATGGGCTGTAATTTTTAAACTTATCATATAATTTTTGCTTTTATTTTGTTTCTATACACCTACAGGAAATCAATAAGCAAAATAACAATAAAATATCTACAATAACTGTAATTTTTATAATTGATCTATTTACCGGGTTTGTTTACTAAAAGTAGAGTTGAAATATCGGCATGATCCACTATGTCCGAAATAATTTACTTACTTTATACGACGACATATTTGAATATTTCTGAGAAGGAAATCAAACGCTGTACGATTATCAATTAAAAATAACTGCAATATTCAGAATTGCGAAACGCCGTAAAGAGCTGCTGTTTGACAATCACACAATCACACATTTTCTTATTTATCTTTAGGTTTTTCATAGGTCTTGTATTCAGATAAAGCCATAAACTGCACGACTCCAACTA
The DNA here is from genome assembly GCA_932294325.1 of Allophyes oxyacanthae. Classification (NCBI taxonomy): domain Eukaryota; kingdom Metazoa; phylum Arthropoda; class Insecta; order Lepidoptera; family Noctuidae; genus Allophyes; species Allophyes oxyacanthae. Next base: position 8,975,478 of record OW028617.1, read on the forward strand.
TCTTACCTATAGATAATATTTGAACCCTGTATTTCTCAGTTCAGTTTATAAAATATGTCTTAATTTGTTACTGGCAATAACTTTTTGTTTATTATTCAAGAGTGTTATGAAATAATAAAACATTTAAAATTTATTTTTCTAAACTGATAATTTAATGTCTACCAAAAAGAATCTAAAACAAACGGCAATCAATAGGAAATGTTGCCAATCTTCAAAGTATCAAATCGTGTTGCTAGTTTGACCAGCGAAAGCTGACCACGAATGGGGTAAAAAACTGCCCTTTGCTCACTTCAGATGTCGCTACTGTCGGTTGTTCCAGAAATTTGACAGATAGCTGTCAACTTTCATACTATTTTTATAAACAATCGAATTGTTTTATGAATATTTAATAAAATGACGCTTTGAGCAGCCGTTGGTTGCAAAAATCCGGGAGTCCTTAGTATTCCCTAAATAAGCCAAAAGAAGAAAACTATGGGAAAAGGCCCTTCGAAGGAAAAATTCGAAGACTAGTAATAAGTCGAGGATAAGTGCTATCCATTTTAAACCTGAGGATTATTTGGGGAGAAATTCTTACACTAGTTTTATAAAACAAACATTCATCATCATTTCAATGCTCCCTTTTTATTTTAGGCACCGCTATCAAAGTATTACAGTGTATATTTTTATTATTTTATAACTAAATTTCTATTCTCGTACAGAAGTCTTCCTTTGGGCGGTACTTGAAACCTGAAACAACATGTATGTCGAATTTAATCCAAAATATAGCCAATCCACAAGGAGAGATGAAAAAATCATAATTAAATAGCATTCTTACCTTTCTGCAAACTGTTGAATGGGGCGTTAAGACAGCGTTGGGAGATTTATGCTGGCATTTACATCCCTGAACTTATGCAGTGCCGGAATGTTGACAGTCTCATCTTCAAGCACGTCTTCAACACCAATGAGATTATTTCGATCGTAGGCCTCTAACCTCCAACGAAAAAATAGGGCTTTACAAAAAGAACACAATATAACCTCCAAACTTGTTTATATAATTATATCTATTTACCGTGCAATTTATGCTGCTTTTTTACCAATGCCAGAGGCATTCGTCTTTCTTAGCTCGTCTTTTAATTGTATTAAACTCCACGTAGAATACATTTTACTAGTATAATATGGTTCTAAGTAGGACACCAAACAACAACAAAAAACAATATGGCGGTTCTCAGGAACAACCGCTAGTGGCGCCATCTGCGATGAGCTTTCAGTTTTTAACCTCATTATTTTCTAACTTTTATTATGGCAATAATTAAGAATTGTCAAAATTGTAATATTGGTGGTTCGTACTTTGTCATCTTGTGTATCTTATTTTCGTTAGTTCTCAGTTCTGTTTATAGTAATGCCGAAAACCATCAAAAATTCGATGAGGAAGCTTCTATTTACTATGATTCACAAATATAAAGACGTAAAAAGTGATTTGAATCGGAAATATGTAGAGAAAATACGACGACTGGATTCAATTCTTTCGCTATTATGTTAGTTTTTTGAATTTCTATTCAAAAAACTTGATACTTTTCGACTATTTATAAAAAATCGCTCTATTTTTCATGGTGTATCTACTTTTCAGGAAGTATCAACCACGAGGTAACAAAACATAAAATAAGTTTGGATTTGAAGTTTCAGTTTGGATTTGTGAGGTCGATTTAGTTTGGCGTAGTTTTGTGAAATCGGTTTGTCCAGTTCGCAGTGTTGCCAATTTAGCATTTTTTATGCTAAATTTGGCAGATTTTCTTTCTGTTTAGCATTATATTTCGTCGTTTAGCATAGCATATTTTTTTAGCATATTAATTAACACAAAAGTGACCACTCTCTAGAAAGAGACAAAGCGAATTTGCGACCAATACCTGCTAATAAATTCTTAGAATTTGTAATTAGGGGGATAAATCTTAAAATATTAATTTCTAATCCAATTCAACATCCAAATCATGAATTTGCAGAATCGTAACGTACGTATATTAGTGTATAATCTATGGTACGTACAACAACGGTACAACCACATCCCTACTCGTCCGACACTGTTGCGATTATCTATGAAACTAAGTATTCTCAAGTATTCTCCGTCATTCTTGTTGTTTAATGAAGACAAAAGACAGAGCTAACGTGCTAACAATAAAACACGCCATGCTACTAACAATTTAACATCAAAAATAATATTGCCATAGTTAAAAATTTGAAATTAATTTGGCATTATACTTTAGCACTTTTTTAAAAAAAATTGCATATTTTTGGCATTTTTTTTACAGCAAGTTAGCATATTTCGTATTAGCCTAGTTGGCAACACTGCCAGTTCGGATTATCGATACGATACGATTCGTTACTGAAAATACTGAAATCGGATTTTAGATTCGTTTTGATATAACTGACTCATGTCTTAAACGAAATATTATAATAAGATTGCAGGAAATTGCAAAAAATTACCATATCTAGCATATCTAATATTGTGATCTTGTCACTGAGAAACGTTTAATAAGAGTATTTATTTTCCAAAATAATAGTAAAAATTAGTATTTCTTTCTTAATAAATGATTCTTGTTTATTATAATGATAATAACTTACATAATATTTCTGCAACAGTTACAAGTTAGGGAAATATTAGTGGATAAAATAAATCAAGCAGCTATTATTTCATACAATAGTTTTAATCTGAATCATAAATAATTATAATAATAACTAGAAACTGGGCAGGTGGCGTAATATTATTGTCGTGCCTTGCCCAACTGCCAACAAAACAAGATGCGCAGGAGCATCAAAGTTCGTGTTAGGGTTGTCGTTTAAAGCAGGTTCAATGTCCAAAATAACACCAGGGTCAACGTCAGAAGCACTCTTAGTAAATAGTAGTATCGGAGTCCATTATAACCTATAACAAAACATTCGAAGAAAATATAAACAACAGAAAACAATATTCATAATCACACGGAGGCAAAGCGAATAATTTCATTCAGTTTTTTATTGTTGACAGTAGACATGAGTCAGATATATCAAAACGAATCTAAAATCCGATTTCAGTAACAAATCGTATCGTATCGATAATCCGAACTGGACAAACCGATTTCACAAAACTATGGCAAACTAAATCGACCTCACAAATTCACAATCCAAACTGACACTACAAATCCAAATCTACAAATCCAAACCGCACCGCGCAATCTTTTGTACACACAGTCACAAACCTGAAACTAAAGAAATTCGCTTCCTCTCTTTCTAACTAAGCTAGCGTTCGGTAGAATAAAAAAGACAAGGCGAATTTCAGTATATTTGATAGATTTGGATTTTGGGGGTTTCATTGAAAAATAAAACTATACCGGGAAGCACGGGAAGTAATAAGATCTAATTTAGATTGTTATCATTATGATGATTCTCGACGATCGAAACTGTGAGCCGGAGCCGCTCTTGAAATCGATTTCTAAAAACGGATTTTGAAATCGTTTTCAAAATCTGAAATCGGATGTCCATCCGATTGCGTAAAAATCCAAAAACGACATCGATGCCAAAAACGCCCATGTCTAGTTGACAGATAACGCACTTGATGTTGCCAAGTAATAAAAAAATATGTTTGACAAGAATCGATTTATGGATTCGTTAATCGAATTGAAAATCAGAGGCCCAATTCTTGTAATTAAAAATGTTCAAAATATAGTTCGGATCTCATTCCGATCTACTACCAATGTCATAAATGTCACAAATGGTATTCTCCTACCCTAACAAACAACGTCAAACGTGACATTATATTGTAATGAGATCGAAAGTTGATTATAAGGCAAATCGGTATTCTGCTAACATTTTGAACTGACACAGATAATAAAATTGACACTCTCGTCTATACACAAACGTCAAAAATGAGATTGAAATGAGTTTGTAAGAAGATTGAATCCAAATCATACTGGAATCGGACTGAACTTTAAGAGGAGTAGAATACATGACTTTTTGTCAATTCATAATAATTATAATCTCAGTTCGGTCAACTTTCAGTCATATTATAAATTAATTACGAGAATTGGGCTTCAGATGTAAAATAATTTACATAGTGAAACATAAATGTTTTTGATTGTTTTCATTTAATCACAGTAATTAAAAGTAAAATATACTTCCAGATCACTTGATTAATAAGCGTGTTCAAGAAAGAACAACTATTTTTAGTGAAATACAAGAAATCGATATTTTATTCGAATTAAGACTCAAATCGTATTATTATTAATGTGGTAACCCAGAACCTCAACCACGAGAGCCATAGATAAAGAATTAAAGCCTCTGTTCTATGTCTATACCTCCAACTAAAAAATGGCGGTGATTTGTGTTCAATCGGCGAAAATACTTATTATCAAACTTTTTACTTAGGAGTTTCCTGCGACGAGGCTTGCAAATATATTTATGTTAGAATTAATTATATTTATTAGTTAAATTACTTTTTACTGAGCATCTTGTCCACGCTTGAGCCGAGAATGGGCAATACCCTTTAGGCTCTCACGATCGTATTGAAATTTAATACCAGCGTCGATGTTCATTACAATTTTAGTTACGCGGTAGACCCGCTGATTATGACCATTCTCAACGTAAGTCAATGATCCTCAAGACGAAATATTGTAACGTTAACTTGCTTACCCACCATTGCAATACGCAAAATGCAAATACAGTTGAGTAAACACCAGGGGTAATAAGGTTAAGGGTTTTATTATTATGTGTTACTTATTATTTTACTTTTAGAAGTAAAATAATAAGTTATTAATTATTAATTAGACATGTAATGCTGTACTTAGGTACAGCATTACATGTCTAATTAATAAATAAGAAATACTGAATTAAGTATCACATAATATTTCTTGAATAATAGATAGTACCTATCAACTCCGTGTATAGACAGCTTTGAGAGATACTCAAAGATAGACAGGGATAACAGCTCTTGATTTTTGAAATTGAACCTTCTTTTTTCTTGGACAGCTTTCGTTGGCCAGACTCTATGAACTCACCATAGACTTATTATCTAAGGGAGAGGCTTCTTTGGTCATTGATCTAAGGGCATAGAACTGTTCTATGCAGGGACGGATCCCGATATTTTAGATATATCGATATTTGGTTGTAAAATACCGATATTTTACAAATATATCGGTATATTCAAGTATCGGTAAAATATCGCTTTTTGAAGTACCGGTATTAAGTTATCGATATTGATATCGATACTCAATACCGATTATAATATCGGTATTGATACAAATATAGACAAATTAAAGTATCGATATTTATGTACTGAAATTAAATATCGGTACCGATATCGATAAAAAAACACCAGTATATCGGTATTATATCGATATTTTTATATCGGTATAAATAAATATCGGTAATCCGGTCCCTGGTTCTATGTCTAACTCACTATAGACTTATTATCTAAGGGAGAGGCTTCTTTGGTCATTGATCTAAGGGCATAGAACTGTGTCTAAGGGGAGCCCTACTTATTTCTATGCTTTTCTATGGAACCATTATGTCTATGTATGGAACGCGTAGACAGATGGAACGGAACTCACTCACACCAACGGACTATAGAGTCTGATCAACGAAAGCTGTCCAAGAATAAATGAGGTTCAATTTAAAAAAATTGTCAAATTTAAACCACGGTTTTTGTTAAATATTTAATAAGTAGTAGTTATTGGTTTTGTTACAATGAATTTCATTACTTTTTAGCAAATATAGTATAATCATATAACTAAATACTTAAGCATTCCCGTTTTGTTTTCATAATGAAAACATCATAATAAAGAAAGTGTGCAGCAGATAATTATAAATTACTTTTTGAAAAACAATGCTACGATAAATTAAATTAACTTTCATCAAAATTAAATGCTGTTATTTACGTTTTATTTTAAATGGAGAGCTTAACGAAAATACTATGAGAGTTAATATTAGTTATGATCAATTGCATAAAACTTAAGATTCATCATCGCTTCCTGCTGGCGCTTTCGGTTTTGGTCCTCCTGCTCTCTTAGCCATAATTATTTGGTCCACTTTGAGAATAGTCGCGGCTGCACCGACGGCGTATTTGAGTCCCCAATTCTTTAAAACATATAAATCTAAAATGTTTTTCTCCTTTGCGTCGCAAACCCCATTATTTTCGGATTCAATATCATATCCTGCGTTTTTGTTTCCCTCCTGAAACCAAAGTAATTAATAGTATAATAAGACATAAAACATGTAGAAAGCTGGTTTTTATATGCAGACCGCAAAAAAAAAACAAAATATATGATATTTTGTAGTTTTCGAGAAATTAATTATTTTGTAATATTTTCTCCGAAACAGAATTTTTTATCTTGTGATCATATTCTGAGCTACTAGTAGTTAGAATTTGGTTGTTTTGTGTTTTTAACAGGTGTATACACATTCTAGCCATAATACTCACAAGAAAAATCTCATAGAAACGCCACTCAGAAAAAGTTATAACTAAAACCGCCTACAATTTTAAAAAATCTGAAAATATTCCAAAATAATTAATTTCTCGAAAACTACAAAATATCGTAGAACATACATGGGGGTTCAATCGATGAGTATTAGTCTCCCCTGACCACAGACCTTCGCTGGTACAGGTTTCCTGGGACACCCTGTATACCTATTTGAAACTGTATTGATGATAAGAATATGACAGTAAAATTACCTTGTGAGCTTTGTAGATATTGTTAACAACTTCTGTAGCGTTCGCGCCGGAATTGTCTGCTAAGGCACGAGGGATGCTCTCCAGGGCAACTGCAAACTTCCTTACGGCATACTGTTCTAAGCCCGGCAGTGTGTCAGCATACTGAAGTAGTTGTTGCGCCAATTCGATTTCTGTGGCACCAGCACCTGGTACGAATCTGAAAATTCAAAACTTATTTATTAATGTTTTCATAGCGTTTGAATATATCGCAAATAACATTTGACGTACGATATTTCTATTGATATTGGTGTATGTGTGAACTCTCACACATTCTTAAACAGAGTACTAGTAATAGGGACAGCTATAGAACATTGCAATAACATCAGACAATGTAAATTTATATCCATAAGTGATTTTTCAATGTGTTCCTGATGGACAGGAGACAATAGTCTTGATCTTGGTAATTAGGTTAAGAAGCATCTCTAGGATTGTAGTAAGTAAGTAAATGTTTATTTTCTCATCATCACATTATAGATACAGAGTCACAGTAAATAACATTTAAATAGAGACTGGTGTCTTTGATAGATAAAACCTGTGTTAAAAATCACCAGGCTACCAGAGACTAATTGCACCTACTGAGATTCTTGATGTTTCAATTATCCTTAGTAGTCTATCAACCATCATAATTTACCTTCCATCCCTAGCAATTCCTTTGAATGTGTTGACACCATCATCAATAGCCCTTTCAATGTCATCCATGTAGTTATCAGTGGAGCCTCTGATAACGACTGTGGAAATGCGCGATTCCGCGCTTTCCATGCGGAAGTACACAACGCGTGTGTCACCAAGCTCTTCTACTCCAACTGCATCACAATAACCAAGCTCTTCAGCGGTTGGCGTTATAAGTCTCGGTAACACCTAAAAAAACATATCTTAATAGAAAAGAAAGTTTTAAATTATCTGGGATACTAGGTACATACTGAGAATTTGAAACCCAAGAGAAAAGAGAAAGAAAGGTGTACTGTAGTACACCTTTCTTTGGAGACATTTGGATATTTAAAACCATGTATAGATTTACAGTTATACAGTTGAAAAGGAAAGATTTTCAGGTAATTATTGAGTATAATAATTATAGCAAACTGAATTTATAACAACAAGATTTAAAAGGACTAAGGAAGGTGGACGAATTTCGTGATGTGCAGCTCGGTGTAGAACCACTTCTCTGTGGTGACGTGACTAGCGTCCCCTTCCCCACCGCATTCACATGCCCCTTACTGGCCTGCGTAAAGGGCTGGGTGCACTATTAGGACCACACATAGGACACACGTTAGACGACACGGTTGGCGCAGTGGCTAAGCGATTAGCCTTCTGCGCTACGTGCCGCGGGTTCGATCCCCGCACGGAACAAATATATTTGTATGATCTACAGATAGTTGTTTCGGGTCTGGTTGTGTGTGCATGTGACATGTATGTTTGTAAACTGTACCCTCGATACAGGAGAAATCCTAGTGAGGGGCAATGTTTAAAAAAAAAAAAAAAAAAAAAAATAGGACATTAAGCCCGCCTCTCGTCTTTTTGGGAAGTTAAAAAGGGCAATATCTTTTTTATTGAAACCTACTTTTTGTTTTTTATCTAGTGGTTGTTATGTAATCATCATGAGAAAATACCCAACAATCTGAGAGCAACTATTTCTAACTTGCTCACCAAATATTTCTAACTTACGGTAGCATTGACAGTCCTAGCAAGACGACGAATGTCAAACTTAGAATTCAGACGAACAGCCATCACTCCATATTTATTCAAGAAATGCAGAGCCATGTCACCAAACTTAGCACCAGCAACAATAACTTTAACTCCAGCATCAGCAATCTCTTTGATTTGTTTCTCAAGAAGGGACTCTTCTCCCCTACTGAAGTTTAGGAGTTCATCAGCTGATTTAATCAGTACTGTGCCCTTGGTCTCTGTCTGGGTGATATCCACTGGGCATGAGAACACAGCGACTTTGGCTTTTGTTGCAGAAGTTACATCTCCCTCAACCTCCCTCTTAAAAACCATACCAGAAAGTACTTCAGATTGTAAGAGTCCTGATCCAAGAATCTGGAACAAAAAATATAATTATCCTTCTAATGAACCAGTATTTTTGTAAATTAGGATTCTTATTTATTAGTCTCTTTATTAGAGGGCAGTACCTCTGATTTAAAACTATAACAAACAATAAATCTTTTATGCTAATCATTGCTTGGTTCATTGGTGGTATCTATTATTTGAAATATACCATACCTTACAAATTCTCACATTATCAACATTGAATGTGGATTTTTCAGGAAGTATAGCAACACATGCCTTTGCCACTAGGTCAGCAATAAAATCTTCATAACCATATTGTTTAGACATGATGGAAGGAGTGATTCCTCTAATTACTGCTTCAACATTTTTGCAATCTTTTATTTCTTCACACACAAGTCCAGGCAAAATTTCCATACACTTTTCAAGGGCTTTCTCATATCCATCAGCGATTTCACTAGGTGTAACACCTAAACGCAGTAATTCATCTGCAGCTTCCAATAGGGCCCCAGAAAAGACTATTACAAAATTAGTGCCATCACCAACTTCAGAATCTTGCATCTGACTGGCCAACACCATTAATTTAGCCGCAGGATGTTCAACATCAAGTTCTCTGATGATGGTTCCAGCATCACTGGTTACAAATTGCTTATCAATGTGGTTTATAATCATTTTGTTCATTCCATTTGGGCCATATGCTGAACGCACACTTTGGGCAAATTGTTTGCATGCATTTATATTTCGGTAAACAGCTTCCTCTAGACCAGAGAACATCTGGAATAAAGAATAAATTATTGCCTAGGCCTGAAATAGAGCAATTGACCAAGCAAAAGTTGAGTACTCACAAAGTGTAAGTGTATTGTAATCTCCTTACTTACAAAATTGTTATATTCAGGTGTACAATAAAGTATATAATAAAATAATAATAAAGTGATAATGTCCTTTATAACTAAACAAGGCCATTATCTGCTATTTCGACTTGTATATGAATTTTCTCTAATTTGCAAGAAAACAATGAACGAATTCAAGAAACATAAAAGTTTTAAAACTGATTTTCATTTGTACCAATTCAAACTCGCATTGTCTTTGTTATTGTTTAAACTTTTAAAAATAAATGAACCATTAGAACAATCTATATTTTGTACCTAAAAGCACCTAATTTATGTTAGTGTGTACTTAAAATATCTCACTAGCACTCCCAAAAATAATTTAAATAAACTGTCCAGCTATTTCTATTAATGTTATGCTGGAAATTTAAGGTTTGCCATTTTGCTGCATACTGAAAAGAGCCAATTGATGTATTGTTTTTTTTTTATAATGAAGCAATTTCCGATCTAGGGGAGAAAAGTATATTAGTTTGCAAGGGCAAACTAAGCTAATCAAGAAACTATTTTTTTATTATTGGTAATGTAAATGAGTCATACAAGAGTCGGATGAGGTGAATATAAAGTATATTTCTTAGGATATCCAAGATGTAACTGGAATGGAATGGATACATTGTCTTGGAATTTAGTACAGAAGCAACCAATTTGTTTAAATCTTGTATGAGGTTCTAGAATGTGTATAAAGGTATTAAAAAAATCATAATTCCTTATGTAGTACAGCAAACTAACTTGATTTCTATTGTCAGCTTTAAGTATTTCTCAAAATTAGGCTTGTATAGTCCAAATGAAACAAGTTATTACAAGATGTAAAAACATATTGAAGTGCTCGAAATGGTTGCAATTTTTTTTGGTTATGTATTGAAAAACTTACCCGAGCCCCTTCCTTTAACATTTGGGGGACCCCCGGAGCTTTAGGTACGTGTAAGGCCATGTTTCTACAAAATTTGAAGCACTTTCAACACAAAGAACTTATCTGGTTTCCTCGTGATCTGAAGTCCGGCGTCGGCGTAGGTAGAGAAATCACGACAAATTCGGCATGGAATGGAAAGCAAGCATAAATGCAGAGTTACCAACTTTAAAAAAATATATTCCGAACTAAAGGTGGACGCACACCTGTCCGAATCGACCGCGCCGAACGAGCCGAACCAACCGAACGAAACGAATTTTCGAATTCTTTATATGAAATCCTATGAAACCTCGCACACCTATCCGCGCTGAATCGGACGAATCGCCGCCGGAAGAATTCGGTAGGTGTATCCAAATCCCAGACGAATTCGGATGACGTCATCAGATTCGATGCGGACGATCTATGGAGAAAAGCCTCTATACCTAATAAATAAAAGTACTCTGTGGCTTAACAGTAAACGGGAATTCCCGAACAACACCGACGTACCTACGCAATACCTACCATATATGACCATAGATTCGCGTTTAGTTTTTATTTTTTCTTTCGAGACTCGGTACCTCGGTACCCTACTTTACGAACCTCGATAGCCTCACGCATGCTATGGCAACTAGGAGTAATACAAAAATTTCGCTAAAATACTGAAAACAGCGCCGTCTAAGAAAAAGTTAGGAGAAACAAAATTACGGTGTTGCTATATTTAAATATATGATTCTTATGCTGGGAGTTTCCATAAAATAGAAATCAATAAATAAAATAATTATCACAAGTTATTGGTAAAGTGAATAAAGAAAAATAATAGTGTAATAAATTCAAGCATATTGAGGTTATTAGCATCAGCACAATAATACAGAAATCATATTTTTGTATTTAAAACGTGCACAGTTTTGTTTTCTTATGGGCACACTTGTATTGCAAATGGCCGGTGTGAGAGTGTTTACGCTCCTGCGCATTTTCCTTTTGCAATAAAAGTCTCATTGTTTCGCAAGTGCATCTGCTATCCACGTTGAGTTGAGCCTCTGTTCCTCCGTGTTGCCGTGCCGCGTTACAATATTTCTTTCGTTTGTAAGTTTGTGTTGAGTTGAGTATCCTCCTCCGTGGGACGACATACCGAAAGGATTAGAAAACTTGTGAAGTTACTGTGGATTACTGACTGCGCATAGGCACTCTTTAGAGTTTGGACCCATAATTGCAAACAGTGAACAGTGAACTTCAACCATGTCACAAAATTCTTGCTGTGTACCAGGATGTGTTGTGGTTAGGAAAGATGGTATGTAAATTTTGTTTTTCTACCTTTATTCGCCTCACCTGGAGGGTTACACTCTATTCGTCATTATGTTTCACATATTGCTATTGTAATAGCCGCAGAGTACATTATATAATATATACCATTTACAAGGAGGCCAACGTTATAACAGTTATTTTTATCAACCTATGTACTACAATGCTACATTAAATTGAAATTGATGTAAATACTAATTGTAAAGGTCTCCTTGGTAATTTAGTGATACAAGGAATATACTACTCTCTAACGACAGCAGGTTAATTGATTATGGGATATCAATTTTACGGTCTAAAACAGAAAATTACTTCTTTTTCAGCGCAAATTTCTCAACAACTTTATGATATCCGATTTTTTTAATGCATAGTTATACATCTTCTATTTGTCTATGCAGTTGGAATTATGATAACAACTCAATATAAATTAGGAAAAATAAAAATCAAACACGTTTTTACGTAAGCACAAAACACCAACTTTTTCGATCACTTGTTTAACTTACTGGTAACGAATAACACTGTGAAAAAAAACGTTAGTACTGGGAATAGTTTATTATGCAACCTACAATTTAATTTTTAAAAGACAATTGAATTAGTACTTTAAAAAAATCCTTATAAAATCATGTACAAAACCGACGTCAACGCTTAAGAATTTATTGAAAATTGCAATTAAGTGGTGAATATTTTAAAATTTGAGGTGTTTATCTACCAAATGAAATTATTTTATTTTATTTTTGACTAAATATTTAGTTGTAATAAAACATCTAAATAATGTCTTATAAGTTGAAGAATTGCAACCGTTGTTTAAAAAAATTAAATTCATAGACTTAATAGATATAATAACATAATAATTTTTCAGTGCAATAATTTGCACTGAATAAGTCGAATTTTCTGTTTTTCGAACTCGAAACTGATAGGGACCCTTAATTATATACATATTTACATCTAACTAGTTGTGTCATTTTTTCAGGTGTGCCTCTACACCATTTCCCGAATCCAGAGACACAGCCAGAGAGATTTAAAACGTGGATTTCGAATATTGGTGGTGCAATAGCTACATTGGATCATCTTACTGTCTATGAGAACAAACGTGTCTGTCATAGACATTTTGAAGATATTCACAAGTATCCAACGAAAAGACTGAGTAAATTAGCAATTCCAGTATTGCATATCCCAGGTAATACTATTGTTATACTATAATAATCTTCAATACATTTATTTTGTAGAAGCAAATAATAAACATAGACAATTTTTTAATATTATTCTAGATCTGGAGGCACAATCACTTGGTGAAGCAGTGGTTATGTCAGTCTCTGAGAAGTCCCAACGAAATCCACTACGGGAATATAATTTTAATACATCAGGTATGTCTTTTATTACAAAATTTTTTTTTGGTTCAGATTTATTATCTTCTTTTCAAACCGGTGTGTGATTGCTTTTTTGAGCCTCAACTGAATAAAGTTATTTAATTTTGTATTTCAGGACAACATATCATTGAAGCTACGAGTATAATAAACAAGCCGGCCCTAGCTTCAACATCAGCTGTTTTAAAAACACAGTCAGATGATTTGATATCAGGTTTGTATATTTTTTATAAAGTGAGCTGAATAAACACCCAAATTATACATTATGTTTAAATATTTTTATAGATTTATTAAGCAATCAAATCATTTATTAACAGATCATAAAATCCAATTTGTTAGTAATTACATACACTTCTTAAACACTAGTACATACATTTGGCCAATTATGGTAATAATTATTAATACTTATTAATGATGTCAACACAATCAAAAATAATGTCAAAATCATTCATCATAATGTCGAAATCACCACTAACTAAAAACAATAATAATAAAAATAGTCAAAAATCTATAATGATCAATAAAACATTATTTCAAAGCATGATTTGAAGGTTTTTTTTTATTTTTATTGAAAGATAAAATCAGCATTAGGATAAGTTGTGCACAGTTACTAGCAAGACACCATCTTTTCCATGAAAGTATTTTTTGCAGTGCCTCTCATATATTTAATAATATACAGAGACCTATTTGAGACATTCCTAAAATAAAAATATTTTTGAAGAACCTTCATAATGTGTTTCAAAATGCTACTACTCTGTAAAAGACTTCTTATCTACAAATCACTCGTCCAAGATAACTTTCTATATACAATTATATTTTTTTTAGGATATTAGACTACTTATCTGGTAATGCAAGTAATGATAATTTATATTTAATTTCTCTGATATGTCATTTTAATTATATTGATAAAAATACCTTGATGATCGATGACATCGGGTTTGAGATATATTTATTCTCATTAGAATTTACAATTCACTTACATGAGAACACATAATTATTAGCACAATGACATGTACCTGCCTAATTCTGTTTTAATTTAAATTATAAACTTATATCAAAATCTATGTGAAGAAAATGTATTCTGTATCCACCTATGTAATGTGGATTACATTATAGATTATAATAATGAATATAAAAGACATACATTACATATTTACAATATAAACTATTTGACAATAAAATAATAGAATAAATTCAGCCCATTACTGTCCCACTGCTGGGCATGGGCCTCTTCTCAGAATGAGAAGGGTTAGGCCTTAGAGGCCCTCTAAGGGGTGCAGGTTTCCTCGCGATGTTTTTCCTTCACCGTTAAGGCAAGTGATAATCAAATTGCGATCTGCACATAAATGCTAAAAGTCAGAGGTACGGGCCGGGTTCGAACTCAGATCCTCCTGCATGGAAGGCAAGCGTTCAAACGCTAGGCTATCACTGCTTGACAATATGAATATTTAATTTACAGGACATCAAAATGTTGTTGTGGAGTTACAACCTGACCAAATTCAACGCAGGACCCAGAAAAGAAAGAAAACAATGAAATCAAAAAGTATGTATATAATTTAATATAAAACACTATTACTGAATTGCACAATTAAACTGGAATGAAGATCCCGCCCAAGGTTAGGTCATAAATGTAAAAAAATACTTATTTACTTTGAATACTTTGAAAATATTATCAGCTACAATGAGAGGCTAAAACATTATAAAATCACCTCGTTAGCAGACAGAAGGAAACTGGCCGACCTGATATTCCCGCACAAAATATTTAATGGAAGCGTTTGCCGCGAATAAGTAGCTATAACCTATTTAATAATATCCCATGATCCAGAACAAACCTAGGGCATTTCGCCGTTCTGTAGGCAATTTAAAGACATATCAAAATGTTGTGATTTGGATATTGCTCTCAGTAAAATAATGTTAATTTTACTAGTGTTTCTTATTTTTGAATACCTTGACTGCTTGGAAACCACTGGCGTTGTGTTTGCTACCCTAATAATGACGGTTTGAATGACCTAATATATACGACGTTTTTGTTGTTCCGATATATTTGTGCAAGATGGGTGTTCTGAACAATTTGACGACCATGGTTGACAGGATATCAGTGATTACTTTGGATGTTTCTAAATATTAGGTCACTTTGACTGCCCCTAACAATATGATGATGACTATACCTAGTAAGTGAATGCTGTGGTCTCCTATAATTGGAGGCGCACAATTAATACCAACCAATGAAATTATTTCAAATGTCATGTGTCTGTGTAGACTTTGTTGGGAGGTCCTATAAATAAATAATATACTTCATTTTTAACTCTTGAATATGTAAATCTTTTTTAAAGCTTGATTATAATTTTGTTTATAAGAAAATACGTGTTTTTCAGGTCCTCGTGTAACTTTGGCGCAACATAAGGAATATAAATCGATTTTGAAAAAGTTAAGAAAATGTGAAAGCGTTAAGAAGTCTTTTAAAGCAAAATACATGATTGCTAAAAAAATGAAAACAACAACTGCATTCAATATTGTTTGTAAGCATATGTCTAATACTGCGAAGTTATTTTGCCAAATGCAAGCGTCTCAAAGCGGCAAGAAAAAAAAAGGAAGGCGATTCACGCTTGATGAAAAAATATTGGCGTTGTCTCTTTACAAACCATCTCCAAAGGCATATCGCATACTGAGCAACATATGTATTTTGCCAAGCCGAAGAACCTTACAAAATTTACTACACAAAATAAACCTGAAAGCTGGAGTAAACAACATAATATTCGAAAATTTAAAAAATAGAGTCGCCAAAATGCCTAACAATTACAAATATTGTGTTTTAACTTTCGATGAGATGGCAATTGGACCCGGTATTTCCTACGACAAAAGAAATGACAAAATATCAGGATTTGTAGACAATGGTGAAATAACCGGAAAAGAATATTGTGATCACGTACTGGTTTTCATGATAAGAGGCGTTGTGAAAAAATATAAGCAGCCTCTGGCCTATTATTATTGTAGTGGAAGCACTAAAACTATGGAATTAAAGAAACAAATAAAGATTATTATAAAAAAAGTGCAAGAAACAGGACTGAAGGTCGTGGCAACAGTATGTGACCAAGGCACCTCCAATGTGGCAGCTATAAACTCCTTATTGAAAGAAACACAAGAAACTTTCTTACGCAATGGACAAGAATATAAAGAGGGTTTTTTTGAGGTGGAAATGGATAAATTTTTTCCAATATATGATCCACCTCACCTCATAAAAGGTATGAGAAACAACCTACTTACAAAAAACCTTAAATTTACCATTAAAGGTAAAGAATGTATTGCAAAATGGGACCACATTGTGACATTGTACAAAAGGTGTCCAGGTTATAGAGGCGTGAAGCTGGTGCCTAAATTAACGGCTCACCATGTATTACCTGCATTAATACCAAAAATGAGGGTTAAACATTGCACTCAAGTGTTCAGCCAATCAGTTGGAGTAGCTCTTGGATTTATGGCAGGTAAGCAGTTTGTTATTTTTATTAATTTATTATTGTGAATGTTTATAGATACATAGCTTTTAATTTCCTATCTGTCTTTACTAATGTTACAATCGTGAAAATATCAGTCAGGTTTTTCAATGATATAGGCCCAAGTTCACCGACAATATAACTTATGATTAGAGCAAAATCTGTCGTTTAAACATGAATTTTTGTATGGGTAATCAGACCATTAATTTTAAACATCTGTTATTTTGTGGTTCAAAATGCCCCGTAGTCTATTATCATACAGCCAGATTTAATTGCCAACTATCGTGATCTGCGGGTCTACCGCGTAACAAAATGGTAATGAACATCAGACTCTGGTAATACACTTCGATACGATCGTGAGAGATTAAACTTCGAACTACCTTGTAAAAAAGAAAAACCTATCATGTAGTTGAGACTCCCATCTTCATGATCGGTATTTTTTAACAACGTAGCTCGAACTTTAATCTCTCACGATCGTATTGAAGTTTATTACTAGTGTCGATGTTCATTACCATTTAGTACGTTGGAGACCCGCTGAATATTGCCATAACCACCACCCTCGACAAAACAGATTTGTAATCGCAGTATGTTAATTTCAAACATGATGATGCTACTTCCAATCTTGTCATAATCTCTTAGTAGATATTTAAAACGCGCACAGAAAATGATAAGGTGGCCATGAGAAGACAAGCAATTGTTATCGATACAAAAAAATAATAATTAAGAAACAAAATAAAATAAAAACACTTGCATCTGAGGGCCATTTATTTATTTATTTAATTACAACGGTTGTGTTACAACCAATTACACTGCCAAAGTACATTAGCTACATTTTTCAGCAGAATCCTTTTGCTTACATTAAGTGAATAATGAGTGCGAAATAAGCCCTTAATAAGTCGAAGTGTGTGTGTGTGTGTGATCATATTGTTAATCAAACTAAGTCCAATGTAAATAAGTTTCGTTCATAATCATCATACTCGCCTGTTAAGTTCCATTGCTGAACATGGGCCTCCCAATGACTGCTACCATAAACGGTCTTTTGGGACATTGCCAGAATCACCACACTTGGTATACGGATTGCTGATTGCATGTTCTTAGCACAAATAAGGATGCTGTTGTCCATCCTCTTTACATGATCCCTAAGTCGCCTTTTACGACACGCTCAGACGGAGAGTGGTGGTCTATTCTTTACCGAGAATCACACCGATGGATAGTCGTGTTAATATATTTTATCTACTTTGCAGGATATGGAAGTCTAGAAAAGGAAAGTACCGACACAGCAGATTTACTCATGTTCTTCGATGATTTGTTTGACAGCGTCAATGGGAGTTTTAGCGGGATAAAAGGAGGAAAAATCTACAGGGCTGCAGTGACCCCAACCTCACCTCACCACAAATTGTGGAACTATAGTCTACCTATTCTCAAAACCATGAAATTTATTAATTCAAATAACCAAGGAGTAGTGCCTTCGTTGTCAAGCTGGATCAAAACCATAGAAGGGTTTAAATTAATTGTAAAATATTTAAATTCCAAAGGGATTAACTCTTTATTGCTGCGCAATTTCAATCAAGACGCGTTGGAAAACTTTTTTGGGGCAATTAGAGCTCATGGTTACAGCAACATTATGCCTACGTCGTCTGCATTTGAAGGAGCCTTCAAAACTCTATTAATTAATAATATTTCATCCTCACATTCAGTTGGCTCAAACTGTGAAAAAGATGACGGTGTTTGTCTCCAATCACTAAAATATTTTTTAGCGAAACCAGGAGACAACAGCTCTACTGAATGTGAAGGGGAAATTGACAGTGCTCATTTAAATGTAGAACTTTTAAATACAGACGACCTAATACAGAGCCAAACTCCAATGGACGTTGAAAGAAGCGCAGCAATAGGGTATTGCAGTGGGTGGATAGCACAACTTGCCAAAAAGCATATTTATAAAAACTGTGTGGCCTGCAGAAACAATATGGAAGCAGAAGAGCTACAAAGTTTCCACAAATATATAAAAATGAAAGAATTTGGCAACAAAAGGTGGTTGTGCTATCCTACAAGAGCATTGTTTGATTTCTTTGCCCAAGTGGAACATATATGTATAGAAATATAAGCAATAAAGAATATATATCGGCATATATAAAATTAATTATAAATGTAAATGTAAATTTATCATATATTACTTGTGCTGAACATAAAGATAATTTGCGTAATTATTTAATAAATAAAAGCACAATGTTTTTCATACACAATTGGTGCAAAGATATCAACAATGTTCTCATTGGAAAAATAACCTTTTGGGATATAAATGATCCTATGAAAGAAAAGGCAAATAGACACTATCTAAAACATAAAGGAAGAAAAAGAAAAACACAAAATAACATATTAAATGTATAATTTAGTTTAGGAGTACTTAGACTCTCATTTTGTACCTATAAATTCAATATTTTCCCAGTTTTTCGTATTTTTACATAAGTAAACATTAGATATTGATATAATTTTGATGTCTGCGACAGCAACACATTTTATGTAGATAAATTCAAATGATTGTTTGCCTTTAAAATAGCATGGTTAAATAGTATTCATGTAATGTTTATAAAAGTCGCAAAATATACAAATTTACACCATTGATTGAATTTAGAAGATATTTATAGCATAATAAGTGCATAAAAAAATATTATGTTGATTAATAAAAATAAAAATTTACACAAATAACCAAATACTTCTCAAAAATTTCTCTAACATATGCAAAATTGCAAAAAACCTGGATAAATATTGAATTTTCAGCCACAAGCTGGAGCATCCCTTTAATATGCAGTGTACATAGTTAAATTTATTTTATAATAAATTATGTTAAAATATTAACTGTTTTATTCATAATTTTCAATAACTCTTCCTACGTCACTTGACATATAATACGTACCTAGTATGCAGCGTACAGCTATAGGTATATGTAGCTATAGCTAGGTACCTATACCCTTAGTTCCCCTACCGAAAAAATAGATGGCGTTGCGGTTGATATTAAGGTTAATAATAAAAAAAGGCCGAGCTGCCTGTCTATGTCCGATATACTATTGTAGTCTTTGGCCTCACGTCTCATGATGAAATGAAAAGTTGCTAAAAAGTTTTCTGTCACCAAATAATAGCTAGATCTAGCTATAAAGTTGCTAAGTTGGCAACATTGATCGTATTGCGTCCGCATAATAAAGGGCTAATCGATTATTCTCGAAGAATCTAGAAACCTCTAGCGCCATCTACATGGTTCTAGTAACTCTAAAACATTCCGTATGTACTTAACTCTGCTACTCGATAACAGATGGCGTTATGTGTCGTAGCAGTTCTGTTGATACTAGATGGCGTTATGTGTCGTATAGGGATGTGAAAAAATTTAAAATAAAATTTAAAGTAAAAATAGACTTTAATGGATTATTTCCATAATCGATTAAAAACGATTTTTACTTTAAAAAAAATCGATTTATTTAAAGTAAAAATCGATTTTAAAACGTGATTTTATTTTTATGAATAATCGATTAATAATCGATTTTTTTATAATCAATCATGCAATCAATTATTACCGATTTTTCATCTGAAACCCCCCTAATATCTCCATAATATTACATTAACGCCATCTGTGCATCTATGATGGCATTCCTTCTGTGTTTGTGAAACAGTTTAGTAGATTTATTTAATCAATCATTCACTAGATGGATTCAACGAACTGTACTATTTCACCGACATTTGGTTGATATGTCAGTCATTCATTATTCGTTGGTGAAACTTCATTTTTCAAACGACAATTTTGAAAGTTTTTCATGACTAAAAGTGTTTGGTGTTATTAAAAGTCTCGTTTTTAACAATGTCTACGACTAAAAGGACGTAAAGTAGTTGGCGCCAATATTATGGCGTTTATTTTGAACTTATTTGACGAATTAGCAAAAAATCAATTAATATAACAAAATCGATTATTTATTAATCGATTTTTCTTGCTACAAAAAAAATCGATTTTTTAGGTACAATGTCACATCCCTAGTGTCGTAGCAGTTCTGTTGATACTAGATGGCGCTATTCTAAGTATTACATTTCAACCGACGACGTAACAATTAGGGATTTCGGTCTCGAGGGTATTTTCGGTCCCGGGACCAGTATCGGATTTTTAAAGCCAGTCCCGGGACTCTCGGGAAATTCGAGACCAAATTAAAAATTATCGAGAAAAACTTAAATACTGTCAAAAGTGAAAAAAATTGCTTCTGTAATTAAAAAAAAATTACGCATACGTAAAAAACAAATTCCTAACAACTTTTTAATAATCTGTTGGACCTCCCTAGGCGTTAGCGACGGCTCTACATCGGCATGGCATACTGAGTATGAGGTTATCAATTGTCACCTGTGGAATAACGCTCCATACTCCGGAAAGATGTGAAAAAAGTTCTTGTTCCGTGTTAAAATTTTGGGGAAGATAGCTGAAAGCTCTTTTCACGAGCAAATCCCACGCATGCTCAGTTTGCTCAGTGGGATTGAGTTCGGCGGACTGAGCAGGCCACTAAATACCCTGATATTGTACTCGCTGAACACATTCATCACCAGCCTTGATGCGGTGTGTACACGTGCATTATCGAAGGGGAGGATGGAGGGGAGGGATGACCAGAGGGTGCAAGCCCTGGCCACGGTATTGCACCCATTTAAATTGCCTCGTATCCAAACGTGGTCTGTTCTTCTACCCAGGCGAATTCCAGCCTACACCATAATCGTTCCGCCTTGGTAAAGATGAACTTCCTGAGGATTCTGGAGTCGACTCTTGCGACCAGGAATTCGCCAAACACGAACACTCCTTGAAATGGGAGAAGTCCGAAGCGACAGTCATCGGTAAACAGAATACCTGCCCACTCATTGTCGGAAATTTGCGTTACCCCACAATAAGCGATGCCCTTGATTTCCACGTCGCAGAGCAGGAACTCTTAGCGGTCTGCGAGCGTGAAGATTGATTTAATGTAATCTTCTGGCAGTTTGGTCACTGACAAACACTTGGTGCTGGAGTCTTCCTACTAACTGCCGAAATGTAATCTGGGGCTGCCTTATTGCAGCAAGCTGCAGAAAACAGTCTCTAGGAAGTACCCCTGTATCTTCCTCGTTGATACTTGGCTATATCTCCTGTAGCCCTGTAGCGTGCCCATAATCGGCTAATTACTTCTTGGTTGCGTGTTAAGAGCGTCCGAAATTTCGCGTTGACTGTGCCCAGCTTCCAACATACCCACAGCCCTGAGCATCTCTTCCCGCATTAAATGACGAGGTGATATCATGCTCAGAGTCACAAAAATTACTAGAAAGCAGCAATAAAATTGTGCTTCACAAGAAAAAAGAAACGAGAACTGAAAATAATCTCCATCTCTTTACGTTTCAAAACCCGATATTGCGAGCAAGTTAAGTTTTCCCTCCTTATTTCAAAAAGCTTTTGCTTCTCTTGTTAGAGTTTTTAAAATTTCGAACAATTATTTTATGCACTTTCACGACTTTCAACCTACATTTATAATTATTAGTGGCCAGTACTTATAGTATTGTCAATACTCTGAGGGCCAGTACTTTTTGTAAAGGCTTTTCACAAATAACTAGTTGATAGAATTTGCTTGTTCCCTAGACAAGTTGTTTGAGTAGTGTATCAATTAAAAACCCTCATTTCGAGTCTACAGTCAGGACTATTGTGAACGCCGAGTTTGGTTCCAGCCAATCAGCTGACTAAATTGACCTGTGACCGGGCTGCCGACCAGCGAGACAACGCGCTGCCCGCGCCATCGCCATTACGAACGTTTTATAATGGTAATATCTAGTCTCGAAATTCCCGGGAGTAGTAAGTTTCGGTCTCGGTCTCGGTCTCGATGAAAATAGTTACGAGACTCCCGGGACTTCGAGACTCGAGACTCCCGGGACCAAAACCCTAGTAACAATAGCAATTCATGAACACAGCGTAAACGTGGAACAGAGATCTGTGATCTAGGTAGCCACCATAGCTGAAAGGTGATTCTTATGGATTGAAGGTGTGATGAATGGCTACTGTGATAGGTAATTCAACAGGAAATAAAAAAATGTTTTAATGTTTACCACAATATTTATTTTGATCAAAGACATTAAATTTAGGTTTAATCTCTTTGATTTTGATATACATTACTGGAGAAGACTTCAGAAAATTGATTAATTTGGTAACACGTCTAATTTCCCGTGGCGTAGCGTGGACCAGGTAATCTAGACGTGGGTGAAGTCGCATCGGCGACCCCTTTTTTCAGTAGGTAGATCTATCCCCAAGGCCAATTCAGAGATTCTACCGTATTTATAACTGCACCTCATAGTTGAGACAAACAAATGCCCGACTAACGTTGTTGCGACTTACGGAGCCACTACTGTGGGCCGCGCACGAATGTTTTGACGTATAGTAACGTAAACGAAAGCAAATTTTGATTTTAACATACGATGAATCTATCGCATTTTTGTTCAATTTTATGCAATAAACGCACTTGTTCCATGAAAATGTAAAAATATTGCATGTATTTCCAAAAAAATATAATGGATTACACGTGTATTCTTGGTTTTAAATTTGGTTACGTTTACGTTACTATACGAGGTGCATTCAATAAGTACCTAGCCTCATCGCCAGAGGGCGCTGTAGTTTCAAAAGAGTTTTACTACAGTGTAGCACATTCTTTTTAAATTCTTTTTTCAAATTTTCATTCCAATCCCTTCATTTGTTTTAATTTGACAACTTATGGAAGCCAACGTGTCGATCGGTTTTACAAAAATGGAAAAAGAGCAATATCGTTCGGTGATTCGATTCCTATTTTTGGAAGGGAAAACGCGCATCGAAATCAAAGAGCGCTTGGATGCTGTGTACGGTGACTCTTCTCCATCGATGGCCACCGTCAAGAATTGGTTCAACGAGTTTGCACGTGGCCGTACGTCGGTTTTTGATGAACCACGTCCAGGTGCACCGAAAACAGCTGCTACGGAGGAAAATATTAAAAAAATCCATGATCTCGTATTGGCAGATCGCCGATTGAAGGTTCGGGAGCTAGCTGAGACTGTAGGCATTTCAGAAAGAACAGTGCATCATATTCTTCACGAGGAACTCGGCATGAGAAAGCTGTCGGCGCGATGGGTGCCGCGTTTACTCACACCAGAAAACAAGCGCAACCGTGAGACCACATCGGAGACGTGTTTGGCGCTGTTTAAGCGGAATCCAGCGGAGTTTTTGCGTCGTTTTGTGACCGTCGATGAAACCTGGATCCACTGGTACACACCAGAGACCAAGGAGCAATCAAAACAATGGATCCAGACCGGGGAACGTGCTCCAAAGAAGGCGAAAACTGTAAAATCGGCCGGAAAAGTTATGGCCACCGTTTTCTGGGATTCACAAGGTGTGATCTACATCGATTACCTCGAGAAGGGTAAAACAATTACAGGGCTTTACTATGCCGATTTATTGGGCCGATTCGACGCCGAATTAAAGAAAAAACGACCCCATCTGGCGAAGAAAAAAGTGCTGTTTCACCACGACAACGCACCGGTTCACACGTCTGCCGTTGCCATGGCCAAATTGGTCGAATTACGCTACGAATTGCTGCCCCATCCACCGTATTCTCCAGATTTGGCCCCTTGTGACTTCTTTCTGTTTCCTAATCTGAAAAAATCACTCGCCGGGAATAGATATGGATCGAATGAGGAGGTCATCGCCGCCACGGAGGCCTATTTTGCAGAGTTTGACAAAAACTATTTTTCGGACGGATTAAAAAAGTTGGAGCATCGCTGGGCTAAGTGTATCGAACTAAAAGGAGACTATGTTGAAAAATAAATTCCCACTTTTCCAAAATTTTCGTTTACTTTTTGTAGGCTAAGTATTTATTGAATGACCCTCGTACGTCAAAACATTCGTGCTCGGCCCACAGATCGCTGTACCGACGCACGTTGCCTTGACAGCATGTAGTTGCAACGCACTCGCCAAGGTTCGTTTTCCATACCCATTACCCTGCTATATTTTCTTAAGTACCTATGTCGGGATCGACTTTCAGTCCAACCACACTCGGTTGATCAGTATATTACTTCCGTAACTCAATAACTGGCGGTTACTCTGGTGGACAGTCTTTCGGGCTATAAGAATAGAATAGAATAGATCTTAATTTCATGTAAACCAGATACAGGCACTTATGAAATATCGAGACTAGGTGCACAGTTCCAAATAGTAGGTCCTATGGAGAAGAACCGGCAAGAAACTCCATGGAAACTCTTTTAAAATAATAGATTACAATCTTGATCAGGTACAATGTCGTGGTAAGAGCTGCGAGAATAATGTAATTTAATGTGAATAAAAATAAGAATAGAATAATAGATTGCCTCTGAATAAGATTGCCATGCCAGTTACAAGCTGACCAGTTACGACAGTCGGCACCCGTTCACGAGCATGACTCATGAGTAGGGCTTCCAATACCGGGATCCCGGACATTTTTTGTCTTTTTTCAATACCGGTATTGAAATGCCCAATACCGGGATCCCGGTATTGGTGATTTTATTTTATTTTCAGTAGAATCTACACAGTGACAATCTTGTTCTATTGCACATTATATTTCCAAACAATTTTTGTATCTGCGTATGTTTTGAACACGGCTTTTTTAATTCTCTAGTGGTTTTTTTGCTGATGATAGTACCTTAATTATAAGATATGATAAAAATAGAAATAATGAGTGTAATTTCAAAGATGCATTGCAACAATCAATTGACTGGCTTAAACAAAATAATTTAGTATTAAATTTAAATAAAACTAAAATTATGCAGTTTCAACAAAGAGCTACCACTCCTAGTATTAATCTAACTTTCGATAATAATAGAATTGAAGAAGTAGAACATATAAAATTTCTAGGCTTGACAATTGACTCTAAACTGACTTGGAAAGAACATGCATCAAGCCTAGTTTCAAAATTGAGTAGCTTTGCCTTTGCTCTCTATAAACTTAGGAAAATAGTTAGCCAGACAGCTGTCGTAACTGCGTATTATGGCTAGGTAGACTCCATATTACGTTACGGAGTAATTTTTTGGCAAATTCCTGCGAAAAACATGACATTTTTAAAGCACAAAAGAAGTGCATCAGATCCATATGCAATCTCATCTGAAATCTTAAAATAAAAATTGTGTGAAAAGATTATAAATTTCATGGCGGATCACCAATTGGACTTCAATTCAATACACATCTTATTGGTACAAAATCAACTTCAGGTGAAGGTTCTATGTCAACTGATGTTAACTGTGTCTCGAACACAAAATGATCTGCCATCTAATGAAGCCAAACTTACAGATTATTTTAAAAGTTCTGACTCTATGAAACTGGTAGAGACCAGATTAGTAGCATTAGACGGTCTACCATTAAAAAAATATTATATTACTTAATGTTGATTGTTAAGAGATTTTGTTTGAAACTTAAAGTTTCTATATAAAAAAGTGAATTAAAATAAAAAAGCTGTTTAAAAAAAAATTAAGCTTATTAGTTACCAATTTTATAATAAAAAAATATTTTGGAAAAAATTGATGTTAATACCGGGATCCCGGTATTGGAAATTTTCTTGATGGTATTAATACCGGTATTGAAAAAGTCCGGTATTCAAAACCCTTACTCATGAGTTTGGCGATGCTGACGCAACTCAACCACAATGAAGGCAACTCAACGACCCCACACACAACGCCACCATCAGCGAGATATTTTAGTGAGCATGACACACTCATAGTACCTGACAAGTAGTTATTTAGTAAATATTATTAATTATTAATATTTTTATGAAAACCCTCACCAGGACATGGAGGTTATTTTTATTTATTTAAAGTGAGATGGGTTTGTTTTATAATGGGAACTATTTTCCAGAATAGCTCCCCTGAAGGTAGAAATTAAAATGCAAAGTCAGAAGAAAGAATGAAAGAAAATACATTTAATCGGACTATCTAGTCCGTAGTAGTATCAAATTTTTTCTCTGTGCATTGTGTTGTCTAGTATCTACTAGACAACACAATGCACAGAGAAAAAATTATAATAAAAAGATTGGCAAAAAGAGAAGAATTAAAAAAAACATGTGCTGTGCCATTACCGAATGGTTTGCCAAATCAGCATTTGCTGGGTATAAGAATACCCAGTGCTGGTTTTCAGTTGGCACCCTTGCAGTATACACAGACCGAGTTCAGCCCATCACACTTTATATACATAAAAATAACCCTCCATGTCCTGGTGAGGGTTTTCATACAAATAGCCCGAAAGACTGTCTACCAGAGTAACCGCCATTAATTGGGTTACGGAGGTAAAATACTGATATTCAACCGAGTATGGTGAACATTATGACTGAAAGCCGACCCCAACATACCTACCTACTTGAGAAAATATAGCAGGGTCTGGATAATGAACCTTGGCGAGTGAAAAAATTCTGTTGCGACCCCGTGCGTTGCAACTACCTACATGCTGTCGAGGCAACGTGCGTCGCTACAGCGATCTGCCGCGGCTGCGTACGTCGCGTCGCATCCACGTGCTTTCGAGGTAACGTGTCGCAACAGCGATTTGTCGCCCGGTGCGTCGCAACGCAACCCCGCCAACACGTGCTGACGGGATAATGTGTGTCGCAGTAACGATCTGACGCGACTCCGTGCGTCGCAACTAGGTACGTGCTGTCGCAACAACGTTAGTCGGGTATTTATTTAACGCAGCTATGAGGTGCAGTCCGTATTTGTATACATAAAAATATATCAAAATACACATGAAGTCTGTCACAGTATAGATTAAGATGCGGCTGGGGTGGCCAGTGGAAAATCGGTGGAATTGTGTACAATTCCTAGGTTTCATACATTTGCCCAGACAAAAGTGATTTGCTAACTGTCTTCTGCGATTTAACAGTGTAGCATTCGTTAATATGCAAATTAACTAGGTAAAGTGCAGATGTCTACTACCTACTTTAAGTAAAATTTCACACTTTAACGGATCGTACCCGGTAATTTGCAGATTACCTCGTTAATGAGCATATTAACGTATTCCGTATTCTAACGGTAACATAATTTAATATACTTACGTTCACATTCATGATAATTATGGCTAGCCAAATTATGAAATGGCGACACATACGACAGATTAATCAGTCACATTGGAGAAACTATGATTTTTAAACGTATAACATATAGGCTGACCGACATAAAGGCGCTGTTACATAAAGGCGCTGAGCAGACGACAGACTTTTTGTCCGGTGGACATTGGTGGACATACGAAGATGTCTGACCAACTGGAATAGGTATATATTTTAATTAGTTTGCTATCTTCTTGTTACTTTCCGTAAGAAACGTACGTAAGAAATGACAAAAATGTTCATGTCAGGCTAACCCACAAAAATAAGACTGAATTTCAAAATTAAAAAACAGTTTGGGTGATGTTTAGATTTTTAGAAAATATCGAAACTTCTCAAAACTATCGCTGTAATCATGTCATCAAAAAATAACCAATCAAAACGGAAATTTTCTAGCCACTACAAAATTAATTTGCGACTGATAATAATATTCTGTAATACTGACTTGAGTGGTATTCAATTAGGTTTGCGAAAATTATTGATTATCAAAACTGCCAACTAGTGGAGATTAATACAAAAACTTAAAAATGAGCTGCATAAACGGGAATACTATTAAAAAAAAATGGAGTGCGATAAATGTGGTAGACGACTAGAAATACTGAGTGAGCGTTAGATACTGACTTTTTTGCGGGTATGTGTGCAAATCCTTTATTTAAAGTGAGCTGCACTTTATCTCGGCTTGTGAGTTGTGTGGTCATAGTTGTAACCACAGAACACCTTGTTGTTGTAACCTATCTTAGGTTCGGACTGTGATCATGTGCAAATCGAGTGGTGCCGCGGAAGCGGCTGGCGAGTGCCAGGGTCGACTTCCATATCACTTTCTACCACTAGCGAATACTTTTTACTAAATAGGAACTCCGGGTCAAGTAATTTTGATTAATATTCTTTGTCAAACCCACTTTTAATGAGGTACCCAATAAAGTGAAGCTCACTTTAAATAAAGGATGTGTCAAATATTAAAAGTTATACGAGATAAAAAGTTGTTACCCAAACAAAAACCTCGTCACTCAAATATTATCTGCTGCCAGTTTTAATTTATTGGTAACTAATATTAGTGTTTATTAGTCGCTGCGTTCATGTTTTGTGATCGCTCACTTAGTATTTTTGTAACCAGTTTTTAGAATTTTTGACACCTTTCATTTGAAATTTATAGTCACTCGTTTAAATATCTACTACCTAGTACCTACCCAATCAAAGTGGGTAGGTCGTATGTATACGCGGGCCCCTACGATCGACTGATTTTATTAGTGACGCCACTAATGCCACTTTAAACATAATATTTTATAGACATGTTTAATAATCAGTACCTATACCCTAGCAATTTCCTAGCACTAACATCACAGGATGGTCCCCTAGAACAATTTTATAATATTACAGAAACCAAGTAAGTACCTAGTAAAACATAAATGTAAAATAATACTGTTTACCATTGAAGTAAATAATAAGTAAGTACAAAATACATACAAATGTTACACGCGATTATAGGAATAATGAAAATATATGAAAGCCTCTCGCGCGGTATAAAGGGGACTGATATTTAATTTATGACTATTATAGTTTACTTTTTATCACTCAATAAATCTATACATCATAATTATTAACAAAAAAAATATCTGCTCTTACACCAGCTATATGTTTGAATCCAAACATGCTTGCAAAAGTGATTCTCAAGGTAAAACTCTGAAACGACATACTTCATTTCATCCTAGTTGCTTTGGTTCATAATTTGATGATATCTGGTTCAAACCTTACTTGGGTTCAACAATACAACCTACCACAATTTTTACACTATTTCTCGTTTTTCTTTACAATAATCGAGCTTTGCTGAATTCAAATTATATATTTAACAACAATAAAATTAAAATTGATAAATAAATAAATTCATGTGCTTTTACATCGGTTACTATAAAAGTATTTTAAAATTATAATTAAACAATATTAGGTAAAATTTTATAAAAATAGAAAACGTATGTTCTCCTTTTACTGCAATAAAATAATTATGGAGTTTAAACAGTGGCGGATTTGCCAGCAGGCTGATTTGAGCCTAAGGCGGCAAATTTTGGAGACCAAATAAATAAGGTCCTACTTTATTAGCGGAGGTCCTTTTAAGGGGTTGTTATTGTTATTGTACTTATCTTTATGAATAACTTTTACTATGGGACTACCCATGAAATCACAAAAAACAATTAGCTGTTCCATACATTTAGTCGAGTAATATTGAATTATTTGTATGGAACAGCAGATTTTTTTCGTGATTTCGGGGTTGGTCTCATTATATATTTTTTTCATAATGATTAGTACTATAACTCCTTATAAGGTACTCCGCTAAAAAAAGGACCTTATACAGGATATTTTTTTTATGTGGTGCGCATTATTTGTAGGTCTCTGTTTAAATGCAACCGCAGTATTGGGATGGGATACACTTTAAAACAAAACGAAAATTCGACGGCATTATTTACTAGCGCAACCCATACAAAATCATATTTTTATTTTGTGATGAAGCGAATTTTAGTACTGCGGTTGCATTTGGGAACGGACACTGAATCAGTCTGCAAATTTTGCACGACATAAAAAGAATCTTGTATATAATATATACAAGATTTTTTTTATGTCGTGCAAAATAATGTACATTCGGTAGAAAGGACAATGGGCAAATTGGCCCAAAGTGCCCACAGGGTTCACACATAGTACATTCGAAAGAGCACGCTTAGCTGATTATTTTTTATTATGGGAGTAAAAAAATCGGTCCTGCAGGAAAAGATATTTTGAGACAAAGACATTTTTAAGTTTGAACCTAAACATATGAACTTTATGAAAGTTAGCAAATAAAAGTTATATATTCTGGTAGATTACATTATTCCTAACATGTTTTATTAAGAAACTGAAGCGCTATGTGAACCATACAAAATATTTTTGAGTTTCAAAAAATATGTAATTATTGTTGTAGTTGATTATTAAAGGTGTCCCTAGAGTAGACACCTAGTGCATTTAAAAGAGCACACTGAACATTTATTTTTTTATTATGGGAGTAAAAAATTCGGTCCTGCAGGAAAAGATATTTTGAGACATAAAGACATTTTTAAGTTTGAACCTAAACATATGATCTTTATGAAAGTTAGCAAATAAAAGTTATATATTCTGGTAGACTACATTATTCCTAACATGTTTTATTATGAAACTGAAGCGCTATGATGTGAACCATACAAAATATTTTTGAGTTTCAAAAAATATGTAATTATTGTTGTGGTTGATTATTAAAGGTGTCCCTAGAGTAGACACCTAGTGCATTTAAAAGAGCACACTGAACATAGATTTTTTTATTATGGGAGTAAAAAAATCGGTCCTGCAGGAAAAGATATTTTGAGACATAAAGACATTTTTAAGTTTGAACCTAAACATATGAACTTTATGAAAGTTAGCAAATAAAAGTTATATATTCTGCTAGATTATACTATTCCTAACATGTTTTATTAAGAAACTGATGCGCTACGTGCACCATACAAAATATTTTGGAGTTTGAAAAAATATGTAATGTCCGAGAATTGAACCCGCGACCCCTATGTACGAGCAGTACCGTAGATAGACTTACGTTTAACCAGTTTGCCAATCGTGCACCAAAAAGAATCCAAAATATTAAATTATAATGTAATTAAGTTGCTGGGAAAATTCGTAATACTAATTGATTATAACTCTGGAACGGCAGGATGAAATTTAAAAAAAATGAGAATATAGAGTTACACTGATGTCCTTCATCGATTAGCACCGGTGTCAACCGTAGGGGCAAGCTTTTTTAATTTGGACCAGCGTCCATAGGAATTTGCCCATCCTCCTTTCAACAGAAAACGATTTACAGAAATCTTTTTGATGTTCGTGCTGTCTGAGTAGCAACAAACGTAATTAAATTTTAATTTATATTTTTTCTGTTGAAATTTCTACCGAATGTACATTATTTTATTGTGTAAATAGCAAACCATTACCCTGTGTTATATAGTAGTACATTATTGAGCTTTAAATAGCTCAGAAATATATCAATTCTTTTTGTGCTTCTATATCTACAATGCGCATTTGCATAAACAAACTAGGAACTGACAATTATAGACGTAAGCGGCAAAATTTTTAACAGCCTATACTCGGAAAATGTGTATATCCACCGTTGCGTTTAAACCCCGCTCTGTTACGAATTATACACAATTTTTGTACATAAAATTATTAATTAATTTTTTACCAAGTTATTATAAATCATGATTACACAAAATAATCAGCTTTTTACAGGAAAAATAAACTTTAAAAGCGTACATTATTTATACTAAATGAAAATGTAAGTAAACCAGACAGAGGACCATATTTTACATCAATTTTATACATAGCAAACTATCCTACTTTCATTAGTAAATACAGAGGCTTTCTGTATTTCCTTAACTTATAAGTAAAGTTTTAACATCCGGCATAATACATTGAGGGATGTTCAAATATAAATGTGGCTGCCCGGTAAATAATGGATAATCCCGCAACTGCTTGCACAGGGGCGTAGCTAGTAATTTGGTCCAGGGTGGGCACTGATACAGGTCCTACCTTGTTGAAACACTTCTCGATGATTTAGAACTTTGCATATATACGTACAAAATGAAGGTCCAATAGCCACAGCAACTTGATATTCGTACACTTCAACCCATATAACCTAGGAAACAGTTGTCAGGGCTTCCCTTTCATCCCTACTGAGGAATTACTTTATAAGAGTGCTTTTTTCTTGTGAAGTAAGTCGTCATATTAACAGACGCCAGGTTCTCTGGTCCGCTGGATATTCTGGGGTGGGCCGTGCTCCCTGTACTTCTTTCTAGCTAAACCAAAGGCGAAAATTCAGGGTTAAAAAAAAAAAAAAATTGTGAACTGCTAAGGTTATTTTATTTATTTTTGACTACTATTTAAACTATTTTAAACGCTCGCCAAAATTATTTTTGTACCCTACCCGCATTCTGCATAATTATATTATTTTTGCTCACCAAAACGATTATATTATTATTATATACCTACACCAAATATTGTTTGAATAAAAATGTAAATAAAAAGAAAAGTTAAAAATACTAAAAGAATTTCACCCAAACACGAACGCTGTCACAGTAGTTTATGGTGGTTTTTGGGCCGCCCCTAAGCCGCGAACATGTACATGTGGCTGGCAATTTGTGGTATGATTCGAGTTTTTACAAAATGCCGGTCACATTGTAGAATCACAAAACGGCAGCTGAATTGCTGTAAAAGCTGTAAGTTCTGTAAATCGGTTAGTTAAGGTTTACGCGGATTGTTGTAGCAACGCATTCAACAAAGTTGACTGTAGTTACTAGATTAAGGATCGAACTCTGCTATTTCAATCGTGTCAGAATGGTCTCGTAATTGATGGTTTTTGCAGTGTCGTTCAACTTATTTTGACTTCTATTGCGTAGGTAATAGAAGTAAAAGTCGGTCATTTGTCATGTATTAATTGTCGTTCTATAGATTTTGACTACTATTACCTACGCAATATAATTATTAATTTGTACGCCTATTTAGGCAAAACATGTTGGAACATTTTTTTTAAAATATTTTTCAATTAATATGACCTGATTGTTAAACTTACACATGTTTTATCAAATAAATTTTTATCTTATCTTATCTTACGCAATAGAAGTCAAAATCGGTTGAACGACATTGTAAAAACCAACAATTACGAAACCATTCCGACACGATTTAAATAGCAGAATTAGGGCCTAGAGCACCCTGAGCAGATCGGCTAGGTTAGGTTAGAACTGCGATCAAAGACGCGCAAGCAGAGCGAGCGCTTGATCAAAGTTGGTGGCGGTTTCTAGATTAGGGCACCCCGAGCAGATTGTTGGGAACTATCAGCTGTATTGTAAAGCGACCGGCATTTTGTAAAAAGCGGAATCATACAAATAGCCTGCAACATATACACACAAAAGAAAGTAGTAAATATGATGAATATTGTCAACGTAAACTGGTGAGTATTTATTCGTTTTGTCAGCGATTTTTTGGTAGTAAAACAGGTACATTTTTGTTACGCGTTTAAAAACAAACCTTTATTTTTTTAAACCTATACATAATATTTCTGTTTGCATATCTTGCAGTAAAAAAGTAAAAACCGACTTCAAAAAACTAAAAAGTATAAAATAATTTTCTTAAAAAATTTAACAGCTTCTGAAGTGGGGGCCACTGCGAAGCTAGGTGATTGAAGAATTATAGGCCCCGACTTCAGAAGCTGTTAAATTTTTTAAGAAAATTATTTTATACTTTTTAGTTTTTTGAAGTCGGTTTTTACTTTTTTTTTAAAGTTTATTTTATTTTTCAATTTTGAGTGGCATAAACAATACATAAACATGAGATTACAGCAATCGCGAGTGATGTGCTGTTATTCATTCAAGAGTTCCATTGTCTATCTCCGAAGATCTTCATCAGATCCTCACCAAATTTAAATGGGAACACTTCGAAAGTATACCCTTTCAAACAAAAAAAGAATCATCGAAATCGGTTGGCGTGATATTGAGTTATTCGACCATTTGTCGCGCACATACTTAATGTAAATTTAAGACTTATATGGTTTTCTCATGGATCCCATCGTCAGAACTGGGCCAAATTAAAATGGGACCATTCGGGAAGTACCAGCTTTCAAATAAAAAGAGAATCATCAAAATCGGTACACGCAGTCGAGAGTTATGAGGTAACAAACATAAAAAATAAAAAAATAAAAATACGCGTCGAATTGAGAGCCTCCTCCTTTTTTTTTGAAGTCGGTTAAAAACTGCTTCGAGGGATATTTTTTAAATATAGCAGTATTTCTATTTGCATAGCTTTCACTACAATAATTAGAAAGAGGCCAGCGGAGGATGAGTTGCCCATATAAACCATCGATGATATAAACGCAATACCAAAATCATTTAAAATTCGAGCATATTTCCACCATACTATGATATTACTCATATTCGAATAGTATTTAACTAGGTTCCTAGGCCTTTTTTTTTGTTTCTAAATACCTAAAACGAAAAGTACGCGAATTGCATTTTGCATGTTTGTACGGCATAAATTACATGTTTTCTTCTTATTTGTTTTGTATTAAAAACATCAATATTTATAAAATGGTTTATACAGAAACATAGCTTATATTGTCAAATTACGGATTACTTATCAAATTAAAAGTTTAAAACATTAAATTTTCATTTATTAGATATTTTTGGTATTACGGAACACGATCTTTAAAACAAATTCTGAACGGCTCTAGTCAAACAAAGATAGCAATTTTCAGGCTAATTTTTGTAGTCGCTTCGAATCGCAGTAGCCCGTAGCCTCCATCGGACTCTTATTAACAATATCGCTACTGAAAGTAAGATGCTTACGCTATGAATTATTTTTTTTGAGGCTTACGTTTCCCCATGTACTTAGCTAGGCTTCCCTTCAAGCAGTTGCGCGGGGAAATGCTTTATTTACCGAGCACCTCGTGTAAATAGAGAAAACATACTGTTAACTAGCAGTCTTCTACAAACAACTAAAACTAAGAACTCACATCTATTTTTTGCATTGCGTATTAGTATTGAGATCAGTTATCAATTAAATTGTACCCAATCAATGTTTTCGAACGTATATCAGGTAAAGTGATCCTACACATAATAAGGATGATCTAATCTTACGATAGCAAAAGTGATTTATACCACGTCTAGGATTTCATAGAAAAATACAAGTGAATATAATTATAATAATTATAAACTACAAATACAAATAACATCGAATCACAATAAATGAAATAATGGAATCAACCATTTTAAAACAGTCTTGCAAATCGGATTCGAATTTGAGTATTCTTTGGATGAAATTATATGCAACTTCGCGCACCTATCCGTGCCGAACGAGCCATTTGCGACTGACGTCATCGGATTCGGTGAGTACGGTGTAGGCTGTCCAGAGCGGGTGGCTCGATTCTGATACGTCATCCGTATTCTGCCCCAACAGTTTCGCCTGCGCACTTGTTTCCGATAATTTGCATCCAAGTCTCATAAAAATTTAAAATGCAGCTTTGATTGCGATGGTGTAACTAAGTATTATAACTCATACTACTTAGTTACACCATCGCAATCAAAGCTGCATTTAATCATTCAATCTTCAACATCCGCAATACACAACTACTGATAAAATAATGGATGCGATTCGGACAATATTGAAAGTTCGGCGCGTACTATGGTGATAGGTGCACGCAAGAACCTTATACAAATATTCTTGGGTGCACGAGACCATCAGTAAGTTCGATTACTGCAGCGCGTTTAGGTGTGCGTTCACCTTAATTTACTAAATAGGTAATACATAATTTCTTTACTTTTAAAGCGTCTGATTGTGTATAGAACACAGATCTATTTATAAATTAATCCAAAGAATCTCTATTCTATACACAATCAGACGCTTTAAAAGTAGCCATCATCATCTTCGGAAAATGAAAATATTGAGACTAAATTAGCATTAGTCTCGATCGGCGTCGTGATCACGTAGGTCTGGAGTTGATGGTCGGTGTAATATCAGAAGACGCTCTTGGGTGGCGGCACAGCCACCACGGCGGCTCCGGCACGCCCGGTGCTCAGAGGGGCAAGTTTACGCCAGCAGTTGGATTCAGAATCGTAAACTTCTACCACACACAGGTATTGAACCCCGTCGTATCCACCTGAGGCACCGATATGGTAAATTTAGAGTGTATTTGTGAGGATAAGATTACATCGGTTCACAAAATGCATAGATTGCGATAGCATAGAATACACAGCTTCTATAAAGTTCATTATTACCTGCCCGCCAAGCAGATGAAAAATACCCTCGGTCGTACTACTATTATGTCTTCTGTGCCGCGAGAATCACCGGCCGAGCAAATATCGGCAGTGTACGAACACTACCGACTTCGCTAGGCCCTTGACCCATCAAGCGATGCAAAGTAGACACAAGAGAAAATGTTTTGTTCGCAGGCGTTTGCAACTTAATGAATTAATCGCTATGTCATGGGAAAAATAACAGATAACGTGCGTATGCGTTTTTTATTTTCATATTGTGATCGCTTTGCTTATTGGTCATTTTTAACATGGCATAGCAAATGAAAACCTTTTTGGGACAGCCTACACCTGCAGGGGACTGCAATAGGCACATAAAACCCAGTTAATATCCAGTGCTGGACCTTTCCCAAAAATGAAGTATTGTAATAAGAACTCACCAACGGCAACGATCCGATCTCCGAGCAAGCAGGAACCGATTGCATCCCTGCCGTACGACAGTCGTGCCAGAAGGATCCACGAATCTGCAACCGGGTCGTACCGCTCGACGCAAGCCAGCCGGCCGCCCACCGTGTTGGCGGGCGCCTCGTGGCCGCCTAGAGCGTACAGAAATCCTCCCGCTGCGCACACCTGCAAACAATCATTTTAGTTCCAACATCGACACCTCCATAGATCGTCAAAACTCCATCCTGACTAATAGAATAGATCAATCAATCATTTTATTGTGGATCGGTGGTAATATAAGATATACAATATACAAGACAAGGCACTGCTGCGTCCTGCCTTTGTGGCATACAATATTATGTTAATTGTCAATAATAAAAACCATTGAAATTAATTAGTTGCAAATGAATGTTATAAGATATCAGTCTTATAACATTTGCGATTTCATTTTCTTCAATTAATTTCATGTTATAAGACTGATGTCTTATAACATTTATTGTTATTTATATAATAAAATTACAGTTTGTCAGAGTAGATCTTATCTTGAAGAAACATTTACAGATATTTAAAAAATCGTGCTGGTTGCTAGTACTTACACTAACGCCCCCACGTCGACGCGTCATGGGCGCACAGTTGGTCCAGTGGTTGGTAGCAGGGTCGTAGCACTCCACGGAGCGCAGGCACGCGCCGCCGTCGCGCCCGCCCACGGCGAACAGGCGCCCGCGCAGCGCCGCCACGCCGCACGTGCTGCGCGCGCCCGCCATCGGCGACACGATCGTCCACGTGCGCGAGCACGCATCCCATCTGTACGAGTAGTATGACCAAACATTACTATTAGGTACTGCGTAAAGAAGCGTCGCACAGTCACAAACCTGTCATTCCACACCAGTTTTACGTCGCCCGCAGATAAATGGTAAATCTAATGAATGCATTCGTTTGATTGTGCGATAGCGTCGCGTATAACGATTTCCCTGTCCATCGGTGGGTAGGTACGCTACGTACTGATAGTCCTAGAATTTATTATTATCACTAGAGATGCAGCGGATATCCCGTTATTTTCTAGTAGGTATCTGGCCTATTCGACCATTTTTTAAGTATCTGGTATTCGCCCAGGTACCTACTGGTTACTTACTATCCGGTTGGCAATTTATGCAAATAAAAACGTCGTTTTCAAACACAAATCTATTTATATCTATTGAATCATTATTAGACACGTGCATAATAATTAAATTGTTTACGTCATAATTTACGAAAACATTTACAGTACATCATCCATGATATTTTATTAGGGCGTACCTAATGAAATATCAAGATTTCTAACTGGCCCAGTCTGTCACACAGAGAGGGCTCCTGAAACCCAGCAGTAGGAAAATTTATAGACTGCTGATGCTAGCAAATACAGAAGGGTGCGATCAACTGGTCGAGTTTGTAGGGAAAGTCGAAAAAATATTTTGCATACAGATCTTTTTCGTTTGCCGACTTCTTCATTACCATGAGTTAAATCTAATATTCTAATATTTTCTTAATTAAAATAACTAAGACTCTACATAACTGTCTTCTCTTATTAGAAGTCTTTGGGAGCGTACCCAGCTTTTGGTGGAGGGTAAATCAGGAATTTTTACTTAGGAAGCACATAAATCTGCTAAATGTAAGGATGGCAGGCAAGCTCCAGGGGCAGCAGCATTTTATAAGTTCCTCAGTTGCGGACGCGGAAACGGAGCTCCGTTATAACCCTAATAAGCACGACGTTAGTAGTAACGTAGTGCTTATGCTTATTGCTTTTAGTGCTTATGATGTTGTAACGGTTGCTCTACAGCAACAATAATATAAAAAGGTATTAGATTGCCAATTACTAGATTATGAGCTGTGACCTACGGTTGCGCTGTTATGATTGTGGAAGAACAATCTCATAGTATAAATTACCTCTCCACTGAATTCAAGTAGATCCACCCGTCGTGGCCTCCTACTGCATACACGGGCGAGTTCGGTCCGTCGCCCAACACGGCGACACCCAGTCCATGTCGATGGGTATTCATTGGAGCTAGCACACTCCAGCTCAGAGAAGTCAGGTCAAAACATTCCACCTACATAAGACGAGTATAAATCTGTTGTCATAATTAAAAGCGTAAAGTGGTAAAGGGGAGAGTAGACACGAATGGTAACATGGAGAAGTAAACCAATGGAGTCATAATGACTAGGAAAATAGTGTGATCGATGACGGCAATAAACAGCGTATATCAAAGAGACAGTTGCAAATTATTAGAAACGACTTATGACGAAACACTTGTAAAAGATGATGTTTCCTTGCGTACCTCACACAAAAGGGTTAGATTCTATGTGAAATTTATTTTTTTACTACTTCGTGTATACAGGGTGGCGCAATATTTTTAGGCATTAAGGGTGGCATTCCTTTCTGTTATAGTTAGAGTTCTTAGTTTTTAACAAAAGGTATAGTCAACTCTATTTCCCAACAGGAATGTT
The DNA here is from genome assembly GCA_932294325.1 of Allophyes oxyacanthae. NCBI lineage: Eukaryota > Metazoa > Arthropoda > Insecta > Lepidoptera > Noctuidae > Allophyes > Allophyes oxyacanthae. The sequence goes on from OW028617.1 coordinate 9,014,940, forward strand.
TTCTTCTAACAACCGACGAAATTGTACTCGCCGAATTTGAGAAAATACAAAAAACTATTTCCGATACTATTATAACCCATACCATTTTTCTATGAAGATATACCTTCGTATGCAAGTAATTTTAAATAATACCCATATAAATGTTTATAGGGGGGGTACCTAGCTTTTGTCCTAGGCCGGGGGTAAATTAGGAATTTACAGCCATGCTAGGTTCGAACTTAGACGGGAACAACCATAAACTTAGAATATTTTCGGTTTACATCCTAAATCTATGGCTTCCAAATCTATGGGAACAACAAGCTTTTTTCTGAAATGCTGAAATCGAATGAATTTTAATTACCAAACCATAAAAATTAAAAAAAAACTCCATTAAACATCCGCTTGAATAATTTGCGGATGCGGATGTAAAATTTTACGCGGAAGTTCCTCACTTGCGGAAGCAGAAACTCTGTTATAACCTTAATAAGCACCCCGTCACTACTAACGTAGTGCTTATTAGGGTTGTAACGGTTGCTTCGATCAGTGTAAGGTACAGTGATTTTAAATTACTTGCATACGAAGGTATGTTTTCATCATAAAGTTATTATTACTAGTGGTAACGTTTATGGTTTTCATAGAAAATGTATGGGAAATAGAATTTTGTATTGTTCTCGAATTCGGCCAATACGATTTCGTCGGTTGTTTCGAGGAAACATTCAGGTTGGGAAATAGAGTTAATTGGCTCCCACTTAAGTTATTTGAGATATGACCATTTTTTTCGCTGACTGTAACTTAAATAAAAAAAGTAAAAACAGACTCTAAAAAACTAAAAAGTATAAAATAATCTTCATCAACTTAACAGCTTTTGATAGTCGGTGCCACTGTCAAGCGCATTTGTAATGCAATGTGCATTGAAGAATTAAAGCCTCGACTTCAGAACCTGGTAAGTTTTTTATGAAAATTATTTTATACTTTTTAGTTTTTTGAAGTCGATTTTTACTTTTTTTAAAGTTTATTTTATCTTTCAATTTGGAGTGACATAAACAATACATAAACATGCGATTACAGCAATCGCAAGTGATATGCTGTTATTCATTCAAGAGTTCCATTGTCTATCTCCGAAGGTCTTCATCAGATCTTCACCAAATTTAAATGGGACCACCTCGAGAGTATACCCTTTAAATTTTCAAAATCGGTCTGTAATTGGCGGAGTAAAAGCGTAACAAACAACCAAAAAAAAACATGCAGTCGAATTGAGAAACTCCTCCTTTTTTGAAGTCGGTTAAAAATGAAAACCAATAATTGGGTTTGTAATATCTTCAAAATCCACCCACATTTTCATAAGATCAGAAGTTCTCTGAATCCCCAAACTTTGCGCCACCCTGTAAAATATTATTAGTATATATTACAGTAAATATTATAATTTTCAAGATTTAACATCGCAAGCATAAAATATGGTACTGTATTTAGAGTCTTGAGTCCATCTCTGCCACCAACTACTACGAGTTTATTCTGCATCACTGCTACGCCAAACTGTAATCTTCTTGCGCCCATGCGCATAAATGGGGTCCAAGTATTAGTTCGGGGATCATACATTTCCATATTACTGGCACCCTAAAAATTTAACATAAGTTATTAGACCCGTTATTTGTGTTTATACATCTTTTGTTGAGAAATAGAATGTTTAAACCTTATATCCATCCATGCCACCGATAGCTAAAAGACGTCCAATAGTCGATGTCCGAGGCCTTGTACGATGCGAGAACAGTAAAGATCGTCGTTCAGGCAAAAGATGCCATTTCACAGCCTCCATTATTAGGGGTTGGCACTCTGGCACATTACCGCAGGCTAGCTCCACTTTATCTATTAAGTACTGTAAACAATATTTTTGCAGTTATAATCTAATATGCGGCATGTTGGTGCAGTAGCTAAGCGATTGGCTTTCTGTGCTACTTGTGGCCTACAAATAGTTGTTCCGGGTCTGGGTGTGTGTGCATGTGACATGTATGTTTGTAAATTGTACCCACAATACAAGAAGAACCCTAGAGAGGTAAATATTTTTTTCTAATGAATAAAAAAGAAAAATAATCTGAACTGATTGATTGCCTACAATGGAATAAATAAGGAGAATCAAAATATGCTAAGATTTCTATGACGGTGTGATAATAATGATACTTTACCTCAGATGAAAGCAGTGGTAGTTTAATTAACTTCAGCAATGTTGGCAAATGGGTTTCTCTGCCTGGAGTGTCATGTTGGACCCATGTCATAAGACTTTCGAATACATTTTCTTCAGTCACCACATTAAGATCATCTGATTTCAACAAGTTCGCCAACTGGTCAGCTAGCAGTGCTAGAAATTCTTGATGTTTCACCACCTAAAGATTTAGTTAAACAGTGTCATTGTACAGTTATTTTATTTTAATGTTTTTTGTACTGCAATAGATTGAAGGTTGTTTATATTTTTTATCTTTGTGAAAACTGCATTTCATACAATGAAGTTTGTTTATTATATTATAATTTGGCAAAAAAATAAAATGTTAAGAACCTGCATGAAGTTTTGGTATGTGTATTTTAAAGCACTTTTGTGTAAATCCAAACAGGACTGCTGTTCAGCAAACAAAGCTATTCCCAGACAGTTACAAGGGTCCAGCTGCTTCTTTAAAAAAGCACAACAAGCATTTGTGACTGAAGTAAGCTGCAACAAGCTCGATGTAGAAAGGAGCACCTCAACAGTTTCCTCTCTTAGTTCTGCAAATTAAAAAAACAATAGACAGCATCAGATTGTTTTTTTTTACATATCTTCAAATATAGTGCCGAATTACTGCAGCTGTTGTAATAACACCCCTCTTTTTAGTCAAGGGTTAAAAATGGAAACCCAAAACATGGTAAACTTTTAGTCATATTTTACACTACTACTTTGTGCTATATGAGAGGGATATAAACAATTTTAAGCTGCAGTGGGTATGCACTATAATTAAAAAACAGAAAACTATTATACTAGCCTATGGTGCCAGTGTAACAATAGTGCACAAGATCCTGAAGTGCTTGTGGGTCAACACGCTCCAGTGTTATTTCACTTGACTGTGCCTCCCTCAGGGAGCCAGTGAACATTGCTGCAAAATACTCGCTGCATGATGCAAGGAGGATTTTGTGTGCTGGAATTCTGTTATGAAGAAATTCCAATGTTAGTAAATTGTAATTACATATAATGTAAATATTATGGTTTCTTTGATTTGATCATTAATAGGATTTACAACAAAGAAAAATAATTTTGAGGGGTTGTTCTTCTTCAGTTTCGTTAAAGATTTACTGAAAGATTCTTTTAGCCTTGCTTGCGTTTAAAGTATAATTCCAGTCTGGTGCAGTGCTCATAACAAAGGAAGTGTGGTTCAATGGTACCACACTTCCTTTGCTATCTCAGCTTTACATGTTCTCAATTTATTCATTAATTCATGGCATGCTTTATTGAATAAACATTTTCTGGACAAGTTTAATATGAACCAAAGTATGGCATATATAGAGGAGGCCTACACCCTGCAGTGGGTTGACACAAGAAATTCTTAGGCGGAATATGAGATGTGGATCATGATAGAAATGTGAAGTAAACCACTACTTTTGATCTGTAATGTAACTCAATAAATCTGAGGTTTATATACCTATAAAAAAAAAAAAAATTGTCTTTATTGGAAAAATATAAGCCAAATAAAATGTTTAGGAAATGGTCTTAAATTACTTACCTATATAGGTACCTATGTAAATCTGAGCCAGGTTCATGACCTTCCGCGCAATACTGATCTTTTTATACTGATCTTTTCATAGATAAACGTAAATAAACAAACCTGCATCCTCCTGCAATAAGAATTACGTCGCACAATTTCTGAGACTGATAATAGCCAAATATATTCTTCAATGCTGATCCCGAATGTCCTTTATCACAAAAGAATTCATCTTGACTTGAAACACTTGAAAGACTTAATTGACTTAGTTCTCTCGGTAATCCTTCATCGATTGAATTGTTTGATATATTGTCCTTAGAAGTCTCAGGTTTCTGTGAATCACTAGTCGACATGGTTAAATTTGTAAATAGCAGCAAGAGTAATGTTTGAATTGTAAGATTCTTTCTTTCAAAATCGACACTTCACAGTTCACAACAAACAAAGCAAAATTCAACATGAACATTGAAATTCAACAAACGAAAACAAAGCGTCGCTTTTTGACAAAGACCACAGCAGACCACAGATTAGATTCTCACACAGACTACTGAGAGATACTAAGCAAAGAGCATACGTAGTATCCAGGGTTGCCAACTGTAGAACTTTTTTCCTCGTATATGTACACCTTAGAGGTGGTCTGTAACAGTTAGAAACCTGTTTCACCTGTTCCAGTTCCAGGGAAATAACAGTACCAAAATCCTGTTCCAAAAAAACAGCCTGTTACATTGGAACCAAAGACTCTTTGATTGCAACAGTTTTTTATTATAGTACCTACCTAGTTTCATTGAGTAAATATTTTCCCCAGTTAAAGCATTTTCATAAAATTTTCCCCAAAGGGGTATGCAACCTTTAGTATGGACCCGTGGCATCATTTTTTTTTTCTTTCGCCAGTAATGAAACTTAGGTTATAATTAGAGTACTATATAAGAAGTCCATAGAAGAAAAAATTAAGTCTCTAAGTCGTAACCTACCAGAGATATGACAGTTGCTATTTTGTTCAAATCAGGCGTTATTTTTATGGAAAATCAATATACACCGACTTATTATGGTGAATATCGACAGAGTTTTGTTAATAACAGTGCTCAGAGGACCTTGTGGCAAGTAACAGCAGCACGGGTTGATAGTTTTTTAGGCTTACATATCGAGACTCCTCCGTGCGTTTATACGAACGACTATAGCAGTGGTTATAAGTTAACAGTCAAAAGCCCGAAAATCTGTTAACGATGATCGACACTGTTTTGTAATAATATCTACGCTACCATCTCATGCAGTCCGACTCACTGCTATATCTATTTACTAACTCAGATTACCAACTTTTGGATTTGGGGTTTTGGTAGCAAAAAGGCAAATAAAACGTGTTTATCCAAACTAATATTATAAAGAGAAAAGATTGGATTTTTTGTATGTTTGTTTGTAATGTATAAACTCTAAAAACTACTGGACCGATTCTAAAAATTCTTTCACCAGCAGATTGCTACATTATCTGTGAGTAACAAAGACTATAATTTATAAAGATATCACGCGGGCGCAGCCGCTGGCGGAAGCTAGTTTATAAATAAAACATCTTTATTAATTGTCACTATAATCAGTTTCATTTTCAATTTCATTTCTTATAATAATAACTAAAAATGGACCTGGAGGAGCCAAGTTTTGTTGATATCTTCCCTAGCTGATATACCTTATTATAGAAATCACGTGGCAACAAAATCCAAGTGTCATTTTCCAGACTATGGATGAACAATATTGCCCTTTTATGGCGTTTATGCCTTCATTTGCACCTTCTAAAAATAGGTAAACAAAGTAACAGCCAAGGATTGTGCATTATTAAATTATATCTTTCAAATTCACGTATATTTAACGTGTCCTCTCTATGTAGTTCGATGATGAACGAACCATCGCTTCTTAAATGTTCTCCATAGTAGCTCCTAGCCTGACATAATTGATACGTTCCTAGTTCATGTATTATTAAGTCATCTAATTGGATTGTGGGGAAGTTACCAAGGCCAGGAATATTGGCCACTATACGCTCAAAATCGACTCGATGGTGATTGACATTTCTTTGATCCACGTAGTGCCTGAGATCTTTATGATCTTGAGTGTTATTAGTTATTACTTTTATTGACTATTGAGTCGGTCAACCGATGGTCCGTTAATGGTTTGCCGAATGCATTTAACACAGCAGCGGCTATTCTAAATTCATCATACAAATGACCTGCACCTCTATTAAAAAACTAACCTCTAAGTTGTCGAAACTGATTTTTAAAACTTCCATTGACAGTTCGACAACTCATCGGCACAGTGTTATCCGTCTAGAATAATTAGCCTGCTGAGTAGTCAATTGTGTCTCACCCACATTTTTAGAAAGAGGTATGTACGCGCGGGATTTTGCAGCTCTGAGGCCCTCCATAACATCGCGAAACCCTCTATCTAATATAAAAAACATCATCTGCGTTATAAAACCGCAACTCGCCAGCTCTGCCGCCAACTCGATTAGCAGGTACTTCTGTTGCAAATGATACAGCGTCTTTGCCTTGCCGCCATTACCTACGATGAACACAAATATCGCGTCACGTCACGTAGCATAAAAGATCTGTAGGTATATACAAATCAAAGTACAGTAAGCACAGCCAGGTCACACATTAAAACACGAGAGTCCAAAATATAAAACAAGCCAACTCGTAAAGTATCGCAAACCAATCACAGAAAATGTACGTACTCACAATCCGAACACTGGAAGGTGAGTGAGTGCATCAATGTCATTTAATTACCCTTCCTTCTTGTCTTTAATAACCCGAAAGGGGTTAGGGAAAGGGAAGAGAAATTAAATGACAAACTCCGACACGACACGACGGCGACGCTGCGTCTACGCGCACTGAAATTCGTTCCAAAACCGCCTGTTAAGAACAAAAGAGCAACTGTCATATCTCTGGTAGGTTACGACTTAGAGACTTAATTTTTTCTTCTATGGATTACTTATATAGTTCGTTATTTATCACCAAAGTTTCAATATTGGCGAAAGAAAAAAAAATATGATGCCAAAAGGTTGCATTGTCCTTTAGTGGTAGTTTTGTAATAAACAAAGCTAAAGTAAATAAATGAAAAGAATACATTATATTTAGATAATACAAAAATTTGCGATAGCAGAGTTATTTTATATAGTATGGGTATATTTGGGTACTTACTATGTATTTTATAAACCTATTCTGTTCATAATTTTTGCCATGGCCTACATAATTGAAAATATTGGGAACATAAATCCCCAATATTTACCCACTTTTTTATTTTACCCCGGGACTTTTTTTATTTTTTTATACCGATTTTTATTACATTATAAAATCTATGGCTCACGCATTTTTTTGTTCAACGGTTATCACAGGCCGTCACAGGCAGAGAACAGATGCTATCTCTTTCTATTACAATAAGTCAGAAGAGAAAAGAGCTTGTTCCAAACTGTTCCAGGTCATTTATATTTGTATCTCTTTTTAACAAAGTAAAAATCCCTACGCTAGATAGAGAAGAGCTTGTTATGTTACACAGATACACACACCAGTTACAGCAATGTCGGCACGTTGTAGGTTTCACAGAAACAGGCAGGAACAGTTTTTTCTGTTTTGAGATATCTGTTCCATGTTTCAAAAACCTGTTTTTTTAAACTGTTTCGATAAATACGCCTCACTACACCTTAGATTATGTAAATGTACACCACAGACTCGAGAGATACTACGTATCAGACGGTCATGTCCCATACATCGGCACTATACCGTTGCAAACATAGCTTTTGGCATATGTTTTTTTAGTATCAAGTGTATTAGCCGCTTTGGCGTGAAATTTGAAAAAATATTTATTTTCATCGTAGGCGGTTATGTATAGGTAGGTAATTCTGGGAAACATGATTTTATGGAATGGAGAAAGGGAAGTGTATCAAAATTGTTTTCTCCGTCTACGATTTTGATACATTCCCTTTCTCCATTCCATAAAATTATGTTTCCCAGAATTACCTACCGCTAAACTCAAGTAGTAGTAGCAGTAGTAGGTAGGTAGTAATAGTAATCAAATCAAATCAAATCAAATCAATTTATTTGCGTAAAATGCGGTATAAAAGATCGTACATTAAATCATATTTTAGTGCAGGCACATTCCGCCATTTATAATGGCATGCAAATATATAATAATACAGTACATTTTAATTATCAATTATTAGACAATCTTAGAACTAAAATGACAAACTTTTAAAATTTCAAAACACTAACCAGTTGTTATGAGATACAGTAATGACCAAAGGAGTGAAATTACTCATAAATATGAACCTTTACTATGAAAATAACTGAATTTGCGATACGGTGATTTTATTTCGCAAAATCACGAATTGCTCCATGGAAGAGTTTCTTTATAACTGAAGTTACATGCGTTGAACTTTGAGTTGAACTTGTATCCAAAGAGCCTGAAATAAAACCATAGTGTTAGGTATTAATAAATTATTTTAAATAAACTAAAAGGTGCTTATATAATAGAGAAATGTTGGGTATTAATGAGAACTAAAATGAAACTATTCAACACATGCAGTAAGTAAATAGACAGCACATAGGTCTCTGTAAATTCAGCCTGCAGCATCTTAGCACTCGGACTTCATTTAACGATGATGATAATTATCTCAAATTTGAATTGTATATCTTAGGACACTGATTGATTATTGATAAGGAATGTCTATGAGTGCACTTTATAGTTATACTTCCAATGGTTAAAAATAACATATTTTCTATTGTATACTTTACACTGTTTGATAGGTTAGTTTCAAAGATACATGCCTGAATTTGATATTCCAACACACTGAAGATGCGAAATAATTGTGGTCTGAGCGAAGCTGCCTCCAATATGTATGATCACCGCTGTACGATGGCAGTTAATTTTGTTCTGAAGATTAAAAATAGATATGTTTTAATACATTATTTTATTTAATGTTATAATAAAATAGACTGAATAGATGTTATTTCATAACATAAGTTCTTACCTGATTCAAAGCTGAAATTCTTTGATGGGTTTCCAGATAAAATTTCAGAGTCAGTAAACAAAGTAGGATATGCATGCACCAAATCGTAGATGTTTATGACATACAAATACTTTGTTATACAAATTGTCCATCCTAGATACTCAAAGTGTCCATCCTATCAAGCTCTTCATATTTTATTAATTTATACACCGTAACCACTGATCTCGAAATTCCTTTCTCAAAGGAAATCTATGTAATTTGACGTCCTGTTGTTGGCTATCACATTTAGGAACACAACACTTGCGAAAAATTATGTTTCACGGTAGTTGTACGCGAAATTATTGAATATATGGATTATAAATGTGCAGAAATTAATCGACGCAGACACTTCACATCCTTCATATCAACACGATAAACAGGTGATAAACAGTAATGGCCGCTGTTTACAATATGGCTGCCTGCTAATCCGCCAACGGAGGTGAAGACGGGGGTGAGGGAGGGCTACTGAAGTCGAAAGCTCTGTTTGCACCACAGATAATGTTTAAGTTCGTACGGTTATGATTTTTGTTTGGAACATTGCCGGGCGTGATGTACACCAAAAAATCTCGTACTTTGGCTTTGCAACTACTTGTACACATTACTTTATAATTTGTGTTTGCAACCTCGTAGGTCATTCGTAGGTACATTCGGTTTGTAGCATCGTCAAAAAAAATAAAAAATCCTGCCAAGTGCGAGTCGGACTCGCGCACGAAGGGTTCCGTACCATTATCATACGTAGTATCTCTAAGTAGTCTGTGATTATCATACGTATCATAAAGAAACATGTTTGTTGTATTGCCCCCTTAAATATTTATTTTATTCTGTTTTGCAGGATTTGTTGTTATCGCGCCAACAGAAATACATACCTAATCTGTAAAAATTTGTTCTGTCTAACTATCACGGTCCATGAGATACAGCCTGGTGACAGACGGACAGCAGAGTCTTAATAATAGGGTCCCGTTTCACCCTTTGGGTAAAGAACCCTAAAAAAGGTCGTCCGGCTTTAAACACTTTGTTTTCTCAAACAGATAATGACGCTATCTCTCTCAGCGCAAAATCTCGCGCAGCGCGCGCGCAGCCGGGATCGATACCGTGACCCCGCGCCTTCCCCGGTGTCGCCTGACGGTTCGATTCCCGGGTGTGGCAAGCGTATTTTCAAAATTCTTTAAATGCAGTTTTGTTTCTTTTTAAAAATAAAGGAATGTTTCCTTTGAGTAAAATTTGCTGTCTTCAGTATTTAGAGTACTTTTCCTCCAGGTACGCTTCGAAAATTCCAGCCTGTATACAATATAATACTTATTATTAATATTAAGTTATTCTAGTGTATATAGATATAAATATGAAATCGTCTCTTTAAGCCCTTCATTTTGAAACCAAACATGACCACGTCACGAAAAAAACAATATATTTTACAGCTAGTAGGTACCTACCACTTCCCGGCGGCAAAAAACCGTTTTTTTTTTTCAAATTCCATATGTCCAGTTCGGTCCAGTTCCAGTGTCACTTGCATTTGCATTCGATTGACGTGAGAATCATCAAAATCGGCCCACGTGTTTGATCTCTATAGTGCTACAAAGGAACAAACATAAGTACATAGTAGATACATACATACAGGCTGATAAACATACCTATTACCCTCCTTTGCGTCGCGTCGCGCAGTCGGGAAATAATTATTGGTATCCAAAGATATTTATTTTGCCCATTGAACATATTCGCATTGCGTTTTTTTTTATGGTTACCAATATCCAGAAAATAACAACTTATATGACCCGGGCCTTTTTAGGCAATCATCAAGTGGGCCTTACAAGGGGAGGTACCATGTTCATACATGAATATCGATAAAACACGAATAAAAGGAGCAAATACGTTAAACTTCTGTGTATCCAATGATACAAAACTTATTCAAAGATTCAAATGGTTTAAACGTGTCTGAGCTGAGAACATTATACATATCTACAGTACGCGTATTATTTTATTATATTTGCATGTCATTATTATATGGCGGAATGTGTTTGCACTAAGTTAAGATATAATGTACCATCTTTTATACCGCATTTTAAGCAAATAAACTGATTTGATTTGATTTTGATTTGATAACTTTGCTTAGTATAAGTTTCTTTTAAGCATTTCGATTTTACGCATCGACTGCGTCCTGTGTGCCTATTGGCCCGCTCAGAGCATCTGGGTTAAACAAATGAAACATCTTTGAAACATCAAAAAACTAAAACATCGGGCAAATCAATTACCCAGGTTAGAAAAGGCATCTTCTGTGAAACTGACAAACAGTTGTTTGCAGACAAAAATTTTGTCTATGCGTGCGGGAGGTTTTTCTTGGGAGATTTGAAATTATTTTGACAATTATTATTGCAAGTTAATTTTTTGGCGAGTGGGCTTTACAAGGAGCCGGGCCTTCTTAAGTGGCATTACTTATTTAGTATATATATTTACTGTGTCTGCTGCTTGCTACAAAAGATTACAATAGCTAGGTACGTAGGTACTCGTACGTAGCTATCTATTTTTTCTCAGTAGTTGGCGTAGTATCTCTAAGTAGTCTGTGGTGGTTGGATAGCAGAGGAAGAGGTATCCGGAGGTATCTAAGACGTAGGTAGCGATTACTGACTTCACAATCACGTTAGGCACGTGTGATCATAGACAGTTATTAGTCTATGCGTGTGATGAATGTTACGTGTGAAATTACAAAAAATCTATGAATAGGTGTACAGGGTGCCAATCAATGACATTTTACAAATAGACGGGCCATGCACCAACATTCATGCACTAGAAAATGGCTTAAACTTTACTATAGCTACATAGCAGTAAAATTATAATTATACAGTGCGCGAAGAAAAGTAAAGAAAATGAAAGCCACCATAGGCCATGTTAGTTGTTAGAAAAAGATAAATATAGACGTTTAGTTTGGTGGCATTAGCTGCTGCATGCTCATTCTCTCAGTCGGTGCAGGGCATTTACCTTGCATTTGCATTTGCATTTTGTCTCGCCAATATAGAGCGCGGGCAACGTGTCTATTTGTAAAATGTCATTGGTGCCAATAGAAAAAGTTGATTTATTAAAATAAAACATTTATGTTATCTGGCTGAGGCATTTATTAACATTTATTTTTGTTTTTCAATTTTTTTCTTAATAAGTACAACATACATAGTAATTAACAATACATAATAAATAGTCCAAAAGTATATTACGCCTACAAAATAGCGTAGTCGTTATAAGATTTTCGCCATATGAGTTGCTTACATATCCTGCGAAATGTTATGGCAACTCCATGACACGGTTGAAAAAGTGGGAATATTCTGAGAGATAATATTAGTGGAAGGATCATCAAGATTATCAAGCATATTTTTTTTGGAATGTGTGAAGTCCACACATGTCTGCTAGCTGGTAGGTACTTGCACTACCTACGCGTTCGTTGGTGAGAAGTGAGTATTCTCTCGGAGGTTATTCCATTTTTCATACAAGCTATGCGATGACAATTACTGCTTGAGCGGCCTGCCTGAGTGAGTATGAGCCAAGAACCTTATACTAATATTCTTGGTATGAGCATTCTTTGCCACTTGGCCGTCAGTTGATGTGATAGAGCCCGACAATATCTTGTAGGTTAACTATTGTTTAAAAGTTCCAACGATTCAGGTTGTGCGGTTAGAGATAGTAAATCTTTTGTCTTTTGGCAAACACAACACTATGAGAAAATATACATAATAATATGTTATTCTCTATTTAGTGGTAAGTAATCAATCAAATATGTATCTACAAAAATAGTTGCATTTTTAAATAATTATATCCTCAAGGAGAACGCTGATGAAATTATGGATTTGATTTTTCTTGTGAAAATGGTGTAGTTTAACGCAGCAAAATTATATAAAAATTTAGTTCTTACCTACTTATGTGAATTTTATAATTGACCAAATAAATGTGTAATAATTATCCACTACAAGTGTGATATCTAAAAATATTATTCTCCAACAGTAAATATCGTCGAAGTTAGGTACTCCTCCCCATTTGAGTTGTAGAGATATTTTAGGTAGGTATAAGTACAGTATCGTTATGAGAATAGATATTACAATAATATCTAATTTGAACTGAGTTCGGAAGATTTAATGAGCATCATTTTTCCTTTCCAAAAGAGTCGTAGAACTGTTTTCAGTCGTAAGTTAGGTACTGCGAATCGTATAAAAGTGTCTAGAAACGATTTGTAAATGTTAGATATAAGTAGGCGTTTATTATATTTATTTGACAAATTGTGCTCATAGTACGTGCTTACATAATATATTGGAACAATCACTAGAGATAAATACAATAAATACGTAGTGAGGGGTGCGTCGAAGTAATGGCGAAGACACATGAGCAGTCACAGTTGACACTTTGACAGCGAGAAGCGGGCCGACCCGCGCAGCTAGGTAGGTACGCCGCAGCCCCGTTTACAAGTCACTATACATAGAGACAGTAGACTGGACAACGATTAGCATCTTCATTATTCTACGTACACATACAGGTATATATTATATTCATAAAATTGACCAAAATTGCAAAATGTTTGTAAAGTAACACAGTAAAGTAACAGGGCCAAAGGAACGCAAATGAGCCGTTTTGGAAACAACACTAGGCTATGGTTAACTGCAAGGTAAATTTATTTCAAGATATAATAAATCATTCATTGCGATGAGCGCAGGCCTATACAGTAGGTAGGTATCTCATGGCACGCATGAGATATCATACGTACTTTCGTACATATATTAAATTAACAATAATCACATTGATAGGTACATAGTCTATTCCCGAGATCTTGATTTGCATCTTAACCTATAAAGTATTTATTTAAAATATCACAATAAATTGCTGTGCACATACGAAACAGGCAAATTTGAGTGCATTTAGATTAATTTATTAAAGATAATTATTTTCAGTTCTAATTAAACATATTGGTGAAATAATAAAATATATGGATTTACAAAATTTAGGTATAGTTAGATTAGAATCATAATTCAGTAGATGCCGAATAGTCTTGGGGCCTAAACTAATCAAAGCCCTATGTCTAATTCGATATTAAGCCTACTCGTAGTGGAAAGTGGAACGTAGGTAGGTATAGGTACTTGTATTTGTGATTTTCGGTGGGTAACTTATGATATATTAAGCTACTTAAATAAAACTCTAATTGCTCCTCAGAATTCACTGGCATAACTATTTTTACATTCATTATCAATTTATTTACGGAATGAAAATCGATCGAATAGTATCTGAAGTGTAGTACCTATTAGTGTGTTATAATGAAAAATTTCAAAAAAGGTTACATCGACGGTTGAAAGGCTATTTGATCTAAGCGAATTTTTTTTGTATTTTTTTTATAATATTTAATTGTTTTTCGAAAAACAATAAAATAAAATTTAAAACAATTATTAAAAAAAATGTCGCTTAGATCAAATAGCCTTTCAACCGTCGACATAGTTTTAGTACATTTTGACGTCAACATACGAAAGTAAAAGCCTACTCTTCACCGCTTCCAGTGTTTTAGCTGGGAAGAAGAAGCGGCGCGGGTGCAACAAACTCCTGAGATTGCTTACACAATTGATTGATTGTTGATAGTAGGTATAGACCTATGTCATTCTCATATGCAAATTAAAAAGAGCCTCCATGAGACGATACCTAAGATCGTCTGGCGCACTCTGGACAGTCAGCCTCGATACGACGACTGCTGACTGGTTAATCCTTCCACTTCGGCATAAGCGATTCCCATGTGATAGCTCGTGCCGACTCGACAGGAAAAAGAATTCTTGTAAGGAGAAAAACAAACTTTATACAATAATAAAAACCCAATAGATACAATAACAATTTCATTGTTAGATACATGCCAGGTAGCGCACCCAACACACATAGCTAAGTAGAATTCATGATAGAAAATCGTAAAGCTCATCTATAAATGAACCTATCAGCTGAAAATGTAATCAACAAGTATGTCCGATTAGCAATAGCAGGTTATCATTGAAAAAATTGTTCATGATTCGATATCGATTTGGTGTAGACATTTACGTTTAGATCTGATATGTCTAAAATTAAGTAGTAAGGACTAAAGTTTGATTAATTAATAAGATTTCGTCGATTCCTATATTTACATAAATTAATTTCAATTTGGAAGTTATTTCAAGTGTAAGTTGTAGGTAAAATGATAATATTAATGACTGAAGTCACGATAAGTCTTATATGAGACTAACATCAAAGCAGGTAGATAAGCTACGTCTGCACCGGAAACGGATTTTGAGAAAATTGTTTTTTTTTTTGTAAATATAAATACCACTGAGTCTGCTGGCTCAAGAACGAATGTTCTAACAGACTATAGCGGTGTTTATTCAAATTTTAGTTTATGCCGAACTATTTCATTTTTGTGGATTCTTTTACAATGTAAAAAAAGGCTGCTTTGATGTGCCTCCTAATTCTCACAATATGACTTATCTTTGTTGCTCGTTCACATCCACACTTTAATAGCTATATTATAAATTTTATAATGTCACTATTCTACACTTTGCTTAAAAATATAATGCAATAATGATTAATTAATCTTAATTTAACAACGTTAATAATGTTTTTGTTTTCTATGTATATTTAAAAACCTAATAGTTATATTATTTATAATGATTATAATGAATAATATTAAAGAAAATAGTAGATAATAATAATGTCATCGTCCGGGCAAGTTCCTCAGACACACTATTTCTGGTTGTTCTCGTCTCCAAGTGGCCAGGAGTATTCACTAGCGACTTGCTGCAAAATATAAGCCGTGAAGTCTGATGCGACCGAGTTCATGGAAATGGTCATGTCATTGAACTGGCCCTGAAATATCGTCACTGACAGCACTGTTGTCGCCAAGAAGCTTGATATAGCGGTGACGGAGCGATCAGAGCGATCAGAGCGCTGCAAAATGATTCTCGATATCACAGTCCCCCATGTCGAGAATCTTGTGAAAGCCAAGAAAGATAAACAAATCATTGCCTTGGTGCATGAGATTCATGTCGACAGTGGGATGTGGACTCGGCAATCATTGTGCCTATAATCATTACGGCCGGCGCATGGCCTATTGGCCAAGACCCTCGACTAATATTTGAAAAGGCTCTCGCTGGGCGGCTGGGTCAAGGGCTTGATACAAAAAGCAGTACTTACTCCTTGACACGGTACGTATTGTGAGGAGGTTCTTTACTCTGGAGCCCTATGCAATGGTTGCTTGGACCTTGTTCCCGACACCAGGTGGTTTATAATTAAATGTAGGTATTGATCTTTGCTTATATTTAAAAAAAAATAAAAAAATGATTGAATGTTAATTAAAGTTTAGATTTTATTATTATAATAATAATAAAATCTTTTATTTCAGGCAATTAACCCATAGTTTTTACAGAAATTGCTACCATTCATGATACTTAAAATTACGTTAAAAATTAATAATATATTTCGACGGTTGAATGGCCATTTGTACAAAGCAACATTTTTTTTCGATAATCCCAACTTTATGTTAATGATTCGTCAAAAAGTCTCTGAGTACAAAATTAAATAGCCTTTCAACTGTCAATATACTAAGGTATATTATCCGTACAAACTTAAATAGGTAATAAAAGCATCCTTGCTTTTATTAGTTATTTAAGTTTGGGCAGGGCAGGATGGTTACTAGGTTTCTTAACCTTAGTAACCATCCTGCCCCACAGCAGTAGGACTAAAGACGTAGGTATACACTGCATATGGGGTGCTAGAAATAAATTAATAGACTGTTAAGTAATTGGTGCAATTGACTACTTATACTACCAAACGACGTAGACGGAATGTATATGTGCTAACTCATACCTACACATGTAAATATATTTCTAGAGATTATAATATTTAATTTGATTTTGTTAACTACATCTACGTGATTTATTTTATAATTCTAGGACCTAAAGAATAACCGCAGATATCATCAACGTAACGTTGTACGTAATCATGAGTGACTTATATTATTGAGTTACATTTTCTTAAAGCTAGGGAATTATTTGTGGATGTGAACAGCGTTTAGTTGTATTTATTTTGTCTGAAGAAGGCAACTTATTAGATTATGGTTTGTTCGATGATACGATACGTACCTACTTCATCAATACCTACAGCTTGTTCGTAGTAACATGAGTTATAGATATATGTATAATCAGATAAAGAACCCGCTTACGATAATCTAAGGATATATAGTTATACGACTTTTAAAATCCATTAAATTAAAAAAAAATCCCTTCCTCAAATAAGTGTTTCGATAGGAACGTTTTAGAGTTGGATTACCATTGAGTTGATACCATCGCCATCGTAAGATATTCGTTACAAAAAGTTTCTAGTATCATCAACCTATGTTTATAGTTATACCAATGAATTTTTAATGTGTATTTCAGGCTTTGCCCTCATTTCGCTGCTGAATAACAGTTATTTCTGTATTAAAACACTAATTATATATTAACTTAACTGTTAATTTATATTATTATTATCTACTTAATGAAATAAATTATGCAACGTAGTAAATAATAGGAACTGATCAGTGACTAGAACATAATATTATGTGCAGTAGGAAGCTCCCCAGACTGATTCGGCAAACGCTAATTATTAATAACCATAAATTTTTCAGTCAAAATACTAACTTTATACTATAATCGAATTAAAAAAATATCAGTAACTCATATAAAAATGTAAGACTATACAAAAATGAAATAGTAATTATAATAGTTGATTATTTTATAATAGTACACAATATTAGCTGCCTCTAGTCGACTCAAGTCTCACATCTTAATAATTGTCTTTTGAAAATAATATATTTTAGTACATAATATTGATAAACCAGGAAAATAAATTGATAATTGTGCCAACGAGGCCTGTTCACCAAGTGCAGTGTCGACTCGCTGGGAACAGGCGCCGATATCATGTCATAGGCCGACTAATTAAATAAATACAAAATAATTCATTAGGTATCTATCTATATACAACATATTTATAGATTTCTCTTAATTACTTTACAACCCTCATTATAATAAGGAATGTCGTAACTTATTGTATGTAGAGTAAATACATAAAGTGAATAAATATTTTAACAAATCGACAAACATTTACGTTTTGTCAAATGAAGAACTATTCTAAAATATTTATGTATATTATGTTCTACTGTCTAACAATGTTGACTACCAGTCTCACATTTTAGTTTAATAAGTGCTAGAAGGTATGAAATACATGGAAAATAAATCAGCTGCGGAGAAGTTTAATTGGGACGAAACCAGATCTCACTGCTTTCCTTCCGTCACTCGGCGTGCACGGTGCACACGCACCAGCACGCGTTGAATTCTGTTGTCTCGATTATCGCAGTCGGAAACCTTACACTACACTTTAAGTGGTCATGTTTTGGCATATGCTGTACCACTACTTGATATGTTTCATTACGTTCAACGCATCTACGAGTTATGACTGGTTGCGCCCGAATACTATTCCTGGGAGTTCGCAGCTTTCACTGATCGCTTATAAGCACGGGGCCAATCGATCGTATATTTTACATGAGGTCCGTGTAGCACTGGCGGAGTATTAGATCACTAAGGGGTCAGGGTCCGGGAGGGGTTGGTCCTTAGCGGCCGCGCGCCCACCGCAGCAACGCGTCGGCCAGGACATCTAGGTGGGCCTTCGTCTGGAAACAAACAGAACATAAGTGACTCATTCCCGCACAAATGGAGCTAAACTGACACGGAGAAAAATATTGTGATAACAAGACTACAAACGCTTAGTAGGTTGCTTCAACTATAAAACGTTAGTAAACCATAATGAATATTCTATTTATAAATATACCCCTTGTGTTAACTTTACAAAAAAATATTATTAATTTTAAAACAATAAAGTAATGTTTACTTAATGCTTGTTGCTGTAATTACAGCGCGATTTTTTTCTCGGTGTACGTGTACTTTTATTAACTACTAGCGGCCCGTCCCGACTTCGTTCGGGTACAAATTAGCCGGTAGATACTTTTTAATTTTCATCAATTCCTGACCTCTTACAAATCGTTCGGCTTAAAAAAATACGGACTCTCATATAACTATTTCATCCGCTTAGAGGTTGAATTTCGAAAAACACGAAACCGATTTTGTTTTAAATTTTAACCAAAAATTTCACGTTTCTGACTTCAAAAACATTTTTCACTCCTTTATCGCCCCTTTGGGGGATGAATTACCAAAAACGCAGAAACACGTGTTTCTTTATTTCTAACCAAAAGCCTAAATCTCAATTTTCACGTCTCTCACTTAAAAAACAATTTTCACCACTATTTCGCCCCTTTAGGGGACGAATTTCCAAAAACGCGGTAATACGTGTTTCTTTATTTCTAACTAAACGCCGAAACACCAATTCTCACGTTTCTTACTTCAAAAACAATACCAATATTCACGTTTTACACTTCAAAAACAATTTTCACCCCTATTTCACCCCTTTACGGGATGAATTTCCAAAAACGCAGAATCATGTGTTTCTTTATTTGTAGCCAAAAGCCTAAATCCCAATTTTCATCTTTCTCACTTCAAAAATTAAGGGACTCCCATACAAACTTTCACCCCCCTTTTCCCCCCTTTAGGGGCTGAATTTTCAAAAATCCCTTCTTAATGCTTGCCTACAATACAAAAGGGACCTACTCTCCAAATTTCGTGACTCTAGCTTCAGTAGTTTCGGCTGTGCGTTGAAGATAAGTCAGTCAGTCAGTCAGTCAATCAGGACTTCTCTCTTTATAATATTACTATGATACTATGATAAAGCATTGCTGCACTCTGAACACTCTGCTTACTGATTGGCTAATTTTTCTACTACACCATGAGCGATTCCCATGTGAGAGTTCTAACCGACACGACAGAAGAAGAAGAACTCTACAGCACTCTAAAGAAACAAACGTTAGGTAAAGTCAAGAAACATTTCACGCTTGTAGTTTTATACTAGAATCTGTGTCTTGGCACCCCCATTACTTACACCGAGTACGTGCCCATTTATTGACTCAGACACTAATTTATCCTGATCGGGACACATAACGAAGGCAAGGGCTCTGCGATTATTTATCCTAATATGGGAATTAGAAAGAAAGGGTATTTCGATGTTTTCGAACTTGTTTATTGCTACTTAGGTCTACACTTAATACTTTTAAAGAATACAAAAGCGTTACTGGAATTTCCCGTTGCAAAGGGATCTCGGCAATACTTGTATAATACATTGACCTATAGTGGGTCAATGGTATTATAGCTTAGAGGGTATGATTGCAGGCGTATCAGAATCATATCATTAAAGTTCGGATGGGAAGATCTTGACAACCTCCAAATTCTTTTGGAATATTCAGCGTAAGTTAAGGATTTCCTTTGCATTATTTACGCCTGTAATGACATACGAGTAAAAACACGCAGGCCAAAAGAGTTTTCTCTGGTAGTCTCTTTTGCCAGAGTAAAAATATTTCTATAAATTAATATATTGTAATACTAAAATTACCGTTTTGTAGAACATGCAGGCCTGTCGGTCTTCATCTTCGCCGCTGGGGCAGTCGATGAAGCCGTCGCAGAGCACGTGGTCATCGATGCAGCGGTAGCGCCCTTGCCGGTCGGGTGTTGGGCACGCGAACCGCTCCATGCCGTCCGCGGCAGGTGGACATTCTGGAAACAAAATAACTTAGC
Source organism: Allophyes oxyacanthae (assembly GCA_932294325.1). Lineage (NCBI taxonomy): Eukaryota > Metazoa > Arthropoda > Insecta > Lepidoptera > Noctuidae > Allophyes > Allophyes oxyacanthae. Next base: position 9,035,345 of record OW028617.1, read on the forward strand.
ATAACCACCGCCCACTTTCTGTATCGTCTTTATCCTAAGCCTTTCATAGCTATCATAAGCAACTAGGGGCTAAAATTAAATAATAAAAAAAAAATGCGTGCTCTAGTCGACGCAATTTTAATTTTTAATTTAATTTTAGCGAGCTGCAAATGCGCTTGCGTATCAGTTGATGTTAAGCTATCACCACCATCCGTCAACATCCGCAACCTAGTTGGCTAAAGTTGGAACGCCTTGTGTTCCTGTAATTTCACTGGCTGTTTCTACAACAGAACATAGAAAAGACCTCTTTCTCTGTTCTGTGGTTCCCTTTACGCGGAACACAACCACGTATACACATAGTTGTTATGAAAGTTGAAATATTAAGAACTGTAGTACCACCCCAGTTGGTGTATAATAGTGGTTCATAGATATCTATATTAACTAGCGGTCGCCTAGTGGGCGAAATTCGTCCGTAATAATAAATATAAATATTAGGTTTCACTACTTCTCCTTCATACACACTTTAACTATGCCAAATCTCACACTCCTCCGTGCGCGCAATGTTCTTAAAAAGGGGTACAAAGTTTTCTCTTACCGATTACCGATAGAGATAACAATTGTTTGTTATATGAAAGAGATAATCTCTGGAACTATAGAATCGTTTCTAAAAAATATTTTACTAGTAGAAAACTATCTACACTCGAGAGCAATGAATCCGGGTCACCAAATAAATCTTAATATCTCGGAAACTAAGAATGTTAGCATAATCTAATTAAAAGTATTTTATAGACTACTTAATATCTATTACTTAAATAAAATTAATAAAATTTCTTAGTTATTATTTATTTTACTTATTAAAAATACATTATTTAAAAATCCATAAATATTTTTTTTTTTTTATATCCCCATTTTTAATAGAAACTTAAATCATATTCTCACTTTTAGTATTTTGTATTACCTCCGTGTGTTGTCAATACAGATGTCATGCGATTCATACGGCACAAAGTGTTTGAGGCGATGTTGGGGAATATTCTCACTTACCTCTATCAATGCAATTTCAAGCTCTCGAAGCGTATTATAACTTGTGTAGTATTAAATAGTCTATAAAATACTCTTTATTTGAATGAGCTATCATTCTTAGTTTCCGAGATATTAAGGTTCATTATGTTGGTGACCCGGATTCTTTGCTCCCGAGTGTATTTCTGAATGATATAAGCTATATTTTAATTTGATAAAATAAAGCGCGTGGGTAAAACCGCGGCAACAGCTAGTCTTATTTAAAATCCATGAATAAAAACAATACCATAAAAAAAAAATGCTTTTATAGGATACCACTGTGTGACGATAATCAAATTTTAAAAAGGAATCTACCGTTTTGTATGTCTACCTATAGATAATCTATTACAATTGAGTTTAGTTTTGTTTAGGTTTCGTGATTCCAAAGACAATATTTTTATGTATAATGGGCGAGATACCCTCTGAACTATATCGTAAGCAATAGCCATTACGCGTTTAATTATTATTTTTAACGGTTCAGGTACACACGAGCAGAGTGTAATGAACTTTGACCTCTGCTGTAAACCTAGTCACTTTTGACTTTGCCTTATTTGTTAGTTTGTGAATTGTGCGAAAAGGTTTAATGAGCTGTGCTTTACAGAGTACACAGGATATTGTGTTTTTTTTATTGTAAATAATATTAAGATAATAATATGTATCCTAATATAATATGTAGGTAAAGGAAAACAATACGCAACAGGATGTCCTCTTGCATATTGTTTTCCTTTACCTACATATTAAAGGTTCTATTATACTTAATGACTAAAAAATTAATATCAATGAGAAATAATAACTATGATTTTGGAAGATTGGCCCTTTGATAACCTGCTTTTATTTTTGTCTTCTGTTGACTTACGCACTTGACCGATTACTTACATCGTATTTATTTCTAGCAATTTATCGATGGCATCTTAGATATCTTTATCTAGCACGTCGGTTACACTTATCCCTTCTTTCTGTAATATGAGCGATTGCCTTAATATGTTGAATAATGATAAATAAACTTTTATCATGAAAAGCAATGTAAAAGTTCATACACCTTATAGAGAGTTTTTAGAGTTTCTTGGCCGTTCTACTTTAAAAAATACATTTTGGCATAGTGATTACTATTTGTGTGCTTGTAAATAGTTTATATAAAATAAAACATTTTTAATTATACTAAGTATGTATATATTATAACTATAAAACAATTAAATAATAATTATATATAAAACATTGCAGATTTTCTGTTGTGTCTACTTTGCGTTGCCTAATGGGTGTATAATCTTTATGAACAATATAAATAAAATATATCTCGTAACATACTTGTGCTCAATATGTGAATGCTCATTATTTCTGATTCCTTAAATAATGTTTTTAAAAATTACCCTTTTGAACATTTATTAATTATTATACGGCGCCGATTGCGATAATGTAAAAAGCATGAGCCCTTTATATGCAGTAGGTATAATGTAAATTGGTACCGTTAATTGATCTGTATTAGCGTACACAGCTTCAGTGTATAAATAACAGAAGTGACTTGACGTGGATTCAACTTCTGGATTATAAAATGTGTAAATAAGGAAAAGGAGAATGGAGTATAAAATAGAGTCATATCTCACCTTTAAACGAGGAAAGAAAACATGTGTAGGAAACCCACACGTTTGTAATAAATTCTCATAAGCGTGATAGCGATAGGTCACATGACGCTCTGCTTGCAAAGGATTTTATGTGAACATTTTATTTCACACAGTAAAATTCCACTTGCGACTTTATTTAAATTTCTTTTTAGTATACATTGACATTATAATAAATTAAATAAAATTCAAATGTTATTTGACTTGCAAAGTTAAATTAAGTTTTCTTGATATTTATCTAACTTTTTATTGGCGTAGGATATAATATTTCATGATATTTACATGACCTTTTTATGACGCAATTCATAGACCTTATAAGGCGTAAAGCGAGATAAAATATACTTGAAAAGTCAGCGAACCCGTTAATGGTACAATACATCAAAAATATAATACTCTCATCTATTTGGTTGCATTAAGTGAGTAGAGCTTTTTACTTTTTCCCCGAGAGATTGTAAGTTTCGGTCAGTTAACCGTACGATATTCCCAAACTCTGCGACTAAACTGGTTGCCTTCTCAGACTGTGACGGCAGGCCACTCTATCGCGAGCGTCTATTTTTAGCAACGCCGCGCGCCGGGGAAAGTGAGGCCCGTGGCTCGATTGCGCGCGCCCTCTATACACCTCTATCCTTAGCCTCTATCTATTCACTTTGTGGGGAGGCAGCGACGACGTCTTGTGCATTCGTAAGCAGCTATCGGTATCGTTCAGGTGAACTGACACTACGTTTCATGAAATCTTTGTCACTCTTTACAATTTCGTATGTAGTGTAAATAAGTTGATCTTATCGATTAACTTTAGTCCAAAATTAGCAAAGTTCAAAAAGTTACTCATTAAGAAACAATATTCTTATCACGCGCGTCAATACGAATGGCGTGTAACGCACACTATGATTAGGTATTTTTGGCTTTCGAACAATTTTAAGAAAAGAGCATGAAAATATAGTAAGCTATATTTATTATATTATTTACAATAACCTAATTTCCCTTTTTTTCGTATAACTTGCGTTTGATGACAACCAACTGAAATATTCATGTTCGCTTAGATTATTACCAAATAAAATAGGTAAGTAATTATATAATTAGCAGTTTTTGTTTTGAAACAGCATACCTTCCCTTGTTTCTTAGAAAGCAAAAATGTTTCGATTATAATTTGAAAAAAATACATGTCCTATATGTAGCATAATATTACTGAAGGTTAATAACCTGTGATTTTTTGCTATGAAAGAAAAACATAGATAATAATAGATTTTGATAAAATGTATTATTTAAAAAGTGCGGTTCGGTGTACCCAGAGCAGTCATTCCCGTTTCGAACCTTGCTGAATGGCGAATCTTTCCACCATGGTATGAGCTATTTCAATATTTATACTTCATAATGTGGACTTAATGCTGAAAGATGACACGACAGACGGTGGCTAGAAAGGTAAGTATATCGGACTATGAACATGATCGGATGCCTGTGATCTTTTACAACAACAACGAATAAAATATTATGTCAGTAAAGCGGTGGACGACAAGCTGTTCACGATAGTTATAGATAGTGAGCATGTGAAAAATTATATAAATAAATAAAACTATTGCTAATAAATATATTATTCCAATGATTATATTATTCTTTGCCGGGCAGGGTGCCCGGCAAAGAATGATCACCTCACTTATACCAAAATAAGTTTAATGAAAACACGGGCAAACTCCTTCACTTCAGAAGTTTATGAAGATTAAGAATGTGATAAAATAACAAACTAATAAGTGACAGCATTGATCGATCGCCACAAATAAGGAAAATAAGTATCGTTATAAATCCATATTGCCTCCGTGTTTACGTGCATTGCGGAATTATTAAACTTTAGGTAATATTGTTTAACATCATGCTCGTTTTACCCTTTGAGTATCTAATACTCAAAGGTTTTATCTTATAAATCTAAAAATCTAATAAATATATAAATAAAGGGGATAGAGGTGGTCGTTGAATCAATAAACAGTTTTTTTTAACGACTTTTCATTCGTCAAAGCGTTAACTGTTATTCATCACTGAAAAAACTGTTTGAAAATATTAGCTGTTAATTTACGTCAATGCACTCAACGCATTAGACTATTATTTTATTCATTTCCGAAAAAAGAAAATTCAATTGTTATTTATTGTAGTTATGTTTTTTGATTTGCAACAAAATTGATATTTATCGAAAATGTTGGAATAAATTGACGCTAAACGCTAACGATTGAGTTTTAAAAACCCGTTAATAGTTTAACAGCTCTTTTCTTCTGCTGACAACTCATGATTAACAGTTAAATTTCATTGAACAAAAAACCGTCAATGACACATGCCTAAAAGTATATAAATGAGCTAATTGAAAGTTGAGGGCAGGGGAAAGCCACTGTATAATATTATTTTTTATTATAATACTTTCATAGCTTTTTCTTTCATAGCCAAGAGGAAAAGTCCCTAAGTGTCATTTCATCAAATAGTAGACCGTAGTTCTATAAAAAGGGTACTGTGCACGACTGTAAAAGTGAAGTTACGTGCTCGCGTAAAGCCAGCATCAAGTATTCAGGACGATGGCAGATACAGGACGCCTTCGGGACTTGCACTTTGAAATATCTATCATTTGTAACATACTTAATTGTCCAAAGATTTGGTAGCTTTTAAAAAAAAAAATGAAATCGTTTGTTAGCTTTTTTAGCCCAGCGGCAGCGGTTAGAATATAATAGAATAGAATATATCTTTATTTCATGTAAACCAAATACAGACAGTTATGAAATGTCAACACTCTAGGTGCACGGTTCCAAATAGTAGATCCTATGGAGAAGAACCAGCAAGAAACTCCATGGAATCTCTTTTAAAATAATAGATTACAATCTTGATCAGTACAATGTTGTGGGAAGAGCTGCGAGAATAATGTAATTCAATGTGAATACAAATAAGACTAGGATAATAATTATGTGCCTCTGAATAAGATTGCCATGACAGTTACAAGCTGACCAGTTCCGACAGCCGGCACCCGTTCACGATCATGACCTCTCTCCTCCGTGAGCATGACGTTTGTGTCAGCATCGCCAAGCTCGACCACATTGAAGGGAACACAACGACCCGACACACAACGCCCCACCATCAGCGAGACATTTTAGTGAGCATGACAGACTCATAGTACCAGAAAACATGTAGTAGGTAGGTATTTAGTAAATATCTATAACATTATTACTTACATCATGCTCACATTTTACAAGTTTTTGTATGTATTCGAATTTACAATTAAATAAGAGTAGGTAAAAAAAATATTTGGTACACCAAAAATACCTTCAAAGTATATAATTGAATAGGGACATTATACACAATGTCACAAAATAAGTTTGTAAACCAATTAAATACTCAATTTAATCACTAATATAAATAAATTACTCCGTCGTAATAATAGTGTTGCATCTGATCGCGCGATCCGATGGGAACTTTCTCCGATATCAGATGCAACTAGCAACGGATCGCGCGATTCGATGGGAACAACCCAATAAATGCGTTAAACTTTAGGATATCTGGTTAATCGCTTGCCTTCCATGCAGGAGGGTCTGAGTCCGAACTCGGCCTGCACCTCTGACTTTTCGAATTTACGTGTGGATCGCAATTTGATTATCACTTGTGTAAACGGTGAAGGAAAAACATCGTGAGGAAACCTGTACACCTGAGAGTGCCTCATAAAGTCCTCGATGTTGTGTGTAGTCCACCAACCCGCACTATGTCAGTGTGATGGACTACGTCCGAACCCTTGTCATTCCAAGAATTTATTTATTTTATGAAAGCGTATGGAAATGTGTTCCTGTCATCTTACGACTTGCCTCAATAGAAATTTTACTAATAAAATTCAGATAATCTAGAGAAAAGGTTAGGTGTTCTCAAAAGCTCGAAGAATATCCGACCGCCGCGTAGATAGAATGCTTAGTTATATGTAGAAAATGACATCGATTACTTAAACAACCGGCAAGTTGGTACATACGTCACCGGCGGCGTGGGTGTTATCCCGTATTACTCATGATAGCGATCGCGGATCGAGTACAGACCTACGAAGCAGACTTTTCGGCGCCGAATACGTCATCGGTCGTTACCACGGTATCGAATGATTTTCATTCGAACATTTTGATGGATTAATGTTCTAAACGTATATTATTATGACCAGAAATAGTTGTGGCGCTTTATTCCCCATGCTATTAAGTATAGCTGCCTACGGTTTTTATGGGAATTTCTGAATATTTAGAGAGATAGGGCATAGCGGGACTTTCCGCTTAAAAATGCAGCTACAGCTACAGCCCTACTGGGGAAGTTATACCTCCACCTTGCAGAATATCGTGGTCAAATAACACTGCTCTTTTGCAGTATGTGGATATATTCCATAAAAAAACTAAAAAGTCGCGGGGACGCTAGAAGTAGAGGTCTTAAGGTTGTATTTTACGACGATTTCTTACTTTTGAGGGGGTGAAGTATCAGCCTAAGCCCCGCCCACTAGGGGAGCTCCGTTCACGCATATCGTTTGTATTGCGCAATTGACGTATCAGACTGTGTGACACACGTGTCACAGAATACCAATATTAATAAGCAACATGCAGTATGACACCAGCAAATACTTGAAAAATATAAATCCATAATATCGTATACCCAGTGTCCTATATTACGATAGAACATCTGTTAGTCCGTTTTGTATTTGTAGATTTTATGCCCATTTATCTATCTACTTATAAACTATTGGTCATACCTATTGTGTATGAGTTTATGCAAGTGCATATAATTGTCTCGACCAACATTGGGCATTTTCACATTAAGCCGATAATGCCGTAACGAAACCGATATATCGGCAAGACAAAGCTGATGACACTGCCAATGTGTGTGTAATGTTAGAAGAATAAGCAAACTCAAATCCATGCCTTGAGACAATAACCTACCCTCACCCACACCTGTAGGCGTCGTCCGTTTCCGAAGTCATAGTCATACCTACTTAAGTTCGTTCACAGGATTGCTTTTTTACCAAAAAAGAAATTGCATATTCATAGTATTCAAAACCATATTCCTAGTTCAGATTCCTCGCTATGTATGCAGGTGAAGAGCTTCAAAATTGAAAGAAAGAAAGAAAAAATATTTATTTCGGACTCGCACACGAAATGCCTAAGGCATTAAGTCCGCCTCTGTACATAGTCCCTAAAGTATAAATAAATTACATAAACACACAAAAAATTCAAATAATGATAACAATAACCTAACCGTCAAAAACCCCCGACTCCAACTAGAAAAAGAGGTGTAAATTTTGAACGGCTGAACAGATTTTAAGAACCATCCCGATTTGTTGTATTTAAAATAAATAAGAACTTTCTTATTGGCTATGGACTCAAAATCAAATAACATAGTTTCTTGGGCTTTACTACTTTGGCCATGAAAGTTTGGCCATTTAATGAAAAATCTAGTAATCTTTCCTCACAACACACAGGGGTATCTAACTTAGTCTATCACCTGACACATGGCATAGCTTATATTCTCATAAAAGCAACTCAGAATGCCTTATAATCATTTACTGAGTCTCAAACAATTAACATACTCGTAACACATATAACTCAGTAATGGCAGCGTTGCATTGCGTAACAAACAATACTTAAAGTCCAATCATCTAATCTTAATAAAATATCCGGAATTCAGCTACCTACTACAATTAATGTATTAATCTACAATTACAACTAGTAATGGACCATCGACGGACCAACGGTGCATGGAAAAACCTAACAAATGGTTATAGTTTATTAAATTTTATTTATGTATTTTTCATTAGTCTGTATAAAAAAATTGTATGAGTAATAAATAATAAGTGATCAAACGAACTTACCTTGTGATGTTCGATCATTATTATACGAAGTGCTTCGTTCGAAGATATATGTTGTTAACCATGCAGCTTCCTCGATTTACTCGGCAACTGAACGCAATTTTCAGAGCTAAAACTAACCGGTATATTGAGTGCGTTATCTGTGTCCCTACGTCAACTGTCATTCTTTTTAGAGTCTTGTAAGGTTATCTCAATTTTACTGGGTTTAGGGTGGGTAGGGAACATATATCTTCGAACGAAGCACTTCGTATAATAATGATCGAACATCACAAGGTAAGTTCGTTTGATCACTTATTATACTGCATGCTTCGTTCTCGATATATGTTGTTAACCATGCAGATGTTTAGAGACATGGTAAACTTGAGATGAACCTTAGAATCCATAAGTAGGTACTTATAACTTCAATTTTTTTTTTTTTTTTTTTGATAAAAATCAATGTAGTTTTATTTGAAACAACTTAAATATTTTAAACTTATATAGAATTTCCCATACTTAATAACAGGAAATGTTTATGTTAAATTTTTTAACATAAACAAATAAGACTGATTTTAACTTAAAATCAGTCTTAATTGCTAGATACCTAACAATCTAATTTTATAATAAATGAAGGCAAGATTGAGATCAATAGTGACAAAAAAATAAATCATTTAAAATAGGTATTTAAAATTATTCTGCATTATGCACAGCATGGGTAAAATCTACTAAATTAACAATTGGTTGGTTATAAAAATATTCAACTGTTAATGAGTTACTTATTTGTCCAACCAGCAGTCTGACTGATTACATCTGATGAAATTCCTTGTTTCTTAGCCTTGGCAGGAAAGGCGTGGCGTGTACTGAAGATACTGGTATCAATACCGCAGACAAAAGAGTACTTTTAATCCATCTACCAATGGTAGAAGTAGGAAAAGGTTTATGGAGTTTTTTAAGTGTTAAAAACAAAATAATAATCATTATACACTCTAATATCTCTAATAAATCTTCTGTTTTGGCTGAGCAAATCTCAGTATTTCAAAACAGGGGTAGGTGAAGATTTAGCTGGGTTCGTCCCACAGCCAGAGTTTTAATCATATCAGTACTGGCAATATTGACACAACAATTTTCAATAAGCGTTATATTAGGTACTTTAATAAGTGATAAAGTTTGTGCTCATTGAGCTGTGCTTAGTGCAAGCAAAACCACCACTTTCTTTGAGATACTTTTAGGACTTTATGTCATGTTGGGAATCCAGTTTAATAATCAATTTAGAACTTTATTTGGATCCCATATTCTTTGGTATTTTGCCAATAGTGGTTTAGACTTACAGACTCTTTTAAAGTATCTGACGATTTATTTATTAATTATTTAAAATGCTTCATGTACAATGTACCTACAAAGGCTATATACAGACTATCTATATATCATCCTCCCCAATTTTAGAGCCTATTATCAAAGATAGAGCTGACTTGTGAGAGTTAGTTTGTTAAAAAAAAATACATAATAAATTGTATAGATGGAGCAAATGGGTCTATACCATGTTCCTGATAAAAGCTCGACCAAGTTTTACATGTAACATTATACTGTTTTAATGTAGGTATTACTTGAAAGGAATGCAAACATGACATACATTTATGTTGGGGGAATAGCCCTTTTCAGCCACGCTTGCCAGATAATCCCGGCAATCAGATTAAGCTGGTGGTGAAGAGGGTGGTGGTATCTGAAAGAAGAACTTCAAAGATATTTTGTGATTACAAATAGATTCGCTTTGAGATTAAAAAATAAATTGATATAATAAATTATATTTATATATTGATTGCATAATAAATAAATTAACATATCCTGCATTAAGGGATACCAGGCTTGTGACGGCCAGTGGGGTGTGACCAAGATAACTGTTGCTTTTTTTTTTTTTTTTTTTTAATGAATTAAAATCCTTAAGGAAATATTCTGTCCAAGCCAGGGTAAAAGCAACAATATTTATTGCCTCTGGATCTGGTTTCCAGAAGACATAGGAAAAATATTTAGTATTAGTGTGAGATGCAAATATTTCTGTATCAGGTTCTTAATATTATTATTATTAGTATTTATATTTTGTTATTTTTCTCCCTTCTATGAAGGGTTATTATTATTATTATTCTTAATTCAGATTATTAAATCTACATAGTAGTAGTAGTAGTGTAGTGGTCGAATCCTACATTAGTAAGATGTGACCACTGCCATATGGATCTGGCCAAGTAATTTAAATATGGTAACTGAGAACCACCCATTCTATTTATTCAAGATATTGCTGTGTCTTAATCTACATGCAATAGGATGTTAGTATTCATAATTCTTTACAAAAAAAGATTAATGCAAAAATATTGCAAGCAATTTTAAATTTAACTTCTCTCCAGTAACCTTAAGCTTTATTGTTTTCGTAAACAGCACCAGTCCTGGAGGCATAAATGAACAGTTCAATATCATGTTTATGGTAAGCAATACTTTTACATACTGTACTGATATTATTAGCCCACCCTTGCAGATCTAATTTAATTTCTGAAGTAATTCTATATAACAGCATAATTTTCATTGCTGTTATCTAAGTATTTATGCTTATGATGTTCTAAAAATTTGGTATATACCATAAACTTATTATTACTAGTGGGTATAAAACCAATCATAATGGTAGCTGAACACGCTGCAATTAATATTTCAATTAACTTTCCTAGATCATATATAAATAACAACTTTCCAGGTGTGACTTTGTCTAAGGGCGATTCTAATGTCACATTTCTTGTATCAAATATAAAACCTAGAAATTGGTAAGACTGTGATGGTATTATTCATCAATATGTATTATTATATATATATTATTTATTTGTATGTACTTTTGTCAAAATTTATAACAAATCCCAAGCACTTTGAGAGCTATTGTTTCTTGAACATTCTCTAAGTATGATTGATAACCAGATCCTATACAATATAATACCAGGTCATCTAGATATTGTACTGACTTGTAACATTTTGTCTAAGATGTGTCACCACAACCTTAATAATTTTTGTGAAAATATTAGGTGCAGAGCACAAGCCATAAACTCAAATAATTTGTTATATTGAAAACATAGGTATTTCTATATCGTAAAGTAATATTTACTAATAATATACCTAATTATGATTACCTACGTAATTTTTTTTTTTTTTTTTTTTTGTGCCATTATTTTTTGGTATCAAAAATATTAGAATAAGTGAACTGGCAGTGGCTTGCACTCCATAAAGACAAAAATACACTTCCTGTCTTAATAAATTATGTATTATGTAATACAAACATTAATAAGTCTGTAATATCAGTTAATGCAAGTCTTAGGTGAGGTGGCCAATCACAACATCATTAAACTTGACAATACAACACTATGTTGTTTTCGCCTAACCTGTAAGAAATGTCTAATCACGCCACTGTGAACTAGTCTTTACATGACTTACAAGGGGATATAGCTCCCAATTTTAATAAATTGCAAATCATTATATGCATGTCCAGTATCTTCCTCAGCTGATTTTACTGAGTCCCGGTGAGGCATTTATACAAAGGTAATTGAGTATCCTTTGATATGGTCAGGTATGGACTTGTCTAATTTTCTTCCAGCAAGGTAAAAAATGTGCAAGCCTTCCGGCATGACTTACCTCTATGTTTGAGCAGGAGGTTTTTCCCTGTGAGGCATTGTTTTTCTTGGCAGTGGACTGACAATGCTGGCTGTAATGTTACCGGGCCTGCATTGAGGACTGGATCATCTTGTGTCCGTACCTCGCTGAGTTTCCCTTATGATTTGTTGTAGGCTTCTTGATGGATTGGCCACTTTGTTGGCAAGTTTTCAAAACTTTGAACATATCACTAATTATTTCCATAGATATAGTCATCTCTTTTACAACATCTAAAAACTTTGTATCAAGAGCAGGGAAGACCAGGTTTCTCCTTGATTTTGTTTGAACAAAATGTAAATCTGTCAGGATCCTATCAGCATCACTGAGTAGGTACTTAGATTTTAATTGGTCCACTGTATTATTATTTACCAACAATTATAATGCAATATAGACTATTTTTCAAAATATTGCTCCAAATATGAGCTAAATTGCTATTTATAGCCGGAACATATTAAGGTTTATCTGGCATAAGATTGCCCAGTGCTAACAGTACCTCCGAGCTTATTGTTTATGCTGCTGAGGTAGGCTCAGGTTCAACCGTCGCAGTGGAGATATTTTCCACTAAACGAAGTTCAGATTCATTTGGGATTAGATCTGTCACAGGTCCTGGTGACGTATCACTTGGTTGAATAATTTCGACTTCTTTATAAGTGTCAATAGGTAATAGGTATTGTAATCTGGAAAACGTTATATAACCATACCACTGAAAACAGATTGTACAAGTGATTGATAAAACTGCTTATTGAAGCCTCACGGACTTCACATAAGAGTAGGATGATCTCGTGCGTATATCTCGTATACACCCCGAGTCCAATGAGCACGTCAATGTATCTCGTACACCACCCGTGTCAACCGGTATGAAGGTTATTAAAATCTTTGCGGCCTTTAACTGCTATGAAAGCCAGTAGCCGTACCGGTGTAATAGCAATCACAAGACAACGTTTTTAGTACCTGGAATACTAGAACGTAATGTATCACTTAAAACATCAGGCGAAGAATGATTGTCGTCTCGACAACGCTTCATTTTGCGTTCAATTTTTATTACTTCTTCTTGTAGTAATGTAAATCCTCTTCATGATGCCTTTTAGGCATAGTTTGAGATTGAATTGAGGACATAAAGTTTTATTATTTCAATGAACACAGAGATACAACGTATCAGTTGCCGCGCAAACGAAAAGAATGACAGTTGACGTAGGGACACAGATAACGCACTCAATATACCGGTTAGTTTTAGCTCTGAAAATTGCGTTCAGTTGCCGAGTAAATCGAGGAAGCTGCATGGTTAACAACATATATCGAGAACGAAGCATGCAGTATAATATATGTTATAGTATAGAAAAAAATCCAATTCAACTGGTTCTCTCGGTAGACAAGTCAATTACGAGGTTTACAAAAGTTGATAAATATACGTTCATTAGTAGCGGGAATATTTGTCGGAGTTCCATCGCTATTTTTATATAAACTGGATAATATTGTTCTATATGTAAATAGAATATAAATAAAACTTCATACTCTTTCTTCTCAACACTACAAATTGTCATACTGATTTTTCTATACTATATCCTATAAAATGAATTCTTGACGGAGATGTCAAGAAATTATTTTATCATATTGATTTTATAAACGAAATACTTAGATTTTCTGAATAAAAGGCAAGTTACTTATACTTCCTATTTCCTTTTAATATTTTTTTTAATAATTATACTGTCATTCTTTCTTTTGGTTTTTAATAAAGGGTAAGCGCAGGAACTTCAAAAAATTAGCACAGGTCCGACCTCGATGCGCGCCGAAACGCGACTGATTGATGGCGGAGATGACAGAAATCACGAATTTTGTGGTTTTTCTCAAATTGTGACCAATATACGTAATATTATGAAAAAATAACGACCGACTTGCCTTGGTATACTTGCGACCAATATTGTGATGTAAAAATTATTTGAAATAATATAATATTTTAGAAATAATCTTGTAAAAATATTTTTAAAAGGGGTAACTTTGCGAATTTTTTTTATCGAGCCAACTTTGTCCAATCATGTATCGGACGACCGAAAAATCCGTGTTACATTTTCAAGTTTGATATATATTTTTTTCGGGGCAAAAAAATAAGAATTTCTATTCAAAAAATTGTAAATACAAATCGGTTTTTGCGGCATTTCTGTAAAGGACCCCCTTAAAGGTACCAATAGGAAATAGATTGTCAAAGGCAGTAATGGTCACTAGCGCTTCTTGGGAAAGCGTCGTATTGGTAGTAGGGGTCCCCCCCGCTGCCAAGTAGTAGGGATGGCAACGAGCGAGTAATGCCTCTGGTGTTGCTCCATAGCTTACGATGACCGCTTACCACCTGCTTGATTGCCACCTTAGTAGTATAAAAATACCGATACCACGTTACATTTTAACAAATTTTTTCTAAATTGCATAATTTCAATTTAGAAAAAATTCACATCATTCACTAAAACAAAAGTATTATGACCACTACGTCACTAAACGAATTTTATTATAACCCTACTATGTAAAATCATTTTGTGCATTCTCCAGCAATCACGTGCTATATAACTCGGATTTAAAGCATTAGTCTTGGACTTCGGTTCAATTTAAGTTAAACTTTGCCGTAGTGACCGGTTTAATTTTATATGTTTCGAGTTTATTATACTAAAATGAAAGTACTTCACGTAATAAAGAAAGTTTTCATGTGGAAAGGTTACAAAGTATAGCCACAGTTGTTACACTTACATTGTGATATTCTAACGCACATACTGTTTATAATATACCGCCGTTTAGGTTAAATTCTTTTAGTTTTCGAACAAATGAATTGGTCTTTTTTGAAAATCATTAATAAGGAAATTTATTGTAGCTTACTTTCTTATGGGAACCACTCCCTATCTGTAATTCAATAAATAAAATAGAAATGCATCACGAACATTGTTTTTGTGGTGACTGCAAAGTCCCTTTCAAACTGATAAATATTCCCAAGACATCGCAGTACGTGCCTTTATTGATAACGAGGTAAGTTATCAATTCTTCACTCTATCATTTGCCATACTCAAGTTTTAAGTCGGCAGACGCAAACAGAAAGGTAATCCGACTTTAGCAGGTACTTTAATGCATCGTCGAGTATTACGCATCAGCTTAAGCTTAGCGGTTTGAATACATTTACATTATCACTAGATAAGTGGTTTTACTCATAAGGCTAAAGCAAATGCCCACTCTTGGCCAGTAGGTAGGCAGGTTCGTTACACCAATGTGAAAAATACAAAAAAATATCTTATTTAGTAGGTAACTAAAATATTGTTAGGTATTATTTAATTGTTTGTAACACTCGGGAATTAAAAACTTATATTACAAAGACATTCAATCAATTATGCATGTGATGCAATCTTCATTTCCGCACGTTATGTCAATCTTATAAAAGTAGTGATGGCAAATGTCACAAAAAATCGAAATCAAATAAATCGAGAACTGAATGATCTTCTGAAAAACTTTTTTCTTTTGTTTCGCTTCCTATATTAAAATGTTTAATTTCTATAGAATAGGTAAAATAAATGTCTATTGATTGTCTTCCGAAATCTATGCAGTGCTGGTTCAAGTTAATTAAAAATATCGATTCATAGCTCTATAAAATCGGTTTTTGATAAATCGATGCCGAATCGCCATCACTACGTCAATGATAATTGAAATTGACAGTCTGTGTTGACAGTTAACATTTTGTTTGTTGTGGGCATGTTGTGGGTTGTTTGTTGTGCTTTGTGAATTGTGATTTTTCCTACACGGTTTTGCTATTTTCTATCCGATGACTTTGATTAGATTTATGGCGATGACAACCTTGGCTTTACATTGGATTCCGTACCCGCTTACCACGACGACACTACTTTGCCAGTCAACTCCATGTTTGTTTTATATGAACCTTGAATTTTTTTCATACAATTTTAAAATTCTGTCCAAGTTTTATGTAAAAAATTGTGGTTGATTTTGTACCTATGATTTCAACCCTAATGCCTATGATTTGCTGTATTTATGGACGCCACTTGGCCAAAACCTCCTTAACGAATGGGCATATCCCTTTAGGAAGAGCTCAAGGTTGTTGGTTAAAAATGAAAGTCCAGAGTAAGAGCTTTTAGATATGTGACGCCGGCGCCGGCGCAGTTCTAAGATTGATGTGGCCTATTTTGACCATTTAATCCTAAGTTGAACAGTGCAGCGCACCCGTCTTTAGCCATAAAGATCATTATTTTAATTACTATCTGGGTAAATAATGGTGCCAATTCTGTAATATATATGATGGAGGTCTGCATGTTAGCCAAAAAAGAATCTATTAATTCTATTATTGTTAAAAGAGGTCCACCTCGATTACTGATGCCAGCCTATAAAACAACTTTGTATCAATAAATGCTATTGTTATGTGCATTACAGCGTTTAATGAAATACCCAAAGCCATGAGAGAATTATCAATAAGACAAACAAATTGAAAGAAAAAAGAAATGCTCACAGACTGTTCTTTCTACACTATTTAAAGACTTTTTTTAAACACAAATAATAATAATTTATATTGTAACATATAAATAATCATAAATAAACAATGATTCTGACTGTGACAAGATAATGCTACATTACGATAATATATAATTGTTTAAATAGTGTAATAATGTGATCTTTCGTAATAAATTTTAAAAGTAATAATAAATTATGACATAATTTTAAATAAAAAGTTGATTTGTATTGTATAAATTTTTCGCATGTCTATCAAAATATAAGATATGACGGACTTATATAAAACTTATCATAATATAATCTAACATCTTTATGTACCTTATTATTATCTTATCGATTTGATTTGAAAGGACCAGCTAAATTAAATAATAAAAAACATTTTTGTTTAATATATACGTCGTATTGCTAAGATTATGGCTGATAATATTACATCTGCCATTAGCATTCGATAAAAGGATTAATTTACTATAAACATGCATGAAAAATAATATAAATGTATATTAAAAATCAAAGTCGGATTATGAAAGGATTTCAAAATCTTAACAATTTCGTTTAAGAGTTTAACAAGTTTTGCCATGTTTTATTGTGTACAAAGTGCATGAATTGTGTAGTTTTAAGCCTTATGAAAGCAGAATTTTACTTTATAAAATTACGTAATTACTAGCGGCGGCGCACAGTGGAACGGATGGTACAAATGAGCGGACATAGGAATATTAAAGAACGATTAATCGATTTCTGAAAAACTAAAGATGCCAATGTATTCCGCTTAATGATTGTATCCGAAAACAATCACACACATTTTTTGATTAGACTTCAATTTTAGAAGATATTTGACAAAAACTGATTTCAATGTATAGAAAACTACTTTAAAAATCGAATTTCTTGCGATTCCCGCATATTTCCGTGTTTCAGTGATTATAGTGATTTAGTATGAACTATTTGCGAAATATCGGCCAAACATTCTAGGTACCTCTAGCGACCTCTCTGGGCGCTATGTGACAAAACATCATTTTCTCCTATTTTCTTTGTTAATGGGGAGATAAATTCGTTTTTGTTACATGTAGTTTGTTTTTAACTTAGAACTTTACTACCTACTTGCAGTAGTTTGAACTGGAATTACTAATAAGGGCTTTTGGAGATAGCTAGAAGGCAAAATACTGTTTTGCCTTATTTTCTATAACAACATTTTTGTAATGTGGTTCTGTCTGGTCTGTTTCTTAAGACTTGTACAAAAGGATGATTATGATACATGTCATAAATCAAAAGTTTATTAAATACTTTAAAAAAATGTATAAATAAACGAAAACTTATTAAACAAAAAACAAATATCCAAAATTACTACAAAAAAAACAAAAAAATGATACATAATAATATATTTCTTAAAATCAATCTTATTCACTATCTGAAGCTTCGCTTTCTGTATCTTCTTCTTCAGACTCGATGCCTAACGATTCATTGACTTCTATGAAATCAATTTCATGGTCTTCTTGAATAAGTAGATCGATCGCTTCTGTAAACAAAGCCTTCTTTCGCTTATTATCCATCCGTGGTCGTATTCGTGCCAAAATTGGATCCGACGAAATTAGCAAATTATGGAGAACATCTTCATTACAAGTAGTGCTACTAATTTTACGAGAATGGTGTTCTCGATATGTTCGGAAGTCTTTATTTCCTGACTCTCCTCCGAAAGGTGGCCTATCGGAACAATAGAGAGATGTTCAATAATTTGCGACCCGTGTATCAGTAACATAAGCACACAGGGGGCTTACTACGAACTCTTATAGCAGGACTGAAATTGAACTGCCCAGACATTTCCAGAATGAGCTGACCTCGCACTGTATAGGCTTTTGCGACCCGTGAATCAGTAACATAAGAACACTGGAAGGCATGTAATGCCAAGGGTACAATTCTACATACAGCTCTGATATCTGTGAGCAATATTGCTGAAACTCCTGGATGTAGAATTGTACTCTTGGCATTACATGCCTTCCAGGGGGCTTGCTACGAGCTCTTATAGCAGGGCTGAAATCCAACTGCTCACAAATTTCCAGAATAAGCTGACCTTTCAGTGTACGAAAAGCCTATACAGTGTGAGGTCAGCTCATACTGGAAATGTCTGGGCAGTTCAATTTCAGTCCTACTATAAGAGTTCGTAGAAAGCCCCCTGTGTTCTTATGTTACTGATACACGGGTCGCAAATTATTGAACATCTCTCTATTGTTCCGATAGGCCACCTTTCGGAGGAGAGTCAAGAAATAAAGACTTCCGAACATATCGAGAACACCATTCTCGTAAAATTAGTAGCACTACTTGTAATGAAGATGTTCTCCATAATTTGCTAATTTCGTCGGATCCAATTTTGGCACGAATACGACCACGGATGGATAATAAGCAAAAGAAGGCTTTGTTTACAGAAGCGATCGATCTACTTATTCAAGAAGACCATGAAATTGATTTCATAGAAGTCAATGAATCGTTAGGCAGCGAGTCTGAAGAAGAAGATACAGAAAGCGAAACTTCAGATAGTGAATAAGATTGATTTTAAGAAATATATTATTATGTATCATTTTTTTGTTTTTTTTGTAGTAATTTTGGATATTTGTTTTTTGTTTAATAAGTTTTCGTTTATTTATACATTTTTTTAAAGTATTTAATAAACTTTTGATTTATGACATGTATCATAATCATCCTTTTGTACAAGTCTTAAGAAACAGATCAGACAGAACCACATTACAAAAATGTTGTTATAGAAAATAAGGCAAAACAGTATTTTGCCTTCTAGCTATCTCCAAAAGCCCTTATTAGTAATTCCAGTTCAAACTACTGCAAGTAGGTAGTAAAGTACTAAGTTAAAAACAAACTATATGTAACAAAAACGAATTTATCTCCCCATTAACAAAGAAAATAGGAGAAAATGATGTTTTGTCACATAGCGCCCAGAGAGGTCGCTAGAGGTACCTAGAATGTTTGGCCGATATTTCGCAAATAGTTCATACTAAATCACTATAATCACTGAAACACGGAAATATGCGGGAATCGCAAGAAATTCGATTTTTAAAGTAGTTTTCTATACATTGAAATCAGTTTTTGTCAAATATCTTCTAAAATTGAAGTCTAATCAAAAAATGTGTGTGATTATTTTCGAATACAATCATTAAGCGGAATACATTGGCATCTTTAGTTTTTCAGAAATCGATTAAACGTTCTTTAATATTCCTATGTCCGCTCATTTGTACGATCCGTTCCACTGTGCGGCGCCGCCGCCGCCGCCGCCGCGCGCCTGGCGGCTACGGAGCGTAGGCGGCTGTAGCAGAAAGGCTACGCGTATATCTGGAGCTACGAGCTACCTCACTATTTAAATATACTATTACTGGATATCTGATACTGAATGAGTCAGATATAAGCATCATAAATTATCTACCCACATTTGTTGACAATTACGAAGAACTCAAAATAATATTTTAACATTTTGTGTTTATTAACATAATTTGTTTTGTCCGTTTTCAGCATGTTCAACTGATTTCAACGCTCCAAACACCGGTCAATGGTCTAATATTTCAGTTTTTTTTTTAATTACTTACCACAGTGTCTTTTCAACCTTGAAGTTGGCAGAATCATCGAATAACGATGGAGCCATTATCATAAATTGGAATTGGAATTAAGGAAATTATTATCTTCATCTAACTACAAAGAAAGTTTGCAAGTAATAAAGTATATCGATCAGTGACAAATAAAATACTTGTTGTTAAGTCGTAGTTTTAGTTTTAGCTTGAGAATAACTTTTAGATTTACGAGATTTTATATTTAGGTACCATCTAAAGTTTGAATTTTAATCCCTTTCGCGAGAATACCTTCTACGCTTGAAGCTGAAAGTGAAGTTTAAAAGAAATGTTATTTAGTGTGAACGAGTTAAGTCTTATGTTACTTTTCACTTTTCGCTATTTTAAGCAAAGTCATTTTAAAAATAAGATGTGAATAATTTCACTATAAATATACATTTATATTTTTTAGGGTTCGAGCGTTTACGCTTGCTCGCAAGTGGTACATCCCTGCTTGCTGCAATCTTGATAGTCGAAGGAACGAGATCATGGTCGCGATATCTTCAAGGAAAACGTTATACTTAATGATGTTATATAAATATAGAAGGGTTATACTAACTGTAATATTATTTTGCTCGCTTGGTTTAGAGATAATATAACGGGTTCCTCATGTTACGTGTACCTATAGTATATGATACAAGAACAATTTAATACGTACAGTTTGGGATATGGTTAGTTATCTTTACAATGTGTGTTATACGTGATTATTATTCCTATTAAAGGCTCCGCGTTAATATCGCTGCATATGCTGTAATATAACATATAATATCACTATAATTATATAATGTAACTGAAACGCTGTAATAAGTCGATAATATTACTGCATAATTGGGATATCTGTTTTTTATTATTATCACTTAGTATATTATCGCAGCCGTGTGTGAGACATCAAGCGTCCTAATACAAAATGTACTAAACACAGATATCGCAATAACGCGTTGCAATAATATTGGCGTTATAACGTGGCTGTGTGGGGGAGAGCCTTAAAGTTGCAACTTGTATATTTATATGTTTATGATAGGACTGGGTTCACTTCAATGGTCCAGTGGCTGGATATCTGACTCCTGACCTCTCGATCCGCAGTCCAACGCGACGCTATGAAGGTAAATTCTCCTAACATCTGACCCGTTATTCGAACGTGTATTTCGGACTCTCAACGAAAGGTAGGAAGGTGCCAACTGTCTTGCAGGTAGGTAGGTAGGCAGGTAAGGTAGGGTAGTAACAATATATTGCTTGGACTGAAAATTATTGGTTCTTCAATTATATTTCTAGTCTATTTCGTTTACAAAACATAAGTTACTGATAAACACAAAGAAGTTGTTTTTCATATTACAATAGAAAAACATTGTTTTTGTGGCACAAGATTTATACACGAAAATATACATATTTATTTACCTTTTACTTTTTGAATTTGGTTTTATTTGATATTACTTCCGTATTGTTTACTTCTCTACTTACGTCCTTCTCTACTTATCTACTTAAAGCGCTACAAAATATTAATTCTGATTCTTTTATCTAATACAGCAAAATTGATTTGCATTTAGAATGAGAAGTTATGCTTATTTCACTCATGAACAAACTTCTTTTAATATATTATGGAACAACGTAATATATATAGTTTTAAAATATTTTTGTATGGCCTTGACATTTGAGTTGAGTTAATACTAAGTTTATCTTACCATTTTCCTTTAATTTGTACGAAATTAATCTCCAGAGGGACACGCCTCGGGAGTGTTGAACACACCTTTAACTCTAAATATACCCACGAAAAACATCCTAAATGTGTTCTTTTTTGTTGGTAAGTCAGTAGTTGTACCTCTCTTATGTTCTACTACTATCTCTTGTTTTCTCATAAGACAGTAATTATTTTGAAACAGACGGCAGGACCTTCATGTAAAAAAATATTTTTTCATAGCCATGACATTGTTATAATATTCGTACAGTAATAGCATCTACGTACAAAATAGTTATTTAATGTTGCCATTATATTTTAATAATATCTTTATTATAGTTGTTGAGTTATGATCAAGACTTACTATTCGAATGGGTGGGCGTCTAGCGGAGGTTGCAAACCCATTAATCATACTACGATACTTTATTGCTTCAATGGGGCGCCGATATAGGACGGTTCAATGTAGCTCAAAGGCGCGAGAGGGCCCACTCCTGCCGCGCGCCTTTCCCGCTCCACTGTTACATTTACTATTGTGCTTAGCAGGTCCATTTTCATTGGTAATATTTTTTCAACTCATTGTTGTATTTTTCTAAAGAATACTCTGTATTGAAATGTTTTTCCAAGATTAATAACTTCAAGCAATCGACTTACAAAATGCTAATATTTAAAATAAAATTTTAATTTACATATTGAATCACTACAGTTATTGATCCTCAACTCTCTAGAGCTATCGCAGTCCTCGGGCGTTGAATGTACTGGAGGGAAACTCACGTGAATTTTGGAGTTAAACATCGCTAGTAGGAGCGTGGGTTTACCGCCTGTAGCTCGACACGCTTCAAGACCTTTAATATGAGCTCGGCGCGAATGAAACAGTAATGATATATCTATAATCCAAACTTCAATACAGTTATAAAACTGTTATACTTATTCTAATTTGTCCTAACAAGTTCCATAAGTGGCGTACACTTTCTTCAATAAGGTACGATAATACATTAATAAAGTTATGGAAGCCATTTTTAGAATAAGATACCTACAGGTAATTGGTTTTGTCACCACCTACACAAAGAGTGGCGGGTCGTCACTGAAAATAAAATTGTATCATGACTGGGAAACTGATATATGACATAATTTTGGTAGACATAATGATTTACATATAATTTTCTTGTCAATTTAGTAGGATAAAGATATAAATTTATTTATTCCTTGTTTTACGCACCTATGGTATTTGCGTATAATAAACGCCAAATATACGGGCAGTTGGATAAGGTGTTTGAAACACCATCGATCGGCGACCGTCGTACTAAATTATGTAGCTTCCTTACAACCACTTGGGGGATATTTATAGGTACCAGCATCGATGAGCGGGTTGAAGGGTCACGTTAAAAACAGAAAGGTCAGGCTTATTTTCATACTGCCCCCAGGTAAACAAGTGTTACAAACTATTACGGTTCATCATGGTTATTTTTGCTACGCCATCATATTATATTGTAATGTTACGTAACGGTCATTACGTGCGTACGATAAAAGATTTCAAAATAATATTTTGATTTAAAATGTCAATGGCCATTATTTAACCAACTACAAAAATAACGAATTACGGATTTTAGTAGTTAACGCAAGAAACTACGTGTCTGTTTGTACAATTTTTTTTAATTCCAAGCGCATTATTTTGTATGATATATGTACGAGTCAACCGTACATTGTAATGTCAGCACATTTCCCTCACCTCGCATTATTTAGGTCAATACTCGACAGTTCACGATCAACGATCAATACGCGTGCACTCATTTACATAACATTCATTATCAGTTAGCAATCATAACAATTATCATTCGCATCTTAGTTACTGTGTATTTTAGTTACCAATAAACGGGTTTATCTAGTTACCAGTGACTATCATTTCAAGCAGTGTTAAAGGTGTACGACACAACTAGCAGCCCGTACATCAATTTGGTCCTTCGAGCCTCTAGATCGTAAGTGTTCTGAGTTTTTTTGTGCGGTAGCGAATCGGTTGGGCTGGCCTCCCACAAGCGGGTCTCACTAGCTCAATTGAGAAGGCGCATTTTCCGGACAGAAGACACGGACCACTGAGATCAGAGATCAACCAGCAGAAGCACCCCGCGAGTTCATCAAAACAGCATTTACACACAAGCAGATTTTGGTGACTCGAGGTATTTAGCATTAATTTTTCAAAGATGGAGGGAGTTATAGAAACTCAATATCAGATCATGCAAGCAATGAATCAACTTCTAAGCAATTTTAAGAAAGACGGAGCAAGCAGGAAGACTATTGACTACATTCAGAAGAAGATAGATCTTCTAGACAGGTATTGGGCGGAATTTCAAACTAATCACGAAAAGATTCGTGAAAGGGAAGATCCGTCTCATCAATATTTTGAGCAAGATAACTATGAGAAGACTAGAAATTTTTACAATAACACTAGAGAATTCTTTGTAAAGTATCTAACTCAAGAACAAAAACCAGTTTCGCCCGGATTAAAATTGCAACCTTTTACATTATTGGATCCGAACACGTCGACTTCAAAAGTTACGCAAGAACAAGGAACATTTGGAGTCGAGTGTGGAAACCTAACGCCCCTTTCGATAAAGGTACCAGAAGTAGCAGACACAGAAGCAAACAGCAAAATAGACGAGATGTTACGCAAACAGAGAAGTAACTTTAAAGCATTTCAAAGAACCGCATTGAATATCAACATCGAATTAATCAAAGAAAAATGGCAGTTTGAAGACGCCTTAAAATCATTAGAATCACGGTGGAAAGCAGTAGACTCGCTTTATTGGGATCTAGACAGTTTACCCAATGAAGGGAACGTGCAATATGAGATGTCTTACAATACGTGCGAACTAACTTACAATGAAATGAAAGCTAAAATTAATTCGAAAATGTGGTCCGTTGCGCACAGAGAAAAATCAACGCCGAAAATCGAAATTGCAAACTTCAGTGGCAGTTACGAGAATTGGACCTCATTTAAGGATTTATTCATTGAGACCATTCATTCCAATCCATCTCTTTCTAACGCGCAGAAAATGCAGTTTCTTAAAAGCAAAGTAAAAGGAGAAGCAGAGAAACTGATCCAACACTTAGCAATCAGCTC
Organism: Allophyes oxyacanthae; assembly: GCA_932294325.1. Classification (NCBI taxonomy): domain Eukaryota; kingdom Metazoa; phylum Arthropoda; class Insecta; order Lepidoptera; family Noctuidae; genus Allophyes; species Allophyes oxyacanthae. The sequence continues at coordinate 9,060,369 of OW028617.1, forward strand.
GGAAAATTACGAGACTGCTTGGGATATTCTCAATCGCAGGTATAACAATAAGAAAATGATTTGTTCATCCCATCTCAACTCATTATTCAGTGTACCTAATACTCAACATTTATCAGCAGTATCGGTCAAGAAACTCCACGACACGACGAAAGAATGTCTTCACGCGATTAAAAACCTCGGCGTAGACACGTCATCGTGGGACCCAATATTAGTACATTTACTTTCGCAAAAGTTGGATGCAGTGACTCACAGCGACTATTTAGAGTCACTTGAGGAGCCACGTGAGCTACCCAACATAACAGATTTTCTTCATTTTTTGGAAAGTAAATTCGTATCATGGGAGACCTCTCGTCGCAAACCGGAAACAAACAAACCATCTCATTCGGACTCTACATACAAAAAATATCCTTCATACAAAGCATTCAGCGCAAATCAAGATATGAATAAACATTTCAAATCAAATTCATTTACAAAGTACAATGAAGAAACACCTAAATGTCCACATTGCAATAATGATCATCATTTATTTTCGTGTAAATCATTTCTCGAATTACAGCCTGATGCAAAACGGAAAGCAGTTGTGAAATACAATTTATGCAAAAATTGTCTACACGTACATGGCAAAATATGTTTGTCACGAAAACGGTGCCGCGTGTGCAATAAAAATCATAACACATTGCTTCACGACGCTTACGAAATGGCATGGGCTGGAAACACATCAAACAGCAAATCGGGACGACAGAACACAGCCGCCACCGATAATAGCATAAAAACAAACAACAACAACAACAGCAATCACGTGTCTCAAGAAGAATTATCCGAAACTCTACTAACAACAGCATTAATCAAAGTACAAGCATACGATGGGTCTCTGATAACTTTGCGAGCGCTCCTTGATCAGGGTTCACAAACATCCCTAATTACGGAAAAAGCAGCACAAATGTTACGATTACCGCGCGGGCGATGTAAAGGTGTCATATTCGGTGTCGGAGCAAAGGAAAATAATTGCAAAGGCGTATTAAGAATCACGTGCAGCGCTATTCATAATGATTACACGTTCGAAACCGATGTATTTATTATGCGGAATTTGATAAACAATTTGCCGAATAAATCGTTCACTAAGCCAGAAACATGGACATTTTTAGAGAACATTAAATTGGCTGATCCAGAGTTTCATTTGAGCCGCCCAGTAGACATTTTACTAGGAGCAAATATATACTCGGACATTATTCAAGAGGGTATAATCAGACAAGAAAAATCACAACCAGTGGCACAGCAAACACGCTTAGGTTGGATTTTATGCGGAAATGTGCAAACATTCCATTGCAATGTTGTCATTAATAATATCGAAGAAATTCATAAATTTTGGTCAGTTGAAGACATAGAAGAAAATTCGTGCATGTCGCAAGAAGATTTGGAATGCCTACAGCACTACAAAAATACTATTACTCGCAATGAAGAAGGTCGATATATTGTCGAGTTACCATTCAAGGCAAACTTCCAAGAGAAATTAGGGTTGTCGAAACCAATGGCATTAGCACAATTTCGGCAACTAGAAAGAAAATTTAGCAGACAGCAGCAATTAGCAGAAGCATACAATAATTTTATTGAGGAATATCAAGCACTATATCACATGGTTGAATGTAATAGTAATGAGACACCTGGTTGCTATTTACCTCATCATTGTGTTCAGCGCGCCGACTCCACTACCACTGCATTAAGAGTGGTATTCAACGCATCGGCGAAGACTTCAACGGGTCATACGTTGAATGATCTCATGAAACGTGGGCCAAATTTACAACAAGATCTCATGTCATTGATCTTACGATGGAGACAGTATCAGTTCGCGTATACGGCTGATATCGAAAAAATGTACCGACAGATACTTTGCAACACTAAGCATCAAACCTATCAGAAGATATTATGGAGGAGTTCTCCTGAACAACTGTTACGTGAATATCAGCTCACGACAGTCACTTACGGTATGAAAGCAGCTCCCTTCTTAGCCATGATGACGTTGAAACAGTTGGCAGTTGATGAAGGCCCCAAGTATCGGCACAGCAGAGCAACTAAAGCATTACAAGAAGAATTTTACATGGATGACCTCGTAAGCGGAAGCTTCACATTATCGTCGGCCAAACAACTGCAACACGACTTGATTCAGTTACTACGGTCTGGAGGCTTCAATTTACGCAAATGGGCATCTACTAACGAAGAATTATTACAAAACGTAAGCAGAGCGGCCCCAAGTCAATCATCATTCGATTTCAAGCAAGCAGAATCAACAAAGACGCTAGGGCTGAAATGGAATCCACATGAAGATACATTTGCGTTTGAACTGAAAATAAACAGAACCATACAAGCAGAAAAGCAAACAAAAAGAACATTACTATCAGATATCTCAAAGATATTTGATCCCCTCGGTTGGCTTTCTCCGATTACAACGAAATTAAAACTTCTATTCAAACAAGTCTGGCAATCTAACATAGAATGGGATGATCAGCTGCCGATTGCAATTAACACAGAATGGAATAAAATTAAAACAGATCTACAAAATATCTATGAGATTAAGATCCATAGATGGTATCATACTGGAGAACAAGACAACATACAGTTGCACGGCTTTTGCGATGCCTCGATAAAGGCATATGCATGTGTCATATACTGTAAAGTCGATAACTACATTACACTCGTCGCTGCGAAAACGAGACTTGTACCTGAGAATAAAAAACTCACCTTACCGCGTCTCGAATTGAGTGGGGCGCACTTACTATCGAAACTAATGCACAAAAGTCAACAAGCACTCACCGGACATGACATCAAAGTATTTGGTTGGTGTGACTCAACGGCGGTTCTCGGGTGGATTCAAGGAGATTACAACCGGTGGACACCATTTGTAGCAAATAGAGTCAAGCAGATAAAAGAGGTCATAGCATCAGACAGCTGGTACTACGTCAAATCAGCTGATAACCCAGCTGACTGTGCCAGCCGCGGCATCACAGCGGAACAACTGAAGCAGCATCAACTGTGGTGGACCGGCCCTCGATTCCTCCCTGAATTTGATGAGTCTTCCGTAGCAGAGAAGCCAACCTACGTCATAAATCAAGAGGTGCGAAAATCAAAACAAAGCAACGTCACGACGATTAGACAACCTCAGAACGATGACGTCATACAAAACTTATTAAACAAGCATAGCAACCTGACACGCGCCGTCCGTGTACTAGCATGGATGTTACGTATCACGCGACGTCACGATGAGCGCTCGGTTTACCTGAGTGTGAACGAATTAGCAGCAGCAAAACAAATGTTAATCAAATATGTCCAGGAAACTGAATTTACAGAAGAAATCAGAGATCTACATTTGCAGAAGGAAGTCGACAGCAAGAGCAAAATTTTGTGTCTAAACCCATTTTTAGACAAGGATGGACTTTTAAGGGTTGGAGGCAGACTCAAGCATGCAGACATCGACGAAAATATGAAACATCCCTTGATAATACCACACCATAGCCACTTAACAGACCTTATTATTGACCAAGCCCATCGCTGCACGTTCCACGCGGGGGCTCGGATTACGCTCTCATTTGTCCGACGAAACCACTGGATATTAAGCGGAAATAGAGCTGTAAAGAAGCGGTTACATGCGTGCATTACATGTAAAAAACATAAAGCAATCAAGCAAAAGCAAATGATGGGGGACTTACCTGAATCTAGAGTCAATCCTACGGGCCCGTTTCACCACACCGGCGTTGACTTTACAGGATATGTTGATGTAAAACTAAACAAAGGGCGAGGAGTGAAGACAAACAAAGGATATATCGCAGTATTCGTGTGCATGGTGACAAAAGCAGTGCATCTCGAACTCGTATCTGATATGAGCACAACAGCATTTTTGGCTGCATTGAAACGGATGTCATCTCGCCGCGGAAAACCATGTCATATCTACAGCGATAATGGCACCAATTTTGTTGGAGCCAATAGAGCATTGCAGCACGAATTGGCAGAACTGCGCAAAACATTCAGTGAAGAATTTTATACAGAGATCAATGAGATGGGAATTCAGTGGCATTTTAACGCCCCTGCTTGGCCGAGTGCAGGAGGTTTATGGGAAGCAGCGGTAAAAAGCCTCAAGCACCATCTCCGAAGGGTTGTCGGTGAACAAAAACTCACGTTCGAGGAGTACAGCACATTACTAGCGCAAGTCGAAGCATGCCTCAACAGTCGACCGCTGTGTGCGATAACAGAAGACCCAGATGATTTGAACTATCTCACACCTTCACATTTTTTAAGCAGTGGCCCTATACTGACCATCTTAGATACAGAGCAAGATGAAAGAACAAGGTGGCAGAGAATAAGGAGAATTTTTGAAGATATTTGGAAAAGATGGCAACCTGAGTATCTCGTTCAACTCTCAACAAGAAGCAAATGGCAAAGGCCTCACGAGAATGTGAGAGTTGATGACGTTGTTATCATTCACGAACCTAACCTCCCTGCGGGAAGATGGGCTCTAGGCAGAATCACTGAGCTACATCCCGGTTCAGATGGATTGGTTCGGGTAGCGACGCTTAAAACAAAAAACGGATACATCAAGCGGCCAGTGATTAAGTTGTCAGTACTAACAACTAAACCTAAAGCCATTACAGCAAACGATCAGACAAGGGACACATCAGACAAAAAGAAAATTAATAAGGAGAGCCATAGAACGAGTAGCAATCAGTCAAAGCGACCTGGAATGGTGTCTCACGTTATAGCAACGCTTTTTACATTATTTCTCTTTATGACATCGGTGTTTGGACAAGAACAATCATCATCACCATATAATGTAACAGCAATAAATAAATCACTCTATTTTGACCGAATTTCAAGCATGCAGTTTATACGCGACGAATGGAAACTCATCGTGTTTTACAACATGAACCCCTATTGGGACGGTTCGGCAACATTCGAGAAATACCTGAAACAAATAAGCAGCATCTGTGAAAGAGACACAAATAAAGCACTATGTGACATCATCCTACTACAACTACGTCACTCTCAAAACGAATTACAATATTACAACGGCATGTTGATGAATCAGCATTTCGAAGACCGAACACGAGAACGACGGGGCCTCATCGACGGTGTGGGGTACGTCGCTAACAGTCTTTTTGGAGTTTTAGACCAAAGATTTGCCGATCAGTATGAGAAAGATATTGCCCTTGTAAAAGAAAACCAAAAGCATTTAGCACTCTTGTGGAAAAATCAGACTTCAGTGGTTGAAGCTGAATATAATTTACTAAAAAGAACCGAAGAATCGATCAACCGTCAACATAAGGTTATCAATCAACATTTAAACAATTTAACAAAAGCTACCAATGTTTTGAACAAAAACTTGCAGGAACAAGAAGTAATGAATGAGTTGGCACTTTCCACAATCATAGCAACTAATATGCTTACGAAGCTGAAAGCGATACAAGATACACTAATCGATACCATAACAGACATCCATCACGGGATGTTCAGTGTCCATTTACTGTCGCCTAAGCAATTAAGAGAGCAACTTAGCATTATATCAGGACAATTAGATCGAGAGTTATCCTTACCGATCGAAAACATACAGACCGAACTAGCAAAAATTTATCATCTTCTAAAGGTCAAAGCAAGAATAACAGAACAATACCTCATTTTTGAAATTAAAATACCTCTTGTAAACAGAGAAAGTTACGACTTATATCAATTAATATCAATACCACAACAACAAGGAAAACGAGCAGTCACAGTCGTGCCGATATCAGATTTCATCGCTATCAACTTACGCAAAGATACATACCTCGCTATGACAGTAGGAGACATACAACAATGTATCCAGTACGATGAGTTTACTCGGCTCTGTCATTCCCGAAAACCCGTTTTCCAGTATAAATCAGAAGAAAGTCTCTGCATCACAGATAAGATTACAGACAAATGTCTAACAAACATTGCAGCATGTCGCAATAATTGGGTTGAATTGAGTAGAACAAATACTTACCTTTATTATTGTTGCGGGCAGTGTGCGCTGCGTGTCATGTGCGGGCATCGGATTACAGCAATACAAATCGCTAAGGCCGGGGTCATAGCACTAGATTCAGATTGCGTAATCAAAGGGGAAGACTTCACGATTTTTTCACACAAGCTGAGATATTCTGAAGTGAAAACGGCATCTGATTTAGAATATCAACAAATCGCACCTATCAATCATATTATTAACCTTACCGTACCACAAGCGGAACTCGACAACATTGATCATCAGACATCTCTGCGGCATATCAAGGAACAGATTGAGCAAATGAAATCCGAAACTGCTTTGAACTCTGGAATATCCAATCACGATATTCACCAATATTCTGTAATCTACGTGTTGTCGTCGGGAGCTATGGTAGCAGTAGCAATCTATCTTTGTCGGTGCAGTCGTCGTCGCTGGCGGAGGAGCGCCAACTTACAGTCGGATTCTGAGACACAGACTACAGCGGCAGCGGGGCAAGCGCACAGCGAGCGTGCCGCCGGTGGCGGTCCGGCACTACGTTCTAGAGACCAGTTACGAGGAGAGGTCGTCGAATTAAGAAATTTTTCTAACATACTTAGCAGCATGCGTAATAAGACTACCCCTCCTGTTTTCACCAAACCAGTATCAAGTGATACTGATTGAAATTCAATTTATATGCATACATTTAAGTAATGAATTATAATTGGGTGAAATTTATAAGTTTAGCATTTAAGCATCTATGTAAACATTATCATTATAATCATAATAACATGTCAGCAATCAGCATCCACTCTCATCTCTTGCCCGGGAAGATGTACGAGTCAACCGTACATTGTAATGTCAGCACATTTCCCTCACCTCGCATTATTTAGGTCAATACTCGACAGTTCACGATCAACGATCAATACGCGTGCACTCATTTACATAACATTCATTATCAGTTAGCAATCATAACAATTATCATTCGCATCTTAGTTACTGTGTATTTTAGTTACCAATAAACGGGTTTATCTAGTTACCAGTGACTATCATTTCAAGCAGTGTTAAAGGTGTACGACACAACTAGCAGCCCGTACAATATATCTTTACAAGGTATAGCGAATATGGGGCCCGATGACCATGAGTGCCTTAATAAGGCGGATAACACATGGGGAGATGCGGCGCGGCATGCTGATACTGCGGCGGTGCGTGGTCCATCAATCTGAGATTGCTCCGCGCGGAGCCGCGATGCCATGTGACAAGACTCGATGGATTACAGAGTGGTACAAGATTCAACCGCCCAAAGCTGCGTGAAATTATGTCTTTTAAGGAAAAATGTATCTAATTGTTTAAATCAGACACTAACCTTTGTAATGTTAGTGAATGTAGGACATAAAATAAACATACATACATACATAGAGGAATTTAAATAAACGTTTGTTTTTTAGACTTATTTTCCTTTGCTCTATGGTGGTAACGGTAAAATAACAGTTATAATCAACGTTTAAGAGTTCTTTATGCCAATAAGAAAGATTTTCCATAATATTTTTCCTGACCCTATATAAACAGAATTATAATTACCATATAGCCGCATGCCGGAGGAGCTTTGGGCAAAAACAACCGCACAATGGGTTCCAAATAGCAGGAAACGACAACGCAGTAGGCCCAGAAGGAGATGGTGGCGTGATGAGCTAGACTTCTATCTAAAGGATTGGCCCCAAATTGCCATATACCGGCAAAAGTGGAAGGAGGGAATGGCCTTTGAGCTGCGGTAGAATACTACAGGCTTGTAATAATAATAATAATAACGATAGCCTTTAATAAATATTATGTATGTAATTAGTAGGCGTAGAAAAAGTAATTTAATGTAAGATACATATTTACTCACCACATTATGATTAAGCCTATATAACAAAGATTTATGATTTTAGCAATCTTGTGTCTATGTTTATTGTTTACCTATCAAGGATGACTAAGTTATTTACGGAGACATTTCCTAAGTCTCATACTTCTTTTTCAGTCTCTGCCACTTAAATGACCACGTTCACCGATAAGACAACAGACGTTTAACGGCCGATTAAAATAAATTTTTGTAGGTACGAGTACCTACTGGTAATTGTCTGATTTTATATTATATGTCTATTATTTTGTCAAGGGATCATGGCCCTAAATATAGTTAGAAGCTACAATATCGATGAGAGCTTTGTGCGTCATTAGCGAAAATTCAATGGCCTCGAATTTATTTATGTGTTGGTTACGCCACTTGGCTTTTTTCGTCTTTAACTGCTGCTTTTTATTTGTATTTATTATGCCTTTATGTTTTAGTATTTATCATCAACCTGTAGTTTAAATAAGCATTCAAATTGGATCTACTAGGCTAATATCAATGAAAATACTTTATATCGTAATACAAATTATGATTAACTATCTCGAAAAATATTCGATTGGATTGTACGCAATTACATTTGTTGCTGTTTGTCAAGTAAGACAGTAGAATGGTTCTATTTTCCAAACTTATGTGTTAATATTCATACATTATAGGGGTAAAGTACTTAAGCTGACAGTGCACTCGCTCGGCGCTGAGTTAAAGTTCGATGCCAAGAGTTGAGAGATGCCAAACAATAGGCAATATGCCGTTGCCGCTCCGAGTCTGTGTTATAGTTCCGCCTATTGCACTGTCGAACTCCCGCGCCGGAAGTCGTTGTGAGCCATGTGGCCGCCGCGCCGGCCGCTCGCGCACGCCGCGTTTCTGCCCGTCTCGCGCCTCTATACTCCCTTGTATATGCTATAAACCACAACGTGTAGGTACTTACTTATTTTATTGCCTTTCAAAATTGGTTTTATGCTATTACAATTTAATATTTCGAATAAATTGAGTCAACTGTATTGGTAAACGTTTACATTTGTCATACAAGCAATTTTATATTCTACTATAAATTAATAAGAATTTATGACTAACTTACTATTAATTGGCAAAGTTTACTCATGCAAACAAAAACTACTTAAAAAGATAAACATTGGACATTAGCCAGTTGCAGAAACTTCAATAGATAATGTGACATTAACATTAATGAAATCAATAATTTAATATTGGTGCACACAACTAATTTAGGTTATTTTTTAACCGACTTCAAAAAAAACCTCCTGCCTTTTGAAGTTTTCTATGTTCGACTGTATGTATTTTTTTTATGTATGTTCACCGATTTTTCCGTCAATTGCGGACCAATATTGAAAATTCTTTTTTGTTTGATATGGTAAACTCTGGAGGTGGTACCTTTTAAATTTGGTTAAGATCTGATGAAGACCTTCGGAGAAACACGATGGAACTCTTCAATGGATCAGCAAGTCACTCGCGGTTGCTGTAGTCGCATTATTGTTTATAACACTCAAAATAAAAAATAAAATTACCTTTTAGAAAGTAAAACCGACTTCAAGAAAATAAAAAGTATAAAATAACTTTCTTAAAAATCTTAACAGCTTCTGAAGCTGGGGCCTTTAATTCTTCAATGGATCTTAGCTGGCAGTGGCACCGACTTCAGAAACAATTAAGATTTTTAAGAAAATTATTTTATACTTTTTAATAAACTTAGTATAAAATAATTTTCCACGACATTTTAAAACCTTTTTTGGCACTAACCATTGCATAACAAATATTTTATGACATAAAATGATTGAATGGTTGCGTTCTGTGTTTACGATTTGCTAATTTAAAAGTTATTTTACAGTGCAGTTTTTTATTATTTTGCCAAAAGACAATGAAGACAGACCTAATAAGAATTATTTCCAAGGTAGAAAACCATGGAAATAATTTGTTTTATTGTATTAATGACTGCTATTTACATTTACCAATTGAAAGTGGCTAAATAATTTTATTACGTATTAATGGCGATTAGTGCAACGTGAAATGTAAATATATAAAAGCCTAGTTTGACATTTCATACGTTATAATTTAATGGAGCAGTAGAAATGCATTTGAATTATTTTTGTGGAAGATTATTGTTTAATATCATAATTTTTAGGGTTCCGTACCCAATGGGTAAAACGGGACCCTATTACTAAGACTCCGCTGTCCGTCCGTCTGTCTGTCCGTGAACCGCGATAGTTAGACAGTTGAAATTTTCACAGATGATGTATTTTGTTGCCGTTATAACAACGCTATAAAATAAATATTTAAGGGCTCCCATACAACAAAAGTGATTGTTTTGCCGTTTTTACAGATAATGTTACGGAACCCTTCGTGCGCGAGTCCAACTCGCACTTGGCCGGTTTTTTTCAAGTACGTTTCTGCAACTATGTGATGTACTAAGTGTACTGAAACAGAAACAACGTGGGTTAAAAGAGTTTAATACGTAAACTTTGACTTTAACGTAATTTAAACTTATATGAAATAGCTCACAATAGGTTTATTACCGACGGAAAGGTTTGAAAAAAAATAGCAATTATTTGGTTGTAATTAGAGTCCGTACGCGTCATAATATAGGGAGTTTGAATGAGATACTTGAAAGTTAATTGTGATGTTGGCACTTGTTGTCGCGTTCGCGTTGCGGAGTGTAGGGCAAGTGAGGCAGGGTATTAGTGAGTGGCGAGTGGCAAGCAGCCGACCGCAATTTATGCCTCGGCTGCGGCTGGCGTGGGGCCAGACGCCGCGCGCCGCCGACACACTCGTTAGCCCCTGAAGCAGCCCACGATCTAATAGTTTTGTCGTCTTTCAAAGACCATTTAATCTGTTTGTTTGTATTTTTTGGAAATGGTACTTGAATATAGGTCATTTTGCAGTGTTGAGATTTGGTAATTTTTCTCGTATCATCTTCGAATTACGGAGGTACCTCTTCAGTCCATATCTAGGTATACTACAATATGCACGTATATGAACTTTAAAATGATTAAATAATGAAACTTTTTTAATAAAAAAAAATACATTCATAACGATCCTCAAACTCGGTAATATCGTATTCGTAGCGTTTCGTAGCCGTATTGCTACGAGGCACCTTCAACGGTGATATCATAACATTTATCTCGATTTATTCTCGTAAGTTGTCTATTTTGGTAATTTAAAAATATATTTATGATCTATCTGTTTAATTGAGTACGAAAAAGCTAAAAAATTAATAACATTTCTTTCTTATGTAAATTGTAGTTATTTTTATGCCTAGTAGACATAAAAGTCTATTACTTTTGTTATAATTATATTCTTTTTGATATCTTTATATATGGATACTTTGCGTGAATTATTAAAGTGAATTAAGTGAATGAAATGTAGATAGGGCACCGGCATAAATCTGGTTGACCCTCGTCAGACGCTCAGCTTTGCTCGCTCGTGCGACACAATGAGTCGATATCCAGATAAACTGCCAGTGAAATGCTTCTGAATTCCTATTTGTTAACGTATGAATGGTGTATTGTATGATGCAACTGGTTCAATGGATTTAAGATAGCTGGAGATATTGTTGGCATTGATTGCGCCCAATCTATATGTATTAGTTCAATAGTAGATTTTTTTTAGGAAAATCATCGAATCTCAACTCTTGCGTAATATTTATGTTAAGAAATTAGATATTAAATAATCCTCGTAAAACGTTTTCACTATTTTTATGAAGCAATCTGAATATTTATTATATTTAATATTTATTTTATTTTGTGTATTGTGTCTCTTGCTGTCCGAATAAAAAGTTATTTTTTATTATTATTTATAGTTTAAAACCAGAGTTAGTTAAGTATCCAGTTGTATGTTTTGACAATTATCCGGTTACCTGGCACTTAACAAGTTTCCAGTGGCTATTTATAATTTGACTAGAAGGTCGTATTTTGAGCAAGTTATTTATCATTTTAATGGTGCGACAATAAGCATGTTTACACAGATTGATGGCGGCAATAGGCTCCAATTTGCCAAGTGCTTGTGCTACGCCACGGCTTTTAAATTACTCGACTAATTGGGCAGATCACGGAGATTTTAGGCCGTACTGTAAGGCTTAATTGGGGTTTCAAGTATAATCGTCGATCGGCGGATACTTCGAAGCCGAGCTAAAAATAAATTTTATGGATGCGTGCGTGAGGTTTCGAATAACTAAAACGGTACAAAATGGGGCCGTTTCCCTTTCGGTACTATTCTTGTTAAATTTTATTTTTGCCCCTTAAGTAGGTTACACACCAAGTGATTTAAGTATTTAAATAAGTTCAAGCATAACGTTGCAAAGTTTTTGAGGGCAATCTAATTCAATATACCCAAATGCTCATCCTTAAAATTGTTGAATTGTTTATTTGAAACGCATTTTGCTTTTTGACTGTAATTTACTGTAAAAATCTAATTCTTTATGTAGGAATGATTAGATTCTGTTTAACTTTTTGCGGATAAGTGGTGCTAAGTGCTTTTATAACTCTTAAATTTATATTTAGTATAAAGTGCTACTTTAGTGAAGGGATAGTGATACTAATTGGTTGCTAGCTACTAACATTATTCTGTGCATAGGCTTTATTATCTTTACTATATGCTTCGACGAGTAAAACATACACAAAAATCAATGATTATAATGTTATTTTTAGGATGACTTTTCACTCTTTCTCATGTGTGTCTCAAATGTGTGTAAATAAAGATCATTTCGGTTAGAACATGTTACAGACTTTTTAAACTTCACCTAGAAAAGAGTTCGTGATGTCTACAATTAACAAAATTTTAATGATTTCCTGTGACTAAACTACAGTGGTTGTATTTATTGGTAAAACAAGTCAATCATACAATAATCGGTAATCACTAGGTTAATCATTGGATTTGATTGTTTTATTATAGATATTTATAGAACGTGATACCAAACATGTGGTTTCATTTAATATCGTACCTTCATCGCCATCTTGTATATAGGTACCTCCTACTCGTAATATATATAAGGTGCGTAAGGCTGCTTTTACTAAAGGTCAGCGGTGAGATGTCGACTGCGTAAACCATAATCTATATAATACATGAAGACACCATTATTACTATAATATGTATACTATATATCGGTCGCACCATATAGTATATATAGTGCAACTGCTTTAATCAAAGCGAAACAGCTTAGTAGCGATGATAGGTATAGCGTAGTGGCCCGTCTGTTGTGCTATTGCGGTTTTGAACCGAAGCTACGTGTTGCTTCAGGCGGTATTAATGATTTGATGCGACTAGAATTTTGCTTAACCCAAAAAGGATTAAATGATAGGTCGATTTAATATCAATTTGCCATTTATCCTTTTTGTGTGGTGCCTTGGTATTAAGTGGTATGGTACATTTATATTTTATTTCACATTATTTTTGTCACAAATACGGTATCTTTAGTTATGTTCGACATAGTAATATCACCAAAATATTATGTAAAGTATCTCAGCACACGTACATAGTTGCTTGTTGACGTTTTCCTTCAAGAAATATTACGTTGTTTACTTGATAGCTGACTTTATAACGTTCATGCGTTAAGCGGTTCCTAGAAAATAAACTTTCTTATTTTATGGTTTTACCTGAGGAGTTGCTGTGTTACCTGCTATGAGAAAAATTACCGAGTATTTGAAGAATCAACAGGATTCCGAAGTCACTGTTGTACATTTTTAAATATTTCCAATATTTTTTTCTGTTTTTGTTTTCTATAGTTACGTGTAGTATTTTATCAAGAGTATCTAAAAATACGCCATGTACAATTTCGGAGTTTGCTTTATCAGTCGCAGTCTACTGCCGGACATAAATCTCCCTCGAACATATTACGGGTGTTGCTTGTAGTAATCCCGCTGAGAACAGAATCAGCGTTTTTTCGTCGGTGACTGTGCACTGTCCCTATTAAGACTCTCTTTAAAAATAAGAGTTGCAGGAATTATCGTTGTACTTGCAGAGATTTTCTAACTGGTGGCTGTTAGAGCCTCTTCAATCAAAATAGAATGCCCTGCGCGCAGGTGAGCTTGGCCACAGATAATATAATATTGGAGAAGCAGGAGATGGAACGCTTCCCTCTTGTAATAGGTACCCTTAGAAGTTGGTTAAGCTTATATAAGGCTCTACTTTATTAGCGGAGGTCCTTTTAAGGGGTTATAGTTCTCATCATTATGAACTTAATATTAAAGGAAAAATAATGAAATAACGAAAAAATTAAATCCGTTGTTGCCTGCAAATAATACTAGGTACACGACAAAAAATAATACATACGACCCCTTAAAATGAACGCTAATGAAATAGCAGAGTAACGATGGGTTACAACAGTCAATTGTGTTACCTGTTATCTCTGTTACTGTTACACAAAAATAACAGGATGAAATATCTGTTACTAAATAACAGCCTCTTATTTCCTTGCTACCACACTAAAACCCACCAACTAAGTACTTAAAGGTATATGTTTATGTATTAAATACCAGGTGTCTCTCTTTCTAGCAAGCGTTAATCCAGTTAGTAAGAATGAGAGCAAAACTGTTATTTACGAAAATAACAAGCAAGGTTCGCTGTGAATGTTTGTGTCTGTTATTTGTTTTATCAGATAATTGGCAGTGGTAGGAACAATTGTTATCTGTTATCTTTAAATATCTATTATTTTTAACTGTGACGATAAATAAGCCTCATCGCTATAGCAGAGTCTGCAAATAATCCATCCATGTGCAAAGTTGTAAGATTTGCGAGAAGACAAATATGCCTCATGTACTCCTGTGTGAAAATCTAGAATACACTCTACCTCTTCACTCATCTTCATCCATATATCTACCTTCATACAGCAGATATGGTGTGTCAAAGTCAAAATCAAAGTTTTTTATTTCAACTGGGCCTTTGCAGGCACTTTCAAAACCTCGTGATTCTAGGTGCACGGTTCCAAGTGGGTTGGTCCTGGAGAAGATACCGGCAAGAAAGTCCATGTATACTCTTTTTATAAAAAAATCTACATTAATATCAGGGGCCGCTATAGCGGCCCCGGCTAAAATTCGACGTGAATATACAATATTACAAAAAAAAAGGACAGCGAAGATCATAATAAGTACCACTATAATTTAAACAATACAAGTAGGTACAATTAATATTGCTATTCTGTGACACGTGTGTCACACGGTCTGATACGTCAATTGCGCAATTGCGTGAACGGAGCTCCCCTAGTGGGTGGGGCTTAGGCTGATACTTCACCCCCTCAAAAGTAAGAAATCGTCGTAAAATACAACCAGCCACCCAATTATGAAAACAAGTGAAGCGTCATTAAAATTCGCTTGTGAAGACATAAGCAGCGGGCCACCAGGGAAGCCGCATGTGCAGAAGATAATTAGTTCCATACGTCTCCATCGACAACATAGTCTTTGACATGTACCCAAACTCATCAACTCATTTATAATATTAGCAATATAAGATTAGTACGATATAGAATAGGATATCGGAATAGTTGTAAGCTTTTTGTTATTCCTAGTAGTCACAATAAATAAGCACAATAGGTTAATAATAGTGATATTTCAGCTAATTGATAATCCAGTTAATAAACTGGATTATCAATACGGGTAGGTGCACCAATACATTAATGATTACATGAACACATCAGTTATATGAGTTAACTCCAAAGTATCACTGTTTGTTTTGTCAGTATTGTAACATTCATCATTTATACAACAACATACCGGATAACGTTACAGATTGAAATCTTTAAAAAAAGCTTTACTAAAGTATTTTCGCTTTGGATTATTTTTGTAGTTCATTCCATTAATTTATGTATTAAGTATAAATATGATTCTCGTTGATACCACTTGTGGCACGAAGTTAGTGGCAACTATAAAAACGTTTGGACGGAATTGAGCCCCGGTTTGTGAGACTTGTGTATGGATGGATATAATATGGACATAATAGATTTTCAATTTTTATATACGGTTTAGCTAAAACATTTCGACATTTGTAACAGTACAATTCATGCGTAACAATAGTCAAAATAATAATTTTAATTAATAACATGTCAGCATGATTTTAATGCACATCATAATAGGTAATTATGATAGAGGCATTATGCGGCTATAAAACCTATCGTCGTGTCGTTGGTTTCAGTTCTATTCACCCTGAAAGAGAAAACGAGCGGGAAGTCTTTTTAAATGAGCAAATAATGACATACATTTATAAAACTTTATCCATTTTATTTTATTTTACCCAAATAACTATAATGCATAATTAGAATATATCTATCAAAATATTAATCATAATGTATCGAACCTGGAAAAATTATTAATTAGTTGACACCAAATACAGGGCTCCACGAGACAGGCTCGACCTAGTGTGGAGGCCACAGGGCAAACATTTCCTTGTCCAAATTAAATTGTTAATTAAGTATCTACCTAGATTTATAAGGAAATGTATAAATAACTTGTATTTTGTTCTTTTGGTAATAAATGATTATTATTATGACCTTTATTACATTTTTAGGTTTACGAGGTGTATTTTACGATTTGGCTAGTTACGTTAGGTAGATAATATAGGTAACGTGTTGCGATCGCTTGTCAAAGTTCGATGGGTGCAAGGGGTGTGAAGGGTGTGCGGTGCGGGGGCCGAGCACCTGCGCAGGATGCACCCGCGTGCAGTCACCGCGCCAGCCAGTCTGGCGCCTATCAGCTGCCCCCCGCACACCTCCGCGCTCCCGCCCCGCCGTACGACTCCCACGCCCGCGTTTGTTTTCAACTTTGATTGATAATTTGTTATTGGAGTGGGTATAACGTTTCGAAAACACTACTTACTACGTTTCACTCAACTGTAGGTAATCATGATAATAGTATTTTTGGTTTTTTAATGCCATTGAATACGATATAAATGGCATAAATGATTACGATATAAATACTTAAGTATTTACATTTTCAAGTTATTCCGTTAATCCTTAGAATGTTTATACTTAGTAAATAATTATTAAATATTACGACATTTATCTCTTGTTTTTTTCACTTTATTGCGAGCACCAGTTTTGAGGATAGTTACAAAACAAACGCATTTTTGATCATGTTTGTGAATTTTGTTGAAAATTCCCTATTTTTAACCGACTTTTAAAAAAAGGACGACGTTCTCAATTCGACAGTATGGTTTTTTTTGTATGTTTGGTACGCTATGTCTCCAATTGCAGACCGATTTTGAAATTTTTTTGTTTGAAAGGGTATACGCTCGTGGTCCCATTTAAATTTGGTGAAGATCTGATGAACACCTTCGGAGAATATAGACAATGGAACTCTTGAATGAATAACAGCACATTACTCGCGATTGCTGTAATCGCATGTTTATGTATTGTTAATAACACTCAAAATAGAAAAATAAAATAAACGTTAAAAAAAGTAAAAACTGACTTCAAAAAACTAAAAAGTATAAAATGATTTATTTTCTTAAAAAACATATCAGCTTCTGAAGTCGGGGCCTTTAATTCTTCAATGCACCTAGCTTGGCAGTGGCACCGACTTCAGAAGCTGAAAAGTTTTTTATGAAAATTATTTTAGACTTTTTAGTTTATTTATTATTTATGTACACACATACACATGATAAAGAAAATAACTATAGATATCAAGTACAAAGGTACTGCTTTTTTCTAAAAGAATTTCTGCCAGTAGACCTACGACAGGAAAGAGTGAAAAGAAAAGAAGACACAGTGTGTAACTACAGGAAACAAGGTAAGTAGATGATAAGGAGCTAATGATGAGGAATATAATAAAATACATAAAAAAAAAAATGTATACTTACGTATAATAAAGATACATACCAAAATAAAGTAATACATAATATGAATATGTAGCGACACCAATCGCCACATAGAATAACTACTTACAATTCAGCAAACTGACAACAGTAGTGGCGCGAAAATACGAATTGACTAAGCAGATAACGAAGCCTGCATCGCGCAAGGAAAAAGATAATCGTATCTAACACATATACAACTGTCCGACATCAACCGTTGGGCTTCGGCCCGCCAGGCAATATCATCTCGCCTGGTCGGAGGATCCTCCCTTTTCAATGGAGGAACACCATACCTCGTTCCTCCACAAATATACTAATAAACATATATATTTGTATAAATATTATAAGGATAGGTAATGTTCTTTAAGGTGTTTTTTGAAAGAGGAGATAGTTTTAGATTCGCAGATGTTAGGCGGAAGTGCGTTCCACAGTCTGACTGCATGGACAGAGAAGGAAAAAAAAAAGGAAATCGGTTTTATGGGATTTAAATTTAAGAAGGGTTTTGAGGTGGGATCTACTAGGAGCATCAGAAGGACGAACATAAGAAAACTGTTCGCGCAAGTAGGTAGGAATGCTGGATTATGAAGTTTGTTGTACAATAGACATAATACCCGAGTGTTCCTGCGAAGGCGGATCGGGAGCCACTTGAGTTCCTTGCGAAATTTTGAAACGTGGTCATATTTCCTAAGACCATAGACAAAACGAAGGTACATTCATTTTTCAAGCGTTCAAGCTTATTTAATAACTCCTCCGAGGCATCCAAGTAGCAGGTATCAGCGTAATCAATGATTGGCTGAATAAGTGTTTGTGCAAGGTAAATCTTAGTTTTAAAGGGCAAGACACTTTGAAGACATTTGAGCGAATGAGAGGCGAAATGCACCTTACAACTAACTTCATTGATATGAGTACGCCGTGTTAAATTTGAATCAATCATGACGCCCAAATTTTTGGCCGTTTTGGTGTAGGCAATTGCAGCACCATCAAGACTAAGTCATAATAGAGATGAGATGTCAGGCGCACCACGCATGTACCTACTACCTATAATCATAGCTTGCGATTTAGACGGATTAACTCGCAGGATATACGCCCTAGCCCATTGACCAACACAAGCAAGGTCACGATTCATAGCAATGACTGCAAAACTGGCATCAGCCGCAGTAATGTGTTGATAAAGCTGCAAATCATCTGCGTAGAGATGGAAGTTGGAAGAAATAACCCTGGTGGCGGAGTTAATGAAGATGGAATTAAAAAAAAAGTAAAAACCGACTTCAAAAAACTAAAAAGTATAAAATGATTTTCTTAAAAATCTTAACAGCTTCTGAAGTCGGGGCCACTGCCAAGCTACGAGCAGGTACATTGAAGAATTATAGGCCCCGACTTCAGAAGCTGTTAAGATTTTTTAAGAAAATTATTTTATACTTTTTAGATTTTTGAAGTCGGTTTTTACTTTTTTTTAAAAGTTTATTTTATTTTTCAATTTTGAGTGGCATAAACAATACATAAACATGAGATTACAGCAATCGCGAGTGATGTGCTGTTATTCATTCAAGAGTTCCATTGTCTGTCTTCGAAGATCTTCATCAGATCCTCACTAAATTAAAATGGGACCATTCGGGAAGCACCAGCTTTCAAATAAAAAAAGAATGATCAAAATCGGTTTACGCAGTTGAGAGTTATGAGGTAACAAACATTAAAATAAAACATACGCGTCGAATTGAGAACCTCCTCCTTTTTTTTGAAGTCGGTTAAAAAAGCAAAGGAGAAAGGACGCCACCCTGGGGCACCCCCGCAGCAAGATTGCACGAATCTGAGAGATTCTCCTCAAGGCGAATACACTGAGAGCGGTCCCGGAGGTAAGAATCAAACCAGGCTAAAGAGGATGGAGAGAAATTGATGGATTTAAGAATAGTTAGTAGATTAGTTTTTTGAAGTCGGGTTTTACTTTTTTTAAAGTTTATTTTTGTTATTTATACATGGGCCTCCAGCAGGCAGAAGCAATTTTTTTTATATCACTGAAAAAAAAAACATTTTCCTTTATTACTTAAAAATACTTGCTTTATCTTATAATCGAAATTTCAATTCTTTGCACTATCATGCCTAATCTCAACAATTTCACTAAGTTTCTAAATCCTCTTCCTCAAAAAAGGGTCATTTTTTCCAGCCGATACCAAGACACCGAAGTGATACCAAAATAATTCCGTCTTTTCGAATTTGATACGAAACACTAAAAAACAATAGATCCCGTCCCATAACTAAGACGTGGCATGAACAAACAACAATATAGTACAAATTGCCGATAATATTAAGTGATCGTGTTAAACACCTATTCACGCATTCAGTATCCGACGCCGTACATAGATAATTACAGGTGGCAATCTATCCACCAAGTAATTATGGCGCGGGTTGATTAGGTACCTAATCTGTTCACATAATCCGTCTAAAATGTGCGTAAGTACCGCGTATCCCTGCCTTAGTTTAATTATATTTGAGTATGAGTATCTACTTGTAAGTACCAGGGGATACGTTTACCTGACGCGGGATCAACGATTATATCCGAACAAAACTCTGAATTTAAGAAAAGTAAAATATAAGTGCTTGCCGAATTTTATGTTCTATTTGCTATGAGCCATAACTCATGATTCTGTGACATAAAAAGTGAAATAAAAAGTCAGTTACTACTTACTGGACATTTCGTGGGTAAGTAACAATCGTACCTATTTATTTCTTTATTTACATGTGTTTATATCACTATGCAGACGTAAACTTATCATTATTTCAACTTTATTATTATTCAGCTAATTAGCCTACTTTCTGTCCAACTTCCCCAGGGCCAAAGCTATTTTTTTTTAATGTGGCAAACAAGCTTACTGCCCGCTTGGTGGTAAGCGGTTACCGTAACCTATGGACGCTTGCGACACCAGTGGCATCAACTCGCACGTTGCCAACCATACTACTAGCGTCGCGTCGTGTCGACGGACGCGATACTTTCCCAAGGAGCACTGGCGACCATTACCACCTATGACTACTTATTTCCAGTTGGTACCTTTGAGGCCTCTACTTCTAGCGTTCCCGCGACCTTTTAGTTTTTACGGAATATAATATTGTCAATTTCATCCCGCAATCTCCTTACTACCTCCGGTCCTGGCCCCGTATTATATTGACAGTCACAACTCACATGGCTAAAGTTATTCACTGATATATTATACGATACACTTAACGAAATTTACTAACAGATCATAAAATATACATACTTCATACATACAAGATGAAATTGAATGAATTACGTTATTAAATGGATTAAGGGTGGGGTGTGACGTAGTTGACGTGACGTCAGCCGGTTATTGTGCCACACTGCCAAAAAATGAGTCAATTTCTTGGAAAAACAAAGTTGCTTAAAATGATAACGTACGCCAAATATTTAATATACTAAAACATTTTTAAATTACTGTTGGGGGTTTCGCTGTTTATATTACCCTGTTGTTATTTGAGATTGGGAATAGGATTACTGGATAAGTGACAGGTTTTTAAAATACAAGTTATTGTTCTTCAATACTTATCTTTGCGTTTTTGCGGTATCTTGGCGACCGCAAAAACATGGAACCAATAATATCCTACGCATGGCTGGCCAGCCAGATATTGATGGGTAGTACGAGTATGTTGTTACCATATCAGTCAGAGCTGTCGTGGCCGCTGTTGTCTATTCACATACTTAGTATTTATGATGGTTTTTATTCTTTTTTATTAGAGATCGGCTTGCGTTTGGCCATATTATGATATTGATTAAATACACTTGCTTGGAGGAGAACTACTTATGAGGGCGAGTCTATTGCCATTCACTTGTCACAATTCTACACTCATTCCACACATAATACTTATTTAATATTAACATTATTAGACAATCATGATCAATCATGATTTTGAGTTATCGAGGCATGCCATTTAGCGCACCAATTTGAACCGCACCTAGAGTATTCCACATAGCGAAGCCGCGTGGTGCACATCACATAAAAATAAAACTATTTATTTTTCTCCCACCTTGCGCACCAACGGTTATAGTGTATATAGAGAGGGGTAGTAACTAATAAGTTAAATCGATAAAAAGGAGTCATAAGAGTACATAGAAGACTTTTTAAAGTTAATTCCATAAAAATTGTGTTTCGGCGGCCGATAGAGAAGCTCCACTATAGTGAATAGTCTTCTGAGAATAATCACTATGTTTGGTAAACGGATCAGTTATTTAATTGTTGTAAGTTGTAATTGCTGCGTTATGACGATGTTTTCTTGTGACATGTTGGCACAAGCTATCACATTGTGATCGCTCATGCCGCTACCGTAGTAAAAAGAACCGTAGTACCGTACCGAAGTACCGTAGTCTTCAGCATTGGTGGTATAGACGCTGACTGCTCAGGGTGCTCCAGATGAACTCAGATTTCGTCACTCATGGAGGCTCGTTCCCTCTAACTCCCTATGATGATGCAACAAAATACCATAGTAGTATTTTACATCACCCACGCCACGGGAAGAACTTGGCATATTCTGTGCCGGAAACCAAATGACATATACACACGCGCTAAGAGTACTTTATATGACAATATTTTAACGGATTAAAAGTTATCATCACGTGGAATATGCCTTTTGCCATTTTCCCGCCCATCTTTTATACAGCTGCCATATGCTATCTGTGTGTGTGCCCCACGACACTTTCCTAATGACATGCATTTCCATCTCGTTAATTTTACTTATATGCTTTGCGGTCGTACGTTGTGGAGGAACGAGGTATGGTGTTCCTCCATTGAAAAGGGAGGATCCTCCGACCAGGCGAGGTGATATTGCCTGGCGGGCCGAAGCCCAACGGTTGATGTCGGACAGTTGTATATATGCTAGTTTACGAATATCTTTTTCCTTGCGCGATGCAGGATTCGTAATGTGATAGTAGTTATTCTATGTTGCGATAGATGTCGCTACATCACTCCCCCCCCAGACCGGAGGTCGATATTGATGAGTCTTGAAGTTGCTTGCCGGGGCCAGTGATGGTTCCAGTGAGTCGGAACTAAATGCCGCGTAGTTCACAGTGAGTCGGAACTGAGTGCGGTGATGCTGCGAAGTCCTCAGTGAGTCGAGGTAGCGCAGTGAAGCGTAGTGGCTGGCTGCTGCGTCGACCAGGAGAGAAAGGGCTCTGCTAGTTGACCGGCCGAAGTGCAGTGTGCTGTGCCAAGGTCGCTGATGAGGCCGATGGGTGGAACCAGGCTTGCGCGGTCGCTGCAAGTATATGGTTACCCGTTGGGGCCGAGGATGCTGGCTGGCAGGAAGAGACTTGCTGAATGCTGCTCGAGGAGGTGCTGGGGGGTGCTTGAGAGGAGTGAAGGCGATAATGCCGAAGGTTGCGTAGATGTTCATTGTCAGGGGTCACCACTGTGGAGGAACGAGGTATGGTGTTCCTCCATTGAAAAGGGAGGATCCTCCGACCAGGCGAGGTGATATTGCCTGGCGGGCCGAAGCCCAACGGTTGATGTCGGACAGTTGTATATATGCTAGTTTACGAATATCTTTTTCCTTGCGCGATGCAGGATTCGTAATGTGATAGTAGTTATTCTATGTTGCGATAGATGTCGCTACATCGTATTCGTAGCAGTTCTGGATTTTCTTCTGTCGGATCATTCTGCATTAGCAATTTCGTGACCGTGACAGCTCTTGCTCATGAAATTGCTAATACCATAGTAGAAATATTTGTTAGTCAGCGATGTTTGTTTCGGGGCTGAGTGTTCAGGGTGGGCCGGACTTATGTAAAAGAAATCATAATATGATATCATATCATCATAGTCATTGTCATAATCATATCATAGTAATATTATAAAGTGGCAAGTCCTGATTGATTGACTGACTGACTTACTGACTGACTTATCATCAATGCAGAGCCGAAACTGCTGAAGCTAGAATCAGGAAATTTAGAGAGTAGGTTCCTTTTATATCGCAGGCAAGCAATAAGAAAGGATTTTCAAAGCCTAAGGGAGCGAAATAGGGGGTGAAAGTTTGTATGGGAGTCCCTTCATTTTTGAAGTGAGTAAGATGAAAATTGGTATTTAGGCTTTCAGTTCGAAATAATGAAGTATATGTTTCCACGTTTTTTGAAATCATCCCCTAACGGTGCGAAATAAGGGGTGAAAATTGATTTTGTAACGAGAAACGGGAAAATTGGTTTTTAGGCTTTTAGGCCTAAAAACCAATTAATTTAATTTAATTAATTATTTATTTTAGGGTGGTTTTAGTTACAAATAAAGAAACACATATGTCTGCGTTTTTGGAAATTCTTCTTCTAAGGGGACAAAATAGGGGTGAAAAGTAATATGGGAGATCCTTAATGTTTTAAATAAGAAACATGAGCATTTAGTATTTAGGCTATTGGATTAAAATTCAGAAATACGGGTTTCCGTATTTTTGAAAATTCAAGCCCTCATCAGGGCTAGCACGGCAAAAAAGGGGAGATATAAAATCGGGGACCTAACCTGCATCTATTTACCGTTTTCTCTCTCGATGTTTCGTTTTGTCTTCTGTCAACGAGACAAAGGGTGGAGAGAATGGGTTTTTCTACCTGCTGTGCTAACCGTGCAGGGGGTGAAATATGGGATCAAAATTTGTATTTGAGTCCCTTCGTTTTTGAACCCAGGAACATGAGTAGGTATTGGTATTTAGGCTTATAGGCAAATATTAAAGCATACTACAGTAGGTAAATGTAATATGGAAAATATTGGGGCATCTTTTGGGACTGCAGAGATTCAATATTTTGAATCCGCACATTTTTTTTACGAAAACGGTACTTACTAGGTATTTTCAGAAATATTAAAATGAATAGTCTCAGTAAAAATTGCAGAGTATTTATATAATTTTTTGAGGGAACCATGGGTCCACATTAATCCTGTTGAAATGTTTGGGATATTTAATGGGGGGAGTACTTGTAAAGTGATCATAATTGTTTACTTACATAGTAATGTTTAACGTTTTCTGTAGATTAGAATTGCCTTTAACACTTTATAATTTGGATCGGCAGAAAATGAAAAACCTTATCATTTTTACGTGAGTGTCAGGATGGCGGGTAGACAGCAGAATTCGCTATCGCAGATAAGCCTATAATTTAGTGCCTAATTGGTACTATTTGGTACCTTCGGTAAAAAAATTGGTACCTCCTCGTGTTCCAAAATATAAGGAAAAAAAAGTTGCCCGCCATCCTGACGTCAGGATGGCGGGTAGACTAGTAGATTAGGCAGTTCCACGCTGAATGTCTGCGATCTCTGTATGTGAGGATTTAGTACCCAATTGGTACCTAAACATATCTCAGTTTCAACTGTCTGGACCAAGTCGTTACAAAGTTATGCGCAAAAATATTTTCGAGCAGTAATGAATGTAATTATAATATCATCGAGATACTCTAAGGCTCTAAGAAGGTTTCCATCAAATTACCTTTGATACTAAGTTTGGTACATAATGTATCGAATATTTTAAGAGAATCATCCGTAGAACATACATGATTAAAATTACAACGTTTAAGGTGTTGTATCACAACTACAGAAACGTCCCATGAAATATTTTTGCCCATTCAAGTATGGCCCTTATCCACATTGACTTTCAAGTGGTCTAACAAATCAGTACAGTGAGCAACAAAAGTTGATTAACGGTTTTTTTTTTAAATGATTACGCCTATTTCATTCAAATATTTACATGATGATAAAGCTGAACTCTCAGTTTGAACTGTGTGAACCATGTCGTTAGAAAGTTATGCGCTAAAATATAATAATCCACCAGTCGATTAAAAAGTGTTCTATTTTGGAACACTGAGAGGTACCAATTTATTTAATGAAGGCACCATATAGTACCCGGTTGGTACCTAAACATATCTCAATTTCAACTGCCTGGACCGAGTCCTTAGGAAGTTATGCGCAAAAGTATAATTATCCACTAGTCGATATATTATGTATTCTATTTTGGAACACTGAGAGGTACCAATTTTTTTAATGAATGCGCCATATAGTACTTGGTTGGTACCTAAACATCTCAATTTCAACTGCCTGGACCGACTCCTTAGGAAGTTATGCGCAAAGGTATAATTATCCACTAGTTTACTTATTATGTGTTCTATTTCGGAACACTGAAAGGTACCAATTTCTTTAATGAATGCGCCATATAGTACTTGGTTGGTACCTAAACATATCTCAATTTCAACTGCCTGGACCGAGTCCTTAGGGAGTTATGCGCAAAAGTATAATTATCCACTAGTCGACATATTATATGTTCTATTTAGGAACACTGAGAGGTACCAATTTTTTTAATGAATGCGCCATATAGTACTTGGTTGGTACCTAAACATCTCAATTTCAACTGCCTGGACCGACTCCTTAGGAAGTTATGCGCAAAGGTATAATTATCCACTAGTTTACTTATTATGTGTTCTATTTCGGAACACTGAAAGGTACCAATTTCTTTAA
Organism: Allophyes oxyacanthae; assembly: GCA_932294325.1. Taxonomy (NCBI): domain Eukaryota; kingdom Metazoa; phylum Arthropoda; class Insecta; order Lepidoptera; family Noctuidae; genus Allophyes; species Allophyes oxyacanthae. The sequence continues at coordinate 9,086,494 of OW028617.1, forward strand.
TGAATGCGCCATATAGTACTTGGTTGGTACCTAAACATATCTCAATTTCAACTGCCTGGACCGAGTCCTTAGGGAGTTATGCGCAAAAGTATAATTATCCACTAGTCGACATATTATATGTTCTATTTAGGAACACTGAGAGGTACCAATATTTTGAATGAATGCACCATATAGTACCTGGTTGGTACCTAAACATATCTCAATTTCAACTGCCTGGACCGAGTCCTTAGCAAGTTATGCGCAAAAATATTTTCGAGCAGTAATGAATATAATTATGATATCATCGAGATAGTCTAAGGCTATTATTTTGTGCGCATAACTTTCTAAGGACTCGGTCCAGGCAGTTGAAATTGAGATATGTTTAGGTACCAACCAGGTACTATATGGTGCATTCATTCAAAAAATTGGTACCTCCCAGTGTTCCAAAATAGAACACATAATAAGTAAACTAGTGGATAATTATACTTTTGCACATAACTTCCTAAGGACTCGGTCCAGGCAGTTGAAATTAAGATATGTTTAGGTACCAACCAGGTACTATATGGTGCATTCATTCAAAAAATTGGTACCTCGCAGTGTTCCAAAATAGAACACATAATAAGTAAACTAGTGGATAATTATACTTTTGCGCATAACTTCCAAAGGACTCGGTCCAGACAGTTGAAATCGAGATATGTTTAGGTACCAACCAAGTACTATATGGTGCATTCATTCAAAAAATTGGTACCTCGCAGTGTTCCAAAATAGAACACATAATAAGTAAACTAGTGGATAATTATACTTTTGCGCATAACTTCTAAAGGACTCGGTCCAGGCAGTTGAAATCGAGATATGTTTAGGTACCAACCAAGTACTATATGGTGCATTCATTCAAAAAATTGGTACCTCCCAGTGTTCCAAAATAGAACACATAATAAGTAAACTAGTGGATCATTATACTTTTGCGCATAACTTCCTAAGGACTCGGTCCAGGCAGTTGAAATTGAAATATGTTTAGGTACCAACCAGGTACTATATGGTGCATTCATTCAAAAAATTGGTACCTCTCAGTGTTCCAAAATAGAACACATAATATGTACTTGTGGATAATTATATTTTTGCGCATAACTTCATAAGGACTCGGTCCAGGCAGTTGAAATTGAGATATGTTTAGGTAGCAATAGCGTACTATTTGGTGCACTCAGAAAAAAAAATAGTATCTCCTTGTGTTCCAAAATATAACACTTTTTAATCGACTGGTGGATTTTTATATTTTAGCGCATAACTTTCTAACGACATGGTTCACACGGTTCAAACTAAGAGTTCAGCTTTAACATCATGTAAATATTTGAATGAAATAGGTGTAATCATAAAAAAAAACCGTTAATCAACTTTTGTTGCTGACTGTACTGATTTGTTAGACCACTTGAAAGTCAATGTGGATAAGGGCCATACTTGAATGGGCAAAAATATTTTATGGGACGTTTCTGTAGTTGTGATACAACACCTTAAACGTTGTAATTTTAATCATGTATGATCTACGGATGATCCTCTTAAAATATTCGATACATTATGTACCAAACTTAGTATCAAAGATGGAAACCTTCTTAGAGCCTTAGAGTATCTCGATGATATTATAATTACATTCATTACTGCTCGAAAATATTATTGCGCATAACTTTGTAACGACTTGGTCCAGACAGTTGAAACTGAGATATGTTTAGGTACCAATTGGGTACTAAATCCTCACATACAGAGATCGCAGACATTCAGGGTGGAACTGCCTAATCTACTAGTCTACCCGCCATCCTGACGTCAGGATGGCGGGCAACTTTTTTTTCCTTATATTTTGGAACACGAGGAGGTACCAATTTTTTTACCGAAGGTACCAAATAGTACCAATTAGGTACTAAATTATAGGCTTATCTACGATAGCGAATTCTGCTGTCTACCCGCCATCCTGACACTCACATTTTTACGGCCAGTGACTTGGAAATCAAGTAAACATTAATTTTAAATACATACAACCTAACGACCGCGACGTTGTGATTTACGGTGCGATGTATTCGGAAACAGGAACGCTTTGTAAGAGGTCAAGAATCGATGAAAATGAAAACGTACTGCTAACTTTGTACCCGTACGAAGTCGGGGCAGGCCGCTAGTATAGGAAGTATTTATTTCAAATCACTTTTCTTAAACCGTTCGCATTTCGAAAGTGTCGTCTATATACTGCCAGCTCTCGAGCATTATCCAAAAATCCCCACACATACACAAAACTTTTCTCCGAATTGTTAATTTATATGAATCCTTTTTGAGATCAACACTGCGGGTCTACCGCGTAACAAAATTTGTAATGAACATCGACATCGGTATTAAACTTCAATACGATCGTGAGAGCCTAAACTTTGAGCTAACTTGTAAAAAAATTACCTATCATATAGTTGGGACTCCTATCTTCATGATCCTATCTAAACAGGCACATCTTTATCTTCTCTGATAGTCAAGCTGTAATTAAAGCCCTTAACTCAGAGGAGATCAACTCTAAACTCATCAAGGAGTGTGTCCAGCTGCTGAACTTACTAGGAACATCGAACTCGGTAGCGATAGGATGGGTACCTGGACACAGTGGCATCGGTGGTAATGAAACTGCCGATGAGCTAGCAAGAGCTGGAGCGGAAAGCACTACAATGGGCCCTGAACCCATTTGTGGAATTCCTAAGTGCACAACCTCCACCTACCTCAGGTCCTGGGGCTATAAACAGAGTATCAAGCTCTGGGAAAAGTCCTCAGGCCAAGCACACTCCAAAGCGCTTCTCACAGGCTTCAACAGAAAGTTTACGGAACAAGCGCTTTCCATGAACAGGAGCCGAATTAGGATCTTGACAAGAACCCTCACTGGGCACTGCAAACTAAACAAGCATCTACAAAAAATGGGCCTTAGTGACACCACAATTTGCAGATTCTGTCGCGAGAAGGATGAGACGCCCATACATATCCTATGCGAGTGTGACGTAGTACACCACACTAGAAGCCAGCACCTGGGGGGCCACCTAATCTCACCAGATGAGATTAAATCCCTCCACCCCAAGAATATAGTCAATTTTATTATTGACTTACGGCTAGAGGGAGTGCTGTAATAATACAAGAGGCGTCACAATAGATCTTCGCAGGTCGCAGTGACAAAGGGGCTTAGTGCCCTACCTCTTCAAACAAATAAATAAAAAATCTTCATGATCGGTAAAAAAAATACAAGTTAGCTCAAAGTTTAGGCTCTCACGATCGTATTGAAGTTTAACGTTTTATAAAAAAAAAAAAAAAAAAAAAAAAAAATACCGATGTCGATGTTCATTACAAATTTAGTTACGCGGTAGACCCGCTGATGTCGATGGCGATAGAGGTCAAATTATTACGGTCCAGGGTCGTGTTCGTCACAGAGTGACCAGTCATGTCTTGCAGCTCATTTAATTATAAGTATATTATTCTCCTATTCTGGCAAAATGCCGTAATGTTTCCTAGACACAAACCTGTACAAGGCCTTCTTGAAATCTTCGAAAGCGCTAGAACAACTTTGGTTGGCAGCCAAATACTTGTTTCTTTGCTTATATACGATTTGTGAAGTTACAAAACCTGATCTTAAAAAATCTTTTCATCATAAGGCGCTTAAGCCTACAACTAATCTAGATGATTTTGCTTTTACAATTAAGTATACTTAATATTTATTGTTTGATATAATTTATACGGAGATGAATGTTTTACTTAATTTCAAACCTTCACACACATGAGTTGGAAAGTTTTCAATATAAGCGGTAAAACTTATATTGAAAACTTTTCCTTGCGCCTAGAATCACGACGTTTTGAAAGTGCCTGCAAAGGCCCAGTTGAAATAAAAATCTTTGACTTTGACTTTCCAAATAGTTTTTTTTTTATTGTATTTTTGATGTTCCATGTCAGATTAAATAACCCACTAGCCTTAATGTATTTTTGTAATAAGGCTTTCTGATCTTTTATATAAGAAAGTTAGCTAACAAAGTTAAATTTACTTTTGAGGTTTAGATGGTGGAAAAAAGTGAGGTGACAAACCTAACGCGAGGTTTTTATTCTATTTCACAAGTATGTTCTTGGGAAATTTTCTTCTTGTCTCTACCCATATAATATTATTTTTCTAGCGTAATATAAAAGTTGCCAAGTGGATCTGCTTAGCTCATTTGTCATTTTTATCATAATCACAGTTTATATATATAATATTATTTTATACCTTATTTAAAATAGACTGCTTACGCGACGAAAACTAGTTCATCTTCATTTACATTTTAAATTGTTTTGTCGTGCCAGTAATGTGGTTTAAATGTCTAGATTAAAAGTACATAATTATACTGAGAAATAACATGCTTTATTCTAAATTTTAATGCTCGAAGTAATTTTCCCGTTTGTGTTTTGACTTAAGTTTAGGCAGTTTTTAGGACAGACAAAAGCTCTAATTCTGATTCTGGCTGCTTTATTATGATAAATACTTTTAGTTTGAGTATTTAACAAATTCTCTAAGGATAAATGAAGTCAACAAATAATGACGTAACTTGTATAAACTGTTTAAATTTAAATTCGACAGGTGTGACTTCACGATGCCCTCTGTATCGCTCCTGTAAAAAGCATAAAGTAGGTACTTGGCCAACTATTCTATCGATTCAATTCATATACAGTCTCGTACCCATTCGTAGCAGATTGAAGCCGACGCAGTTTGATATGCAGTAGTCGGTATGTCAACGTCATATACATCAACCGCCATTTATTTTGCGGGCATATTGTTTTACTTTGTGAATGGGACTGGTGGTCACTCTGTTTTGCTGTTCCATACTTTTGTAGTTGTTTTTGTGAAAGCAAATTTTGGGTTACTGCGTATTTCATTGATTTGTTCGAGTAGGTCTTAAAATCGGGCAGATCATTCTCTAACGTGATTGAATTTGAATACCGAGTATCGCACGGGCTTATTATATTAATTTATTGTACTCGGAAGCTGAGCCTTATTATAGGAACGTAATTGTATTTGAACTATAAACTTTATTAAAGGTCTCTTCTCTGCTCGCTATCTTAATTACACTATAATTTCGTTATTAACGCTATACTACTTTTCTGTAATTCAAAATCAAAGGTATTACGCCTGTAATTAGTTTGGAATTACGCTAAAATAGTTACATGCCGTGAGAGTTATAATAGACGACAAATCATTTCTCGAGTCCGATTGGATAACTGCCCACGGTGTATAGAAATAATTTTACTTCCGGCACACCCTGGGCAGTCAGCGCTGTTACAAAACTTGTTGACTAGTAAATTGTTCAGTACGGCATGACATATCCCACGTGTGTGGTCATGATGACACGAGATAAGAAAAAAACTGCCACGTGGGGTACTACTTGTCAAATATTCACGGGCAATATATTATTGTACAAAGTTTCTGCTTAGTGAACGTACAGCTTCATAAAGCAGCTGTAGTACCCATGCTCCATGCACCCACGCTCTAAGTACCCATGTTATGCAAATGTCAAATGTACAGCCTCATATTACCATTACTTACATTTACGTCCTGCGCAGGTGTGCTCTGATTGCATGGTACAGCCGCTGGCCAATTAAACGGACGCTCCATCCAATCCAATTGCCTTGCTTTTTACCACAAATCCGAATTACTGTTTTATTTTGTTACCAAAGTACCACACTTTAATGGAAATGTTTTGGGTAACATTTTTACCGAACTTCCGCAATTTTTTCTGAAGTCATTTTCCAAAAGTTAAGTCATTACAGTAATAGTGACGAAAGAGTAAAGCTTATGACGGCTTCAGAATGAAAAATAGCTTTTGGATATAAAGATAACGCATTTTAGGGATATATTATTTATAAATTATAGGCATTAGTTCCTTATTGGATGAAGGCTATGTCTGGTGTGGACTGCGAAATACTGAGTATTGCAAACACGACTTTCTTCTACATCTAGCAATCATAATGTATTTTACTACCTACTGGACATAATGCCTTTTCAACAAAGGGGGCAAGCTAAATGCTGTGTAATGATATTATCAGTTTTGTGGAACGTACTATGATAAAGCACACCGCAAAAATAATTTAAATCTATGAAGTAGTCTAGACCTATGTAAGTAGAAAAGTAGTCCAAATTACGAATGTAAGTGAGACGGCGAGTCCTTGAGTGACCCCTAAGAGACAAGCGTGGGCGGCAAAGGCGCCTCGTTGTTTATCTAACTATTTTAACGGAATTCTTAACCTCAGTTGGAATCACGAAAAACCAAACGGTCGTCCTAGATCAAAGAAGTAGTTATTCTATTGTTGTAGGTGGTACGTACTACCAGATGCCATGAATTACTGGAGTTTTACGAGTATTGCGTACGCGTTATAGCAAAATGATACGAAATACTATCTAAAATGGAAAAAACTAGCTTCTGAATCGAAACAGACATCTCATTCAAATCCTTGGAATTTATGTCATAATTATGCTTAATTTTAAATGCGTTGTATTTAATGTGTAGGTAGGTAATTACTACGATAAACGTTACTGCCAAGAACAGAATCAATTCTAATATTTTGTGTGTAGAGACTAAGGCTGACATTCAGAGACGACAGAAACGAGTCTAAGCGTGAACTTACGCTTCCATTTGTCAAACTTACGAACAAATACAGTTGATTTTGACAGATGGAAGCGTAAGTTCACGCTTAGACTCGTTTCTGAATGTCAGCCTAAGTGCCGACAGCATTTAAATTGCAAATCGTTTGTATTCTTAGAAATTAGAATAGTAATGCCGTGAGCTTTGGTTCATAGTAAAACTATTAAGTACTTTATTGTAAAATTAATCGAGTGCTTTACAAATTAACATATATAATACGTATATAGTTCGCAGTGTGGCTAAATGTAGTGGCAAAGTGTAGTCTATGTTTCCTATGCTAGATTATGCTTCCTTAAATTTTCTTATTCTTTGGGAAACTATAAATATTATATTGTTGACATAACTCCGAAAAGATTTCTACTTCAGCGTCCGTATCAAAATGTTATCTAATAGGTTCTTGAGTACCTCAACTCACCGAGTAAGAGGATCTATTCCACGAACTGCACCGATTCAAATTTTGGTTTGGTGCTCTTCGTGGAACAGTAAAATTATATTAATTTTATTCCACGAAGGGAACCAACGTAAAATTTTCTTCTAGTGATGGGAACAATTTTTTGTTCAAAACATTATTAAATAAAACATATCGATATAAATCAGCAGTACCCAGTAAGTAGGTTTATTGATCAATTTTTTTTAATGTTTTATAATACATAATAACGTCTGACGCTTCTCTTAGAAATTTACGCGCACTACGCATGGCCTAGGATCAACACAACACGGCACCAGGCGCGCCACGTCTTTAGTGACCGGTAGGTAATAACTGGGTACCTTTACCTAGGTACCTATCGTACAAGTTTGTCAGTACACTTTGTAGGCATGCGGCTCGCCGTTTGTCGGCGCGCGGCGCCGCCTTATCGCGGCGTTTGATAAAACACCGACTTAGTATCTTAGTAAACGTAATTATTTCAAAACAGATTCGATTTTATGAATTTTTCTAAGGTATACTTTTTATTGATTTATAATCAGTTACAGCTATAGAGTCGCCTCTTTCAATTTGGCTTCTGTCTACTACAACAACCTGTACCTACGTATTTGGTTTTGATTAAAAACTGCCTTATGTCATTTATTACGTATTTACTATAAATACCGAAAAAACTTATCACGTTCTTGTGATAATCGTCTTTATTAACAAAGTTTAATTATGAATACTTTTGGAATAAAAAGGTAACTAAGTTTATATTCCAAAAAAAATGTGTTTTTTTATGGTGAGCCATGTTATATTAATACTTGGTGTTGTAATATTAAATAGCTCACCATAAAAAAAAATACATTGTGAATATGTTCAATAGGCAAAATAACTATATAACTTTAGTTCACTATTTATACCGCTAGAGGCGCTGAAAAAATTCCCATACAAATATTGCATGTGAACGTGAACGTTAGACGGCACGGAAAACTCATGGTAGAGGTACTGAACAAAAAATAGTTCCCATCACTAGAAGAAAATTTTACAGGTGCCCTTCGTAGAATAAAATTAATATTATTGTACTGTTCCACGAAGAGCACCAAACCGAAATTTGGATCGGTATCGTTCGTGGAATAGCTTTGGTGCTTTTTGTTTCAGTGCCGTTCAAATCAGTGCTCTTCGTGGAATACCTCGGTAAGAGGGTATGTTTTCTTTAATCTGTTGATATGAGATCATTATTTTACTGAACTACGAATGAAATAAGTAAAAATAGAAAAATTTTGGTCTATTTTCAAAGGGTTGTTTATTATGCTAAAGTACTAGGACATAGGAATTATTCAAACAAAATAGCTTAAATTACCTATATATTTAGTTAAGTAAGACTTTTTATTATTTTTGGTATCTTTATCAAAGTGTATCTGTTATACACATTGTACAATAAACGCTCACATGTTATAATTAAGTTTAAGATTACTAAGTAAGCTGCCTTGAACTTAATGCATGTACAATATGTATGTATATTAACATTGTTAATGTTCGTGAGGGCGGAATATGATTTTAATATTAGCCAAGCAAAACGCCTCTTCTTACTTATTTACTTGTTAACTATATTAAAATTGTAATTGGACAAATTGTATTCGTTGATATATTCGTAGATCCTACTATGTAATTTAACATGGTAATTGCATAAATCTTTGTTTGATAAATTGTTATTTTTTTTTGCAAGGGGCTGAACTTTCTGTTCATTGAAATAGTTGATTTTATCAATTTTCTAATTTATATTTTATTTACCTAGTTTGATTGGGCATTGCACGTAGCTCTTTGTTAATACTAAATATTTTTACCGTTTTTAACTTTAACCTCTGAACTTTTAACCGAGTGGGTGACCGAAAACTGAACTGAAATGAAATAAAGAGATTCATTGTTTTTGAGGATTCTTTTTGCGGTAAACGGCGGTAAAAAACTAATTAATTGACATTTCTGTATAATAGATTATTTATAGGGAAGGTATATTGCGGTAGATAATATTATGTAAAGTTTGAGATATATTCAGAATGTATGTTTTGGTGTAAAGTGCTTTTTAAGAAACAAAGTTCTCATGAATAAATATTTGTTGGTGTTTGCGTTATATGAAATCTTTCAAAAAACTTTATGCATATCAATGCAACTATGACGTTAAAAACCAGAAATATATTATTTTTTTACAAATTAATTTAGATTTTCAAAGCTCACGGCTAAGTAAAGAAATAAATAAATTGTCCTAATTAAACATTCTAATTATTATTTATCTTCAAATGAACTATACACTCTAGTCGATATTGGCAGTGAATACAGACGTATTGATTAGGTACACGGTGGTTCATTAACCGTGTACACCTCACCTGAACTAGCCGTAACCGCGATCGTTTATCTCAGTTTGACGCGAAGTGGAGAGGATAACTTAGTAACGCCTAAGGGAAATGGGTGGCCATAGTGGTTGTTTGCGTCGGAATATGTTTCTGTATATAATATAATATGTATACACGTTACTCAAATTTGTCTTTCTATATGTACATTTGAGAGAGGTGAGGTTAATAAACTCTTCTTCATGGCGATATCCCGGCCGGGACCCGCTTAAGTTACACCTTAATAAAGAAACTATTAGTATCTTCTTCTGTCTGGCATTATTAGTCACATCTTGTACCAAGGTCGCCTCATACTGAACTATTATAATAGTGATTAATAAATCCATTTAAATCTAGTAAGTTCTGAAACATTGTCTTGGTATTAGATGCTAAATGATGATCGACGTAGCTGTTTTGTTGTGTCTCCAACATAATAGGACATTTTTAGCCAAAATTAATATAAGAAGTATTGATATAATCTCAGAGTATTAGATTTTGGTGCTGGACGTACCCAATAATGCACTGTACCTAACAGAATTTTTAGCTTGCTAACGAAGAAGAAATTTATTAGACATGTAGCGATAATAAAGCATCATTGTTTATACTTGTTGCCAGCTTAGAAAGTTTAATAGGAGTGCTATATTATGATTAGAAGTAATATCAACTGTCCTACTAATCGTTGAAATTTGAAAGTTTTCTGTGTCCGAACGAAGATTGCCGGTGTAAGTTTTAATCGTAGTAATAGTGCAACGTTAGCGGTTGAAGTCATTTTGTAACTGCACCAAAGTTGTGTGACGCTGCGCGAGACAAGATTGAGGCAAGGTAGACTGAGAGTCGCCGCGGCGCAAACGATGTTTACAATACCCACAGCGCGCTAGAAATAGAAATATTTTTCATACTAGGACTGCTACGTGTAACTGTAGGTCATGTATGTACGTTTGTACTTTTAACGATTACTCTCGATTTTCGAGAATAAAGTAACACGAATTAGTATAAATTATCTTTTGCATGCCTTGATGGTGATGAAACTTGGCTAAATTGATGTGATTTGTATTAGTCCCGGTAAATTGTTGCTATTAGGGATGAATACCAAATAATGAAATAACTCATTTCCAGAAAGTTTTGATAATAGTAGTGGGTTAAAAAGACATAACTATTATACTCATAAGTAAAACGTTATTCGATTACTAAAATATATATGGCCACATTTTTTTTAACCTCTCTTAATGGTTTTGTAAGAACTTCGCTCGGTCCTCTTACTCACACGTGGTTAGATAGTATGCCGCCGTTCATACAAATTCTGAGTAAGCCTTACCTAAATCCGGTATGATGTAAAATTGACCTCTATTTCCGTCGGGAGTGTAATTTATCAATGTGCTGTTGCCTACATAGTGATTAAGTCCTCCTTTTGTATAATGGCGCGTTAAAGCTTATTTTTATAAGCGCTTTCATGGTTACTGTCGGTTTAAAACCATACTGGTCGTGATCTATTGGTGTCACAAATGTTCACACCCCTTCTCGTTAGGAAAGATTTATTGTTATCGCCTTCAAATACTTGGGGCCTTACTATGAACTCTTATAGCAGGGCTGAAATTGAATTGCCCAGACAAGTCTAGTATGAGCTGAAATCGTACTGTATAGGCTTTTCGTACAATTAAAGGTCAGCTTATTCTGGAAATTCTGGGCAGTTCAAATTCAGCCCTGTTATAAGAGCTCATAGTAAGCCCCTGTTCGTGTTGCATTGTTAACGTATACTCATATAGGTAACGCATTTCGTACCTTTATTAAAATATTCAATCGAGGTCAACTCCATATTGTACGCTCCTATCCACGCGCCATCTTGTTTTTGGATATGTAAACTTTGACCTTTGTTTCTTTCAAAAGATTTAATCGTATTTTTCGTCGAGAAATTCAATTAATCGCCTATTAGCAGAGAGCAAACCGAGCAAACCGCTTATTAAAAGAGAAAACTGAAACAAGTAGCGGTATTTAATTAAACAAATTGTTTGGCAGTCGGGTTAGTTTACCTCGGAATTTGTCAAGTAATTATAACATGAACGAAACCATTCCATCATCGTATAATATGAAAGGCCAAAGTATATTATAACAGCTTTGTAAGTACCTATCTCAAACATTTTTTTTGTACGGAAGAAGTATGTAGGTGGATATAATACGAGGAGTACTTTTAAAGTCCATGAATATCTGAATCAAATAATGTATATATTAAATAACATTCGTAGAACACACAAATAACTTATCGACTCTATCAATTCAAAACCAGATACTTATTTATTTTATGTTAGTTGTTTATACAAATGAATAAATATTGTGAATATGAAGAAGAGCTTTAGAAACCTTTTAAAATCGTAGAAATGCTGCTTTGCGCATAAGTATTACATTATTCATAAAATTTGGTTTCCATACAAGCCGACGGGCTGTGGGATCAGAGGTGCAAAAATGTTTTCTCACATTACGAATATTCCTGTTGGTAAGTCACGGTGACTTATGATTGTGGAATATGGCCACATTCACTGAGAGTGTTGCTCGAGTGTTGAGCGAACATCCAAATTATTTAAGTTTTTTTGACTGAGTACACGCGGGAGTATGATTATTTTATGCAAAGTGTCCCGTTTACAGTACCGTAGTTGCCAGAGTTTGGGGTAGAGTCTTTTGCAGCATTAACCAAGGACTGTACCTCGTAGTTGCGACAAACAAAATATGACCGACTAACGTTGTTGCGACAGCACGTAGTTGTGACGTGTGTCACAACAGCGATCTGTCACGACTCCGTGCGACGCAACTACGTGCTATCGCAACAACGTTAGTCGGTCATTTGTTCGTCGCAACTATGAGGTACAGTCAATTTTAAGTTATCTGGCATATTTCATAACTTAGACCGCATTTATATGTATAAAAACTGTCGCATACCTCAACGGCTAGGATCAGTGTAATAAAAGACCTTGGGGTGACTTTAGATTAAATTAAAAATTATGTTTGATTCTGACTTCTACATCATTAGGTTTTGTTTTTAGAGATTCCTCTGAAAACAATGAAATTTCTTTACTGTGCATTTTTCCGTAAAATCAAAGTCAAAGATTAGTAGATTAGTCGTAGCTACCTAGTAGCTTCACAGGAATCCAAATTAGAATATCTCTATATTAATACGTGAAGAAGAAACTTTGTACCCCTTTTTAAGCATAATGAGCGCACGGAGGTGTGTGAGATTTGGCATATAATAGTTAATATGGAAAAGGAGTGCAGAAAGCTAAAATTTAATTTTAGTAACAGTTATAAAAGAAATATGAATACAAGTTGTAATTGTGTTTTTGTCAACTGTTAATAACATTATATTTTAAAGTACATAGGTACCTACCTATTGCAGGAAATTAAGGCAAACATCACATGCTAATGACGTACAACGCGTGTACAACGCTCGCACATGTCGTAAGAGAACAAAAATAAAAATGCTATAATTATAGAGGAATACTCTTTGACAAAAGAACCTCAATAATATTCAAATTTAATTTTTTTATGAATTACGGTCGGGAGAGTGGACTAAACGTCAATTTAGACCCCTGGGCGACCACTAGTTTATATTAATGGGCTTGAGAGCATTTATAAAGGTACATCCACTTTCGTTCAAATACATATTTGAACAACAAGATAAGCCGCTATAAAAAAAATCATTATAATAATATTCTTTCAATTATAGGGACCTAGTATAGTGGAAGGATATGAAATTTTTGATAGATGACAAACAAACTTAGTTATGCGGTCCGTATATAATAACTAAATAACTTTTTACGTACGTTTACTCAGGAAGGTACGGAACCCTCGGTGCGCGAGTCTGACTCGGACTGGACCGGTTTTTTAATTCAGTGTTATGAATGGATTGATTGACATCCCTAATTTGGTTGGCAAGATCGAGCTCCGTGTGCTATCTGAATTACTACGGAGATCACATCTTGTTCACATTCCGGTGGTCAGGAATACCTACAGACAAAATTCATACCTAGTTAGGGCATGACGAACGTTTATTACTAAGTTTCAGGAAGTCGACCTTGATTTGTTTAGAACTAGTAGGTATCCCTAAATTAAAAAAGATTTTAAGTAACACCGTTTTTGATGCTTCGTCACTTTGTAGCAATTTCTTATGAATACATTGTTTTCGGCAAACTTCGCCGAGTCTTCTCATCGCCTATACCGCAATGCTTGAAGACGAAAGTGATTTACTGGACTTTGGCCATTGGACTGCCTGTCATGACGTACGACCGAGACGTGGAAACTAACAATTGGGCTAGTCTACAAATTAAAAGTCACTAAGCGAGCAATGGAGCTAGCTATGCTTGCAGTTTTTTTGAAGGTTAAGATCCGCAATGAGATCATCTCGAAGAGAACCGAAGTCACCGACATAACTTGCAGAATTAGCAAGTTAAAGTGGCAGTGGGCTGACCATGTCTGTCGAAGGACCGATGGTCATTGGAGCAGACGAGTCCTTGAGTGAAAACCGTGAATTTTTTAACTACATTTGGGTTGTTTCCCCGTTAAACCAGATGCGGCTGAATATCAGTATTTTATACAAAGCGACTGCCATCAGACCTCCGCAACCCAATTAGTGGGAGACACTGAGGTTAGACGTTGTCAGACTTTTTGGACTGCCAACTCCCGTAACGACTGTCACAGGTATTCGTATGACAATCGGGACCATCTGCTTATAGTGCTTTTCGAACCACGGAGGGCTCTCGACCTTCGAAGGGCGATCCTACATCCAAGGAGTGATCTGCACGGTAGCTATGTGGCTATTAGATCCTCTAGATTGTTTAATATAAAGAAAATGAGTAGATCTCATATTGTTTTGCTTCATAGATTACGCTCTGGTCACTACCCATCTCGAAAATTTGGCTTCTTAACGAAGAAAGTGGATTCTTCAAATTGCCTAACTTGCGGAACTGTTCAAGATGTTCACCATCTTCTTATAAAATGTCTTACAAACAGAGGGGAAAGAGAATCACTGATGAGCACAATAAAATTAAGTAAGTATGATGTTGCACCATATATAAACATGTTGGCACATCCTACACCTTAGACTGCAGTTACTTACTGAGCTGTTTATGTATCATCAGTGATGCAGTGTTAGTTTTAATATAAGTATTATACCTAGTTTAAGTTACGATGAGGCTGACATGCCATTATGGATAAAAGCCTCGAATAAAATTAAAGATTAAAAAAAAGAAGGTCCTCTAGAAGTACATATCTACTTCAATCTATAATTTGTAATAGAGCGAACATTAACCGTATTTACATTTATTAGAAATCGAATCGAAAGTTCCATCAGCTCGGTGATTGCTATCTGTAAAGCGCTTGTTCAAGGTTTTCAAAGGCATCTTGTTTTAACGTCAGAGATTGTATCTAACCGGTGGCTGCAGCTCAGTCCCGGCGATTATATCAGTTTATTAAATAAAAGAGATACACTTTATATTTATGAGAACGCGGGATAAAAGCTGCGTCGTATCAATGGATGTAAATTATGTTGACGGATGATATTCACGCACCGGTAAAAAGCTGTTTCAGACAGCAGAAACTGTATTTAAAATTTGGTCTCGTCGGTGGAAAGGATTATCTATTAACAAAATTGACTGGGCGTTGAAAACAAGGTTTCCGATTAGCCGCTTTCAAGAACATTTATCAAATATTTGAACTCAGATAAATGATAAATTGGTTTAAAATCTATTGCCTAAACTAGCATTTATCGATTACGCAAAAGCTTTCGATAGCATAAATCACGATTCGCTCTTTGATGCCCTCTCTAACCAAAATATAGAAACTACCTACATCAACCTACTAAAGACCATATATAGCAATAGTACCGCATCCATTAAAATAAATTCCGCAGGATCAATATTTCCAATACAAAGAGGAGTCAAGCAAGGAGACCCGCTATCCCCAAAGCTTTTCACTGCCACTCTCGAAGAGGTCTTTAGGACGTTGACACACAACTGGGCAGACAAAGGCGTAGTCATCGGTGAAAAGAGGTTAACAAACCTGCGATTCGCCGATGACATCGTCCTATTTTCGTCATCAGCGGCAGATTTGGGTAAGATGCTCGCGAGCCTCGAGATTGGACTTAAAATGAATATGTCGAAGACCAAACTCATGACCAATAGCACCAAGAGAAAACTGTATATGGAGGGTGTGGAGATTGCATATGTCCAGGATTATGTTTACTTGGGTCAAATAGTTTCCTTCCAGGCGCGACAAGATAAAGAAGTTGCTCGACGCACCGAAAGCGCCTGGAGAAGCTACTGGTCAGTGAAGGACTTATTGAAGGGAGACCTCCCAATGTGTCACAAAAGAAAAATTATGGACATGTGCATTCTCCCCATACTTACATATGGTGCTCAAACTTGGTCTTTGACTCTTCAACAGAGGTCCACGCTCGAGGTTTGCCAGCGAGCCATGGAGCGCAGTATTTCAGGAATCCGACTTACAGACCGTGTAAGGAACACAATACTGCGCTCCAAAACGAAGATCACAGACGTTACCCAAAAAGCTGCCAAGCTCAAGTGGGATTGGGCTGGACACGTCTGTCGCATGTCCGACGAGCTATGGGCCAAAAGAACAACTGAATGGATCCCAGTAAATATTAAACGGCATCGCGGCAGACCGAGGCGAAGATGGCGGGACGAGCTTGACTCTTACCGAAAAAACTGGTCCGTACTAGCAAAAACCAGAAGTGAGTGGAAAAAGGAGAGGGAGGCTTTTGCCCTGCAGTGGGACAACACAGGCTGAAAATAAATAAATAAATAAACTTGGATTTGAAAAGTAAATACATAGTTTAATAAGTATTGGTAGTAAATCACTACCAAAAGTAGTGTTTTTTTGGGCATTAATTGCGTACCTATCACGAGTGGGCGTTAAGAATTTTCTTACGAAATTATCCAATATGGCACTAATCTAAGTGAAGTCTATAAATAAATTGTAAAGGTCGAAAAATCTACATTTCAAAATATTTTCGCAAACTAGAAATAATCAATAGAACACGAATCAATTTCTGTCTCTGTCCGATTTTCAGTGTCTTCTTGTTACCTCAGCACGTGAATGGTAATACCGGTAAATGCTAGGACAGAAGCTGGTAGGTATCAGGTTCGAATCCGTTCCGAGCACACCGTAACGTTTGTATTTTTTTATATTTTGCATGTCATAATTGATAAAAATTTACAATATTGGAAATGTGTTTTCAAAAACAAAATTCCAGCACTCGAACACGCGGACGAATTTGTGGGCACGGCTAGTATAAAATAATACGTATAAAAACAAGTTATCCTACAGTTTGGGATTGCGTGGGAAAAGGGTGATGTTAAAAAGGTTACAGAAATATATACATTATCATTAGCCCGATACTAAGTTTAAGCTAATCCAATTCGAAATTAATTTGAAGACTTTATAACCGACCGCGACGTAATAATTATGAAGCTTTTGAGAAAAGTTGTCCAATATACAACTGAATTTAAACAAAATTATGATTGGATACGAACAAAGTTTGAGTCGTGTTAAAGCGATTTCTTCCATGATTTATATTTGAAACCTACATCTAAGTTTAGTAATTTTAAGTTCTATTATTTACTATTTGAAAGAATTTTGCAAGTGGGCTCAATTTCTTAATAGATATTTTTTAATTGTTTTTATATTAATGACATTATTGTTCTCGGCCGCAAGCGACCGGTTGTGATGAGGAAGGTTAAAATACTACTTCGTTGTATATTAGCTTATTCCCGCCACAGTATTTCCATTATAAAAGTGATAAAAGTTGTTGTTTTATACGTATGACAAAAGTAGATTGGTGCAGGCGTGGAGGTAAAATGCAGTAATTTCTTGTCAGTTTTATCCGGCAACGTTAACTCGCGGCGGGCGCCGGCGCTTTACGGTCGCTAACAAGTGGTCGCGTGCAGTTGAACGAGGACTCGTGGATTAACCACTCACTTGTTCCTTTTTCATTCTAAAATGTTCACGATAATTGCATTCTAAAGGCATTTTTGTTTCAAAGATTTGTACATTCTAGAGGATTATTATTTCGTAGGAGTTGAAAGTCGTTGCGTAATAGTAATATTTTTTTAGTCTATGTTTAGCTGTCGACCGCCAAAGTCTGTTATCATTATGATAAGTATGTTTTCTTTTTCTTTTTTTAATTAGTGCTTGTGGTGTCTCGCTGTAACCAAATATATTATGATTCTTTTGCGTTCGTACTATAATGTAGAATAAAAATAATCAAACATCCCCGAGAACATCGTAGCGTACGATTATTTAAAGAAACGATTACCTATCAGCTAGTCAAACCAGGTAAACCAAATTGCATTTGGGCATAGTTACCCTTCTTAACGGATATGATTCCCATTCATGAGGAGCACCAAGGAAAATAAGAAAGTAATACTTGTTACCAAGCAGGTAGATGGCTATACTTTTGTACTGTGTTTGCCAGCCAAGGGTCGGATTAACTATTCCCGTGGGTGTCGTAAGAATAGGGCACTATATTATATCTAGTGGCTGGTCAGTAACGCGCCCACCTGCACATTAATAACATAATACGGTGACAGGTTGGCGCGAGGGCGAATTGCAAAATCGAACCAGGAATTCAGCATATCACAGATTTTATGGAAGAAGTGTTGTGACTGACATTAAGGACATAAACAAAGTAATCTGACCTTAATAGCAAACTTGGAAAACACGATCTATAAACATTTTTCATTATTACAATATTATCCACACTAAATGTGATTTTTTGTGTAGATATTATTAAAATAATTCGATTTCAAAATGAAGTCATCCGACGATTTCTCCAGCGCAGTACGGTGTTTGCAGACAGTCGAAGCGACTACGTGCGATGCCACGTAGCATGCGCTACGGATGCTGCTACGCACGTAGCAGCGCACCTACTTGATAAAATCTGCGTTTTGTTGCAATATCTGCGCGTGCTGCGGACACGTGCGTGGCTTATTTATAAGCTTTAGATTTAAATTAATTTTCAAATTGCGGTGCTTTCTATTTTATGTAAGTATTTAACTATAAAACGTTTTAGATTTCAAGAAATAATAACAAGTTGTTTGAAGATGGTACAAAAATCTCTATGAATAATAAATCTACTGAAGCACAATATTATGTTTGGTATCACCTAAGTAAACACATAGATTGTCTCGGGCTTCGAGTGGCGGAACAAAGGCAAAGGTTTAGGCTTAGGCCAGTGTCAATATCACTTAGACATAAATACATATGTTGGTCCGGAACATACCTACACGTATATTTCTTAACATTGACTATATTTAATAAAAGCCTGATTTTATTAATATAATGAAAAAATACTGTATTGTATTTTAATAAAACTACAATATGGCTTGCAACAGACTAAATATTTATTTGGGCACTGTAAGACATATGATTACAAACTTACTAGATAGGTGCTAGTAGTCATAGACTTACATTTATTTTGTTATCTATTCTAACACCCTCTCGGAACAAAATAAACTAAATACCATTTCACAAAACAATAACAATCATAAAACAATACTTTTAGTATCCAATTACACTTCTGATATGCCCATTGAACTTAAAAACTTATAATGTTTATTGGCACAAAGACTTTTTGTCAACAAATCAGCAGGCATATTAGAGGTTGGTACATATTCTAGCTTAACTTTGTTTTTAAAGACACATTCCCTAACAAAATGATGTCTCACATCAATATGTTTTGTGCGCTTATGAAACAATGGATTAACAGCTAACTTGAGTGAACTCTGACTATCACTATACAAACATAATGCTGTATTTTCATTTAGTTCCATCAAATCAGTTAACAAATTCCTTAAGTACATAATCTCTTTACAGGCTTCGGATAGAGCCATATACTCAGCCTCCGTGCTTGATAATGCTACTGTCCTTTGCTTTCTTGATTCATAAGATATAACACACCCTGACATTATAAAGCAAAACCCAGTATATGACCGTCTATCCAACGTACATGACGCCCAATCAGCATCTACAAAACCATGTAAAGCATGCTCATTTTTCTTATAAATTAAACCATAACTCTTTGTTTTCTGTAAGTATCTTAACAATCTTTTCAAATGCTTCCAATGAATTTCAGTACAACAGTTATTATACTGACTCAGGTAACTTACACTATAAGCAATATCTGGTCTGGTCAATACAGATAAATACATGAGACTCCCTATTAACTGTTGGTATGGATAAATTTTATCATAACTGTTATTAACATCTTTCTCCAATTTTAAATTAACTTCCATAGGGGTTTCTGAACTATAACAATCTGACATATTGAACTTATGTAAAATATTATTTACATATTGCTCCTGGTCAACAGTAATACAGTCTTTTTTAACATTCACTCTCATTCCCAGACACTGTTTGATCTGACCTAAATCTTTTATCTTGAATTTATTTATAAGTTCAGTCTTTAACTGTTCATAAGAGTTTAAACAATTATAAAATACAAAAAAATCATCTACAAATAATGCAACAAATACTTTAACATTATTACTACATTTTATAAAAAGACAAGGTTCACATTTAGACTTTTTATAACCTAAGTTTAACAAACATTCCTCTACTCTAGTATACCAGGCCCTGGCAGACTGTTTTAGGCCATAAATTGCTCTATTCAATTTTAATACCTTATTATCACAATCAACAAATTGAGAATATTCTGGTATTTCCATAAATACATTTTCTTTTAGAAAACCATTCAAAAATGCTGTTGGTACATCAAGGTGATTCATATTGAGATTAAGTTGTACACTTAGTGCAAATAATAGTCTAAGAGTAGAGTACCTTAAAACTGGTGAGAAAGTTTCTGTAAAATCGATGCCCTTTTTCTGGGTAAAACCCTTAGCAACAAGTCTTGCTCTGAAACGTACTTCACCATCAGTATTGTATTTCTTTTTAAATACCCACTTGTTTTTAACGACTGTACCATTCTTTGGCCTTTCCACTAGCTCCCATGTGTCATTATCACTAAACGATTTTAACTCCTCCTTCATTGCACATTGCCAAAATGCTTTTTCAGATCCAGTTGTAGCCTCACTGAGAGAAATCTGATCACCTGCCACTTCTTCCACACACATGTTTGTATAATCATAATAGTCTGGTACACGTCTAACATGTTTTTCACGTTTTTCTGGAATATTCAAAGTGTCTTTCTGTGATTCATCCATCGGCTCATAATAGCTGTCATCAGACTCACTTGTCGATTCATCTGGAACATATGTCACATCTTTTTCATCATCCTTTTCAACATCTGAGCTATTTAACTGACTGTTCTCTACACATTCAGGCTGCTGTTTTTCTTCTACCAAAATAGTTGTTGAACTGTCATTAATATTCTCCATGACCACAACATCTCTAGCAATGATTAATTTTCTTACCTGAGGATCATACAAGCGATAACCTTTGGTATTTTCTGAGTAGCCAACTAGTATCATCTTAGTTTCTTTCTTATCCCACTTTCTGCGCTTTTCTTTAGGAACATGGACCATTACTGGACTGCCAAAGATTCGTAAATGGCTAACATCCGGCTTTCTGCCAGTCCATATTTCATAAGGGGTAGTATCACGGTCTAGTCCTGCCGCTGGTGATCTATTTTTCACATATACCGCTGTATTCACAGCCTCTGCCCAAAACTTTTTTTCTAATTGAGCATCAAATATGAGACAGCGTGCTTTCTCAACTATTGACCTATTGTATCTCTCGGATAGTCCGTTTTGTTCTGGAGTATACGCATTTGTCTTCTGATGCACTATACCACATTGCTTCAAGTAATTTTCCATTTCTGCTGAACAGAACTCACCACCATTATCAGATCTTAATGTTTTTATTTTCTTTGATTGCTGGTTCTCTACTAACTTTTTAAATTCCTTGAAGTACTTGAATGTTTCATGTTTTGACTGTAAGAAGTATACAAAACCCATTCGGCTATAGTCATCCACAAATATTAAAAAGTATCTGGCCATTCCAAGTGAATTGTTCTCCATTGGCCCACATAAATCAGTATGAACCAATACCAGCACATCTGCACTTTTGCTAGCACTCAGAGGGAAAGGTAGCCTTGTCTGCTTACCCTCGCAGCATACTGTACAGCTGGATTTGTCTATTTCACTTTTTTCTTGAAATGTTACACCTTCAACTACTCCATTCTTCATCTTGCTTAGGTCATTAGCATTAATATGACCTAGCCGCCTGTGCCATGTAGTACTAGAGATTTTCACTGTCGCCGCTAAAATTTGCTGAGATTTCGCAATGTTTAATTTATATACCTCATTTTCTAACCTTGCTTCACCAATACAAACATTCTGTGAGTTATAAATAAAGCATCCTTGTTTATTAAATGTCACTTTGTTGCCACTGGTGATGATTCTACTCACCGACAACAAATTAGTGGTGAGGTTAGGTACACATAAAACATTGCTTACATTTACTTCATACTGCTTGTTTCCTACTGCAGTCGTAATCTGTAAATCTCCCGAACATAAAACTTGTACACTTGTTCGATTAGCCACAATAATCTCTTTTATTTTCGGTTGGTACGAAATATTCGACAACATATTTCTATTTGACACTAAATGAGTACTTGCGCCTGAATCAACGTACCAGTCGTTTTGACTGAATTCACTCGTTATAAAAACTGCGCTGAATGCATTCATCTTCGCTTTCTCTGCTGAACATTGGTTTTTGTAATGTCCAATCTGTTTACATTTGTAGCAACGGATTACTTTAGCTGATGTTTTATTTGCATTGACGGATGGTTGACATTGTATTTCATTTCCGACATTTCCGCCATGATGCTTTGATAAAAATTTACTATTTTTACTGACACCACCGGTTCTCTGAGAATTTCTAGCGATGAATGCACCTTCCGATTTGGTCTCAAAATCGGTACTCATATCCAACAACTTAGTTTTGATAGCATCTGCACTAATACTCATGCCTGAATGTTCAATGGCCATGATCATCGGACCAAATTTCTCTGGAAGTCCTGCCAACAGCAAAGAACCAATCCATTCATCATTTATTTCGAAACCAGTACCTTTTAACTTCTGAGCTGTTTCTACTAGTTGAGTAACATAACTAGTCATGGATTCGCAAGTGTCTAAGCGAATTGAAATTAAATTTCTCAGTAGACTGATCTTGCGTGTGAAACCGGAATCGTCAAACAATGATTTCAATTTCTTCCATACATGAAGCACTTTCGTTTCGCCTTTAATATGTACGTAAAGGGATGGATCGATGGTCATTATCATCTTCGCTCTGGCTTTTCTGTCATTCTGTTCGTCTAGCGCTTGCTCGCCATGCAAATCGACGCCTTCCAGGATGAGAAAATTTTCAACGGCAAAAGCCCAATCGTCGTAATTCTCTCGTCCCTTCAATTTAGGAACGTTTACTGAGTAATTAGACGACATTTTAAGAACTGTGCACTATTAAAATACGTGGAAATCTAAATAATTTCGGGTCTGGGCCCATAACCTAATAAAACTACAATATGGCTTGCAACAGACTAAATATTTATTTGGGCACTGTAAGACATATGATTACAAACTTACTAGATAGGTGCTAGTAGTCATAGACTTACATTTATTTTGTTATCTATTCTAACATATTTCAATTATAATTTTCTTTGATGTATCGTTTTTTTAAACCAAATAAAAAGACAAATTAGTAAAAAAAAAATTGGTCTAGCAATGATTAAGTAGAACCAAAATCGTTATACATAAGATATTATTTTTTGTTTTAGAAAGAACGATCAGTTTCTTTCAAAAAGCAAAATATAATACGTAACAGTATATAGAATGTTTCCAAATTAGGTACAAATATTTTAAGGGCTGCTCAAGTACATCGAAATAATATGCTTAAAAATTATGCTTAAAATAAAAAAGATTTCATATTAAATTGCGTAAAAAAAATAAAAAAATAGTTCATATGGGATACGTAAAATAAGTACATCATTCTGTGAAAAATTCACACCAACTAATTTTGGTTTTTATTTTGTGCTGAACGCGATTGGTTTTAAGTAAGTAAGCAGCCCTTAAAATATTTGTACCTAATTTGGAAGCACCTTATATATATATTTACTATTTTCTGTAGAAATGTTTTAAAAGAACAGTATTCTACGGTATAAGTTTCACCACGTATTTCGTTTTGAATTAGGTATAAGATAAGATAAGATAAATTTATTCAAAAAATTACTTATGGTAAAAAACACAATATAAATCATAATTATAACATAGGTATCATACTGATAGGTGCCTGCACTAGGATAAACCTGTGCCACAGGCGTATATTGTGTGACACACGAATTTTCACCATTTTTCAATTGAAATCCAAATAAAGTGGACTTATAAATGATTATGTCCCTGATTCCCAGCTAGTATCAGCAATCCTTCTTAGCTAAGTAATGTATAGACTAGTGATTTGCATTATAACTACCGAACTCTCCTTGCTAGGCCCTGTAATAACAATTCACGTCGCTACTTTCTGATTAACATTTTAATAGAGCTTACATAACATTATAGATTGTCGTTTGTGATCTTTCGTAATACAATCTATTCTATTTTACTAGTGCGAGTGATTCCCTGAATATTTCGGACCTGTTTTATCCTTTTTAGATAAAGTTCAAGAGAAGGTCAATTTTAATGTCTCAGGGGCTTTGATACAATTTATTTATATACATATATATATTATATATATTATTCGGATTATACAAATATATAAAATACTAGCAGTTGCCGACGGTTTCACCCGCGAGTTTTATTTGTATCTAAATAAAATATAGCCTATGTCACTTACGAATAAAGTATTTTTAGTATCGGTTCGGTAGTTCCAGAGTTTACGAGTATGAAAGGGTCATACAAACAAAGAAACCAAAACTCATTATGATATCTATTAGTATTGATTACACTAATCTATAACCCGGCTTCACACGGGTGGACATTTATTTATATTAAATTTTGTGATGAAAAAAAGTACTTGAAATAAAGCTATCTCTATGCTAAATTCATTGAAATCTGATTCCATATTTTCTGCGTAGTGACATATGCATGCGTATAAACTATCGCACTGTATAATAGTATTTCGTTCTATCATCAATAGTTTTCGCAGCGCACGTGATTTAAGGAATTTTATAGGTAAGTTTTTTACACCTTGGGTTACATTATTGGAGTTGAAAAT
The DNA here is from genome assembly GCA_932294325.1 of Allophyes oxyacanthae. Classification (NCBI taxonomy): domain Eukaryota; kingdom Metazoa; phylum Arthropoda; class Insecta; order Lepidoptera; family Noctuidae; genus Allophyes; species Allophyes oxyacanthae. Next base: position 9,111,156 of record OW028617.1, read on the forward strand.
AAAATTATAACAATTAGTATATAGAATGTCGATTTCGAAAAATGTATTAGTTAATTCCGCTGTCACTCGTAGACTGTATCATCATGATCTAGGTAGCCTTTTCCCAACTATGTTTGGAGTCGACTGCCAGTAGGTCCAACCATTATGACGTAGTACCTAAGTAATCACCATATCATGCAGGCGCATCAATGCTCGCAACATTGTGTAGTTAGTAACTACCTTAACACATGAATGCAATTGCCCTTTCTCTTGATGTAATCCCTAGTTGTTTCTAAGTCATTTCCGAAAGCCGAGAACATACGACAATCTTCCTCAATACGGCGAGGTTAAAATATTCTTCCTCCACCTCTTATGATTTCTCGCCGTCGGCGTCGTGATTATCCGCTCATGTCATTAATTAGTATACTTAATATCAGCTAATAAGTGCCTCAAAAAACAATAAATAAACAATAAATTTGTCTTTTATAATGACACTTTGATTGCGAGCTTTGATCCTTGAAATTCATTTGCAATGATTCCTCCTTTCTCATTGTACAAATCAATTGAGCGAAATTAGAAATGGCAGTGAATATTTAATTTCAATAAGAAATAGAATACGCAAATTAAGCGTGGGATAAAACAGTAAGATTTTCATATTTCTCGTTTATTATATTTCTGGCTGAAGTTTGTTTTGTTTTCATGCTAGGAGATTAAGTGCAAGTTATTAGTATCTAATATTAAGTGCCATGTTCACCGACAATATAACAGATGATTAAAATGAAATCAGCGGATTATCTATACAAAAATTCATGATTAAACGGCTGATTTTGCTCTAATCGTCTGATAAGTTATCAGTGAACTTGAGCCTTAGTGTTTCAGTATAACTAACTGTTTGTTCTTTATTAAAATCGATTTTTCAATTGCTTGTTCTTGATAAATATTTAGTTAAGTTATCGTGTACACATTATCCGAAACTATATCGTATATTGAATTCGATAATTACATATCTACATTTTGTGTCGGCGTCCGATACCGATATCGTATCGAAAAATGTATAAACGCTCATAAGTTCAAGCGATGAGGGGAATATACGCACTGGAACAGTATGTTTCAGTAGGTACTTTATATACAGTTCAGTTTTTTTTAGATGGATTTCTAAGAATAAGTCTTCCTATCCTCTAACGGTAAGCATAGCTGCTATAGATATCACAAAAAAAAATCACTCTGTATTTTAATTATTCTTCATTTTATAATTTGATTATTGTTCGTTTTATAATTGCTACACAAAAATGCTTATAAAGTATTTTATTATGTGATTACAGATAATGTGATAATAATATGTAGTTGACTATTACTAGAAATTGATATTGAGAAATTGATGTAAAATTTTGACTTGTTGATATTTTAATTGTAACTGGAATCTGAATTTTTATTGACTGACTAATTATTTTTTATTTCATTATTTCATTTTTGTACACCACATTCTGGTTGATCATGACGGACAAAATATTAGATATGCTATTATACCTACCAACTTAATGTACTCATTATCATGCAAAATAAATTATTCTTATTCTTATAATATTTGCTCTAAACATAACATTTATATAATTGTACATTTAAAACGTTTATACTCGTTCAACTGATTTGGGCTTGTTTCGATTAAATGCCCAACTCAACGAAAACTACAGAATGAAGTAGATAAACCAACGCATTTAATTTACGTGTATTATAATACGTCTGTTACTATTACTTTCGCACCACAAGACTCAATTCGATCTTATCACTTACATCTTACATGTCACATTCCATTTACGATTATTGTCAAGAAAATTGGTTTCAGGAGAAACTACTCGAAGCTGAATTGTATTATCTGCAAAACCTTTCACCTGAATACAATGTGTTTAGTCATTTCCATTTGCAAATAAACTTCTAAAATACAAACCTCATCGAATGTGATGTATGGACTTCACTATCTGATTCAATCTACTCACAGTTCATTGCATGATATAGTTAAATGTTAGAAAAGTAATGTTTTACATTTTGTATTTAAGATTTTAGGAACCAATTGACATTGATGTTCTAGGATCTAATTTCAAAGCATGCAACTCACCTTGACTTTTAAATTATTTGAGCGCTATTCTAGAATAAACTATGTACATCTACGTTAATTTTACATCGCTTAACGAATCAACTGCAGCTGACAGCAGGACTATGACGTCATTAATGCTCGGTGAAATTAGTAGATAGTGACCAATCATGGATAGTAAGCGAAAGCTCACAGTTTACGTGCCGTGCTTTGCCGTGCGCTGTTTTCAGGCTTCGTATTCCGGGTTGTGATAGACACCTAAAATTGACTGGATGTTGGCACTCCCCTTTCATGATTGCTCATTCCTAATCTCTCCAACTGTCAATTATCGACGTCATGTCTCTCGTCGTCCGCGCGATGTTATTGTTGTAACGACGAAAATGCGACAGCTGCGACGCAATAAGGAGTTTAAGCCTGCGACACATTCAATCCCATTGACATGTCTGAATTTTGATATAGCAGCAAGTTTTGTAAGGACAGTGAACTTATTCGTCTCAGTGTGGCGCAGAGTAGAGGTGGCGATAACGGCTTAGCATTTTTACGAAAGTGTTGTGTTAGTGTGGATGTGTTACGGTTTGTAATAATGCCAACTTGATGGTGGTGGGCGTCCGTGTGCATGTGTGCGTGTGTGAATGGGCGAGGGTAGCAGGTAGAAAGGCATCGGGGGGGTGCGCGGCTGGAGCGGGGAGCGGTATCGACGCGCGCGCCGCGCCTGCGCCGAGCCACTCACCTGTTGCCGTGAGGCCATGGAAAGATACTCTTTCAAATTAATATGGACACCTGATACCGAAATAAAAGCAAAGTTTCAAGCCCAAGGGAAACATCGTTTCTTAGCCTTAAAATTTGACAATAATGTCCTTGTGTATGGAAGTTGGCGAAATCAGGCGAAACATTTAGTACCTACTCAATGTCTTATTAGCTTAGTAAAGCTTCGGCATTTATTAATTACTTGATTTTAAAAGTATTCTCAGAATTTGACATTTTTAAATATTTATATGCATAATGAAAAGATACATCACTGCAGTTCAAAAATGATTTAAAACTAAAATCACTTGGACTGTTTCTTGACAGTGACGAATTTGAAATGTTTTCGATCGTGTCATTTTCACCATTTTTCTGTAGCGACATAATGTTATGTGCTGGACAATGGTGTAATAAAATAAAAAGCCCTAATATTTTTTCATACGCGTTGGGAAAGTTCAGAATAGTAACATCTTCGGACCTTTCTTTAGTGCGAAATATAACTGCTGAAAATCTGTACGCAGCAGAAAACATCGTTTCACTGACCATTATAAGATTTTCTTATTAAAACATAAAATAGAAGGGATATTATATTAATTGTTTTCTCAAAGGACCTGTATAATTGTTCATAATGCTTAATCAGCTGGATTCGTTCTTGTTCTTAATAAGGTCACTGGAAACATCTATAAATACTGTTTCTATTTAACTTCCAACTAAGTAAATCCATTTGTTTATGTTTGTAGTATTCCGTGACATACGGTTCAATACGTCAACATGAGTGCGGGTAGAGTGGTATACACTGGTTAGTATTATGGAAAGGTCCTGTTGGTTTTAGTAGATACGAATGAATATATATCGTCTTCATAATGGACGTCGAGGCTCATGTTTTATGAGCCACGTGAAGTGAGCATTCGTCTTAGTGAAATTGTATAAAAAAAAATACGGGACATGTTTTTGAGATAGCATCCGCCCTGTACTAAGGACGAGCGTATTAAAAATTGCCATATCTCATTACGGCTAAATGGATTAATCGTAAAAAAATTCCCGATGGAAATGGCAGTATAGTTAAGTGCTTTTAAATGGTATAGTTTCATACGGACATGGTCTGGGTGGCGTGGGCGTTTACAGCTTCTCTGAACTAGAAGGGGGACTCGAGTGTGGCGTATATACACCACAATATTCCGAGAAAATGTTGATTTCATTTTATTCTTACACGGGCTATACATATACTGCCATAAAGCTAGTTTACGTACTTTATGTAATGAGTAAAACTAACAACGTTTATACTAGCTTTTATTAGCGGTCGGGGTTTCGCGGATGGCAAACATGTTCTGTTATCACTTGCTTGTAGGAAGTATCAATGAGCTTGATAAAGGCGTAAATCGCTACGTTTCGCGAAAAAAATCGACTCGTCCATGACTACGATCGATGCGGCATACCTTTATTTTTGGGTGAAATTTCTGTCCCGCAATGGACACTGGACAGTTTTTTGTTTTTAGTTTTTTTATGGAATTTTTATGGAATATATTAGAAATTAAAACTATGTATTACCTAATAATGTTGAAATATTTAGCTAACTTTGTTGGTATTAAACCTACATGGTAACTGTATTATCATAATGTACTACAACATATTTTGCAGGTTGGGAAATATATATGTGGGTTATCTTGTCAAAATATGAAGACGTTTTAATATAGGATTTTCATATTAAGCGTGTTCTATTTTGTTTGTTGATGTATCGTGTTTAGAGATAAGTACAGTTTCAATTAAAAATTAAGCACTTTTTAAGGCCACTTTTGGCATAATTTTGTGGTAAATTAGGTTTACAGTGTTGTTAAATTGCACTATGCTGCCAAAACATCATCTATCATTTTACTAAAAATCTTTTAAAGTAAATCAGTTGTAATCGTATCAGACTCATTAAGTCGTATTTTATGAACTGTTCCTAACTTCACTTCTATAGTTCGATAAAGAAAAGTTTAAGGCTTGAAGACTGAAACTGCTCATTGAGTAAAGAAAATTGACCACATCACGTTGTGGCCTTTTTGTTTCAGCCACAATACGCGATTCGTGTAGTAGCACTAGAATAAATAACCACACACCCGCTGTGGTATATACATATAAAAAAACATAATATCTTATATCCGTGAATTTGTATATCCAAGCGTTGCTATTGTTTCCTGTGAAAAAATTACCCGGTAATTTCCTTTATAACTCAGCGTGTTGTTCCGTAGTCTGTAAACGACTTTCAATTATCACGGCGCTGATGGAAATACGTGGAGAATACATTCGACTTAATACTTAATTATATCTGTGGACGTTTATTTATATACTACAGCTACAGATGATGTTTCTTATATTAGGATCATATCAATGAAGGGAATCAGATTTCAATCGTACTACAAAACAAAACTGTGACATTTACAAGTTATTTGTATAAGAAAATAAATTAAAGATATTGTAGGATTGGTAGTCTTATCGTAGACGGTCACTACTTTCACTTAATCTTTGGATGTATTAATATATTTATTATTATTAAAAGCATATGCTGTTCCAGTCCTGGGCAAAGGCCTCCCTCCCTTTCCTCCACTTTTCGCGATCCCGCGCTGTATCGGACCAGTCTTTAAGGAACGCATCCAATTCATCCCGCCATCCTTCGTGGTCTGACGCGACTCCGTCTTACTGTCTCAGGACACCAGTTCTGTGTTATGTGAGCCCACAGCTCGATCGGCATACGGCAGACATGTCCTGCCCAGTCCCACTTAAGCTAGGCGGGTTTTTGAGCCGCATCAATTCAGTATCTGCGTTTTGGAGCGCAGTAAGGTGTTTCGAACCCGATCCGTTAATTTAACACCGAGTATACTGCGCTCCATTGCTCTTTGGCAAACCTTGAGTTTGGACTTCTGGACGTTAGTCAAAGAATAATTAATTTATAATTCCCTACCAACATAAATATCCATTCGTTCTTCGTTTCGTTTCGTGTTTCTTGGTGTCACTCACACGCGTTGCCTCTAAGGTCATCAGAAAACGTAAAGCTAGAAATACCAATGCATTCCACAATTTTTTTGACAAATCCTTCACGGTTTAAGCCCTTTGTTTGTGGAATGCATTGCCATTGCCTATTAGACGTGCTCAGTCATTGCCAGTATTTAGCAGGATGGAGAAGGAACATTACTTGTCGCTTTAATTTTACTACACCTGCTATGTTTTTGCAGTGTTTGCAGTGTTTGCTCTCTCTCTGTAGCATATAATATATGTCGCAGTTAGATAGGTATAGACGTGATATAATTATACCCATACAAAGATAATCATATTCCGGATGATAGTTGTACGAAACTATCTCTTCATCACTTTCCACCATTAGCGATGGGTTAAATGATACTTGATGTGTGCCATTCGCCCCGTTATGTTCTGTCGATAATTTATTTAACCCAAAGGTTTGCTGGAAGAAAACTCATTCTGAGTTAAGTTCGCCTTTGTGCATATATCTTTAAACGGAATTTTTTGTTTATTCTATATTTTGTGTATAATAAAGAATAAGAATAGGATAATTATTTCACTAAATTAATCAAGTAATTTAGTATATTACTAGATTGAGACTGTGTTATAGTTACATTCCTAGTAAGATAGTAACGTAATGGTTTCGTACAACTATCATCCGGAATATGATTATATCACTAGGGTTATAATTATATTACGTCTTTATCTATCTTACTGCGACATTATAGATGAATTTATATTATATTTGTACTATATTAACTCGTATGTATTGAACTTTTATATAATTGCATAATATGTTTCATCAGTTTTTTTTTGTAAGTATATTTATGGTTCAACATAATCTTATATGTAGGGGAGACTGGGGCTGGTTGTGACATTTTTGTTATAAAGTGTTACAACTTTTTGCTTCTTTGATTATTTTATGTAGAGATAGGTTTGTTTGATTAAGGAACTATTCAGGATTTAAAATCAAAAATAATTTTAGGTTCCAGCCTATTAGAAGTGACATAAACGAATGAATTCTGGAAAAAAAACGTGTGTAACTTTCAACCCCGTGCCAGGGGCTGGTTGTTACATCACAAGGGGCAAAATGTTACAACAAGAAATAATCAAAATCAAAGACCTTTTATTAAGAACAATCACAGTGTCTGCTTAATTTAGATAAAAATACAATGTTAATTTGTTTAAAATGTATTGTAAAGCGGTCTTTTGCCACATCAAAAAAAAATTTGGTACTTAACAAAAACGGCATAATTCCTATCTTTTTTGGACCTATACCTCATAAAAACAAAAAGTAGGTAACCTTTAACCTTGAAGAAAATTATAAACTTCTTTTTTAAGCAAAAGCTTAGTAAGAATCAACAAAACATACATTATGCAAAATAACAATAAAAAATATGCGTTACGGGGCAACTAGTGACATGTTACAACCCGCCCCGAGCAAATGGCACTTTTAGCCCCAACGCCAAAACCAACCTTTCGAGGTTATGCAGTAAAAATACAAATAAATATAACTGTATAAACGTGCATTTATTGCAAAAATAAAGCATTAGGGCATAAATATATCAACAAACCAAATCTCTGCTTTTATGGAAAACAGATTATAGACCAAAATTACTGAAAAATGAAAATGTTACTAACATGCAGTTTTGACGGCAGCCTGCATGGGCTCCTCTTGCAAAAATGCTAGGGCCACTGGCTCGCGCGGCGTGCTGGCGGATGGTGACGTGGTCATTTGCGTCTTACTAACGTTAATATAGCGGTCTCTGTTTAGCCACCATTGCCGCTGTAACTACCTACCCCTGTCACTACCAGCCCCAGTCTCCCCTACACCACAATCTGCCCCATAACTTGTTTGTCACTTTATTCCATCCAAAATGGTTACCTGGAAGAAATTGCTTTATGCGATAAGGCCGGTCATTGTACTATATTATTGTAACCTCCCTTTATATATTCAGGTGTACAACAAAGTATATAATAAATAAATATTTGTTATTATTCATTATTTAACATCAATAACTATTATATTATTATACAGAATGATAACAAACCTCACTAGTAGGTAATAGAACGTAAACCAAAACAAGAGTATTTCATGGAAGGGGCACACGGCGCATGCATAAACAACAAACAAGTTACCTACAAGGTGACACCCACTCGTCCAAACTATTCACATGTATTCGAAGCTCTTAAACTAAAACCAGGGAGGGAAAACAAGTCAGTTTTCCATTAGGTACGTAGGTAGATGAATTTCTCGGTTAGCCATCAAGTTCCTTTTCTAAGCTTTGCGCACAGGAATCGAGCGCTCATACTAAGCATTTACACTATTAATACGCGATGGAGTGGTAAAACAGGGCAGTTCATCAGCAGTGCTTGAAATTTTTACTAGCAATAATAATTTATGGTAACTCTTCTTGTCGTAAGCTCATCAGCAACTGCAGTGACTTCTTAATCATTCAAACCAATTCTATTAGAAACTCTACAAATTACTGTGGCAGGTCACGGAACTGTTCGATTTCACGAGGAATATATTTTTCCCGCAGTCCTTAGGGAAACTAAACTAGCAGTAACTAGCTATATTATCACCTTCCTTATTTATAAATATACTCTTAGGTTGACCGTTCTTTCTGGAAATCCGGTAAGCAGCTTTTCGATTTATTATCCGTTTACAAAAAGTAATTTTATGCAGGGTTTACAGTTTGTCTAACGCAGTCAATTATTTAAAGGAGAAATTGGCGCATTCACGATGTCTATTTGTCAATCGTGAGTAATGAAAAGTGGTCGCATTGGGGTTATAGTCAAAGTATATATATACCTAAACTGTAGGTAAATGCCTATGCTTTATTAAAGGAATCCGAAGATTGAGTGCTAATAAGGACATTTTTGGGCTGTAGATAAGGAACTGCAATATTTTTTGTGATTTCTTTCCAAATCGAATCGTTTAGTGGTATTTGAAAACATTAATCTGTGCTAGTATCGGGAGTAGATACAGATAGAGTAAATTTATTTAAACTTTTAGACATTAGCTAGCTTTTGCTAGCCTTCAACAGCATGGTAAAGAGGTTTTGTCTCCTTTTAAACCCATTCCTAATTTCCTATAGTAATATTAAAAAATATTTTGTGTTGTCCCTACATCATTCATTAGATATTAATAAGAAGGCGTATAATTGAAGCAAGGCAAGTTCGATAAAGCCTTTGAAAGTTATTTGTGAATACCGTGGAACCTTAACACTCAATAATCCTCTTTTTTAAATTCTGTGGTGCCACGGTAAAAGTTCAAGTCATAAAACAAAAAAAATCACTAAAAAGTAAAAAAGAAAACACTTTTTTGTTTTATTAGTCATATAATTAAAAATCCAAAATTATTTTTAAATATATTTACTTATTTAGGCATTGCGGCGCAGGCACAGGAGGCCTCGCAGATACGGATACGAGCATGCTATCGATACGTTGACGTTTTAAAATGAATAACATTTCATAAATAAGATCAGTGGTGATTGCGCCACCGACAAGAGCTGATCTCTTAAATTAAAGACGAAGAAATAAGATCAAAATAGTTGTTGCTATTTATGAAAGGTTAACTCTTTATACAGTTCAAAATTTTAATGATAAATAAAAGAAATTTTTGGAGAATTATTATGTGAAAAGTTGTTTTCTTTTTATATAATGTTTTTGCAATTGATGGATAACATAATTGATTATGATTATGATAAAATGAAGAGAATCGTCAAATCATTCTGTCTATAGTAAAATTGCATATAGTGGAAATGGCGAGCACGTTTGAACTTTGCGCGGAGACGCTAAAACGATTGTCTGTTTTTCTACATAAATGTTTTATTTTCCTTTATCTCACATAAAGCTTTCGTCGCGAACCAAGCATGTAGAACCGAGTGGGTATTTTAATATTAGACACCCCAGCTCTCGAGGGTTTTGTGCTTGTTAAGAACCCACAAAAAAGCTTCATATCCTTATAATTTCAACAATAAACAGTTGAATAGAATTGTTTTGAAGATTCTGTAAATCCTTGTATTTTAAGTTTAATATTTGCTATATTTTAAAACTAGCTGAACCCGCGGCTTTGCCCACGTGACAATATATCGAATAATTTAAGATAAGTCATCCAACATTGTAAGAGTCGCAAACGTTTAAGATCATTTAACTTGACCTCAATGAAAAAGTGGAGTTATTATCATTCATATTGTCAAAATTTTAAAATAAAGTCAATAAAATTTATTCTTTAGGCAGACAAGGAAGTTCATATATATTTGTTAACAAGTGTTGTAGTGGTGCCGGAAGTGCTTAATGGACCTGTTGCTCGTGACCTATGAACATTGTCTTCGCATTTCTAGGAGAACGTCCGGCCTTCGTAATCTAACCCAGTTTTTTCTTTCATGTACGCTTACTGCAATAGAACACTATTTCGTGTAAGTAAGTGCAAATATTTGCATGTAGCTTATAATAATTAATCGGTAAGATCTTCTGTGGTACAACTTTTATGTGGCAATACAAATTCTAAAATAATTGAAAACCAAAAATATCTTGATTACTGTTTACTAACTTAATTAAATTTGTACGATTCCGGTTTTTGGCAATTACGGTCGCACAAAGCACATCCAGCACCCGACAGCAGAGCCACTAACAATTATAACAACTCGACGAGGTAATTAACATCGCCATTCGTACCAAGCTCGAGGACTTACCATGAATAATGTACTCACTGTGATTTCCGCGTATTCAACGAACTTATGCTGTATTCTTTGCTGTTTGGTTTTTGAATTTTTAGGTGGTCATACACTCCACGGATAAAGCACTAAACACGCTCAGATATACCTGACAGGATTGTGTGTTAGGTAGGTCACAGGCTAATTCTGATTGTAGGATTACATACCTCCAAAATCAAAATAGCTTATTTGGTCTGTAACGCATGTTTGAGAGTTAGGTTAATCGGAACGGAGATGAGTTGTGTTCAGTTTATATTGCGATCGGAAATAAACATGAGGAGCTACCATCAAGTTCCTTACGTATCGAACGGGTATGTAGTAGGTACAAAAGAACAGCTCAGTCTGATGGTAACTTGATTTTCTCGTATGTTTGCAGAACCTTTCCTTCGCTCCAAAAGTCTATATAGGTACCTATGTTTGAACTGTCTATTTATCAAGGGTCAGAAATAATTCTTTATTTTGCGGATAATTTGTATTTAAACTTATTTAATCAAAGGTGAGTTTGCATCCTATAGTAATTTTCTTGTTTGCCAGTTTGCATACGTATGTTCATGTCGAGTGCAGTTAATATGTTCCGATTTTCAACAATTCTATGTAACAATCGAATATACATATTATTTGCATGTTAATTTGCATTGGTGTTAAGCTCGCATAGAGTACCAGTGCTTTCATAGGGCGGTTTAATTCACTGTATTGTATTTCCGATTCTATTTTCAGCCCAACCAAATATGAATTCAGAATTAATTTATCAGTCGCATACAATTGAATAATGCCATCAAAAACAATATGAATCGGATGAATCATTTTGTGGTAAGTGAAGTACGAACTTCACTATAGTGTGAGTACCTAAGTTTTAGGGATATGACATTAACGTCTCCGCATTAGTGATATCAAAATCGAATATACACTATACAATGTATGTATTATCGAGTAGTAGATATTATTTAGAATCTCCTACCTAACTTTAATCTTTTAGAATTACAAATTAAATCTTTCAAATGTGAATTTCTTCATGCTGGAAATACTATTATTTGCATAGATTATTTGAAAGATTTATTCTGTCATTTTTTTTTTATAATTTAGTTAATAGACGTTTATGGTAACTAAATTGTCCTAAATTGTGTAATTGTTTATGTCACGAACGTGAAAAATAGGTAAGTAAAAAGAAAATTTATTGTAAACATTTATTAATCAACTTCTTTTTACTTGACGTCAGAGGTTTCGGTTGTGATGTTGAATTCTGGTGATATGGCTCTATATAGGGCTGACACTGGCCGAGAAAGGTCAGGTCAGGAAACTTGGAAGTTATGAAGTTATTTATTAATAATGACGTTTTTTTTAACCCGGCTGCATTTTGTCTGAACTAAGCGCTATTAAGTAACTATTGTTAATGTGCAACAGAATTTTCCAAATCGAACATCCGGTTATTGATAGGTCTGTGGGGCTAATACTGAATGCAGGTAACGGGCCATGGAAGTAGGTAGTAATGTCGTAATAGTATCTACGAATATGATAATACGGATAGTGAAGTGTCTTTCGGTGCGTCAGAAATCTTCTGAAAGTGATTTGATCTGACAATGTGCGAGGTCGGACAAAATCAGCCTTTCAATATGATTATAAGCAATAACGGTAACTTTCAAGTTATGATATGGACGAAGCTAGGTAGTACAAAAAATTCATTGCAAAATATCGACATATTGATAGATTTTGCGGAAACCCTATGCCGAACGGTTTCATTATCACGCACACAATATTTTTTTTATCTTACACATAAGTTTTAAAAATAATACATTATTTAGAAAATAAGGGGTTTTATTACTAAATAATATTAGAAATATTTTCTATGAGAATGAGCATTATGTAAGTAGTATTGTACTGCGGTATTTACCTGTAAAACGTCCTTTATTTGCGTTATTGCTGTAGGTAACACAACAATCTAATAGCTTGATGATTGATATATACCAGATAAAACAACGATTGTGAGAAAAATTGTAAAATAATACGAGAACGTATTTTGACAGGAGGCTAGAGGAGGCTAAATTGGTTCAAATCGGTTCTACGGTCATTTTATTGTGTCTCTTTCTCGTACGTAGGGTTTGTCGTAAAGACCGGTTTCTCACTCGCACACTCTATTACCACATACTCAAAGATTACCACTAGTATAATAAGTTTATAACATCATTATACGTTTAAAATTTGGTGCTACATTCGTTTGTTTGATTCTAACAGGTGATCTATACCCAGGTTTTATATTAAGTCTGGGATCAATATATAGGTTTTATAATGAACTTTATTTTGAGGGTCAATGAGTAGATTTGATTAAGACACAATCTGTGTTACTCAGTTATTAGAGGCTAATCTTCATTTTGAGAGAGTCCTTCTACACTCCCCGAAAAAATAACACGCGTGAAAATAGTTGATGTTTTGTGTAAGGTTTTAAAACGTGATAACGTGGTTTCATCTTCATCGCCATCTTTTATAAAGCCGAATCTGGTTGGACTGGTAGCCAAAACCAACAAAGTTATGAAAAGGCTAGGATGATGAATATTTGAAAGTCGCTTAAATAATTTTCGTATATTAACACGTTCACTGCGTGCAGTAATTTTGGGTACCCTCAAACTGGTGCGTTACGAGGCAAAAATCGTGTCGTACTAGACTTTTGTCCAGTGCGGAGCTAGGTCCAAAGCATCTCGTACGGTACTGTTACTTTAAACTAGAATATCTTCATGAAAACTGCTTGGATTTTATTTTGGATTATACCATTAAATAGTGTATTGTCTGTATATTATATATGTCAGCACGCCCGGGGATTGGTTCAAAACTGACATAGTAATCCCATAAAACATATTACGAGATGATTCACACCCCGCCCCGCACCCAAAGATATCAAAATACGAGGCGAGTTCAACCGCGTATCGCATCTTATTCCAAAATATCGATAAACAAATAGGGATGTGAACAAAACAAGAAACAAAATTATCGAGGACCATTTATTTAAAAAAGAAAGCTTCTTTTGTATCATAATGTTTTCTATGACTTTGACAAGGAAAACTAACACTAACATTCTGATTATGCGATAGTGTAGTAATTTTTCTTTCGTTACTACTTTCACCGTCGATTTGGGGGTAGTTGATAAATCAAGAATGGAATCACTTACTTTGTTATCATTATCATAAGTATGGGGTGGTGGCCTCGGTGCCACAATGGTGGTTAGTTCTTGGAATGTATGCCCTGAACTAGGACTAGTATAAATATATGGTACTACCAGCTGATGAGAAGCATGACTAAACACTAAAGAAGTGTAGAGCAAAATGGATTTTGGCCTAGTAACATTATGTTTTAATAAAAGATAATTCTAAAATCTTCCTCGATCTCTTCCTGCGTATAGTTTTGTTTACATCCATAATCACTTATCGACACAGTCACAACAATGCTCAGATTTATCGACCTGCCTCGTACGAGATCGTTACGAGGCTCTATGCACCCTGTACCGCACTTAAAGTAAACATTAACTATTCGGTCGGTACGAGGCGAATAATATCTCGTACGTTTTTATTCAAAAATTAAATACTACTGAAGAAGGCCTCCAAACCTATATTAGTCATTTCACTCATACAACGAAATTTGTAGTAGAAATTCAATGCGCACGAGCGAGAGGAATAGCTTTTTCGGCCGCGCACTGAGTGCGGACGTCGTACGAGGTTTAATTCGCCACGTAACGCAGTGAACGTGTTAATATAGGTTTCGTTTACATAAAACTTATTATGTGAATTTTCGAAATTGGTGTATCTAAAGACTAAGTTAAAAGTTAAATTGAAAACTTTATAATATTTAGGTACCTACCTAAATATTATTTTCTGTGTAATGTTTTTTTTTATATAAATTCAAATTAATGCTCGCAAGCGATATGTTAATAGTTTGTATAAAAAAGTCCATATGTTTGGAGCATTATTATGTCGCCAAACTATTCAACTACAAACAAAAATATATAAAGCTGCATATTTTGACAGATTCAAGAGTGGCTTTAGAATATAAAATCTTTATGCTGTTATACTTGTTACATGTCAATACCATCTAAAAATAGATTCGTCCTAAGAATATCTTTGATTTACATATTTATTTATGGACTAAATAACTGTTGACATGAGAAAAATAATCCGCAGACATTTTTTGGAGAAATATCGAGTATATAAAATAAAATGATAGAATGTTGCGGCCAGCTGTGTGATACGAGTGCAAGATACCTACTATCCGATACTTAAGTAAGAAAACGTAGTGTTTGCAGATAGCTTTATTTACTTTCAAGATGTCTGTTTTGAGTACACTTACTTCCAAAGCACACATTCGCAACATACGACTCTCAAATATATCTTGAAAATATTAACAGTTCATAGGAGAAAGCAATTATAAATATCCCCACGCAGAAACTTCCGAGTGGAAAATCGTTTATCTCCGTTATTCGTCACATCGGAATGGTAGAGATTTTAATTTCAATAACTTTGACCTTAGCATTAAATTAAGCAGTCGTAAAGTATGAGAGGCTGCTTCATGATTAAATAAAACGGTGGTAAGAATAAAAAGAAAAACTTTCATGGTCATGATTCCATAGTAGATTAAGTATTATTTATCAATTGGAACTGGAAATGGTCCGTTCTGAAAAATACATGTGCATTAAGATAGGATGTAATTAAATTTTTCATGTCATAAATTAATCATACATATTGGTTTCGATTATGTTGTACTCGAGCTAAACCATAATTGATTTCACTTAACTGAACAGATAGAAAAAGAAAACAATATTTTAAACATACGTCAATTTGGGTTAGTGAGCAACAATAGCAACACAATTACGTGATAATTATATTCTTATCGAATGTCGAATGTCTGGAACCTAATCAATAATACGAGTAGGTATGTTATATAATATTTCAACAAATAACAATATTGCTTCAAGCTTGATACAAATGTAAAAGTTACTCCAGACAAATGAAGCCGATATCAAGTTTATTTCTGTATACCGCTGTTGTTTACCAAGGAATACTGTAAATACGTTTTCTTGTTCAATTCAAAGGGTAACCTGGATCTAACCAAATAGTAAACTATATACAGAACGCAATATTACTAGTGTTTAAATTATTCTCAATTAATTAACTTTAAGATTCTTGATATGAAATCTATTGGTTTTTTTAATATTATAATATAACCCCCTTCTAAATAAACGATGATTAAACGTTATTAAACTAAACAAGCTCTTAATTCTATTGCCATTTCTATTCATTTGTATAGAAATGACAGATATAATTTAATGTGTTTAAAAATTACAAGTTTTTATTAGAAAGGGGTAAAGTTAAATTTTAAAAATTCACAGTTAGATTATGATAGGGTTAAATTTCAGGCCTGATCGGGAGAAAACTCGAACCGGATTTAGCTATTAGGTCTAGATGGTCGAAGCAATTGAAAGAATTCTTGTACCTATGTCCAATCTAAAAACTTCCGTTAAGCCCAAACTGGGGCAGTACGTCTTGATCAGATTGCTATATCTATATCCTCCAGACCAGGCAACAGGTAGGCTTTTCCTTTCAGCTGGGGGATAGATGATTTTTTCAACACTTATTTTTTACAAGGTCACAACAGCTATCATACTTCCTGTACCTATTAAACAAATATTCTACATAATATAGGTACATTACCGAAAAAACCTTGGGAAGAAGCCTTTGTACATCAGATTATTGCGAAAGGAATAGAAACATGGAACATCGTAAAAAGGGTTATCTTGATTTTATTACTGGTTTTAGTAGAACAATATTCTGACAGAAGTAATCGAAACATATTATACGGAAAAGGTCTCTTTTGAATTGGAAAATTCAACGGAAAATGTTCTTGTAAGTAGGTATAACGCGCATACTTCAAATGGCTCATTCAAGTGTAATAAATGTGTATATTGATTAACTGTTTTTAATTAACAACGAAAGTTAATGTAGTAGGTAGCAGTAAGTGTAAAAACAAGCTATTACTTTTAAATGCCTACAATATCACGCCTGTATTGTTTAACGGGGCAGGCAGAGGTGTATTGCTTGTATACAGCGGTGAGTACATCCACATTTCGACCATGATAGTAAGCTTAACCCTATGAACTTTCATAATTATGCATTTCGAGGAAACTTAATTTACCTAGTGTCGGGACCCATTAAAAATCGAGACAGTTCATATATCCCCAATAATGGGTCCCGCGACTGCTAAAGTCGCTATATTCCGCATTAGAATTCTACTGAACTTGTTTTTACTTTTCAGTTTTTATTTAAAGTGATATTTTATTTAAAGTTCACTTCTTAAGCAGTATTCATTTAATTGCCAGAGTGCAGGTGTACAAAGTATGATCTTAAATAATTATGACGGCCCATTTACAGTTTACCATTACTTAAGGTGTTCAAATATTCATTTTGATAGTGATACACACAATGGTATTATTAAATAAAAAATAAAAGAAACAATATTACAAAACAACAAATAGGAACTCCATTATGCAGGTATCTGTTATGATTATTATGAAACAAATTAATTAATTGTGTCAATGTTATAGTTCAGTTCAAGTTTAAGTTCATTTCTATATATTTTTTTAAAACGCTTTATTTAGCTTCACTTGTAACTAACTAACTATGTAAAAAAATCTTGGAACTTAAATTTGACCCACTTCCCGGTTTCTGATTGAGCTGAAATTTTGCATACACGTTTAGTTTGGATGACGAAAGCGTGTTCTTTTTTAAACTATAATTTATTATTATTGTATATATCTACCTATCATAGTTGGGATTCCATAAGGAACTACAGTACTCTGTGCCACTTCTACCTAGAGATTGGTAAAGTATAATTTTGTTGATGGTTTTTTGAATCCCTTGCAATTCCTAAGGATGATGGATTGTTTAGTGATCATTTTGTCTATGTACAACTTTGGCTTTTATCAATAACAACTCGAAGATCTTTAATTTCCGAGTTGTTATTGACAAAAGCCTAAACGATTATAAGATAAATGAGTAATAAGAAAAGTTGACATTATTAAATTGTTATTTTAACGTGTTGAAGGACACTTAGTTACTACAGAGAAAAGGGCAACTAGTATACCGAAGCGTGTTCAGTAAAGATATTGGTCGATCATCATGCAGATGATATCTAATAATTATTTTCCTTCAGATTTCTGTTTTAAATTTTGCTTTCTTATTTTTAATGGTAAATGTGTATCTCACATTTCACCTTCTCAATGAATTATATATTTTTTAAATTGATTTTATGCTGGCAAACAATAACACTTCTAAGTACCTACTTTAATTCTTATCATTGTTCTAAAATCTTAGTAGTTTCTCTTTAAAAAATAAATATAACATGCATTATTTTTAAAACTCCTTTATTCTGTTGCAGTATAAATTAATTCTCCTACGAACTAGTCAGTACAGTAAACGTAAATCTACGTTCTCTAAGGTCACTATTAAATTAAAACACTGTGTTTTAGTTTAAAATGACAAATTAGGGCACTAAGCACACTTAATGTATGAACTAATTTGCGTTTAATAATCGTATTTCAGAATCGGGCATTCCGATTAAAACAGTGAAATTAACTTAACCGTAGATGACGTAACTTAAAAAATATCGGATCGTTTTTCGTGATAAAATTGAGATAATGTGGTCATTGAGACGATATAGCGTTCTATATTTAGAATAAAACTTTTCCGAGGAGAAAACATAAATACGGCCGTGGGAATTGGTAAGTGTGTCACGTTCTAGGCTCATACGTGGTGCGTCGCTTCTCAATCGAAGAGTGGCTACGTGTCCACCAGATCCATTCAGAATGCGCCGCTCACGCTTCACACTTTACGTGCCACCTTCTCGACAACCCTATCATACATGAATGTGTTCTCACCGCGACACACACTGTAAAGTTCACACTTCAAAATGGTAATTCAGACCTCTCGTCATAATTTGCTTATTTAAATCTACCCCAAGCTAAACAGGGTTATAAACGTAACATTAACAAAATGTACCAAATAAGTCTAATTTAAAACTCTCACAGGGTCAATAGAATAATAATGCTAAAACTAAAACTTGTCGCATTGCTTAAAGAGTTTGGGGGTATATATTTAATCATTTTAACGTTTTCATTTCAAAGAAAGCTCGGCTTCTGTAGTTTTCATAATTGGTTTTAAACATGCAAATTATAACAATGTGAAAATGAATAGGTTTTGTTGAATGTATAGATATTCTACGTAGGGTATAAGGTCATTTTATGTACCTATTAAGTTACAACTTTAAAAACATACGTAAATGTCTTAAAAAATATGGGGCGGTAATAAAGAAGCTCTATCGTGGACGATAACGGTGAAAACCGTAGTAAGATTTATGTCTTCCAATAAAAAAAGAGCGCGTGAAAAACTGTTTAAAAGAAAGTGATGATATAATTCCGTGCCTTACTAGAACTCGTAAGGTGTGAAACGTTACTGGGTGTGCCTAGTACAGGAAAAGCTTTCAAACCATTATTAAAGTGGCAGTTAAGTTTGAAGTACCATTATTTTGCATGTACAAATATCGATAAGCTCATTATATCGATATCATAGTCAGAGTTTTGAGTAAGACTACAAATACTGTCACGTATCCAGAATAGGAGTGGAAATAATCCTGCTTTAGTAGAGTCACACAGCAACATGAAATTAGCAACAGTCGGGCCGGAGGCATATGTGACGTACTCTGTCGACGACACAATATTGTCACCTGTCGTGCGGAATACGAGAACGGACAATGCATTCGGGATTTTGATCGCATTTGTGCGTCCGTTCATGCGAGCATAACCTAAATTATTGTGCTCAATTATCGTAGATCGACTACCGATGAAGCTATTAGGTGCTAAATCGGAATTCGCTTCATCATTTTAATAGACGTATACCTACGAGTAGTACGAGTGAACCTAGACCAGAAAAATAGCTTGTCTTCTGTTTGCCTGCACAGAATATCAAAATACTTTGGCCACATTGCCCGCAGACACACCGATAATATCGAGAGACTTATTGTGACAGGCAAAATAGAAGGCAAGAGACCTAGAGGACGCAGCCCGAAGAGGTGGTTAAGCCAAGTGTCGGACCAAATGGAAGTACCGGTGAATGTGGCACTCCATCAAGCCACAGACCGCAACAAATGGAGAGCAAGTATCAGGAAGATCATGGGAAGGAGTCACGTCACGATCCTCAACATTGAGGGACCGACATTGGAGTAGGAGGATACCTACGAGTATAATCGCTTAGCAACACAAACGAGGAATCTGATAATGATGTATTCCGACCACTCTATTCTTTAACCAACACGCTGGTAACAAAGACGAATTCCCGTGAACGGTCCGAACTCTGTTGTTCCGAGCTCAACTTTCTCATTTAAGTACCAGATTAGTGGGAGGCGTTTGCATAAAAATTATTCCCTAATCTTTGCTAAAACACTTAATTATTACCAAACACAAGTTTCCGACCACCTCAGTGTTTCTGTTTGTTCGGTTTTATCTCGAAAACCACTATGTAAGTTTTAATTTAGGTTTTACCATAATTTAAAACGGCTTTTGAATAAAGGATTAGAAGTAGAAATGCGCATAGAATCGCTGGTAGTCTGCTAAAATGAATCGATAATGAATCTATAGGTATTTTAGTATTTGTATTTATCTCTTTTTTTCTGATTGGCATTAATAATCCCTACTTTTCCCAAGGTCCTACTTACTTGTTTTTCTCCACATTATCCATTTATATTCTTTCATCTATACATCTGTTTACTGCATTTTGACAATACTTCGAAATTGGCGCTAACCTGCTGGTTTTCAGAGTTTCTATATATAGAGCTTATTAAAAAGTACATACCAATTTGGGGCACATCATAGGGTCGGTTGGAGCGCGAGGCTCGCAACATCATCTGGCTGGCTATTTCCGAGGGCAGCTGATGCTGGGCTCGCTTGTTGTTGCGTGTCCGTCGGCGCTCGTTGTGCAGCGCGCCGGGCGGCAGCGGCGGCGGCGCGTGCTGTGCATACGCGTCGCTGGGCGCCGGCTCAGGCTCGAACAGCTCGTGAAGTGGACGGGAGCGCGTCAGCTCGCGGCCGCTCCGCCAATCGGCAGGATAGCGGCGCGGCGTCGGCTCGGCCGCGGCCCGCAGCGCCAGCGCCGCCAGCACCGTCGCCACGCAACACATGCGCATGCCGACCGCCCGCGCCTCCCACCACACGGGCATCTCCTGCTACTAAGTACACAACACGACGAGAGCACCCGCTGGGCGCATGCCCGACCACATTATTCGTCCCTCACCGCTTATAGAACTTTTTCCTTTTCCGCTTCAGTTCATAGGTCTCAGAATGAGACTGATTATAACGTTTATTGAAGACCTTTATCTGAAACAATATGAAAATTTCTCAATTAATATTAGGTTAACCGAATGTTGATTATTGTTCTAAAAAGAAGAATGTAATAGAAATTATAAATTCATTAGAAATTATAAAGTATTTTTCATCCCACCATCTCGGAAAGAGTATTTTTAATCTTCAATATCTGAGTGGAAAAGCCGTTTTTATTCTCTAGAGGATAATAGTAGATTATTAATCAAGGGGATAAAGCAGTGTCTTCTGTCGCGGGTGACGATTTAAATCGCGAGTGTAACGAAGGAAGGACTCGAGGTTTACTCCCGAGCGTAGCGAGGGTGTTAAAAACTTAAATCACGAGCGAAGTGAGGGATTTAAGACGAGTCCTGAGTGTAGCGAGGGATTTAAGTTCACCCAAGACTAAGACAGCTTTATCACTGAGGAAAATACTCTACTTTTCGTACCATTTGCGAAAAAATTAACACAATAATAATATGAGATAAGCATTTATTAAAAATAATGACAATTAAAAGTAAAAGTTAACATTCGAAACATTGGTCCAATTATCTCATACGGCCTCGTCGGTTTTCGTAATTTTCTTTAATAATCATAACTGCATAATAAATAATGCGTATTCCTTTTTCAAAAAGATGTATAATGCTTTATATACAAACTCAATGGTGTAAACACAGATGTAGTTCAGTATCGGTAAGTATTCCAAATTTAAATCACATTCTCCCCCTAGAGAATGAATGAAATTCAGTACAAGTGTTATGCTGAGCTGCGGCCTTTTGGCACAACAACTTTTTTATTTTATATGTTTTCTTTGTTATTGGTTTTATTTATTTTTTGTTGTGCTAATAAAGTATTTTTCTTTCTTTCTTTCTTTCTTTCTTTCTTTCTTACAATTTTCTTTCCCTGTTTTTAACAGATTAAAAATGACTATTGTTATGTTCGCTTTTTGTGGCATAGAATGTCACTTTATTGAGCAAGTGGTACGAAAAGTAAATTTTCATCCCACCATTTCGGAAAGAGTATTTTTAATCTTCAATATCTGAGTGGAAAAGCCGTTTTTTATTCTCTAGAGGATAAAGTAAATTGAATTTAGAACATCGTGTGCACTAAGTTTGTGAATTAAACGTTTTTTGCATTTAGTCATTTCCTCGCTGAGGTTGAATGAAAAGTTACGTGTTGCACTCGAGTGCAAAGATTTTTCACCTCGTGCTCTTTTGATTCCCTCGCTAACGCTCAGGATTCTAATTTTGAATCACTCGCTGCGCTCGTGATTCAATTTTAGAATCCTTCGCTTGCTCGGTCATCAAAATTGAACACGCGGTTAAAAAGCAACTTTGCACTCTTGTATAACAAATAACTATTTCATCCCACCATCTCGGAAAGAGTATTTTTAATCTTCAATATCTGAGTGGAAAAGCCGTTTTTATTCTCTAGAGGATAAAGTAAATTTTCATCCCACCATCTCGGAAAGAGTATTTTTAATCTTCAATATCTGAGTGGAAAAGCCGTTTTTATTCTCTAGAGGATAAAGTAAATTGAATTTAGAACATCGTGTGCACTAAGTTTGTGAATTAAACGTTTTTTTTTTGCATTTAGTCATTTCCTCGCTGAGGTGGAATGAAAAGTTACGTGTTGCACTCGAGTGCAAAGATTTTTCACCTCGTGCTCATTTGATTCCCTCGCTAACGCTCAGGATTCTAATTTTGAATCACTCGCTGCGCTCGTGATTCAATTTTAGAATCCTTCGCTTGCTCGGTCATCAAAATTGAACACGCGGTTAAAAAGCAACTTTGCACTCTTGTATAACAAATAACTATTTTTCTACTATAGTACACTTCGGTTCCATCAAGGAGTTTTCAATTCTATTTTTATAGCAGCCAAGAAAAAGTCAAAAAAAAAAAAAAAAAAAAAAAGAAAAAAAAAAAAAGAAAGAAAAGAAAAAGTTTCTTGAAGTTTTTCAAGAAAGTCATGAAAAGGATTGAGGGCGCCACTTGTATATTCTCTTGTTTATTTTTAATATATTATTGCCGAAAACATTTTTTTATCACAAAAAATCTACACAGAATAGTAAAATAAACACATCGTTGTACCCAAACTGACACCTACGGTACTTATTTAGGGTTGCGAGCGAAGAAGAATTTTAGTTCCTTCAAAATCCTTTTCATGACTTTCTTGACAGACTGTACATTACCTATCTATGTTTGCGCGGTTAGGGCGCATGCGTGGCGCGCTAGAGCGCATGCGCGTTAACACTGCTGAAGTGCAGAGTATCAGCGCCATTTTTGTTTTTAGATGAACATTATTAATGTATTAATTAGGTACCTATTGCATGAGTGTAGATAAAGTAGTGTATGAAACTGCACATAACTAGGTATTAAAACACTCGTGTGAATACTATTAAAAATCTCGCCTGCGGCTCGATTTTTAAACACACACTCGTGTTTTAATACCCATATCTACTATCTTTATACTTTCTAAGACAAATCTATACATATAAAATCTTTAATCTATAAATATTTAGAAGATGGGACATGTCATGTTTATACTGAATAACGGACAAAGGATGTATGATGTATGTATTTTATTTAAAAAAATTAAGCCAATTGACCAGATTTTATTTCATTCAGTAAAATGTTTTCACGCTCTACTTGCAAAAGGTATGACTACTGTAAATTGGATTTTATACGAGCAGAATGATTTGTAAGACAAACAATACGATGGTTAACAAAGTTAAGCATCCCTTTCTGCGCTTGACCGGAATGTTATTTTGTTTATGGAGGAAATTCTGTCCAATCGATTTGAAAAGAAATTACATCTACTGTAATTATAATATTATGTACAAGATCAACAAGATGTAAAAGTCTCGATATACGCTAGTATATCGAGACTTGTTCCGTGAATGTAATGTATGTATAATATATATTTATATATACCTACCAGGGTTGTTGCGAACATCAGCATCAGCATCCGCGGAACTTCAGCATAATTTTCAACATCAACATCAGCATCCGCATTGATCGATGCTGATGTTCAAGTCGTAACATGACCGCAGAGGGGACGGGGCTTATAGCACGTGTTGTTTTCGCTTGCGAGTTTTGACCAACTACGACTAATTATTATCTACTAAACTACTTAGTTTGATTCAATTTTTTATTAAAAGTCACAAAATTGATTTATTTTATTTCAATACCAAGAAAATCTGTTCAACTTTTAGATATAAATTCATAATGGTCACTACTTTTTTAAGAAATAATTAAAATCAGCATCCGCTGATGACAATGATAAAACATCAGCATCAGCATCCGCTGATGTGAAAAAAATATGGATTAGCAACAACCCTGATACCTACATAGATTTATTTATGACCCAGTGAAGTATTCCTAGACCAAAGTAACAGGATTCACATGGCATTGATATAGACCCAACACAACATACCGCCGACATTACCGTTGAGGATACTGAAAATGTGCAAAGTTTTACAATAAAAACAAATTAACTGTGGGATAAGTGCGGCTTTCGCGTCTGTTCTATGGCGACTTTCAGTAAGAAACTTTTTCCTTAATCTTATTTGTAAGGTTGACTGAAGAGAACTGCGAAGTAATATTAAAGAACCCGTAATGAATTACAAACATTGTAATTGATCGTTGACTATCACTCATTGTAACGCATTTTGGCAGAATTAATTTCATGACTGTGTAAATATTCAATTACTTTTCACGAAGTTTTATTGTTTGTCGCGGTGCAGCGGTGGGATCTTCTTAACAAATATTGTTCTTATGATTGAATTGATACTTCTTTTTTACAGAAACAGTTGAATGTTTTATTAAGTATGTTGATATCTTATACGTATTTGCATCTCATCTCAGCTGTAGCAGAATTTCATTTCTAAAGTAATATTTACATTTTGTTTTAGAGTCACGTAAACTTGTCTGTAAACTTGTTATGCCGGATGTGTGCAGGATTCGTCACGATGTTTTCCTTCACCTTTAACGCATTAGTGATTATCTAATTCTTATCCGCAAATGAATTCTAAAAGCCAGAGATGCGGAGTCTTATCGTACTCAGAAGCTCCTGCATAGAAAGCAAGCTTTCAACTGTCAAGCGATTGCTTGCCGTAGAATTGCATTGGGCTTATTATGGTCAAGCGGTTTTTGTTTAACAGTGCACAGGTCTCGTGCTGTAAGGGATGTGACGATCGTTAATAATTTGAAACCATGTACTTTCTATAACTCGTACCGGTTTTTATGTGTGTGGGCACATAAAATCACAGTAAAATGGTTACTGATTACTACATTACGCCTACGATCCAATGTACCCACGATCTACTTATTTATTCCAAGTGATTTATGACTGGAATATGTAAACAATTATTTATAGTTATTGGTCTCTACAAAAAAATGATCAATTTTATTTATGTATCTACTACGTTAATCGCAGCGAGCAGCTTTAACAATAAGAGCCTATAGGTACGCGCGGTTGGTAGATTTGGGCCGAGGATGACGAGGATGTTGACATGCTTGTGGGAAATATCAATGAAATCTAAAGAGCTCTAAAATATATAATCAATGTTTTTTTTTTAGTTTTCGCTTTTTTCTCCACGTTCTCGTACTTTTTCCTTTTCACGTTATAGGTAGATAGGTACTCATAAAACATAATAATGATAATTTTTTGTAGTGTATTATTTTTCAACTAAGTAGCTGGCTTATTTTCATAATTTATTACATACAAATTACTCGACGTTTATCTTTAATTCCACACTTAGTATAGCGTTACGCTTAAACTCTGAAATGTTCTTGAGACTGTTCTTGTTACCATAATAATGAATACGAAATTAATTTTGGGTTAACGCACAAATACAATTAATTTCAGTGAAATGTCTATCCATCAACGCTAATTGTTACGGAACAATTCCTAGGGCGGTGCGTCGCGATGAATAATCCACTGATCCGACAAGATCCATTTAGATCTTGACAGCTCTGTTTTAAATTGTTATTTAAAACTAACAACTTATAATAATTTGGATGGTTTTATTAAATCACCAAGAGCTTACGTTACCATAAGCATGACACCATCTACAAATAATCAGTATTTTAAACATAGACTTATTTATACTACGTAAGAGTATATTAGGTCTATGATTTGAAATTATACAATTAATAAATATTGTAGGCCTCATATAACAAATATATTTATACGAAAGTTATCAGACTGTATGATAGAAAGAATGTTTGAATTTAGAAGTCGACCATAGAAGTACTAAGTACTGTATGTAGACGAAAAAAAGCTTTTTAAATGTGCTGAAAATGCTCGATGCTCTGGCATGAGAAAAGTTAAAAATTAACCTAGAGCGACACCCTAACAATCTGATTGTTGAGGCTGCTAATGATCCAACAAAAGAATAATAGAAAAATGAACTACTTAGTCAGGATAAAGCTGAAGAAGTCGTCCGAAGAAGATAATAATTGTCTTTGGTGCTAATCCGACTACTTATCGTATGCTATGGACAGGAACAATATGCCCATATTCCTCGGGAGTTGTAAAAGGTGTCTACTGTTACACCGTGTGCCCTTTTAGTGACTTGAAAAACCTTTCAGAGTCGATTATACTTGTTACATCAAATAACTTCAGTGTAGATAAAGAGTTTTGGCTATAGGGCCAAAAACCGTTTCAAACCCATGGAATGGTTTGCCTATACAAAATAACGCGAGTTGGAAGAGTGAATCTAGCATTCAGCAGTGCATTTTGATTAGAGGATTCATTTGGGCACCATAATAACACCCGTAAGTACCTACTATCTTTACCCGTTACATCCAGTTTTAAAGTTTTAGGAGATCGGATGGCAGATCTAATGGTTCAGTAGGCGAAATGAGTCGTTTCTTGGTCAATAAAAATCAGGGGATACATTTTTTGTTTTGTTGAACCTTCTGTTCATCTTGGTGACAATGGCCTCGAAATTTTACTTTTATAGATATATTATATAACAAAGCTTAAAATAAAGAAATGATTAATTATGTAACGAAACACAGACGTTAGTAGATATTGTTCTCGCCGCAGAATACCGGGATTAGTAAAGTTAAATGTGTTAAATTCATTCGACTAATTAATTCTTATATTAAAAACCCCCCTTAAATAATTCCTGTTTTCTATAATAATTCCTTCCCCTAAATCCCTTAGAAACAAGAAGAAGAATTCGAAACGATTTAAAATAATAATTACAGAATGGCGCGTCGTGAAGCCCAAAGCGTATCAGCGTTCAAAGGCTTTTTTTGGGATTTCGGCCTATTTTATAAGTCTAATCTCAATCAGTTTGCAAGCATACACTAGAAATATACACTAGAAATAGAATAGGCGATTGAGTTATTATGCGTCAATACGTGAACCGATATGATGATTTACAAAGTACGCAGTTTAGGAGTAGCTGCCTACTGGTTCCATTCAGATCACTAATTCAATAACACGAAAAGAGATGTTTTTAAAGCAAGATTTACCGAAGGTTTTGGAAAGGTAAATCAAATTACCTAATTCAATGATTAGTTACTCCGCGTTCCTAAATTGTAGCGAAAGGTCCAAAATACATACATGGGGTAATTGGTAGACATAAGAATTGCAGAGTCGATAATTTTACTAGTTTTCATCCTACGAATGTCAATAATGATGTACTAGCTGTGTCGGCGACTCTGTTCGCGTGGATCTGAGAGGCTGCGATTTAAAAAAGAGTCCTATTTCCAATTATAGCAAGGATCGTAGCGGGGCTGACAGCCCCGGATGCGTCGTATCGTTACTTGGGGAGGCCCTTTCAATGCACCCAATTAAGAAACGTAAGTAGTATTATTTTAATTCCGTATTAGTTATTTTACAACACCTTTGTGTAGGTAGGTTCTATTATAATCGAAACATGACATAACATAAATTTGTGTGGTCGTTACCCAAGTTATAAATACATGGAAATAAATAATTATACAACCTGTATTAACAGTGTTCACTGTTCAGTATAAATAAATGCAAAGACGGAAGAATACACTTCTCATCAAAAAAATCGAAACACTACCAAGATTTTCTTTTTGGCGACAAATAACCAAAAAAAGAGGATTAATTCTTTAAAAAAAATACATCATTTTATAGCTGGTAATTTGGCCTTTTCAGTGGTGTATGAGAGTTCCAAATTTGAAAGTAAATTTTTGAATTTTCATCTAATATACAAAATGGAACATTATTTTGAGGCAACGCGTTTAAACCGAGTACAGTTAATTGGTGTGTAATAAACACAAAATAACGGGTTTTTTTTAAACTTACTTTTTGTAATTTGATTATTAGGCTCTGTGACATCTGTTAACAAGATTTTTTGTCACCACACAAGGATACTTCGCCCGCTGAAGCCGCCCAAATCGTGGCGTTGCTGAATTCGGGTCTTAGTCAACGTGTTGTGGCTACAAGACTACATCTAACCCTCTCGTCTGTTCATAGAGTGTACAAACGCTACCAGGAGACTGGTTTATTCACGCGCCGTTCAGGATCTGGTAAGAATCGGGTCAGTTCTGAGCGAGATGACCGATTTATTGCAACAGTTTCTTTGCGAAATCGACGCCTTAACGCTTTTGAACTGCAGCAACAGCTCCGTGTTGTTCGAAGGGTGACTGTGAGTGACTCTACAATTTAACGAAGATTGAAGGAACGTGGATTGATACCACACAAGGCAGCCAATGCGCCGAAATTAACGACAGACCGTCGAAGAGCGCGCCTTCAGTTTGCACGTGAGCACTTTAATTGGTCATACCTACAATGGAGCAAGGTTCTCTTTTCTAACTAGAGTAAAATTATGCTGTATGCTAATGATGGAAGGAAGAAGGTATACAGAAGAGAGGGAGAACGTTATGTATACTGCTGCAATGAGGGAAAAGTAAGCTATGGTGGCGGTTCATGGACAGTTTTGAGGGGCATTAGTACCGACGGAAAAACCGAACTCCCTTTCGTATCTGGACCACGCCTGCCTGCAATAAAGGGTCGTCGTTACATCAAAGAATGTCTTGAGGCTCATGTGGTTCCCTATGCACATTTCATTGGCAAAGATTGCATATTCATTCATGATAATGACAGGGCCCATGCCGCAGGAATCGTACGAGATTATCTCAGTAAAGTCAGTATCTCTGTTATGGAGTGACCAGCAAGAAGCCCGAACATGAATTCCATAGAGCACCTTTGGGATGAACTAAAGAGACGAGTTCAAGCAAGAGATCTTGCTCCAGAGACTGTTGGCCAGGTCAAAAACGCAATTCAAGAAGAATAGAATAACATTCCACAACATGAAGTCATGACTCTCAACCAATCCATGATGAAACGTATTGAAGCAGCCCTAAGGGTCCGGGGAGGGAATACAAATTATTGGATAAATTCTACTTAAACATTTTTTTTATTTTCGTGTTTTATTTATTGCATTTCATAAAATCTCCATACGGGGTAGAAGTGACTTGTTGAACAAAACAAGAAGCATATGAAAATTTAATTTGAATTTGGAACATTAACATATGGGATTCGAAACCTTGTACTACCTACTATTAAATGGCATTTTCATTTTTTTCCGAATAAAACATTTTTTTTAAATAATCCATTAAAAACATAAATTTGAGAAGTGTTTCGATTTTTTTGATGAGAAGTGTAGATATGTATTTTAGTCTTTTTAATGTGAGAACATTGAATGCTATAAGGGCCGAAACCTGTGGCGTGGCTATATTTATAATCGGGTGGTGCGCGGTGGGCTGTTGACGTCATCGCGAGGGTCGCGGGCGCCGAGAGCTCGGGGGCGGCGGTGGCGCGCCCTCCGATACGCACTTGCAAATTCGCACCTCCATGAATGGAGGAATTAAATTATCCTTAGCCGCGTGCTGAATTTACACGGACTTGACTTGGAACGCCAAATGTCTTTTTAATATGTAGATGTTCAACTGTTTTACGATTTCGTGAGTTTATTGTCGTTGTGACTGGTTGTGACTCATTTTAACTCACCTGACGTGAATTACGTACTCGTGTACGTGAATACACAGCATACCCAACCGCTACAAAACGCAATCATTCTAAACTATTTTAGCCTCTGATTATTTTTTAAGAGATCTTGGAATAGAACTAACCATCAAGACTCATTTTGAATGGTCTAGCTTTCTTTGTTGGTAAAAGAGCTAAACATAAAGAATTGTGATCATTATGGACGTTTTCAACAGAGTAATTACCTGTAGACGGTGTAGTAGGATCGTGGAAACAATTTACTTTGATGGGCACTGTAACGACGCTGCCAAAAATAAACTACTAGATATTTATAAAACTGCTAATGTATAGGTTGGTTTTTTTTTAAAATACTTTCTATTTTACTGTGTACGTGTAGGAGTACCACAAGATAATTACACCCCTAAAGTCTACGTGTCACGGTGTAGATACTATCTACACTGTTTGGTTATCACAGACATAACATTTTTCAACCTGCTAAGGTTCATACGAAAACTTGCAGTAGGTAATTGATATTATTTATAAGTGAATGTTAAAGAAGATAGCATCATCTTTCGTTTGTTATGTTTTCATGATCTGTCAAAGCGATAATATTAAAGTGAGTAAGCCGTAGTCTAAAATTGTAACAACAAGAATATTTTACATTTGGCGGCGACCGCAACGGACCTCAGAGTCATCGAGCTAGTATTCATCGAGCCATCAAAGGTGCGCGGTGCGTGCGCTTCAGTAAATTGGTCTGTTCCGTGTCCCCACAATAATTCCACTTGATGTGGGTTTCAATTCAATTATACGTATCACGCAACACGCTGTTTAAACGCGCCACGATCGGTGCCGAGTAAGAAAGAAGGCAAATAAATACAAAACTTTATATTGTGCTAAAAATAAAAAATAAACTATCATAAAGCTGTATTTAGGCCATAATTAATTATTTGTCAACTATAGGTATTTACAGTATAAGGAGTTATTTTTCTTAGTTCATTCATATAATAGTACCTTCTATTTACGTAAGAGTAAGAACGTACGTGACTGGTGTTACGTACTACAGCTTTATATTTACCTGTCCGTGTAACAAACAAGCTGAGATGAAGAAGCATTCTATGTATAAATCAGTAACGATGTTTTTTTTACAATTTCGTGTTTCGTCTATTACGCATATGACCCTGCTCTTTGGCGCTTCAGGGATTTCATTATAACGTATAAAAGCCTTCCATTCAAAGGTCGAGAAGAATCGATGAGTCCCATGAGTTCCGACTTTTGAGATTACTTTATCTATTAAAATATTAAAATATGAATGAATATTTTAATTAAATTTATTTCAAGCATTATCGTCGGCTGTTAATCTGATTGTGTTACAATTTCATTAGCTTAAGTGAGCCAGCATACACAACATTTCATATATTCATTCGTTGGAAAACTGCTTTTATATTCAGGATCTTATCAACCGAAATTGCACTTAAAGCTGTGTGTTTAATTAAACCGTGATAAGTATCTGGTTTTATTGTGTGGCTGCCTGTTCTGAATTAAAACATCTTAATGTGGTAATTCTCAATTTTGGTATTCATTCTGTAAACTCCATTCTAAGCAATTAATTTTATTTTATAGAACATATTGGGGAACCTTAACATGGTTTTAATAAAATTTAACACATGTTATAAGTTGTGAGGGGTGTGGGGGCAATAAGTAGCGACAGGTGTCATGTCAAACATTTATCACTAATGTCACCGTGAGAAGCTCGAACGTCACGCATTCACCAAGATTATTGGAAAGCCATTAAGCATCGCCGTTCGCTCCACCTGGGTGAAATACATTCTAAAGGTATTTTCATAAGACACATCTACATAATTACGTATCGAACTGAATATTTTCATGTCCTAATGACAGTAATAGATACGGTTAGGTATCTATAGGTAGGCCGATCTTTATAGTCTTTATTTTAATATACCGATTTCATCACATGAATTATTAAAATTGAAAGAATATCTTATTATTTTGCAAAATGTATGTATACCGTCGCTAAGAACACAATAAGTTGAGACGTAGTGGATGTAAATGATATGAGCTCCATGTCTTCATTGTGATGCCAACCTACTTGGCAAACCTTAACTTTATGCTAAACTTGCAGAAAGTAAATCCATTTACACAACTTAATAACAACGTTTTAAAATTGATCAATATTCCAGAATGAAGTGGTGACAACTGTGAGCTTCTTATGAATAGGTATGTAGTAACATCTACTGCTTCATTAAATAACTAGTTAGCAACGCAGCACACAAATTTAAAATTAATTCGCATCTATCAGATGATTTCTGAAACATCGCTAAATGTTATGCCATGTGAACTGTAAAACATCGACGAACGAAATTCTCGTTGGATCGACATGGGATTTCACATGCTGTGATGTTACATATATCTCTTAGGAACATTTGTTTACTCCTACACTCCACGACAAGTAGGTATAATGTTATGGTCTATTAGTAGGCGACTCTACAAACAGAAGCTTAATAATAAACTTCAACACGTGCAACACACAGGCATTTAGGATAATGTCGTAATTACTGTAAGGGTCATAGTATTATGTAATATGACTCAGATTTGTCATGGAGAAAGTAATTAAAACTCATTGTCGACACTGCAGGGGAATTAATTTGTGTGATATCTATATGTAAATAGAGATGAGAAGTGGCCGAGTCGTCTCGGCGGGCCGGGCGCGCCGAGCGCACAGCATTGTACCGCTAACCTAATTGGCGGCGATTCTTAGGGAAATGTAAATTTTATGACGATCATGTTCTCTCCTTATTCCGCCTACATTCTATTCTGTAAGGTCTCTATCTCAACCGTAATTAATTGTTCAGATTATCTCGTCGAAGGTTTCATTTGTCCGGAATTAAAATCATCAAGATTTTGTACCCGCAAATATGTTCATCACGTTTGTAGGTGTGTTAGGTGCGGTATCACTGTTCAATGTTCATAGCTATGTATGGGGATGAATGAAGGGTGACTTTGCCTTTGTTCTCGCATATTATCTAGTGTCGATTGGACGGGTTTAATGATTGAAGGTATGTGGAGTAAGATAGTTTGGGTAGCCGGGGAGTGGGTGGAGCGGGCGCGTGTCGGTGCGTCAGGCAGGTCA
Source organism: Allophyes oxyacanthae (assembly GCA_932294325.1). NCBI lineage: Eukaryota > Metazoa > Arthropoda > Insecta > Lepidoptera > Noctuidae > Allophyes > Allophyes oxyacanthae. Next base: position 9,144,194 of record OW028617.1, read on the forward strand.
CGCTTTGTTTGTGTTCCAAACACCAGCACTCCGTCGTCTCTATTCACTTACCGTCTTGCCATGTGATCTCTAAGTCTATGAATTATTAAAGGAATCCATGTAGCTTTTGTCCTGCCTAGATTGCTTTAGGTAGTAGATAATAAAGAAAATTTTGGCAGCAAATTACTTACTTAATAATTATATCTAATAAAGAAGGTTACTTGGCCCAATGAAAAAAAAACATACTTTTAATGAGGTTTAATAATAGTTGAAACTGTTGAGACAGAAAAATAACACAATTTTTTTATGGTTTTCTATGTAACCTATGACTCTTTTTATCCATTAAATTAGTTAGTTGTTCTACGTCTATGTTAGTTAGTACTCCTCTCTATATACACTATAGCCGCTGGTGCGCAAGGTGGAATAGATTTTTTATTTTATTTTATTTGATGCGCACCACGCGATTGCGCTATGTGGAATACTCCGAGTGCGGTTCGAATTGGTACACATCAAATTGGTGCGCTAAATGGCATGCCTCGATTTAATTTATTGGTTTCAAACACAGTATACAGTAACTTTTGTTTGCAAGAAGTTACACAACCACAAATCAAGTTGGAATGTCCCGGATTAAACGCTTACAGATTGCAGTTTGTTATATATGTGTACGCGGGTGTGTTTTGTAACATTATAATACAAATATGAATCAAAAACGGGACGCATTATACCTTTCGCTTCAGTTCAATCTTATACCGTAAAAAAACGTTGACTTTTACTCTACGTTCTAAATCCTCTGCCATGGCACAAGCTTAAATTATAGTTTTTATTTTAATTAGATGTAATACCAATGAGTTAGATTCTGTACCTATTCATTGAATCTACATCTATTTATTATATGAGCACAATATTGAATACCTAATAGTGACTCCAAATACCAGTATTCTGGAATGACCAGTGCAATTATTATAACACAGTCACCTTTAGCTTACATATAGGGGTTAACGAGAGCATATACCTTTAGAATAACTGATTGCGTTGAGCTTTAGGTATTTGTAGTAACTAATTTGCCTTTTACAAAAATGTATGCGTAGCCAAATCGAATCATTAGTATTGTTGGATATTATGATGCGTATGTATTCAAGTTTTGAAGCAAGCTGAGCCGAGTATCCATTTCGTGGCTATTTAGGTATTATAATCGGGCATTGTTGGCACTCATATGCACATTGTACGCAGCACTTTGCATGTCAATGATCTCGGTTAGAGAGCCGTGCTTGTGCCCGCGTTAAAGAACGTTGTCACATATTTTAACTCATTATCCGTGTTTTAACTCCACGCTTCTATAATGAACACATCGTTTATATTGTACCCTCTATTTGGGACCAGCTGAAACACAATGTTTCAGCTGGTTCCAAACGTTAAACTGAAAATATTTTTTTATTTAAGTAAGATATATTGATGTTCTAGATACTCAAAGATATCGATGGTTAACTGGTATTTAATTAATTAAAAAGTATTTTTATTATGGAATAAAAATATTGATGTCTTATTAAGCAATTCAATGTATCAAAATTTCTACACACAGCTTCAAGCATCTAATTAGGTATATTATTTCCGAGGTGATAAATTAGTTCATATGCTATTAATTCACTAATTAATCTTATAGTAATGAGAGAACTTTATGTGTTCCCTGAAGACCTGAACAACACATAATTGTTGATGAGTAGATAATAATATTTTGAAGAATCTGTTGAAATACAATATTTAGGGAATCATTAAAAGGTTTATAATTTTATAAACATCTGCTTGAAAAAGACCTCAAGGAGGCACAAAAAAGCCATTTCGCTGATTTTATTACCTCCAACACAGTGCACGCCCATCCTTGGACAGTGGAGGATAAAAATGTCCAAATAGATAATAAAACATGGTTTATGTGGGTTGAAGAAACACAAAAAATGCATTTTCGTTAGTTAATTCTAGACGTTTCAGTATGGCGATTTTAATACGAACTCAAAATTTGTTGGAACTATATACTAAATAGAACTTACCTATACTACACAAATTAAGGTATATTTTCAGGTGCCATTTTGTACTAGACTTCGAGGAATTTAGGCATTATAAATATTCATATAAGTTATGTTTAAACTTAGTTCCATTTAAACCCCGACATAGTGTTTGAGCAGGATAGGATGTCAATAAGTTCTTCTCCTAAAATGTTATTTATAGGTACTATAATAATATAAAGAGGTACAGCTGTCAGCAAATAACTTGAGCGCTCGGTGAGTGGGAGATTGTTTGCGCGTCGTATCGTATTGTCTCAGAAATAAGGTCCAAAATCACTTAAAGTAATTAAGGATCTGTGCTTAAGATTCGTGCCGGGTATTGTAAAATGCTATAATATAAAATGTAATATGTATTATAAAGAGGTAATTTGTATTTAGCGGATAATCTCTGGAACTACTGAACCGATTCTACAAATTCTATAACTAATACAAAGCTACACTATCCCTGAGAGATATATGCTATATTTAATTAAGATAAAACTAAGAAGTGTGGGTGAACCACGGGTAACAGCTAGTGATAATATATTCATACTATCAATATCACTCTGCCCTAGCTCTTGATATCGGGTTCCAATTTAACCAGATAATGAGGAATATCAACATTTTGCACGGAGTGACTGCTATTACATTTGCATCATTTTTCTTCTTCTGTCAATGGCTTAACTTTATTTATAGCATCAGTGTCCGTCCGATCAGTGGCCATTTCAGATCCCTTGGGTGATGAGGTACAATGGGCAATACAGAAAGTGAAACTTAATTTGAGTGGGGGCTCCACCAGTAGGTACATTGAGTGTTGGATGGGTCGCTGATACCCCACTTAGGCAAGTTGGCTGGCAGCAAAAATTGCACCTGATTTTATAACGTACAAGATTTGCTGCGATTTTTCGTGTTTCTGGAATATGGATATGATAGTCTGGCAACTGAGCGCCCGCGCCGCAGCCGCGCGCCGCCGCGCCGCCCGCCGCCTCCTTTGCATTTAGAAGTGGGAGGAGGATAAAAGCCAGTAAAAATTAACAAAATTACGTAATACTTTAAAAGTTGTTTTTTTTATGTGCTGTGAATTTGTAAAATTAACAATCATTTATAAATATTGCCAGACTATTTACTTCTTGTTAAGACCACGACAAAACTAGTAGGTGGCCCGGTTTAAGCTTTGGCTATCGATAAAACGGAGTTATTTCCTTAAACTTTATTTTGTAAAAATAATTTTCTAAAGCAGAGCCTAAATCTGGGTTTTACAGTAGGCTTGGTTTAAACCTACCGTAAATTTCTTGTTGCCTTCAACAAGTTTAAACCACTCTGGCAGTATCTCAACGAGAAGCGAATAGTCTGGCAACACTTGTAAATGATATTGAATTATACATATTCACAGCACATAAAAACTGTTTTCATAGTATTACATAATTTTGTTTATTTTTTCTAGGTTCAATCTCCTTTAAAGGCAACGACGCTCAATTGCCAGACTATCATATCCATATTCCAATAATACGCAAAAATGCAGCAAACGTTGTTTGTTATAAAATCAGGTTGAATTTTTACTGTCAGCTCTCATCTCACCCTATGAGTCCTTATATTATGATACAGGGACTTCGAAATTGACAACTGCAAATTGCTGCAGCTGGTTGGTCAAATTTGGTGGTATAAACTGGGTGTATCTTTCTTCACAAGTCTCACCACACGCGCACGCGCACTAGGGCTTTGGTCTGTTGTGTCTGTGGTGGCCTTCAGTCTCAGAAAGTATTTTTTTCTCAATTCATTTTTATAAGTGTAACTTTCGTAGGTACATAGTTCAGACACTTGAGCATCAAAACTCAAAAGCCTGTGGGATATAATTTTTGAGTTTGAATGAAAAGGATATATTATTTGAAGACAAATGATTTATGATTGTTGTTACTTTCTTATGTTTGATTGCCAGTTACAGCATGAAATAAATTACTGTATGTAATAGAAAGACAGTTAAGTGGATTCTAGCTAAAATAAAATAGTTTATAGTAGCCGCTCCGAACAAGGACGAAATGTCTGTGCCCTATGACCTCCTGTCAAATATATTTTTGTTGAAATAACGTTCTAATACTTATGAAATTTTCTGATGTAAATCGATGTGATGTGACGTGATGTGATGTGATGATGTAATTTTCTATGGTGGTGTATTATCTCAATTAATTAATCAATTGAAACAAATTGGAGCTCTTTAAAATATTATAAAACCACAAAAATGTAGGTAATACAATTTTACGAGATGGTTTAAGTTTTATGCATATTAATCTTGGGAGAAAACGTCCACCATTGGTGTGCAATAGGCTAATTGAGGTTGACATCCTAAAATCGATATCGTAAGAGCTTATTTTTTATAGAAACTCGGTAATTATAATTAACATCGGAATATTATACATTTATATTCATAATTTATAAGCTTACATCGACTCTATCATAATCCACAGAATATTTATACTTTATGTAGGTCCTGAGATCGATTGAATTGGGTGGTTTAGGGGTTATTCCCGACACAGGCCCGTGTGTGTCGCCGGCAACTTTGTAGTGTTCGTCAAACATTGCACCGTTACCATCAAATAACTTTGTTGCCCCTCTGTTCTATGCCCCGTTATACACGGAAGTCACTTAGGCACCCTAATAAAGTGTAATTTTCAGGATCACTACATCAACTATCTAACTGTACCTACGTATGACTTGATAGTTCAACTGATACGTAGGTACAGAGTCGACGTAGTGGTCGTGTAACAGTTATTTTTGGTGATAAAACCTTTAGAATACTTACACCCATAATATCTAGCTAACATCATCAACTCATAACATTTAGCTTCTGTTTAAATGCGAGAACTTTGCTCAAGTTTATAATCCCTACAGGTACTCTTGGTTCATTCACTTTCATATTACAATTTGTTTTCTTGCACGCTTGCTTCTACGAAAACGTAACGACTTTTATATTAGGACTTAAAATATTATAAAGGTACACGTTCTATTCTAATTAAATGGAATAAGATCAAAACTGTAGCCAAAATATGACCCTGTTGAGTATTTTTATTAATTTTTTCCCGTTATTGTCTCTGCGTGTGGGCACTTCTTTACCTTTCTCTACTTTAAAAAACAATATGGCTTTTTTAGGATTTTATATCTTCATCCATCTTACAGAAGATCGATTGTGACAGGAAAGCAAGTGATCAACCCAAAAGGACTTACTTCCTTACTTACTGACTTACTTTATGGTTACAGCAACTACTCGTAGATACTAAAAGCAATCCTTATCTTGAATATTTAGGAATGCTGTCTCTAGGGAGTGCAAACACACAGTGATACAGATTAATTAATGGAATTTCAATGAATACAAACAAAGCCTTATAAAAATGCGTTTTTGATTCGTAAAGTTAAGTGTTCAATGCACTAGGGATTTTTATTCGATAGTTAAGGCGTTTTTTTACACATATCTACTTAGATCTTGGAATCGACCCTAGTATGTACAGTATACGATCAGAAATGCATGAGCATACTAAAGACTGTATTCGTTTGCGACGCGATAGTGCGTACGAGCTGTTTGTGTGAGTTATACACACCACGTAATGAGACATCACCACATTTACCACACACGCTAAGAAGTTAAATAAAATGAAAGAAAGTATATTGCCGTCGCATAGATTTATAATCTAGTGTGAGCGAAGTTGTAAATCTATTTGCCGTCGCTTGTCAATACGAGTATATGCATGACCTTGGTGACATTCATTCATCGATGTCATTGTATTGCTTTATTTCAAGTAATTCTAACAATCACCGATAGCTATGATGCATAGTGCATAGGATTGCGATTAACTTAGCGTAGGATCGAGTCTTAGGGAAGACCGTTATATTTTTGTTTAGATATTTATTATCCTTTTTTTATTAATAGGTGGATTCGTTCAATGATAAATATTAAAGTAAGTTATTATTTTCTGGGTTATCTTTACAAAATTGTAAACAAAAACAATAACAACAATAACAAAACAAAAACGTTTATTTGTTTTAATTACAAATCTTTATAAACAAAACACTTATTAGATATTAAGTTTATAGCTTATTCATTTTCTTGACGAAAAGAGGATTGAAACTATACTCCGTTTGAAATAAGATTAGACACGTTTAACAAACCCTTTTACAGTGTATTCAGCCGATTTTGACTTCTATTCCGTACGCATAAGGATGGCATTAAAAGCAAAAACGTATTTACGATAACAAATGTTTACTGCAGCTGTAATTTGTCATGTCACCAACGTAATAGAAGTCAAAATCGGTCGAATAAAGTGTAAATGGAGTTATTTAAATTTCTAATGTTATTTCGAACGGAGTATAGACCAACTTTAATTCTTGAACTACCGACCTATATGTAATATGGCCAGCAATTACAACTTAAATATTATACCTATAAACGAAGAGCAGACAGTAAATAACATATGGTTATGTTTATTGTAATCTCTTTTCTTTGATATGAAAATGACAATGAGTGAATAAAAATTACAAGCTTTCATTAGTAAGGGGTATAACACTTGTAAATTACCAATATTTATTGTAACTTCCACAGCTGTTTTCAATACAGTCAAGTAAGTGTCGACGCATTAAACAGTAACACTTATTTAGATATTGAGGTTATAGTTTAAGTATTCGTTTTCTTGACGAAAAGAGGATTGAAACTAAACCTCAAACGTTACAACTTAAATCTTTTACCCCTCACGAATAAACCATGAGTGATTAACTAACTCAAGTAAGTGTCGACACGTTTAGTAGAAGACTATACCTAACATTTTGGTTCTCGCCCGGTGAATCCGACAATTATCCTGGGCAGAAGATATCTCTAAACTCTTCAGCTGGATAACCGATGAGCACAGTAGGCAGCATGACATATTATCATATAATACTTCCACTTAACTATCTTTTATTCACTACAGCGTGTGTTATCCTTACACCATAAATTAAGTCTTCCCTTTTGGCTAGATTGAACATTATTTCATCTGAAGATATAGTAGTGTCCCAGTTGAAGTAAGTATAAATAACTATTCTCGTGTGAACCGTTCTTGTTTACGTCTTTCTGTCAAAAAGGGTTTTTAGCTGGTCTTCAGTGATGGAAACCTTCAGCGTGGAGTGCATGGCGAATAGTTAGTAATGACATGTCAAATAATTCTGCAAAATGTTTCGTTGTTATGTAACCACTTGTTTCATATTCGTTCACCATCGACTACCAGGGCTACTTTCTTCCTCATTGGTATCTCTTAAGTCTTATACCACCGACTCACAGCATTTCTCTATAACAAATAAAAAGAAATACTAATAAGCATCTAGCAAAATACTAAAACTGATTACTATATATATTATCTATATATTTACATATCTATATATTACTTTTATATATATTATACTTAAACATGTTTATTATACCTATATAATTATATAAATTAAGAAACCAAACAATAATAAGAATACATTTATTAGAATAAATATTATTCATCATTCATTCATCTAAATAAATAAACTTTAAAATGATTTATCTTCTTTAGTTTTATAATATATAAAGATCATAATAAATAATAACATTTGAAAATAAATAAAACATAATACTCACAGTTAGTCCGGTTTCATTAGAATATTTGGGTCATAATTATATCGTCCACTTTTATAGGTAGGGCAATAATATTCCCCCTTCGCTTCGATTATATTAGCCTGCATTTTGAAAATTATAGATAACCATAACCACTGCTAATAGATTTAATCACACATCACTAACCAATAATAACAACACTAACAACGTTCTATTCGATCTAAATGACTTGAGTCGTAACTGCATCTGTCTACCTTACAGAAATCTAAATAGTTTATTCATATTTCTGTTGTCTACCTGCTAACTTTTCATTTTATATTAAAAAACGAACGAGACATCGCGGTAGGCCTGTTATTATTATCCAACTACTACGTTAAACATTGATGAATGCCTCAAGATTTATGAGTATTATTAAAACTTTAAAAAAACTATGACTGCCTGTGAGGTTTGAACCTACGATTCACCAATCAATACCAGGGAACGTTATCAACTTAGCTGGCTTGAGATATACTAGCAGTATTGAAATTATGGAATACAATCAGTTGTAGACAACGGTGCATGTGTGTGAGTGTCTATAGTATAGAAATAGAAACTACTTCGTAATAGAAGGTCGTAAGTCAACCCATTAGCGTCAATCTATTGCTTTGTGAGACTGCTCATGCATTTCTGATCCCTACCGTACCTACGGTCGGCCAAAAAATGATCTATCAATTTTAACAAAACTTCCTATCAAATGCACTAAAATTGAACCTTCATTATTTTGACAAGATAATTTTTTGTTTTATGGCATACAAACAAAGTGCAATTTTAGGGTGGTAGACCATTTCTTTGGCCGACTGTACATAGGTATCTATTCCATTCCCTACGGGCGAACGGACAATTCTCCTAATTATAACCTATATGCCCTGCACATGTGTTGTCAGTTGTCACGCGATGTGTCATTATCAAACGTGGCTTGAACTTTCACAGAAAATTATAATAACTCATTTTGTATAACGCATAATAAATTGACATTTCGTACGCTCATAGTCTGTTAGAAAAGCTTTACAAGGTTTATAAATGCTGGCCTGAATTATTTCAGTAAAAGGTAGGTAATGTCAATGTGCTATATCAACCCTTATATAAACCAATTTTCAATACCTACAAGTTTAAGATTTTTTATAAGAAATCTACGCAATCCAGTGCTAGACCTGTGTCCAGCGCAGTCTCCTCCAAATTGCACCAGGTCGACCGACGACCCGATGAAGAATAGCTGAGATGGACTGGATGAAGGCGGAGGACCCAGTGATGTGATATAAATCTACACAATAATCTGATACAGTATTCAATGGTGTTATTGAATACTGTGTCAAAAGTCGGTGTAAAGTACCTACGTATACTTTACATTGACTTTGGAAATTAAAATACATAAAGCTAAATGCATACCTACATTAAAGAGATGACCTAAATTATACTATATAATCCAACTGAAGGATTAGGGTCCTTGACATGTGGTGTCTTCGAAACCTTTGTGAATACTGCTCAAGGTCGTCCTAACAATAGCTGTGTAAAGCTTAGGATGCCTTTGGCAAGTCGGCTCTCCTCGGGATCATTGCTATTTCCACGAACTAACAGTGAAAGTGTTTTGTACATTGTGTGGATTTTCTGTAAACCACTTTTGGGAATCCATTTTGAGAGCAATAAAAAAAGAAAAACACTTTCTCTGTTCGACCTCATAGGTGCCTGTTGCAAAGAAAGAAACGAGTGTCCCCTGAGCTTTATTTCAATTATATTTACTGGAACAAGACGCATAGCTATCTATACCTACTTTGTTACTCACATGTTGTTAAACATTATATTTTAATACTTAGTTGTTTCTTTAAGCTGATATTATCTGAATAGAAAGAAAGAAAAATATTATTTGTGAATAATAACTTTTCACAAACAACATCACTTTTATTCTCGCAAACCTTGTGGAGATGTGTGTTGTTACTACCAGAATATCTATGGTTGTTACTGTAGTTTGTTGAGTATGTTCGTTCTCTAAAACTGAATTATGTCATATATGATATACTTTGACAAAAATGTCGTTGAAAATATGACAGTAGCACTACAGAATTTCACTGAAATTCCTACGGTTAGTCGTAGTATCTTTAAAATGTTTTGATATTAACCAAAAAACTATTTGGATAAATTGCGAACCGTAAACTAATGTGCTGCGGCACGCACTTCATATGTATTTATGTTAGTACATTATTCAATTACAGACGATATTTTGTGGCAAAGAATTAGCAACGAACATGTCACCTCAACCTAAATAAAGAAGGGTAATAAAGCGTGATTGCTGTTATTTTCGTAATAATATTAGTTTGGAACTACCTTTCCGAGAGACAATTTGATTTCTTTTTTCTGTGACTTGCTGACGTGTCATCGGGATCAAATCGTAACGAATATATCTTCAGCATTGGGAAAATACGTTCCCTTCTGTATGAATCAGCAAATAAATCTGAACATGATATGTGATATACTTGTTCAAATAGGCACATGAGGCAAGCTTTGTATATACAGCCCTTCATAGTAAATAGGGTAGATATTAATATTCACAATGTTTCACTCATATTTTGTCTCCTAGTAAATGAAAAGGTCATGACTAAATTAAGGTTTAGTTAAAACTGAGAGGTGGAAAAAATATTCATAGCACACCGCGCTTTTAGCCGGAGTGCTCTTACTTTAAAATAATGAAATTTCCCTTGAATAAATCAAATAATAATAAAGTATACTTTGAAAAAGAAAGATCCCATCGATTACTGCGGGGTTCTCTTCGTTTTGTGATGTCATTCTTATAAGAAATTTTTAAACCCTTAGATGCATTTTATAATTATTTGCATATTTAAAATGTCTTTGTGAAAATTTTATTGCGTGTGATATTTCATCATAATTAGTGTAAATAAAGATATTAGTTTATTTTAATATCAGAATTTGGAAAAAACGTATTCTGCTGTGAAAATTCATTCTTATTCATTTCTGTATGCTGCCAGCAAGTAGTATCGTATAATATCCCAGTAATATTTTAGAACAAAACAGTATTGATAAATAATAAGAAAAAATATGTACCTATGTATGCTCTTTCAGGTCTCGACGTCACTCATTTGAACTCTCGCTATGCTCCAGCTTCCGGCTGTCTCTACAATACCCAGCTCGAGCTTTCAAAGGCTACAGTTACAAAGGCTCAGTTTGACACCTGTCTCTGTCATCTGGCTGTCACCGATCTGTTTGTTGCTGATATTTGCGGCTAGGATAACTCGCACTTGATCGCTGTCGTTGTGTGTCGTTTGTCGTTGTGTGTTGTTGTTGATGGCTGTTGTGTTGGGCGTCTTGTGAGAAGATTCATTGTGCAACACACCTTACGTTGAGCTAAATGACATCACAAGCGTGGCTCAGAAATCTCGTACTAGTTTTCTCAAGCTGAGCTTATTTGTATGACGTATTCGATTCCACTAGGCCGTTATAACTGTTAAAGTTGTGCTAGAAAATTACACCTTCTTTAGATTAAAACGAGACGACTTTTTCACAAGGGTGCCTACCTAGAAGTTACTTAGTTAGTTTTACATGTAAGTATACAATTTATAACATAACCGAGACCTACTTTTTCTGCGCAATTGTGACTATAGTATCATTTTACTTTAAATTATTTTGTTAAAGACATTTAACTTCTACGGACATTGTGAAGAATTCAGATTCGTATTTGGTTATCCACTTAATTAATTGGCGTATTTAGTTCGAGGTGTCCACCCACATTTCACCGATCCGTCAATAAATTAAGCTTTTATCAAGAGCTAAGTAGCAGACATGTTTATGTTCCAATTTATTATTTAGTAACTATTTAACATTAGATTTTCTAAACCCAGACGTGAGACTAGATTTTAAAAGTTTGAATTCACGCCATTATCACACTTCATATACCATGGGAAAATGGTATATAGGTACTAATGAATTTCCACGAACTCCATCGAATAGCGTTTTAAAAGACTTTGAACTTGCCATATATGTATAGGAACCAAACCATAGTAACGCTTGCATATTATGAACCCAGTGACGCAAACTCAGGAAGAGATGTTAACTACGTACTTTATTACAGTTCATTGTTATCACAATTTTACTCAAATAATAATATCTAATAATTTATTCAGTGACGACGATGATCCATACGGTAAAAAGACACAAGCTCAGATAAAAATAAAAATTAAGCTTTGACGTTCAGTGCTCCACTTCTATTGAATCTTCGAACGTCGAGTTGGATGAATTAATATTTAAGTGTGTGATCAAGGGTACCTACCTACCAAAATTAATTAATTTCATCTATCTACTTAGTCAAACAAACTATTAAGGCTGATATTATAGGCAAAATCCTTGCTTGGCGCGATAGCTAGCCTAGTACTCTCTCCAGTACTCTTACTCTTGGTCACTTGGGACGAGTTTGTTACAGAAACTCTATTAAGACTCCACGCTTGCTAAGCCACGACAACTAGTTACCCGCCAACTAGTGTCTGGCGCAAACAGCCCACTCTGCACTTCGTATAGCTTTTCAATTAATTTTAACCAATAACACCGCGGTAACCACGCGCACCTCACAAAATTAAATGCTGTTATTAATGAAGGCACCAAGCGAACCAGACTCGTGGATTATAAACTTGATCAGCAACTGTTGTCTATTTCTGGAATTCCCCAGCTCCCCGCGTGTTCCATACACACGTTATTTGCATCTCATTTTAGCAAGAATTTAAAGACCTTAAAAGCTTTTAAAATTCTGCTTGGCAGCTTGTTTCGAGTTTAAATTTACCACAGTAGTAATATTCACATTATGAGAGTAATTTGACGTTATTTTTGTTCTAAAATAAGGTAGTCATTTAGTATGTATGCCTAAAAACCGCAGTTGTTTTAGTAAAGCAATTAATTAGGCAACTGATCAACCTCGACATCTTGTTTAGTAGAGTGTCGAACTAGGGCTACGTGCCTTCTGAAGATCTAAATTGCGTCTCTTTAAGGTTTAAGGTATCTTTCTGCAAACTGTTAAGTATTTCCTTCGAGACGAAAGTAATTTGCGGTTCCTTTATCTGAATCTTAGTTCTGAGAGTTGAAGTTATTTCAGAGTTCTGGTTGTAAACTGCCAGGTCATATCAGCCAAGTCAGATCGCTACTACGAATGGTCGTGAGGGAATCACCTCATTTTCCAAACATATTGGAACACTGTATGTCATTATAAAAGAGGACCTACTCTTTGCCAGGAGCCATCATGGTTACTCTAGCACGTACCTATTATAAACATTACTTAATTTGACTTAAGTGCAAATTCAACAGTGTCTTCGATACGAAGAAACCTTTAATTGATAGGAATAACAAGTACCTGTTGTTAAAGATGTAAACTATTGTTTGGAGGAAAAATAAAACATCCTTGAAAATTGGTGTTACGTTAAATTAGACAACAATGCAACTGCATACGGTTGGAGACAAGCTTGCTACCAGAATTTAAAACACATACTAAAATCTTCCATAAAGAAACATGCAATGTGTTCTATTTTATGTATGTATTCATTCAAATAAAGATATTTTTAATGTTATGGTCCCACAGCAAGTTAGGAAATCAACCTAGAGTTTGCTCTCTCGAACGAAGTTAGCCTTGGGAATAACGTGCTATCAAGATCTTAAAGGAATGAGAGTATTAAACTTGGAACGAAATATATCAATATATTTTGGAGAGTTATTAATACGAAACTAAATAAATAATTCCAATGTTGAGACTAGGAAGATGAAACGGTGAGTTAAAAACCGCTGAAACCTATAACGGCTTGTTATTATATTTAGGGACTTTATTTTTCGGAGATTCCGTAGACAAACAAGATTCCGTTATTAGTTTCATAATTACCGTCTGACGGGTATGTCACAGCTATTTTATTCAGAGACTGTGAAAACTATATTATTATTATTATTAATAGCCCGTAGTATCCCACTGCAGGGCAAAGGCCTCCCTTCCCTCCTTCCACTTTTCCCGGTCTATAGCAATTTGGGGCCAATCCTTTAAATGGACGTCTAGCTCATCACGCCATCTCCTTCTGGGCCTGCCGCGTTGCCGTTTCCTGCTATTAGGGACCCACTGTGTGGTTGTTTTTGCCCAAAGCTCCTCCGGCATGCGGCAGATGTGACCTTCCCAGTTCCATTTTAATTTGGCAGCTGTGTGGCCTGCATCAGCAATTTGTGTTTTGGAACGTAGTATCGAGTTCCTTATGCGCTCTGTAAGTTTGACCCCTAGGATACTACGTTCCATTGCTCTTTGGCAGACCCCGAGTACGGACTGTTGACGTGAAAACTATAGTAGGGCTAAAATATGGCACACTTATAGACAACCAAGACTTACTTAGCCTTAGAAGTCTAAAAAAATACTACATGGAAGTGAATCACATTGCTCTGAAAAATCTGAAAAATTCTACACATAGTCCGAAATTACATTGAAAATTATCATGCTATCTATCTAGACCCAATGTCACGAGCTAAAGTCGAACAAATTATTACGTAATAGATTCCACGTCAAATCAGAATAAACCCAATGGTGAGACGCAAAAATCAACAGTAAAAATTGTAAAAATTGTATCGTATAATTCAAGGCTTTTGGTTTATGATCTTATTACGTCTCATGAAATTTTGAAGATAATGTTAGTGAGAATGACTGCAGGTGTCTATCAAGTGCGTACCAAATACGCTCTTGGCCGGTTTTCTTTATACCAATTAGGTACATTTTCCTCAAATCTAAATATAACTACTTATTTACGAGTTTATAAAGCTCGTTAAGGAAAATGAATTGAGCTTTATATGAAGCACAAATTTAAATAAATTCACACTCAATTAATTAGGTTTCATAATCTCATAGAACTAAACGGAAAGAAAAGCAAAGAAATCAGTGGAAGTCTTATTATTGGGTACGTAGGTAAAAGGTTGTATGAGGACAGTGACCTCTTACTTAAAAATTAAAAGGCTCAGGATTTCTTGCGCACGTCCTAAACGAACTAATTACGCAGCGATTCTTTCTTCATTTTCTTATGTAAGTTAATTTTCGAACAGCCGACTCACCTTTATTATGCTCAACGAAACTCAGGAAGCGTACATTTCAAAACCGTATTAATTTAAGATTTAATCTTGTTTTTCTTTCATTGAAGGATACTGAATGGAACATAAATTAATGAAAGTTTAATTTTCCTTTCATTACGACTGAATCACATCAAACTTTCAAGTTTACTCTTCATTTTCAATTTAGATAACTTTTTAATCGATTAATGCACTGGGCTATGTTTAAAAACATGACGATAGTAGATAATCTCGGAACATTTTTAACACAACACTAGAAAAATATAAGAAGTCTGAATGGGTAATATCGAGGGTCCACTGTAAAGCCTTTAAATAATTATTCATCCCAACGTAATTTATGAGAGTCATTCGGATTTAATAAAAATACATAAAGAATCAACAAACTAGAAGATATATAACGTAGATAAAGCTTACGTAGAAAGCTTACTTTCCTGTGACGTCTTAACAGCAAGCTCACCTTCAGATGCCTTTAAAGTTACGTTATAAGCCATATTAAATCTAATTTAATTAAAACGTAATGCGATAACATTTTGTGAGGGGGTGTATTATAGTAAAAGTTATAAGGGTGTTTGTCATGGGAATTATGAAAAACGTGTCTAGGTACTAGGCATAATAATTATACAGGGTGTATATTTAATCGAGACATTTTGAGGGATTATTGTACCTATCATTATGAAAATTATTTACAACACAACAAGAAATCGCAAAAAACAAATTGAACTGTTCCATAAAAATAATTTAATATTACTCGACTAAATGTATGGAACAGCAGTTACTTTTTTGATTTCGGGTTTGTTCCCATGTTATAATATTAACAAATTGAAAACACATCTTCATAATAATATTGGAAATTATGACAGTATCTACCTAGTATAAAGGAGTAATTAGATGCTGCGGCTGGCCGACCCATGACCCATTCATTGTGTTACTTAACATGAATGAAACACTAACGAACCATACTTTTAATTTCAGCAGTGTATAAATATGTCCCTATATAAATGTGACGTCATTCATACATGTCCTGTAAATAGACTTCTGAATGAATATTGTCTTGACTGTAGCGGCTTATTCAAATTTTTGAATGTTATTGAAATATTATATAAACAAAGTAATAAAATACTCAAGCCATGTTCTACCTTGTGGGCTTCCTAAAGGTCCTATTTTTTTGGCAATAAGCCTAAGTACAGGTAAATATTATAATTTATATCACGTAAGTATTTCAACGGGCTTCATATACGTTTCCATATTAGAGTAATGAAATTCAAACATGTTAAACGCTGTTAGGCATCTGCTAATAGATTGCTTGACCCAAAAAAGGTACGAAAATATTTTTCTGGTGTACTTATCAAATAATGTTATATAAAAGCTAGATGAAATTACCAATTGGAATATTGCTTATTATTCTATGCGTTATTAAAATATAATACAATAAATTTATGTATTTGCTTAAATATTAAATGAAGATATAAATAACGGAATAATACTCAGTCAGCAGTCTATTTTTAAAATCTCCTTAACCTTACGTCAGAACAATTCGTTGTACCAATATCAAAAGCGACCTCGAATGGAAATAGTAAAGGACTTGAATGAATGAAACAATGTTCACTGAACAGGAAAACGTCTGTTACCGAAAAATCTGTGGCAATCAAATAACATGTTTCCCTGTCTCGCGGACTTTGCTTATAAACTGAAAATCATGGCCTGAGCTTAGATAAGGTTTCATATAGTCTGGCTGGCATGGGCTGTACGTTATGCGTTTCATTTCACTGCTATCTAGAAACAGCAAAGGTGTAGCTAGCTGTGTTATTTTACTTAGAAATGTTACCCATTGTATGTACATCCATTTCTCAAAGCGTGACACG
Organism: Allophyes oxyacanthae; assembly: GCA_932294325.1. Taxonomy (NCBI): domain Eukaryota; kingdom Metazoa; phylum Arthropoda; class Insecta; order Lepidoptera; family Noctuidae; genus Allophyes; species Allophyes oxyacanthae. The sequence continues at coordinate 9,160,786 of OW028617.1, forward strand.
CACATCTTATAGTAATTAATCATTCCAGATGAACATTTATTGTTCAATTTACTTTCTATTCTCCGCTGCCGCAATCGCTTTTTCATTAATTTATAAATATGTATATTTTACAACCCACATTTCATACCTGTGACTTCAACAGCTATCTAACGGAAAAACTAACCATAAAATTGCGTTTGATTCAATTTTCTCCAAAACGAAATACAAATCAATTTTTAGGGTCCTGTTGTTATTCGAATATTTTTTACACCTGGGACCGTGAGCAGAGTTTTATTACAACCATATTTTTGTTTTCTCTCTACAAATAAAGGCCCTTTCGTCTCATAATCATTCATATTTCCTGAAAAGATACGTTGCCAAATAAAAGAAAAATGTTACTCAGTACTACAATGTGCTTTAAGGTTGGAAGAGATTTATGTTTTTCAATGTGACCTTAGACTGCCGACGCCAATTTTCGGTCAAAAGCTGTTTCGGATTAAATATTTAATATTTTTGCGGCTCAACATCCACAGACTTTAGAATAGAATAGATCTTTATTTCATGTAAATCAAATACAGGTAGGTACTTATGGAATGTAGAGACTATAGGTTTGGTTTCATTTTAGTCTACTGCCATTTAATATTACTAGTATATCCTTTTTATTTCTGATTCTCTTTTCTGTTTATACCAGTAATAATAAGTTTATGGTTTATACCTTATTCAACTAAACATAAAACTTGATAACTTTGTACTTAAATTTCCCAGAATCCTTAAATCAGTAAGTTTGGTTCTCGCTTAAAACATGGTCTAAAAAGGCCGCTTTAAATTAATCATAATATGATTCATATTACAAATGTCATAATATCCACTTAATTGATGACTTCTAATATTATACGTGTAAGGCTCATATTCAGCAATCATCTGTTTAACAGTTACCATGGAGATTCCCAGGTAAAGTGCTAAATGTGGCCTTTTTAGGCCTCCAGGTGTCACAGAAAGAGTTGAGAACAACTACACACAATCGTAGCTATGTGTTAGTGAATCTGTTCACGCTCGTGGCGACGGCAACGTCATTGAATAGTGTTACCTAGTGTTACTGACAAACGCTACTCGTCTCGCTTACGCATTTTTTTCTTCAAATGAAAGGACAATGAGTAATGTTGGACCAAACTCTCAACAGTGATGAAACCTATGCCATGTGAGAGCTTTTGGGGTATTATTTAATTCATTCTATGACAGCCAAGTCGAAATCGAGCGCGAACATGGTGTATTGGAACATTTTCAATACTGAGAGACTTGCTTGTTTTGCGACTACCGGCTCCTTATTTGACTCCATTATCAGCTTATTTGTGTCTATCTGGTAGGGATGATCGATATTCATCGATGGTAGATTAGCGGGAAAACATCAACGATTGTACAATATAAAAAAAAATCCTCAAATGTATCGACACAGATGTTACGAGAATAATATCGGCCCATCGATATACTCCTAGTCAACTAGCGTGAATTAGGTGTACCTATATATATATAAATATGCTAAGACCAATATTATACCCTGGTCGCGGGGCTTATCTCATTACCGTGACCCCGGAACGTAAAGGGCTATTGAAGGAACACCGTGGATTTTAGTCAGTACAAGTCTGACAGTCCCTCCCGCCCTGCCCGGGGTGAGAGGACTCATTTGATGATTTAACAATGCTAAAAAAAAAAATTGCTCTGTGTTAATTAACCGCGATCAAGTAGGCATAGATGCGATAACGCAATATTATTGAAGGTACGAATCTTACGGGTAAAAGCACTATAGGGAGCTGTGCCCATGTTGTATCTATATTATGGTTCTTAGATTGAGTCGGGGAAGATTAGATGGATTTCATCGACCGGCACTACCTACATTTAGATGACATTATTGTAGAAGTAGGTATAATTTCCAGATGTTTTAGTCGACCTACCATTAATTGACAAGCTTTATGCAGTGCTTTTTTAACCCCCGACAAAAAAGAGGGGTGCTATAAGTTTGTTATGTGTATCTGTGGATCTGTCTGTGGCATCGTAGCTCCAAAATTGATGGACCGATTTCAATGCAGTTTTTTTAATTAAAAGCTAGTTTAATCGGGTATCATCTTATCTATGTTTCATGAAAATCTGTTCAGCCGTTCAAAAGTTACTATTATTTTTCTAGTTGGAATCGGGGGTTTTGACGGTTAGGTTATTATAACACTGTATCTTTCAAAATAATTATAATATAAGTTTCTTTATTTATAATAAATCCAAAAAATGAACCAGTGCATATAACATTTATTTATTTATTTAATGCTTTATATACAAATATGTACAAAGGCGGTCTTAATGCCTAAGGCATTCTTTAAACCTTAGGGACATTATTTTTAGTTTATGCAAAACCCGAAATGAATTTATTGTATACGTTATTATGCTGTTCCATACATTTGTGTTCACATAATAAGAATTAAATCATCATTAGTTAGTATCAGGAAGTCTTGTAACTGAGGAAGATGAGCCTCTTAACAGACAACGAGTTGCCTTTGAAAGGTAAGCCTTTCAAAGGTAACTCGTTGTCTATTAACATTTCTTAATGTAACGTAATCAAATAAAAGATTTGGGGTATTGGTCTTAGCATGTATAATGCGTAAAATGTCTTCGGCATTAGGGCAGCTCCAATTCTGAAATCCGTACACATATGCGGCAATGCTGTACCACCAATTCTGTTCGAGCGGGGAGGTTGAAATAATCTTAGCGAAGCAATTTAAATCTATTTTTGAATTTGCCATTGACAGTTTCCACCACCCATCGAATTATTGTTACTAATATAGATTTATTAGCCTGCTCTGTCGTTAATTGGCTTTCATTTCTATCCTTTGTAGGAGGAAAGTGTGCTTCATAGCCCAGTGATTGTAAATCTATGATACAGTCTCTGAAACCTAGTTAGTACATAGTCAGCGAAATCTAGTACATAGGTACACCCAATTCACGCTAGTTGACTAGGAGTATATCGATGGGCCGATATTATTCTCGTAACATCTGTGTCGATACTTTTGAGGATATTTTTTTTTTAATATATTTTACAATCGTTGATGTTTTCCCGCTAATCTACCATCCATGAATATCGATCATCCCTACCAGATAGACACAAATAAGCTGATAATGGAGTCAAATAAGGAGCCGGTAGTCGCAAAACAAGCAAGTCTCTCAGTATTGAAAATGTTCCAAAACACCATGTTCGCGCTCGATTTCGACTTGGCTGCCATAGAATGAATTAATTAATACCCCAAAAGCTTTCACATGGCATAGGTTTTATCCGTGTTGGGAGTTTGGTCCAGATTCCATACAAATTTGCCCATGGTCCTTTTTATTTCCATTATTTTGATTCAATTCTGTAAAGCGGCCTTTTCAAATCCCACCCTATGGTATATATGGTATGGGTATATATAAATAAATTATAGTGGGCCGCTTGCTGTAACGCGGCACGCGCGTACTTTTTATACCTATGTACATGTAAAATTATCATTCCACATGTATAGATAATATTTTAAAATTTACACATATTTTATGCCAAATAACATGCAAATTATTAATTTACTCGACAAGTTTCGCTGTGGTTACCTGATTAGTACCTATGGAGGCCATTACATATTGTTGATCTTAGTCTTACAATTCAAAAAGTAATTTGAATATAACAATTAGCGAGTACACTAATTGTTTATCAATTTATTTTTTTGTCATGTGATGTCAGATTAAGTACCTACCGTACTTAATCTGACCGAAATATTTATTGTTTGCAATTTTTATAAAGAGCTTTGTCGTTTATTAATCACATGGCCCGGAACGAATTTATTTAATAAAATATATTAATCATAGAATTTTATTCTATTTTTATACTCAAGATGACTACCTACTGTAATTGCTAATGCACGAATTCAGATGAATATTGACGAACCATATTTTCAGTTAATCTATTAGCTTGACAGCATACGAAATCTGGCCAGTATTACATAATATAAAATTAAAAAACAATATGATTGTGAAATAAACACGAGGTACCCGCCTCGGCCCTCCAAATTTTTACACATTCTGAACGTTTCGTGAATTTCTCAACTCTCGCTGCGATACCTATAACTTCTGTGACTATAACCAGCATTATATCTTCCACATATCTGTCATTAAGTTACCAAAACAACCTTTCGTCGAAATCTCACGTTCCCTAAACTAAATATTTGTTTTACATACTCAAACTATGCATCAAATATAAGAAAGCAAAAGAAGCGCTTGTTTTTAAAAACTGATTGTTTTAAGGCAATGTGAGCATTGAAGAAGCGGTTTAAACTTACTTGTTGTCAGTACGATCCTTGCGTGCGTCCTCGTCGTGGTGAACAATTAGAAGCACATAGTATAACAAGGGCACGGTGCTTAAGTTTGTTGTGCCGGCGCTCGGCGCGGCGCGGTGCGGCGCGGTGCGGCGGAGTGCGGCGCTGGGCGAGGGTCGCGTCGGATGTAGGCTCCACGGCGCGGACGTGCGACTGGCGCGGCGGCGGGCAGCTACTGGAGGCGGCGCGCCGCCGGCAGGCCGCGCAGCCCGCCCGCCCACGGCGAGGGCCTGCCGTCACGCCATTTACCCCACAATCTTTACATCACATAATATCACACCAAATAATTTTTTCACATAAAATCGCAAATTGGAATGTGTATGATTTATTTTACATTCCAATTTCGATCGATGTGTGATAAATTTCGCAGCCTTAAGTTCACGGCAAAGCATCACATATTATACTCGTCTATCGAAGTGTCAAAGGTTGATGTTTACACAACATGTTCTATTTATATCAGTTTTGTCAATAAGCTGATTGTTTTCTGTTTATATTGGTAAAGGGCTGGGTGGATACTTATATCCATGTATATGTATACGACCTGGCTATAGCACGTTTGTAAAAAAATCTACCCATTTAAGTGTATGTTCTAAATATTCAGAGAAAAATGTACAGTCCAGGATTTTATATAAGCTATTTTTCAGGTTTGTCGCATCACGTTCTAACTTTAAGTACCTAACTAATATAAGAAAATAAGCTATTTACTACTCGGGTACCTATCTCTTAAAAAACATTATAATTTATCGTTATGTGTCATGTTAAATCTTGGACTTGGAAAGAATAGCTGAATTTAGTGGAATGAAAAAACCGTGAACTTTATGGTCGAGAGTGACTCACATGTTTGTGAGTCAAGTTAGTGGGATAGCTTTCTTCGAAACCTCAGTTCTCTATTGCTACATAACAATAAAATTGGCTTGTCATGGTGCTCATCATTTCTCCTCCCACGGCTTCACTCATAATATTATTTACAACATCACAAAAGCTATAATAATCCTAGATCGAGTTCTGAGCGTCACAAAAACTTGAACAGAGGTAAAAAGGGGATTCGCCTTTTTGTAATTTGTTTTATTAAATCCTGTTCGGGTCGGAGATATTTTCGAGATTGGCGCCTCGTCTTGAGCCTCTCTTTGTATGAGGTTATTTTTTATACTAACCAAATTTAATATCAAAGGAATAATAGTAGGTACTCCTACTTCCTCAATATATAAAAGAAGTTGGTTCCCTGCAATATGGTAGAGCTAAGCGACGCAGATGCACGCGTTATACTTGTGAACGCCTGGTGGGACTGCTCAGTGCTCAGCTCATAGCTGTCACGAATTTTTTATAATATTTTTCCATATCTGTATCCTACATGGTCCTCACATAACTTTTGTTCAAGATATTGATCTTATAATTTAATATTAACATATAACATTCTGAATTAAAAAGAGTAACCATGGAGCTTTTTGCCCGTTCTTCTCCATTAGAAATCAACACTTTGGAATGAGGTAACTAGAGTCTAATTATGCATGTGCCTAAATACAGTAGGTACTTGTTACAGGAATAAAAATATATTTAATTTGAAGCGGTGGAAGACCCTCCTGCATGGAAGTCAAACCGTTCAACCGCTAAACGGATCACTTTATCTCTCACAAAAATTAAGGATTCTTATTTTTTTTTTCTTGTGTATCTGCACTACCTTTTCATCGTCCTTCCTATCTTTTGTTAGTAATGTATGATTTAGAAAGTAACAACACCTATTACAATCTTCCTTTATGCTTGTTCTTGAAACTGATTGACTGAAATCCGTGTGATTAGAGTCGAGAGAAGAGATTATAGTCCTGAAGGCAATAACTTTTATCCGTGGATTAATAACATGCGAAGGTGCAAGGAAAGAAGAAGGAAGAAGGAAATCAAATCAAATCATATTACAGGAAATAAATGATTTGATTTGAAAGAGCCGCTACGAATCGAACCCTGAGATCGTCTGGCGCACCCCGGACATTAAGCCTCGATACTATTATTGCTGACCGGCAATTTTTTCCACCATGGCATGTGCGCTTCCCATGTCCCATTTCCATAGCTTGTGCTGACTTCACAGAAGAATAATAACATAGAGAATGAAACTGCTTTGATAAAAAATGCGATATCCTAACCTGGTTCATTCATTCAAAGGGAGTTGGGGGAAAGCCCGCGTTTAGAAATGGATATTTATGGGCTGTATCATCCTACTCTTAGCATCATCTTTGGCAACTCTGTTATCATGCGATCATGAAGCATGATTAGAGTCTTTATACAAAAAAAAACCACTTCTAGCCCCTCTACAAATCGAATGTTGAATATATTGAACAGTCCATAATGTAATTGAATCATACCCTTGTAGGTATATGAATAAACTAGTTTCTAAATTCAAAAGTCAAAGTAGTGAGTTATTCTAAGTTTTCTAACCGTGTTTAAGTTTGCGTGATCCGAATTCTATACAATTAAGTTATACATACATAAATGTGAAAGGCTAAAAAAAATTAAAAATGTATTGGGGTTGCTGAACGTAAATACCTACACATATTGGCAATACACATTGTAAATGGTGTTTATTCTCATGAGTATGGTTGTATTTATAGCCCTTCAATCGGGAATGCGATTCAACGAACCAACTAATATGTCAATAACATTTTCCTGTACTAGGTAATCAATTATATCGCAGGATTGGAAGGTACATACGAGTCTTGTAGAGGAAATATAATAACAATATTAGTTATTGTTCCTTTACTCTCCATAATATAGCATGATCTCTAGGTATTATCTCTAATCAGGGAGTAAAAAAAATAAGGACATAGGTCTCTCCAATAGCACGCCGTCTAGCTTGATCCCTGGCTAGAGTAAGATTACCTAATCCAAACCGAATGCGCGTAGCATCACCGTACCATTTATTATCTCTACCACAAGTCAAAGGCGTTTACATTGCACCTGTTATAGGATGCCTAAGTACTCTATCGCCTATCTAGACTAGTTACTCTACTATACTGTAACCCTCCCGTGCAAGTCGTAGGCTAGTTAGATATTCGATTCGCTATCTAGCCCGTAGAGTCTAGTGCTCAATGCGTTATAATGCACATTGTGGCAATCTAAAGAGAACGCAGTAAGTTTTTATTACATCACAAGAATAAAACTTGTACCATCCTCTTGACATAGACCCTTTCTGGCGTATTTTACGATACCCACGTAAAGAGAGTGGGTGGCTCTATATAGAAAAGCATAAATGGTGCACGGGCACGAAAATCAGAAAAGTTAATAATTCCGCAGTTTGTACAATAAAGCCCTGCATGCGCTGATATTTTGAAACTGCACTTTTTGTCACAATCCAATTGGGGATTTAAATCAAGTGCCTGATAATGTTCTATATTTAATAAACGAAATACTCAAAGAAGACAGTTTTTTTGGGTCCATATATTTTAGCGTATAGTGCCACAAACTTATCTGACCCCGATTGGAACTAACGTCGCTACAGAACAAAAATTACTTCAAAAAGTCATTTTAATACTTTGTATTACGTCCACCCACGTAGGTATTGTTAATACAGATGTCATGCGATTCGGTACCTATACGGTACAAAGTTTCCGAGGCGATGTTGGGGTATATTATCGCATTCCTCTATCAACGCAATTATCAGCTGTCGAAGCGTATTATTTGAGTAGAATTATATAGGTCCATAAAATGCTTTTTATTTGAATAAGCTATCATTCTTAGTTTCCGAAATATTAAGGTTTCCGATTTATTATGTTGGTGACCCGGAATCATTGCTTCCGAGTGTATATTCAGGTTTTGTATTTATTTATTTACACCGTGTTTATCCTACAAAACTAAATAAAATATCCTAAAATAAACTGTACATTGTACTAACTATTTATGACTGTAACATTGTAATTAAATTTTAAAACTGTAAGTTGACATTGTATTACCTATGCATGATTTACATATTGTATACTTTATGTAAAATACTATATTGATACCTTTATTATGTTAATATAAAAATAACTATTGTAAAAATTTATAATTATAATAAAATATTATTAACTAAATATAAATAAGATAATTATGATTCAATGGATATTCAAATACATAATGTTGCAATGCCCTAACAGCGTTTATGTACTGCAATTATTGTAAGATAAAGTAAATTATTCATGTGCACCACTGCACGGACTTTGGCGTTAAAGTACTCCTCCAAATCAATGTCAACTGGTGACGTGCCCAGAAGACCGATAAATACTTGAAAGTCTTTCGAATTTCACTATAAAACTATCTTAAGTATTCACAATTTTTGTGGTCTTTACAAACGGCTTCTCGTTGAGCTTGTTCTATTCATACAAGGATTCATACATTGATACGTCGTCTCAGCCAACTAGCTTAATTCACTATTTAATAAACCAAATAACATTGGCAGTGGATTTTTACTTTAAAATCGATGATTAGACGCAAGTCGGCCCCTAAAGTCAATACATCATTATTGTAGTAGTTCCTCCCACACCTAAAATATTATAGAATGTAGGTCAGGGTAGCCATAATAACAAAACATAATATTTTGAACATTACATTACACACTTACGTATGTACAGTCGGCCATCAAAATTAATTCGAGAAATTGAAATTCGTTTGCACGCCATAAAACAATAAGGTCCTTTTTTCGCTTCCCAAAATAGGTCTCAATTAGATACAACTTCTGATGTCATGCGTTCCTAGTTTAAATTGACGTGACTTAACTGATACTAGGATAGTAGATATACAAATCATTATTGAAGAAGTATTCCTACAAAATGCCATCGTAGGCATCATTCGCACGGGAGCCTTTTCAACGTCTGTGAAAATTACGTCATGCTTTTTTAATGCTCGTGTTGTGCAACCTGCAAATCCTACTATCAGGGTAATACGTTTTTCCTCATACCCTCATGGTAGTACTGAGAGAATGCCTTGTGTTGTGGCACAACGAGTTATGTGCCTTCAATTAGTATAGATTTGCAGGTAAAACGAAAAAACATAATAATCACTACGGAAAAGTCTCGGTCAAACTGACGCGATTCACCCGCTAGCAGTAAGTTTTTTGTTCTTGTAAACGAAAGGGCGCGAATGGTTCGCGGGCATTTCGCGTTAGTTGGACCGAGCCGTAAAATAGTACCTAGTCCCACTACAACTAGCGGTTCATCAGCTTGTCGTGAAAAAGGTAAGAAATAAAACACTATAATATATAATAAAATATATAATAAACAACAAATATAAAACGCCTTTAAAATACTTATTAGAATTACTGTTTATCGGATCCATATATTACCTACTCCAGTTTTTAACATAAGTCACTGCCTGTGAGTGACTTATGTTAAAAATTGGAGTAGGTAAAGATCTAGACACAAGCACGCAGTTTCTAAATCTTTGAAAGAAAGATGATATTATAATGACGATATTATCTTGCTTCTGTTATATCTGCACCTTGTAGATAGTCCCATAATGACTGGACACAAGCCGTGAGCAGTTAATTTGACCCCGACATTTCCTCCAATATCTCATTACAATGACTGCTCGTGTTAGCATGGATCACAGCTCTCCAATGCCATCACCTGTCCAACGCTATCACCCGTCTTCCAACCAAAAATTCACTGAAATTCAACCAGATTCCCAGATTCTGCAGTGCCTCGGGCATGTTTGCCGAAGCGCGCACCGACGTTTTCACACCACCATGCGCAAGCGGTGCGTGTCCTTGGTGCGCAGGGTGTGGGCCAGCTCCAATACTGCCCTGATGATGATTGCAGGGCGACTTAACTGCCCTTACATCAGACATTGCTGTAGCAGACATGCAGGTAGTTGTGTCTGATAAATTTTGTTAAATGTATTTTCTGTATTTACATGTTTTATGGGCTCATCATTGTTGCCTGAAATAAAAGTTTATTATTTATGTTTATTAGTTATATTATTATTTTTTATTACGTGGTTTGCTATGTAACGAGTCGAATTGTATCGCCAGATGTAAACGTCCGTGCTGACTAGATTTGAAAGTTTTCTCATCACAGTATCACGGTATCTATTAGGTACTCCAATTGAAATCCAAGTGCTCTCTGTCGTAATTATTTGTACCCTTTTCACTATAGACAAACTACGCGGCATTGCAGGTTTAAAATTTAATTTTAACTTTGCAATATAATTTGTCAACTGTCATATTCATTTTAGCGCTTTGAGTATCTTTTTAGCGTCTCATTTTAAATCAAAATAGTTTGTTATAGTAAGATTATAATAGCGCTGAAAAAAAGTATCTAATGCAATGATAACAAAGTTCAAAATAAGCATCATCTTCAACTATGACTACCTTATTGACGTCATAACTGGGTATCTCTTTCTATTATAATCCAATTAAATGGTTCAACCTTAGCCATATTTTCATTTGCCGGGAACTCTTGTCAAAACTGATAGACCACTTTCCTTGCCGACTGTACCTAATGTTGAATTATAACAAATAAGGCACATTAATAATGCAGCATAATATATAATTGTTCAAGTAAATTCATCTACTTTTGGATAGTTAACATTAAACCCACGCTGTGCGTAATCATGAACTTCCGTTTTGGAGTCAGCGGAAAATATTAGAGCAGTATCATCTGCATATGAAAATATTTTGCCGTGGTCTAGATTTAAATTACAGAGGTCGTTTATGTATACTAGGAAAAGGGGATTTTTCATATCCGTACTGATGATGTCGCCTATTTTGACGTTTTGATAGCGATCATGTAAATAGTCAGCTAATTTATTTAGAAGGATAGGAATGGACACTGTATCAAAAGCTTTGGCCAGATCAAGGAACATCCCAGTTACTTGTTTACCCTTCCCAAGTTCCTCAGTGACATAGTTGGTTAAGTGGTGTACCGCGTCTGTCGTTGACAACTTAGATCTAAACCCGAATTGCAAAGGAGAGAAATGGGCATTATTTTCTACATACGACACTAATCTGTTGTTGATAATTTTTTCCAGAACTTTAGATAAAGAAGGTAATAATGAAATAGGTGTAGTTAGTAACAAGATCTTTTGGATGGGATTGATGAGATGAGATGGGAATAACTACAGATTTTTTAAGATACGTAGGAAAAGTCCCGAGAACTTATTTACATAAATGCGTTTAAAAAAAAATAAGTCTGTGATTTGAAGAGATTTTAAGATTTTAATGATTTTATGTGTTTTAAGCATATACTATCTCTATGTTTTAAGCATAGAGATGGTATACTATATACATTTTAAGTCATTCGACCGTGATTCGACCGCATTCGACACATGTCATTTTATTTTCGGAGTCTGTATCGCTAAATAATTAAGGTGCGGTAACAGTTTGTTTACATACAAAATAATACTATGATCGAAATAATAAACCTATTTGTGACTTGACCGTAATAATTACGTAACAATAGAAACTTGCGTGAGCAAATAGCAACATAAGCAACTAGTTATTTGTAGTAGCGAAGTTTACCCATTAGCGAGATAAAATCAAAGCAAGCGAAAAGAAAAACCATGATTACTTACATTTTCTGAATAATTAATTCATAAATTAACACGCGTAAAGTATAAGTGTGCTGAGTGAACAACTTGTTTATAAAACCGAAAAATTTAATTATAAAGATAATTCCAAACTACCATTCGAAACTCTCAAACCTATTCATAAATCAGCAACCAAAGCAATGCCTCAACAAATGATCGGAAATTTAAAAAAATGACGTAAAGCGGTCAGTGGCCTTCTGGCAGTGAGTGCAGTGCTCGTAATTCGGACCAGATAACCCCCTCCAAAGCGATCGCCCCTTGGAGGTAGCTTGTGCGAAACGGACCTTTCTCTCTTTGCGAACAGTGACATAGTGACCGTGTTAGCGCAGAGGGCTCATGCCATGCACCACTACAGCGTTGTAGTGCCGCTGGTGATCGTGGTGTGCTTGGTGGCCGCGGCACTCGCGGGCACCGCATCCAGTGTGCGCCGCACCGAACCCGACCTCACTTTCGCCGAGTCCGTCTACGCCAAACTGTCCGGTGCATGTGAGTGGATGTCCTTCACCTCTATAATTTATGCGCGTTAATCGGTTAATTAACACGTACTAATTTGTACGCTTTTGTAGAGTTTTAATTTATGTTATTTAAAATACTCTTTTATGTTTGCAGGTAGGGCGATTATGGATTTACGATACAACTCCATGATTGACCAAAATGACCTAATCAAAACGATGAAGGTCATACAGCTTGACGGAAATACCGTTCGATCTTTTTCAATTAATGAAGCGTTTATCAACCTAACGAAAACAGGCATTTTCGACATAACCAAGCAAACAAAAATTATCATCCATGGATATAAAGACAGTTCGCAATCTGCAGTGCCGTTGGATTTAGCGAACGCTTACAATGATAAGAGAATGTTTAACGTTTTTCTAGTTGACGCGGAAGAAATGAACAGTCAAGGATATATTGTATCTGCCCACAACGCTCGTCTTATAGGCAAAAGACTTGCAAATCTTTTAGCCAATCTGGAACATTTTGGAGCTAATGCCGAAGATTTTCATCTATTGGGAATAAGTCTCGGTGCACACGTCGCAGGCTGGGCCGGAAAATATTTTCAACAATATAAAGCGCACAGTTTGGGACGCATAACTGGATTGGATCCTGCAGGCCCGTGCTTCTCATACGCGTACAGTGGACAGAGACTAGATAAAACTGATGCTGCTTATGTAGACATATTGCACTCAAACCGATTACTACAAGGAATTATCGAACCTTTAGGTCATGCGGATTTTTACATCAATGGTGGAGGGCCGAACCAACCGGGATGTTTCATGCCCACGTGCAGTCATCTTCGAGCGGCTCAAGTGTACACTGAGAGCATTAAAATGCCAAAATCATTTGTTGGAGTTCGATGCCAAAGTTGGAAACATTTCGAAGCAAATGCTTGTGAGAAAGATGAATACGCAGTTCTGGGATATGGTTCATCGACCGCGACTCGCGGTCTTTATTATTTACGTACTTTACCAAAGCCTCCATTCGGACTCGGTATGGATGGAACTAAGAGCACGGAACCAGTTGCCGATAGCTGGCTAAAAAGTTTTAGTATACGTGAATTAAATCTGTGATTTTATGTGTTAGCTCAATTTCGTTATGTGTAATAAATTGTTGCCATACTCTTTCATACATTTGGACTTGCTTCTTTGTGTAACAAGCTATAGATACTCCAAAAAGGGAACTTATCGAAAATACACGATATTAGAGTAGTGAACGCCACAATTCGTTTTCAAATTGTATTGCCCAAAAACATTTCATAGATTGACTACATTACGAAGGTTGTAAGTGTCCACTAAACAAGAGGCTTACTTAACAGTTTCGTAAGCCCTCTTGTAAGCATGACGAATGCAAGATTAACTTGAACATCGCGAAACAATGAAATCAGACTGTTAATAATTTTATTCGTCACTTCATTAGCAAACAATACGCACTGTGATCTACTTCCCAAACACGTAACATAATTAGACAGATCATTTTTATTTTACTCTATAAACTTAAGTTTTTGAATGGCTTTCTCAAAATGTCATTGTCACCGTGTGGAATCATGATGATGTTAATGTCGCTGTGATTTTATAAAAATGTTAAGTACACCCAAAATTTGAAACCACTTTGATAACTATTCAAATGCAAATGCATTCCTCAAATATGTTAACTATCACTCGGTTTTCTCTTACAAGGTGAGTAGAATTTCAAGCACTATGGGCCATAGCACATTTGCTACATTTTGCAGCAAAATCGCGCGTTTTCGTATTAGTTATTCACTTTTTGTAAGAAAGGCAGCCGATGAAAGGGAAATCGCGCGATTCTACTGCAATAAATAGCTAGCGTGCTGTGGCCCTAACCAATGTCATGTAGGGCTGTCACCTGCATTCGAAATCTTGTGGAAAAGTAGCATGTTAGTAAGTCTAATGGCAATTCGCATATCGGGGATTTCGTATTCACATAAGACTGCAATTAAATCATTCGTGATAAGCTCATTAACTTGAAGATAAAGGGGAAAACATTTGTAATACCTAATTTTATACCCTCTATATCTTCGAAGTTTATTTGTCGTAAAACATACAATATTTTTTTTCTTTGGCAGCAAGCAAATAGCTTCTTTATTCAGCTAACTTGAAAAAATGTATTATAAAACAAAATACAACAAAAAATTATGTTACATAGTATCTAAACGCAACTTGCCGCTAACTCATCAAACACGCCGTGTTACGTGAATAAAAGTAGAGCAATCATTTCAAGTTCGAGCTGTCCAAAGGTGTGGAAACGGAAACTACTCGTTACCGGTTGGTGACTGGCGTCCGTTGCAACCGATACACTATACTCACACGCTTGCGTTGTTCACCGGACACGATTGTTGCTAAGACCACTTTTACACTGTACAAGTTATTTGTACAAAGTGTTTGTTTATCAAAGTGTGTATCCGTAATAATGTAGAATATATAATGATTTCAGCACTACGCTACTTACCTACAACAAGTCTGATCAGAGATAATTCTTAGGACTCAATTATGGAGACGCGAAAAGCGATTTACGCGCCGCTTTGCATTCCGTGCGACTTTCCGCCTCTCCTTAATTGAGCCTTTAGGGTACCATACCAACGTCGATAAATTTCATCGATCGATACAAAATGAGATCAGCTTGAGATCAGCCGACGTAATTCGACAGTTCTTACTACCCATCGATCTACATCGATTGATGTCGTTGATGGACGTCGGTCGGATATGTGTGGCCACCCTTATAGTGTCATACCATCAAAGTAGGTAGGTAGGTAAATAATTATGTGTAAGTATCAGTTCATAACATATGTGATCTCACTGATCTATAGCAAGCGCAGCTGCTGACCTGTCCAAGGTACGATGGTCAGGTTGCGCTAAAAATATCAAGTATCAAAATATAAACACTAAAAGTGACAGACTCGCTTTTTGAACATGAGATTCAATACTGTTGGTGTTTCGTGGAAATCCTCTGAGTAACCCTTCGGGGATTACAGGCGTGAATAATCTTCACGCCATATTACGCATTATACGTGTAGGTTTCTGTATATTGCTCTCGCTTGCTGTATAAGTAGCGAACGAAGCAATACAAGTACCTACACAAAGTTTTGAAATTTAATCTTCTGCTGCCATGTACATCAGGCACGTTGAAGTTGAATAAATACTTAGGAATGTAATTTGAAATTGCAATCGTGGTAAAATGGATTGGATACTGACTCTTAACTTATACTTTTTGTGATTCTTAATCTTATACGTACTTTTTACAGTGTAATATTAACCTACGATAACTAATCTAAATATCTTTGTAATAAATAATTATCGCCAACCGGGTGTTCGCCTATAACAGCTTGTCTTCCGAGAAAGATTTGCATTTGCTTCTGTCCCATGCTAATCGCATCTATTCCAGACCGGCTACTTTTTTGCGTCTTCTTCCCAATGTTTAGTCTGTCTTGGCTTCTTTTGCTATCTCTTGGATAGCATTCTGATATTATGTTTGTTCACTTCTCTTCTCTCTCCCTAAAATAATATGTCCTGACCTTTGTAAACTGTTACTATGTTTTGAATTTTGTTATGCTTTTTATGTCCTATAATCTAAGTCTGTCTCTTATTTATTTATTTATTATACACTTTATTGTACACCTGAATACAACAATTTTGTAAGTAAAGGAGATTACAATATTAAAGTACAATCGTCTCTACTCTTAACCCTAATCACCTTCTTTCTATTGGGTTCTGACAAACTTTAGTTTAGTTTATTAACTGTTCCGTTAGTGCCCTTGTTTAAATGCCGTATAATTGGTTTGGTAAAATGCATGTATGGAATACTTTCCTATTTTCTTTGATAGGCATTTCTTTGTTTTTCATGACTTCGCTCAGTGACCAAAATTGTTTCCAAGTATTGGCAACCCTTGTCTATTTATTTGTGCATGGTATTGTTTGTAGATATTAACTGTCCTAAGTATACGAGTTATATATCATTCCCTGTTTCCTTTAATTATATTGTTTGTGAAGAGTTGGTCATTATTTTGATTTTGGTGTTGTTCATTGACAGATCTACCTTGGCACTCTCGTCTGAGAGTGTTGTAGAATTTGTTCTTAAGTCCTAGGATTCTCAGTAAACAGGATTAGGTCGTCTGCAAAACGTAGATTTAGTTTTTCCCCATTTATGTTAAGTCCATTTTTATCCCATTCCAAGTGTCTGAATTATCGTCTCTAGGGCTGCTAAGAATAATTTTGGTATAGGGTTACCTTGGCATATGCCTGTTTTAATTGGAAATTCGTCACCTGTACTTTCCATTCGCAATTGTATTGTACTCTTTGAGTAAACGTTCTTGGATCCCCTGTTTTTCTAGTGCTTGCCAGATATATTAATATCCTAAGGAATAAAATGCTTTGTTGAAATCTACGAATCCTATGTAATATATTTTATTATATTCTTTATATTTTTGAAGAACTTGTCCTTAAGACGTGGATGAGATGTACATAGGTATAGTCGATTTGCTGTAGAAACCGGCTTTCTCTTTAGGTTGAGTTTCGTCATGTGTAAGAATAATTCTGAACAGTATTATTTTGGATAATACCCTAAAGATATTAAACATAAGGCTTATCGGCCTTTAGTCTACATTATCTCCTTTCTCTCCTTTCTTGTGTATTGAAATATTATTGTTGATTTCGTCCAGTCAATGGGAATACTTGCAGTTGTTAAGATTTCGTTGAATATTTATCTGTTAACCTGGGAGCAATCACTGTCATTGTAGTTTTAAGTATTTCGTTTGGTATTTGTTCCGATCCAGGTGCTTTGTCCAGTTTTTGTGTGTTAATTGCTCTCATCGTTTCTTCCTTTAATATTTTTGGTTTCGGCTACGTTGTCAACAAGCTGACAAGCTGTAAAATAAAATTAGGATTTCGTACCTTAATTATTATGGTACGAAATCCTATCTGTGGAAATTTTGAGTATCGCAGGTCTTTCATTTTTACGATTTCGATCTTTATTTTTCATATCTGCATCTACACTTTATTTTCGTTGAATTCAATTTTAAGACTAAGAACCTTCCTTGTTCTTCCTGTTTTTTCAATAGGTATAGGTGGTTATTTAATGTTTCTTGTTTTTTTAACGTTCTGTCTTTTCTCAGATGTTCATTAATATTTTTACTAATTTCCTAGATCTTTTGACGGATGTTCTTTATTTTTCTTCTCTTGTAAAAACTCTTTTATTTATCAACTATTTAGTTTTGATGGAAATAGTTTGCTTACTATTCGTATTTATTATTTTACTAGCTGTACCCGCGGCTTTGCCCACGTGACAATATTCGATTAAACTATGATAGTCACTTGAAATTAAAGAAAAGGAAAGATAGTTTTCAGAATTTGTATTAACAAAAACTTAAATAATATGAGATCTGTCCAATAAAATGCCTTGTCTTCCGCACGTATGGGAGTGAAAACAATCTACACGTTACTTGGATGGGTGATCGTTCTTTACTTGAGACCCCTGAAAGAGCACGGCAGGTCGCATTCACGACTATTTTAAACGAATAATCTATGATAGTGGTAATGGTTAGGCACTCAAAAAGACAAAACCGTGTCTTCAGCCTTCAGGTTTAAATATAACCAGTTTTTACTGCCACCGTGCACCGTTAAGACTACGCTTTCTCGCTATTTTGTGTGTTATTAAAGTTTACGAAACCTGATTCTCCGCTAAGAAACAATAGGAAAAAAATATTTAAAGTTTAATTATTTAAATCTATTGTATGAATATTGTCTACGAAATGGGTAATGAGTGCAGAGTCTGATGCCGACTGTCATAACAACGCCTTGATTACATCAACAATCTCATCTGATTGTAATTCTGTCCGGCGCTTCTTGGGCAGTGAGCTGTTACGAAAATTGCTGACTCATCTATCCACTACATCATGAGCGAATTCAATATGAACACTCTTGGCGACGCAACAGAAGAAGATTCAGCTGTTCTCCGGATTGCAAATGACTTTAGTCCTTCTTCTTTGTGTCAATGGTACTACGTCCCTAGGCTTGTATAATCTGCAAATTTTGCCACCTCTATGATGTTATTATTGGCAAAATAGAGGTAGCTCAATGTGCAGATATTGGGGCATATTGAGCAACACAGTAGCTGTGACATCGTTTGAAGGACAATACCACATCTCCACCCTACCGCTGTTTCCTCGATATAGCCCCACTTGCTCATTTGCTCATACTGCACTTGCATCTGCCTAATTGGGTCCAGAGTCGGTTAAATAACTTTCATGTGATCCAAGAGATGATCGTTGGATCGGATCGTATCTGGCAGAAAATTACTCACCGCGGGCTTGATTACTGGTGAAGAAAGTTTCTCCAACCACAATGTATTTGCAATGGGCATCGGCTGAACCACCCGATAGTGCCTCTCTAGTGTTCTAAGGAAACTGAGCTGACTTTTTAAAGGCTGTGCTGATAATTAAGCACTGAATTGACTTCTGAATATTGGATGTCTGGTGTTGGACTCCTTTTTGTGTTTTTGTACGCAACGTCTCTGCGAATTTGTAGAAGTGCTATGCTCACCGTAGGATACGGTATACTTACCCTTATTGAGAGTGATCGGTTTACGTCAGCCGGTGATAGTTCAACATGTGTCATTTAGCTGACCGAAACTTTTAGGTACCTACCTAGTTCTTTTTATTTGATTTTCATATAATGGTTTTTTCAAGTTAACGCTCTGTCCAGGGTGATTCCCAGGGGTATTGATGTGATTAATTTCGAACCCTACGGTGATTTCAGCCCTGATCCCACTCGAAAACTTAACGTCGACAAACTCTTCTTCGACAGACGCTGTTCCAACACTCCGAAATTACGCTACTCCTGAACCATGAGCAATAAAATCGGAAAAAAGTAAAAGCAAGAAAGAAAGAAAAAGAGTTTATAGCACAACATAAAATAAACGGAAAAGCAAAGAAAACACATATCAAATAAGTTGGGTTATTGTACTAAAGCATATAAAGCATATTGTCAGGAGGCAGTGATACTGGCCACCTGACGCTGGTTTTCAGCTGCAACCCACAAGTGCCATACCAGATGTCGTCATTAATATGCCTTACGCCTATAAGTATTTTGATAACCCTTAAATACTTACCTTTATTGAGAATATTTGAACATTACAAATTAAATTATTATATAGAACTCTGCCTTCAGGAGTCTGGATGCCGTATCAATAAAAAAATCGCTTTTAAAAATATTGGAAATTAAAAACTCGCCTATAAATTACTACTAATGCCATCTAGGTATAAACAGACGAATTAAAATATATAAGGCTAAAGAATAAATGGAAAAGTACGTTTAAAAAAATGCAAAATGATTTCTATTGTATATAAAATGTTAATCGGACCTATTAACTACAATCATCCAATATTTCAAATGGATTCGTCATATAGGTAGCGACTAATAATTGTACACAGACATATTGGTTTATTGCTCACCCCCCTTTGACAATAGCGTAATAATTTGTACCCTATATGTTGACCAGGCTATTAACGGATTTTACTTTTAAATTTCATGAAGATCTGTTCGGCGGTTTGGCCGTGAAGCTCGGACAGACAAACAGACAAACAGACAAACAGACAAAAATTCTAAAAACTATATTTTTGGCATCAGTGTCGAATATAGAGCACATGCCTTTTTTTTTTTCAAGATATATTTAATGTACAGTTTTCGCTTCGTTACGATTTTATTATAAGTATAGATTTTCATTAGAATGGAGAATATACTCATACAATATAACCATTACAAGCTCACATTATCGTTCCTTTACTAAATTAGCTCCATGGTTCCCTAATATCCCATTTTAGGGTGCTACATAAATAATAATAAAATTAAATCTTTCGAAATACTATTCAAGTGGTTATTAAGTATTGTTTTGACGTTGTTTTTTAAGTTTTTAATGTATTCACAAAACTTATTTATTTTGTATTGCGCCAACAATTTAAAGTTTTTTTTTATAAAGTAATCGTAGTTTTTCTAATCGGTATTAACTTGTTTTAAACAAAGTAATTCTTTTCATTCAACATTTTCCGTCGTTCATAATTCACGAAACTTTGCTAAAAAAATACTCCTAGTGGTTCCAACACTTGTTCAAACCGTTTTAAACTTATAAATATAGGTACATCTTCTAAGTCAAAGTCAAAGATTTTTATTTCAACTGGGCCTTTGCAGGCACTTTCAAAACGTCGTGTTTCTAGGTGCACGGTTCCAAGTGGGTTGGTCCTGGAGAAGATACCGACAAGAAACTCCATGGATACTCTTTTCATAAATCAAGTTTACAATAATATGAGGGGCCGCTTCCGCGGCCCTGGCTACAATTAGACCTGACTTAAAAATACTACCCCTGTAAATTACGTGCTTCATAAATGTCATTAGATATTATTAATATTTGCTAACTGAACACTTACTTACCTAATAAATTCACAAAGAACGTTGTTTATTACTTCTCTAAGCTTTACATAAGTGAGTTTAATACCTTTATTTGCAGTAGACCGTAATAATTTTACTACCTTTCTAAGTTTGACGTAAGTTAAAAAAAGTTAAACAATATTGCGTTCCGTTTGAGTAGACCGTTCCCCTTAACAGAGTTGCTTTTCCCTCAACAGACGACTATTAAATTAATTAACTATTTTTACAGGTAACAGAAAAATACCCGAAACCTCTTAGTACTAACTTCGAATCATGATCCTGAACAACGTTTGTTCTACAACTTTGACCAAAACTAAACAAGTTAGCCAAAAAAAATGGTTTTTGTGTGTAAAATTTATGTAAAAAACCACAGAATAGCTAATCGTTAGATACGTACAAAATTATCAAAGGATCTTTTCCTCTATTTTATTCCATTTTTCGGCCGTTTCAGTTAAAATATGCAAACTACTGAGTATTTTCACATTTATGTATGAAAAAATATAATTTAGAATTATGAAAAGTCGTAATACAGACGTTGTTCAGGGTCATAATACAAAGTTAGTGTTATCTAAGAGGTTTCGGGTATTTATTCAATTACCATTTCACGTTATTTTCTGTAACTTTTATTTTAGTATGCTTATTCATGGTTTATGCATAGTGATGGCATAGTAATGTAGTAAGTATTCATAGTAATTAGTCTATGGTGATGGCCAGAGATACAAAAATATACAATACCAAGACGACAACTTATACTTAGTCTATAAATTTATGGCGTCATTGAAAGCTATAGTCAGTTAAGATCGCATTTTGTATACGATAACCACAGTTTATTGATCCCGAGCCGAAGAAAATCATAATCCTCTGTCCTGACAGTCATCACGGGCTGTGAGCCAATCACAACCGGTGGACCGGACCCTAGCTTAGGATGTCCGCATCCCCAAGTAATTGGGTTACGAAGTTCAGATGGCACTCGCCCCGATTTAATACTGATATTCACGCCATTGTGAGAACTGCCGGTCTACGTATGTAATTGTGGAATTTCACTACCCGAGGTGGGTAGTGAAATTCCACAATTACATACGTCTTTTGGCTCAATCAAGGCAGCAATATCTTAGATCACCCAATGACTCACTGACCCATGGTCAGATCATGATCACCCACCATAATTGCTAAGATTAAATATTTTATCAACCAACTCAGCCTATGGCAGTAAAGTCACAGGTTAAGTGCTGTTTCATGAATTTCATTTATTTTTGTGAATTCGACGGCTCATAATATAAATTTCACCGCATACCTGTCAAGAGTGACGTAATGAGCAATCATCATAATCATAGACATCAGTTAGGTATACTTGGTTAGCTGGTTAATGTCCTTCAGTTAGGTTTCTATAATTTTCACAATAGATAAGGTAGTTAGTTTTAATTTGTAACAAATTATTTATTATCCTATTCTTTTCATCTCAGATTGAGTTGTAATCATTGCTTATGGTTTCATCAAAAGTCTGAAAAATTGGCTACGCCGCGACGGTTGCAACTGTAGATAAGTAATAAAAATAAATTAAATAAGTTCGTTTCACTACTTCTGGACACGCAATTATTTTACTGACAAAAACTGCATTTATTTTTTGCATTTTTTTGTTTCGTCTCAAGGATATCCGTTAATAACAGTTAATTGCAAACAACTACGAAAATATCTAAGTAGACACGCTGAATCTATGCAAACCAACCATACACAGACAATACTTATAGCAGCCAGACCTCATTATGTGGAACAGTTTTAAGTAACCATGCGAAGTATCCCTTCAATACACTTATTAACTAGATTAAGTTAGCCAAGGCGAGTATAACGACTGTTCCATGCGAAGCTAACTAATTGAGCAAAATACATGGAACGAATCTTCCACGAATAATGAAATATTAATTTTACGGTCCTACAAATATGGCATGTTGAGGCGAAACTTCAACCTAATTGGTGCGGCCGTGAGCCGACGTATAGACGAATCCTATTATATTTCACATCTCTTACTTACCCAAATAATTGAGAAGTGAATTTGTTTGTTTTCTATCTGTATGTTAATTTGGAAACTGTAAACATGTTAAAACAGAGCATCTTATGTCGCACACATACCATACCCAATTGTATTACACTACTGTGAGAGCATTGCTGTAGGTACAATGCGACAGTCCCATGATGACAATAAACGAATTATACAAAAAAAACAAAAATATTTCTTAATTCTTAAGATATAGTTTCTATGGACGCGGTAATGATACATTTATTCTTTTTGTGTAATTGATACAGGTTTACAAAATACATAGTTTGTAATTCTGTAGCACTGTATTTTAATTGTATGGAACAGTACCTATAGGTACAAATCGTATCAATACAATGCACACATGTTTAGCCATTGTCTGAGCGCTTCAAAAGAATTCAATTTTTAACAATTTGTAACTATCTTTGGTGAGGTAAAGACGTGCACAATGAAAAACTAGGTAAACACAACATTTTAAGACGTCCTGTCGTTTGCTAGTGTTTTTCTTATTGAGTTTTATAAGTTTGAAGTTATATTTCATTGGTTGAAACCATAGTACGTACTAATTTCTACACGTGAACATACCATAAGAAAAAGATTTCACAAACCAAATGGTCCTACCGATCCAATTAAATTACTCTTCAACTGCTCGTGTTCAGCTTCAGGTAGGCACTATACTATTGCGTCGAAAGGAATTCCATTATTTCCGTGAATTGAAGTGCATACTTCAACGTAATTTCATTTGAAAAAATCTCGCTAGCTTCATAGAACTAAGAATACATACCTATAATACATACAAACATCCTTGCATTATGTCGTAGCTCAACCTCCGCATTGAAACTAAAACAAAAGAAACAAAAAGAAAAATGTAACTTGTACCTACGCACGGTAAAATTGCTTATTGTTACAAAGTAAAACTGAAGACCCTGAGGTCAACGCTGTACGTTGTAGTATTTTTTAAATTTATTTACTACCTATTATTATAAGTCATATTAATTTAATCGTATCTTATTTTTGTATCATATACTCCGTTTGAAATAAGATTAGACACGTTTAACAAACCCTTTTACAGTGTATTCAACCGATTTTGACTTCTATTCCGTACGCATAAGGATGGCATTAAAAGCAAAAACGTATTTACGATAACAAAAGTTTACTGCAGCTGTAATTTGTCATGTCACCAACGTAATAGAAGTCAAAATCGGTTGAATAAAGTGTATATGGAGTTATTTAAATTTCTAATGTTATTTCGAACGGAGTATAGATACAAACAAATGCATTAATACAAGAATAACTTATGAGCTAAACTTATCTAATTCATTTATAAACTATAGTTATTTGTTATGCAAGGCTGCAAAGTTGTTATTTGGTGCGAGTGCTTGTATTGAATACCGAGCAAGGGAAGGACTCTAAGAATGATGATAAGAATGATGTTCAAAAATAGAGTCCTGAGCGTAGCGAGGGATTCAAAGGCACGAGACGCAAATAATTTTGCAGCCGTGCGAAACACACAACTTTTCATCTCACTAAAGCGTGGAAAATGATAGATGCGTAATTATATTTGAATTGTTTTTCTTCACCACTCTACACTTGTCCAGGGCCCCGCGTCTACTAACTCCTGCTATCTCACTCGTAGCAGAATGCTCTCGTCATTACAATTAACAGAAATTAGCAGACTTGGGGCCCAGGTCTGTGCTCTACACCATAGTTCGTCAAGTTCGAATTTCGAATAACATTTCCACGCCAGCGGATAAAATAGACATATGCGCTGATATTTCGAAAAATAAAGAAAGCCTTTCTGTGCTAGTGAGATATGAAACGTTCAGAAACGTGGTTCGTCCTTATAGTAGTAACAGTCTCTATCTGATCCGTCGGTACACTTTATTTTTATTTTTAATACCATTGAATTAACAATAACACTCCGTTTCAGTATTATTAAATCTTATACCTAAATAGATAATATATACTTAGTACACAACTTCGATAAATCAGGGAGCACAAGATGTCAGGAAATATTCTAATCCTGAAGTTATTGGACAATGGACATTGCTGTAATAATAAGACAGGTAATATGCGCTGGTAGAGTTGATAGAGAATACAAAAAGATCATCGAACCTCTAAGTTTACTGTTTAGGTAAGTGATAAAACAAGTATTTTTTAACAGTGATAGAGTTTTACAAAATAAGGTATGGTATGAATTTAGGTTATGCGGGTTCTTTATCAGAGGTATTAATACTCAGAACAGTAATATTGTTCTGAGTATGAATAGCATCGCTGAACTGGGCTGAATAAGTAGGCAGCTGGAACTTTTTATAAAAGAGTAAATCAACTTTTAATGATTGCCTACTTTTATCCCTTTGTGAAAGTATCAGCGTGGTATATAAAATATTATTAAGAAGACCACAACAAAAGAACAAAACCTTTTGCCCTGGAAGTCACGTGAGCGGAGTCACGGGAAAATTTCAATATCTATATAAAACACTTCGCCTTCATCATTTGTTTGGTGGTAGGTACCAACAAAGAAATGATGGAGGCGAAGTGTTTTTTAAAGATACTATTGTTTCATTAAACAAAAGCTCAGGTGAGCTTTTGTTTATAATGAAACAGTATTTGTTTTGTTTATCATAATTCAACAAGAATCAGCATCATATAATTCTTCTGTTGAAATAAATAATCATTTATTTCACATCAAGATAACATATCGCACACCTAGATTAACACTAACACAACTCCAAAAAAAGTAATTCTTCAGTAGACAAAAAAGCATATACTCAATTTCATGTTACTAAAGTTACGAAACAAAATAGCATTTTAGGATTTTTTGAGTTGTCTTAGTTTTGATCTAGGTGTGCGATATGTTTACGGATTCAACATAATATCTCAGAGTAAGCAATATAGTATATTCTTTTTGTACATTGCCTTAAGGCCATTACTTACAGGTGAAACATTCAAATGATTAGAATTCCTGAATTATTGTCGGTTTCACTAAAATCATAATTTCATAAAACCATGAAGCTTCGAAATGCCAAGCTACGTTCCAGTGCAACTATTGAACTAATTTCAATAATTATTCAATTCCAATCAGTTGTTTGCCAAGTAGTTACTAACTACAATATGGTGCAATGGTGCTCGAAAATACCTACTTGCGGAAACTGAAATGGTAGGTAACTATTTGGGAATACAACTTGTGAAACTATAATTTATTATTAAATAATAATATAATTTATTATTAAATAAATAAACGACGTGAAAAGTTTCATGCGGCCGCCGCGCCCTCGCTCGGGCTCTTTTGCCGATTTCACACAAGGGCAGAGCAACGAGGCAGAGTAGTGAGCAGAACAGTACCTACAGCTACTATTTAAACTCGCGTGCTGCAACAGAAGTACTGTCCCAGAGTACTTTTATATATGAGTACTGTCACGCGCGTTCACTACTCTGCCGCGCTGCCCAGGCCTTACGTGAAACCGGCATTATGTTTTTTAATGGCGACTGTGTACTCTATTTGCTAGATAGCCATATTCAAATTCCTCGCATTCACCAAACCCCGCGTCGGCCGCGAGAATACCGCGTTACCGCGTAAACGTAGTTACTAAAGAAATAAACTAACTAACTAGCTAAGTTTGTTATTCGTAGAGAGCGCAGCGCACAAAAAACACACGGCGACCGCGCGGAAAAATTTGTGTCAAATAAACACGCCTTAACAATGTACCCAATTTGGTTTAAAAAATTATAACTTTTCAGAACCTGACATTGTGTCGACAGCAATTTTATTTTTAATACCTAAAAAGTACATAATACGGCGTAAAAAAAAAATGCAATTTTTCTTTTTGTATTGTATAGGTACATTATACCATTTTAAGCTATTGATTTAAATAATATTGTTTTCCAAACAGTAGTTAATTTTTAATAAATTATTATCAATCTTTTGCTACTCATGACGTCACAGAGTAGTCTGATAATTTCGATGTCTTTTCCACACCAGCCAATATGTTTTTTGGTTGTTTTGCCACCAAACACAATAATTTGACATTTATGCTAACTAGCATACAAACAAACCATTTGGGCGTTTTATTACTGTGCTTTAGGTTTTATAGAATTAAAATCTTCAGACTATACTGTGAAGTCAACAGCAGCTAAATTTGATAATTTATTAAAAATTAATTACTGACTGGAAAACAAAAATATTGAAATTAGTTGCTTAAAATTTTCAAAAATATAGAACCAAAAAAGAACTTTACACACCGAATTCTTGAAATTCTGTATTGGTTTTATCTTTTTTAAGGACAATAGTTTTAACCTGAACCTGTTCGAAATACAATCCGAGATATTTAAATTTTCAGCTTACATAACAATTTTAATTTGCTACTGATACTTCAGATGCTTTCACACAGTTTTTTTAAGAGCCTTATCGTTTATTTACTTATTCCAATCTAAGGAATAAAAGTAATCAGTAGCCTTTCGAATTGCAAACGGCCATACCTATGAGGACTTAAAAATAATATTGTCGGTGTCGGTATTTTTTTTTACACTTTGCCTGTCACTATGATTTCTCCTGTATCGAAGGTACAGTTTAGAAACATACATCTCATATGCACACACACCAAGACCTGTAACAACTATCTGCAGATCATATAAATATTTGCTCCCTACGGGGACCGAACCCGCGGCACTTAGCGCAGAAAGCTAATCGCTTAGCCACTGCGCCAACCGTGTCGTTTTAATTCTTATAAAAAAGTTCCAGCTACCACTTATTCGGGCCCTGTTCAGGGATGCTATCACAGTATTTTGATGAAAGTGGCAAAATTACTAACATTTAAAACGCCTACAAAGCAAAATGCCTCAAATCAATATCTGTAAAGCGGTTTGCCTAATTTGCAATACGCAGAACACAGAAAAGAGGTTTCTCTTTCTGTGTTCTGTGGATGCTATTCATATCAAACGCATACTTTGAAAAACATAATCTAATATCATTGCTAATAAACTTGCTTGTTTCATCTAAAAGGTATTTAAAAGCTTAGAATTTCGATAATGTTTTTGTATTCTCTATCGATTCTACCAGGAATATGTATATTACAACATATCAATAACCTCAATATCCATAAAAATGGATCTAAGTATAATTATCATTTGTAGGGACATACTCGTAGTAGGTGCTGGTAATTACAATGGTGAAAATGGCCATTAGACATTGTAATAGATTGTTTTGAATCGACACTTCATCGTGTCATAGTAAAATTTTGAGAAACACAGCATTCTTTAACATGAAATAGAAGTTGTATGAAATAATTATTGTGGGCAAAACCGCAAAAAATGTATGTATTACAATATTATTTTCCTTGCACGTCATAGACTCGGATGTGAAAATATATGAAAATAGATATATGTACGTGAAACTTGCATAACCTACGTAAGTATAATTTACGTCATGACTCATTTTTCTTGTTTTAAAGAGGATAATATTAGATGTTTTGGAAATAAACTTTACCGATGATGATGTCACTTTTTTCTCAGTTTTTCCTTTACGTCATTTCTGTATTTTAGTTATTTAATTTCATTTAATATTTTATACATTACGCATTTTTCCGTGAACGCTGTTACATTTTGACATGCTACCAATCTCACAACCATTTCGGTCTATTTTAACTTTGGGACAAATGTGGAATCATATCTAGTATAACTTAGAAACCCAATTTGATTATTAACACAGTTAAAGAAAAGAAAGATTGAAGAAACCATTCACGAAAATCAAATTCGACGGAGTAATTCCACTATAATACATAGAATAGAAGAATATTATCTTTATTTCATGTAATCTCAATACAGGCATACATGAAATGTCGATACTCTAGGTGCGCGGTTCCAAATAGTAAGTCCTATGGAAAGGAACTGGCAAGAATCTCCATGGAAACTCTGTTTATTAGTACATTGTTGTGGTAAGATCTGCAAGAATAATGTAATTTAATGAATAAAAATAAGAATAGGATAACAATGATTTGCCTCAGAATAAGATTGCCCTGGCAGTTACGAGCTGACCAGTTTAAATTCGTTGACGAAAAAATTAATCCCCTTTAATATCAAATTAACGCTTTTCTATGTATAAAAACATGACTGTAATACTTTGAGTAGCTGTAATATAATTAAAATAATGATTAGCTCATAATTTTACTCTTAGGTGTTATTACTTTCCGCGAAATATAAAATTAATAACGAATGATATATACCGTCTATAAAACAGGCTGGTATTAAATTTCGTCTTACAGTTACTGCCGCTAGGTGATAACTGATAATCATGTTGATAGCACCCATGAGTTTATATGACTTCCCTGCTAATAATGCTCAGTTAACTCAACTAAAAATAAAACCAATATTGATCGCAATGATTATTTATAAAAATACTCTTCAAAATCTCCATATCCTTCTGCTAGTGCTCATCTTACACTTATTTACTAATATCATATATTATCTCTTTCAAATATGCTAATAAGTTTTCCCATTACCAGGCTGATTTCGAGTCAGATTGAATTCCTGGTGAAAATTGCACCATTACATAGACCAAAAATATTTATTTATGATCTTCTCAGATCAACAACAAAATGTATTCCAATTTTTGTTGCCTTCTTCTTGTTTGTTTGTCGTTTACAGTCACTTTTTAGTTATTTGGCGCTATAGAAACCTTTGAACCCCTTTTTATGCATACCTATTGCGCGCACGGAGGTGTGCAAAGCTAAAGTTTAGGTATATGGAGAAGGAGTGCAGAAAGCAATTTTTTTTATTTAATATTACGGTTGAATTTCGACCACTAGGCGACCTCTAGTTTAAATAACTGCCTTATAATTCAATATCGTTCATAAATACGCACACGTACACGTGTCGAGATGATGTTTAGTTGTAACTTACGCCTACGTCAGCTTTGCCTTACGTAATTAAAGTCTTCGTATCGTTGCAGGTGCTTATGGAGTACAGTTTTTATACGGAAACAATTGGCTTAGTATTTAAATAAAGCTAGTATTCACCCGTGACTTCGTCCACGTGGTAAGTGAAACTGTCCCCCTTAACTCCACGTCCAGGTGGAATTTTCAAAAATCCAAATTTACATCGTTTGGCCTAGGAGTTTAATATAAACCAACTGTCAGTCAGTTAATCTGCTTTTGATTTTATATTAAAAAATTGCTAACCAAGACTATTTTCGTTTTGACTGTTGCCGCAGGCATGATAATATTTTAAATATTATCATGACCGCCGCATGCCGCTTTGTAGAGCTTTTGACATGACGCTTCACATGTCCGCCCACTCACGAATAAAGGTTGCCACACACATATCGCCCTGGCAACAGGTCAGCATCGCCTCGCCTCATCATCTCACCGTCAACCAGCTGTCAACGCAACATAAGCACAGCAACGGAGTGGCTCAGCACCTCCGAGGTAAGTAACGGCGCGGCGCGGCACAGCGCTGGTTGGGGTATGACTTGACGTCAACGAACATACTTTCAATACTTCGGTACGGACGGTACACAAAATAAACAATAACTTTAACTTTTCTCTGAAACCACCATTATTTTTATATAATTATATGAGTCACCTTCGCCTCCTCTACATCACATTCAATGACATTATTATTATTATTCAATTTTCTTGTTGGATACTTATTAAAGATATTAGAATTATTTGCCACTGCCAAGCTAGGTGCATTGAAGAATTAAAGGCCCCGACTTCAGAAGCTGTTAAGTTTTTTAAGAAAATTATTTTATACTTTTTAGTTTTTTGAAGTCGGTTTTTACTTTTTTTTTTAAGTTTATTTTCTTTTTCTTTTTTGAGTGGCATAAACAATATATAAACATGCGATTACAGTAATCGCAAGTGATATGCTGTTATTCATTCAAGAGTTCCATTGTATATCTCCGAAATTCTTCATCAGATCTTCACCAAATTAAAATGGAACCACACGGGAAGCACCAGCTTTCAAATAAGTCGTTTTAGGGATTTTTGAACTTTTAATTGTTAAAAAAGATCTTCTACGGAATCAACTATGATAATAACTTAAATTTTAGTACAGTCGCGGCATAAATCATTTTTAAATTAGCTTCAAATGATTTAATCTGGGATTTTTCATAAAAAACGAAAAATCTAAATATCTCAAAAACTACTGAATTTCGGTAGAACATTTGGTGGCCTAGTTTGTTGCATTTAACCCTACTATGACATCCTGCAAGGGATACGTCGAGTTACCAGTAACCCTGTATAGACCATTATTTGTTTCATGGCATACAAAGAAATTGCAACCTTAGGGTGGTAGACCAATTCTTTGGCCGACTGTACATGTTTGACTCGATTTTGATGTTTTAAGCACATTTAATAACATGTATGTAAAAGATCGTTTAACATCAAGTAACGAAACACAGACATTAATTATACCTATTGTTCATGTGGCCTCATGTGGCCGGTTGCGACTAGAAAGGCTATACCTACCTCAATTTTCGCACTTCCAAATATTGTATTGAGTTGATACGTTGCTGACTTCTGTAAATCTTGTAACAATATAGGTACCTAATGTTAATAAGGTATTTGACTACGAAAATTAACTTATTTCACTGAATTAAGAAGAGAAAATAATTTATATTTGGTCCGGGCTATGAGCTGATAATTTACTAAATTCCAATGAGCTCATAAAGTATCTACTTGCTTATTTTTCTTAAAGCATTATTGATAGACAGTGTCGATGTATTGAGTACCTCACGCTTTAAACATTTAACTTATCTATAACTTTATTAGCTGATTAAAGGGCGTTCACTGAGAAAACGGTTTCCCATATAATTGTTCTTGTTAAACAGCTGATTTTGAGTTAATTTGTCGGTGAATTTGGGCCTAAAGAGGACAAGCCATGGCCGAATGGATATAATTTTTCAGTAATATTAACAAAATAGGTATATTAAGTAAGCATAAATAATATGTAATAAGTATAAGACTAAAACAAAAAGCAAAAAAAAAATTAAACTCGTAATTTTTTTATCAATATTTATAACTTGGGAGTTAGAATACAAAAAAGGTAATATTTTTTTATTCTCTTTTAAATAAATTTTGATATACCTACCTAATACTTACTTTAAAGGTGCAAAATTTATAAGACGAACAATACTGTACATAAACCACCAATGTTATATCTGGTAACACCTGTATTCTATGCAAATAAATATATCTTTATCTTTATCTTTAATACAGAATACTGTAAGGTAAGTTATCTTTCCTTGACCTTTTGCAATGTAAATCTTACTCTTATTACGTGATCCTTGCCAGAATGTCGAAGTATAAGTTCAGTCAGCCATGAATGAGTTTTATAACACCTAACGAATCTACAAATCCAGAATAATATACTTACTATCCTATTTTACTTTTAATGATTCAGAATTTCCGCTAATCACCCTAACTCTTTATCAGATTTTAATTTTCCAGCTGAAATGGTCTTAGATATACTAAAAGGGAACCTACTTAATTTAACTTTTAACTAATACGTTTTTATTATAAATATAAACCTGTAAGTATAATTTACCATAAAATTCGGAATAGTAAATGAAAAAACTCTGTTCATTATAAAATAATAACTTCGTTGTAATTTGAGAAACTTCTTTTAAACATTGGTACTAACCATAAACGTAGTAATAATAAGTTTATGGTACTAACGTAATTTTGTTACATTATACTCGTAATAGGTCCATGTTCGAGACTGTTAAAAGCAAATAATTTTAGAATATCTGCACATTCATAAATGTATTTTATTTTTATTCATTTAATCAAATAAATTCATTTTATTTGCATGAAATGTGGTAAATACAGGTACAGGTGTTACAATTAATTAAAATACTTCTTCAAATTTCACCATTTTTGGTATACAATTATTCAACATTAGGTATCTATTATGTTAACATGCGGATTATTTAACATGGTAAAGTTTTCTGCAAGACCAGATTACAGATAAGTTACAAAAAATATTAACATTTACTGTTCCTTTTACAGATTCGTGTTATAATTAGTTGTTTTTTTTTTATATCCAAATTAATGTCAAATCGTGAAAATACATCTATTATCTTAATGTTTATCAAATTAAACATTTCAAGAAATTGAAGATCATAATTATTTACTAATACTTAATTTAGTATGTCAGTACAATTGTTTATTATTAAATACCTCTACATATAGAAAATATGCTGTGTCAACCATTTTAATAATTCTTTTTTCATATGCATTAATGGCAATTCTCTAATATATTTCGATATTTTGTTAAAAACTTTTAAGCGCCTTACATAACTTCTTTCGGAATAAGGATGTCCTACATGCAGGCACTAGAAATCGTTTCGGATCGCTTTTCCCTATTATTGAATTATCACGAACGATACTAAATTGATTTTAACATTTCTTTACATACACAGATATTTCTAATATACTGGCCTACAATTGCAATTTACGGAGTGCATATACGAATTTATTCAATTTGGTGCTGACATATTTGATATACATTTTCCAAATGCAATGTTGATCTCACAGAACACAGAAAAGAGGTTTAAGAGGTTTAACTCTTTTCTGTGTTCTGTGGTTGATCTAAATGTAGTCCTAAAAATTTCGTGTCCTATCTTATTTAGGTTTTCGTCATGATATGAAATATTTATTATTTGAGGTATTGTATTATAATTAGAATATTGAATTCATTTAGTGTTTGAGACTTTCGGACACGCATTATTTGCTTGGTAGAACATTTATATATATAATAAATAACAATGGTCCGAGCACACTACCCTGGGCAAACCGAACGTATTTTATAAATTTTATGATCGGTATGGTGTTTGGTATTAATACAAAATTATTAATTACACGCGTGACTTAAATTCGATAACTGTAATGCCGGTTTTTTTATATAACTCGAGCCATGTATGTCATAGACTAGAGCTGAAATAAGATTAAGTTTAAAAGGAGAATTTTCCTGTAAAATTCTAAAAATAGGTAGCTAATTGAGAAAAAGTAAGTAATAAGTAATAAATTTATTCACAAACTTTTACAAAAATCGTATGAAAACCCTGACTTCTGAGCTAGGTAAAAACCTGTATTACAGAAGTCAGTGTCTCTCCCACTTTCTACTATACAAATTGTGAATGGAAAATATAAAAGAAAGAAAAAAAACATAATAAGATGAGATGAAATAAATCAAATAAGTGATGGGTTAGGTTTACTCATGTTGTGTTTATGCATGTAGATAACGTGTTTATGTGTACGTGTGTGGGGGTGTGTGTGAGGGTGTATGAGTGTGATGGATGTTAGGTGTTATGTAGGTGAGGTATGTGGTAGTAGGGAATATTAATTTGTGAGCAATAACATTTCTGTTTGGTCGTAGTTTAATTGAAGTAGCCAGTTCTTAATTTTCATTTTTGTTTCTCGAACAGTAAGAGGATGAATGTTTATTATTTTATTTATCTTATTGTATAAAGAGGATGACCTATAAGATTGCTGTCGTCTAGCCGTAGCCGTCCGACATCTGACAGGTAAGCATACATTAGTAATAACACGTTTTCTCTTATACACATTTACATCACAGGGAGTTTGCTTGTGTTTTTTTAATATAATTTGGGATATATATAATTGTCTAATTGTTAACAGTTCGCAATTTTCATACAATTGCTTAGTCGGATACCTGAAGGGTTTAAAAGTCATTATCTTCAATAATGACCTTTGAGCCCTTTCTAATTGCATCATGTGGGTTTTACAGGCACCACCCCAGACCCCTACACAATATCCAAGTATGGATTGAGCTAAAGCATAATTATATATTACGAAGAAGAGGAAATTCCGCGGTGTGCCTAAGTTTTTTGAAAACCCAGATTAGCTTCCTAGTGCGACCCGTAACAATACTTATATGGGGTTCCCAACTTAGCCTCTCATCCAAGATAACACCGAAGTATTTGACCTGTGTAACTTTATTAATAGAAATACAAGAACAGCTATTACTATTAGGATAATTACAAGAATGAACTTTAATATTAACGTTTTAAAGGTTGGTTTTGGAAAATGCAAATTGTATGAATGAAGTTTTAGATATATTGAGAGTAAGGAGATTGGCTCCAAGCCATTGGCCAAGTCGATGGAGGCCGTTCTCAGCAATGCGACGTACCTCATCCCAAGTCTCTCCATGGAATATTACGGCTGTATCATCAGCATACGTAAATATTTTACCGTTGCAAAGTGGTTGAAGACATAGGTCATTGATGTACACCAGGAAGAGACTTGGGCCGAGTATACTGCCCTGAGGAACGCCATAGACAACATTTGCATCAGAGCTAACATAACTATAAAAGCGTAGGTGTACAAAAGATTTCTACGTTATAAACGTCATCTTCAAAAATACCTAAATCCTTTTTTTTTATCTATGCGTTAAATCTATTATGCAAGTGCACCTGACGATGCGAAAACTCTATCCGGTACGGGAATAAAATCCAGTCAGTAAAGAAAAGAGGTGAACACTCGGGTTTAAATTCAATCGTCGTTCTAACTAAACTAGTTAAGAAAAACAAACTATCTTAAGTTCGAGCAGAGTTGTACTGGTACCTACTGGTATTTCCTGGCCCTGTACACAAGTACCTATTCAATGATTTGGAGAATACAAACTAGAAATTATAATTAATCTGCTACTCAATGCAATATTCCTAGAGAATTAAGTCTTGGGACGTAACTACAAACTACCAGACAAAATTTCATTTGTAGCATTAAATTCAAAGCACGTATGTTGAATGAAATCCTCTGAAATTAAAGGCCGTCCTGTTGTGGACGGTAAATAACAGACAGATTTCTCGTGGGGCCGGCTATAGCAGTAGTTGCAACTTAATCGAGAGTTGCGAGAAAGTTGAGAACATTAAAAAGAGTTTGTTGTGGTTGTGGCGTAACGTTAACACGTCTCGTAAATATCTTCCGTGATTGCCGCCGCTTTGCATTATCCAGATAAGTATATCGAGTCCTTGCATGCTTGCATTGTCGCCTTTATTATTACTGCACTAATATTATATACCCAAAGTACCTACCGCTCATATTGTGATGTATTAATATTGTGTGTAATAACTTAATATCATAGAAATAGCTGTAAGATATCTACGTGTTTTAGACCCATGTTTATTGAACATGATGATGTAGGGTACACTTACGCAGAACAGATTTCTAGTTTAAGACATTTTTTATTTACTTATTTATTTTAGGTCACTTTGGAACATCTAAGGTCATTAACGATCACGACGGACAAACAATAGATACAATACGATAGGTTATAAGTACGAGGTTATAAATATAAAAACCTTTTCAAAAAAAATAAAGTTCGTTTATCTCCATCTTGACGTGACCTCTCCGCTCGATTAAGGTCCGATTAAAATTCCGAACTAAAGGTATATTACATATCCGTTTTCCAGTACTATACGCCGTGCATTCGACTAGAAGATGTTACACAGTCATTTCTCATGAGAATAAGTATCACATTCATTGTATGAGAAACACAAGATTGACTAAACATATAAATTATTGTAGGTACATTGAAAATTATATTAAATAGAGAGATAAGTAAATTTGAGTAAGTTTATATTCAAAACATTGCATATAACTAAAGTATTGAGCAGCGAGAGTGCAATGGTTTTATTACGTGTCGAAAATCCAAAGAGATCAATGATTAAAAAAACTCTTAACAATAGGTACTGTAAAAAATCCCGTAGTTTTATTCAATTCCTAGGCATTGCCTTCTCAGCGATTTCAATGTTACGTTTGCCCAGATCGAAGCGATCGGAATCCAATCTCGATATTGTGTAGTAACCCGCTGATGAGTGTGGACTGAAAATTATTTTGGTGGTTCGGCGCCTGGCAACGTTTCAATCGGACGGGCGCAGATAGTTTCGTGGCGTGTCGTCTACGTGTTCGATCCGAACTTCACCGCTACCGCCACACTCAGGCGACATACTTACTTAAAATAATATTAGCGATTGTGAAACGCCGACAGTGAAATGTTTTGTTTATAGAAGATAAATCTAAATGCGCCATCATGCTATTTCAAACTAGCTGTATTGAAATTTATAGATGTTTACGTAACAACCAGGTATTGGCTGCTTCTGGTAAATGCAGTAGCAAGGTCATGATACCGCGTAATGGTTGTAATTTGGTCATTGATGATTAGAAATCGTAAACTGAATTTGTTCTCTGGTATCGAATCCATTGGAGTTAAATGATGACTCCTAAAATATTGTTCTTTGTCTACATTAATTCATAATAATAATAACACGCATCGGTCTTTGTTGATCATACACATATTTCGTTTGATCATACACTTTTTTTGTGCATATAATATAGAATAGAATAGAATAGAATATAGATCTTTATTTCATGTAAACCAAATACAGGCACTTATAAAATGTCGAGACTCTAGGCGCGCGGTTTCAGATATTAAGTCCTATGGAGAAGAACCAGCCAGAAACTCCAAGGAAACTCTTTTAAAATAATAGATTACAATCTTAATTTGTACAATGTTGTGGTAAGAGCTGCGAGAATATGTGAATAAAAATAAATTAGAAAAGGATAATAATAATAATTTGCCTTCATTAAGAATGCCATGGTAGTTACAAGCTGACCAGGCCCGACAGACGGCGACCGTTCACGAGCAAGACTCAATGCTCGTGAACGGGTCAGTATCGCTAAGCTCAACCATAATAAAGGGAACTCAAAGACTCGACACACAACGCCACCATCAGCGAGACATTTAAATGAGCATGACTCATCAACTCATGTACCAAACAACAGGCAGGTATTTAGTATATATATTATAACATTATTATTTACATCATGCTCACATTTTACAGGTTAATACTTTACAATATCGCTTCCTATTCTTATAACGTGGTAACGCGGCAAGTGTGATGGCACCTTTTGCTCTGAGGCTACATAATAGTTATAGTCATAGTTGACGAAACATTATGTTGTTATTTCCACTCCTGTTGGCATTAATTTGAGTAATACCACAGTAAATATTTTACCATTATGAATAAATGTATAATATTCATAATTATTTATTTTTTATATAAACTAAATAATTCTTATCAATAGTGTAAAAAAGGAAGCTGAAGAAATAAAAGAAAAATCTTTGAGGTATAAACCTCTATTGAATAAAAACTGATTACCCACGCCAAGAACAACATCAACATCGTATTTATTAGGTACAGATAAGAAGGTATAAAAATATCAAAGATCTTTCCAATTATTCTCACAGCAGTGATTCCTTTTGAAGTTTAATTCTCATTTATATTAGCTGTTCAAGTAGAAAAATGTATAATAATCTCGATTTGTGCACGGAGCCGGACGACGCGATGGGTAAATAGGTACGGTCGCCACAATAGCGACCGCTTCCGGCAGCATAATAGTAATAACGAATGAAATGCGCCAGCACAGACGTGGGACTAATCAGTAATCATAGACGTTACATGCATATTATTAGCTTATCTAATATTTTACGGTACATAAATATATATACATTAATATGTGAAGAGAAAACTTTGTACCTACCCCTTTTTAAGCATATTCCGCGCACGGAGGGGTGTGAGATTTGGCATTGTTAAAGTTTATATGAAGAAGGAGTGCAGAAAGCTTACGGTCGAATTTCTACCACTGGTCGACCACTAGTAATTAGTTAATACACATGGTCACACTTTTATTGACATACTAGCTTCTGCCAGCGGCTTCGCCCGCGGGATATCTTTATAAATTATAGCCTATGTTACTCAGTGATAATATAGCATTCTGTCGGTGAAAGAATTCTTAAAATCGTCCAGCCTTTTTTTAATTTATCCATTGGAAACACACAATCAAATCTTATCTCTTTATAATATTAGTATAGAATAAAGAAATTATGGTACTTAAATAAAATTTGATAAGATTTTTGTAGCATAGAGTTAGATTACGTAGCACAGACACGTTATCCGTGGCCCATGGGTCATCACTCACCAACTACCCTTCGTTGAATCTATAATACGAATGACAGGCTGATCAGACGACTGTTCAATATTACTGCGTAGGTACGTGTGTAGTGATGTAATATTTGCGTTGCGTTACATTTATGAAGAAAGCCTTTAGTGTAGCCCCTCTACCCCTCCTTTGAAGAGTGACCCTCTTCAAAGGAGGGGTAGAGGGGCTACACTACGGTAGGGCGAGGGACTGTCCAGCTGATGACTGCAATGACTCAGTAGACAAAAATAAGGTAGACGAAACGTACTGGACCAAGAAAATTGGAAAAGTTATAAGAATTTTCAATTTAAATTATTGGTAAAGCGATACGATTCACTGTAGGTAGCTGTAAATTACACATGGGCCTTCTGTGACGAATATATTTATACATTCGAAACATATTCCATAAGTTTGATCTGTCTCCTCATTTGCTGATCGCCACGAAGCGCATGTAAATCTCAAGCCTGCACAACGTACCATTTGAATTGTAAATGCAAATTAAGGCTTTACTTCCTTTACCCTGTGGATTTTGATTCAGGGCCTTGCACCGTGTAATAGATACTGTAGAAGTTGTGAAATAAGGCAATTTATATATTTTTTAATTAATTATTATTTAACAATAGGCACTATGAGT
The DNA here is from genome assembly GCA_932294325.1 of Allophyes oxyacanthae. Lineage (NCBI taxonomy): Eukaryota > Metazoa > Arthropoda > Insecta > Lepidoptera > Noctuidae > Allophyes > Allophyes oxyacanthae. The sequence goes on from OW028617.1 coordinate 9,200,289, forward strand.
TAGGTACTGGAATTACCTATAGTACCTTAAAACAGGAAAGATGTACGTATTATGTTATGATTGGCGTTTTTCTAATTGTACCATCTTGACAAAATATGCAATTTTTATGATATCTACTTTATACTGTTATAGTATCGTTAGTTTATTTATATATCGTCCCTGTGTGTAAGGTCTTATGCTTCCGTCTATCGGATTAAATTCGCAGTGTTGCATTAACGAACGATATATCGCACCTGTGTTAGAATGTTTACGTTTCCTTTTCAGTGCAAACCAGGCTGTTGATTATTTTAGTTTCCGATTTATAATTTGCGTCCACTGCTCAATACGAGCCCTTAATTCTAACCTAATAATCGGCTACAATGAAAAATTGAAGGACAATAAATTGCCATAATCATCATAGATTCGTGATCGCAGTATATTGCTATTAGCGCTGAGGAGAATGCTGCTGCCCATTCTCTCGCCATAACATCAGTTATCCTTCAGATTCCCGCAATGCATAAGTCCGTCTTCCTAAGCCCAGACTTTTGGCAGGCAGGTGGGCACCAGTTTTGTTCCGCCACTACAGGGATTGGACCGAAGCGAAATTCCCAAGTTTAGTTTAGTTTAACATTTTTTTACTGTATTAATCAATTTTACTTTGTTAATACTTTATTTGGTGTTATGTTTTTATACAAATATGTAGGTATATATCTATAGGCCTCAGCTGCCTTTCAGAACGCCCACGGGCAGTGAGGGGGTTGCCTCCTCACGTTCGGAAACAACATGGCGTACCAAACTATTATAATAAAATAACAATAGAGAGGCATCGTAAACACATAATATAACCTTTGGCGCACTTGTCTTAGGAAGCATTTAACGCCCCCATACATATTGTGATTCATACATCGAACATCCATTTCCAGGCTATATGCGGTTGACATACAGTGTGCTTCACATAAAATAGCATCTGCGATGTAGGTACGCTTCGGTTTCCACGTGATGCATTTTGTTTTTAAAATAATAATATAAAAGTATTCTTGTGTTAGCTTCGTTTTAAAAGTGTTATACTTTAACCAAGCATACTTTTCATTTTTAGCTTCTTCTGTAAATATCAAGCAATTTACAGATAAGTACGGCGTGTTGCCCTTAGGTACTTTTTATACTAAAATCTAGAAAGGGACGAAATTTGAGATTCTTTTAACGCTGGAAAACTAGATTATGCAAACAGTGAACTGAGGTTTACCTTTTCTTTTATAAAAACTTATCAATATATAATTTTTCTGTTAACATCCAACCGAAAAAAGCTTTTCTTAATAATGAGTAGATATAATAAACCTCTTCCGCGTTTTACCCTTTCCGACTAACTTTATGCGAATAAATATAAATTCGTAATAGATATATAATCATAGAATTTGAGAGGAAGATACCTATATCCAGTAGTATATAATTATATAGGCGGCGATAGAATGAGTTTTATTATGTTCTAAATATTTTTTTGGTCTTTGAATCTAAACTGTAGATTTGAAGGGTTGGCGTTTCAGTTTCCAACTATTTTGTTAGTAATTAATAGTTTATTAATTTTTATGTTAAAAACACAAAACAATAAAATTAAGTACCTAGTAAATTTTTCAAGTAATATAAATCATGGTTAAGGGTGTACCAAAATAATACAGAATGAATCCCTATAACAAGTTGTTTTTCTCCGTAAAAGACTATTGTACGCATTTGCACCGTCTGCGTTACAGACGCTGTATTCAAAGTATCAGAAAACTTTTCCAAAGTCCCAATTGTTATAAATGTCTGACGCTTTCCCTATAATCACGTACCTACGCCAATGTAATGAAAATCAATGTCAACTACAATCAAATTTGATAATCATGATTATGGTACCATCTGGTTACAATTTACAACACATATATAACGTGGGTTATACACCAAATTAAAATTAAAATTAAAATTGAAGTGTCTGTTTGTAATGTCAAAATAACAGCTTTTTACTAAATTCATATGAAAATATACACGGTACTTATAACAAAAATAAAATAATTTTTAAAGGACATTTCTCGCCGCCCGTACTTTTCTATCCTATGCACTTAAGGAACTTTAAACTACTCGAGATGCTTCATAAATCAATACTATCCTATTGAAACCGAATTGGAATTACGGACTCTTTAATGTTATATTTAATTAATATTATGAGTTTAGTAATTTGATATTTTTTATGCGGAAATAGTAGTTCACAGAAATGATCCAATTTTTGGTAACGGTCGTATAACAGCTAAAAACTACAATTTAATCGAAGAAAAAATAATCTCATGTATTTTTAAATTCATTAGAAACACTATACCTAAACCATTTTCAATCTTTTAATTTTATTGGCCAAACAATTAACAAGATCACAAAATAAAAACAATCAAGAAGATACAAGAAAATACCACAAGTCTCGACGAGAGCAATCATATTTGATTCATCTGTCAAAGTGTCAAATCAATGGAGATGCAGAGATCTGCAGCATAGAAATAATAAGTACTTCTTCTGCAGTGTTGCCAGACCACACTGTTGAACAGTGTCAAAAAATGGAAATACTATGACGCCGGAATAAAAGACTATTTATTGTAGTGTAAGTCACATGCTTATCGATTCATAGAACGATTAGAGCAATTTCCTTTTTGTGTATCTGTCTGTCTGTTCCAATTAATCTCCGAAATAGCTGGACTGATTTTGACGAAACTTTCACTGACAGATAGCTGACGTTATAAGGAGTAACTTACTTTTTATTTTGTTAAATTCCACGCGTACCTACTATTTCGCGGTCACAGCTAGTGTCTCATATACTTAAAGACTAGGAATTAAATTGCGTAATAAGTGTATTTTCTTACTATATCCTTTTCATACTGAGTTAGTTTCGTGAATAGTGAGCTGCTACTTCTATTCTTGTCTCCGACGGGTAAATTCTTAACATATCTATGATGTCGTCTTATGTTTAATTTGAACCTTTTTTTTTCTCTCATCGCCGTGCAAATCATACTTTAAGCCCATCAAAGCACACGTAATATAATAGGTATATGTCGTAGTTACTCCATCAATATTGTGCGATCCATCTCCCGGATATAAACGGATGTAAAGTCAGCCTATTATAGACCCATTGCGATTTCTGCGTATTTATAGGCTCCTTTTTATTCAAATCATTAATTATTAATACACATATTAAAAGGAATTATAACGCATTCGTAACAACAAATCTAAGGCGCCACATACGTTATGCCTGCTGCCCACAGAACATAGAACTGCTGCCTGTCTGTTTACACAGACTCTACACTCTACAGTTAGATTAATCACGAATTTCGAATGTACAGCAAGCAACATTTGTGATCGTTCGTAGATCTTAACTGTTTCATACCGTAATACATATTTGATGCTCATTGTAAGTATTCTTGAATTTATCACTTCTTGTCCGTGTGTGTGCCACTTCAATCAAGTTGTGTGACAGTTAGCAGTCGGCTTTGCATATTTTGAACTGTTTATCACGAGTTCAAGAAAGCGTCTATTTGACTTTACACAAACTTCTATTCTTATAGCGCATAACAAGTATCGTTTTGCTAATCTATACTCTGGACTTCTCTTCTTTAATTTACTTCTATGAGTCACTATCAAAGTTTCTGGTTTCAAAGTGAAAAACTAAATGGAATAACGATCTTCTTCTGTAGAACTGTCACATAGATATTGCTCATTGCCCCAATGGAAAGATTAGCCATACCCAAACCTTATGATACTCTTCGGCCTGAGCTTCAGCTCATACATAGTTTTCTATACATAAGTTTAAAATATCTATATATTTTATTTATATTAATTATAATATAATTAAAAAATTTAATATTTTTTTTCTAACGAATTATACAAATAGTACCTATAATTAATAAATTTTACATTTTTCCACAACACAAGCACCTCCCTGTGAAATATGGTGACTTTAACATAATGCCTTTTTCATTTTGAATAACATAAATGAGTAGCTGTATCGTTTTCCACACCCAATTAGGGCCCATCCACACTCGATACTTTTAGCAGCAGAATCGCGCGTTTTCGCGTTCGTTATCCACTTTTTGTAAGCAAACGGCAGCCGTCAAACACGAAATCCCGCGATTCTGCTGCTAAAAGTATTGAGTGTGAACGAAAGCTTAGATAAATGTTTGACGCAAAAGTAAATGCAAGCGCTGTACAATTTATTATTTGAGCCTAGTCTGAGAACCTATCATAAAAGGTATTTACACTTTTATCTCTAGAGGTTTTCCTGAGTGCCTTTCTTGAACCAGTTGCAGTGGACGCACTAGATAATAATAAACAACTAACATTTAACGGATGCTTGGCTGGCAGCGACAATAGCTGCGTAGGCAGATCACGAGAGAGCATTCAACGTAGGTACCTACGTACAGTCATCAACAACAATATGACTAAGACACTTGGTGAAATTCTATTCATTTTCTTCTAATGTTTCAATTAAAATTATAAAATAGGTATTTCATAAACCCAATATTTGTATATCGCTGGCTGATGTTATGTGTACAATATTTCAAGATACTAATAACTCCTGATAAAATTCACTGTTGAATTTCGTATACATATCTTTTGTAATGACTGCGCTCAGTGGTTACTCGAGAAAGATTTAAAATATACATATCCTATGTAATGAAATATAATTTCGCGTATAATTGACTTAGGGGTTTTTAAATGACTATTTGTTTTTTGAATATTGGTAGGTACAAGAGACACATTTATATTTTTTTAGGTCACAATTTACATGGCGTCGCTTTGGTAGTGAAGAGAGTCAACCCACACATAACAAGTTACAAGATAATGAGCGATTAAGTAAAGAGGTTAAACAAAAAATAAAAATTAGTTACAACTTCTAAACCGTAAGTCAGAGAAAGACATCACATTAGCAAAACACGCTTCTTATCTTTTAATTTGGCAGTTAGCTAGAGCTAAGAATCCGATTTTTACAGTAGTGAATAGATTCACTACCGTATAAATCAGATTCTTTTGATGCTATTATGTATTTATTTTATTTTGATCGTGGCTTGACTCTCTTCTCCACCAAAGCGACGATGAATAAACAAACATCTGAAGGTCGTACTTTTTGTAATCAACATTCAGAAGTTCAAATTCCGAATAATCATAAATAAAGTCTCGAAATAGCGCGAGTGTTGAAAATCATTGAACCCGTGGAAGTAACACTTTTATAGACACATTTTCTTTCGTATATAAAAGTTTCTCCTTCGTCACAAATATAGGTACAATCTAACTGAGAAGATTTAATGTTCCGATCTTTTGCCAAAAAACATTCCACTCTGGAGCATTCAGAGTAGGTATCTGATTTTACAATCTAGGCGAAAATGTAGTAATAAATAATAATGCGCATGTGTTTAATTTTGGCGCATGCGTGTATGCGCCTGCGCGGGCGGCTCGTCGGCCTACAGTGAGAGATCGCGCTCGCTACGCGCCGCCCGCCTAAAGTCCGTCCAAAACCCATGCGCCCGCGCCTCGCCGCACAAACGAAAACACTACTTCTGCATTAATTAAAGATTTCAAATAAACGTACGTGAAAATTTAATTATCGTTAAATTCATTCCAAGCAAAGAATATTTTTCTGGCAGTTACTTTTTTCGTGTTTAGTTAAAGTGATATTTATCGCCAATTTCAGGAAATATGTGCTATAATTTGGTGTTTGTGTTTATGGGTATAATTATTAGGAAATCCATTTCTAATTAGGCCCATGTTCAACGACAATTTATTATTTATTTATTGGATGTTTAAAATGAAATCGACCGATTACCCATACATAAATTCATGTTTAAACGGCTGATTTTGCTCTAATCGTCTGTTATGTTGTCGGTGAACTTGGGCCTTAATTAATTTAAACCAATAATACGAATATTAATAATGTATCTAATATGCGTGATATTTTTGTAATATAAAATTATGTAAAGGTACAGTAAATATCTATGAATTTTAACGTAACTATTATTATTCATTATAATTATTATGTGGAGTACCAATAAATATTTCGGGGACTGTCGTTTGAATACTTACACTCATTACGGTACACACTAATTCAACAGGGAACAGAATTAACAATTTGTCAATCGTACTGTTTCATGTATCATCATACATCCAAGCATCGATGGTCGCATCCGAATTTTGTAATGTGATTGAACCTTTTAAATAGCGATAACGAAAAGGTGGAAATCTTTTTAAATTCTAATATAATATTTTTATTATACATAATAATATAAGCACGTTTCTCGTAGACGTTGTACACTAATTGTGTAGAGTGGAAAAAAATGTGGCAATAAAGCTTTTGGAGACCAGGAACAAAGAATTTCCACAAACGGAATTGAAACAATAAGTAAGCCTCCTGGTTGACTTCCTTTTATGAAACACTTTTAAAAGGAAACAACAATGTGCCTATTTGTTGGAAAAAATTTGCTTACAAAACTTTTCAAAAGTAGGTACGGTCGGCATAAAAGTTACAATAACTACAGTCATAAAATAAATATATTTTGAATTAGTAAATGTACCTGTGTATGTATTTTTTTTCTACCTATATATTTCTCAATATCTGTTCACTAATATCAAAAACGGGTATCAACCCGTTCAAGATATATTTATGAATTGGACGTAGGCCAATATTTTGGATCAGTTATCGATATTTATTTCTAGTCAATATTGGTGTTGATTAAAAAACTAAATGTGTGCTGGGGCACATAGTAGAAGTGAAAATTCAACGGATATATCGTCTACCCCCTCTACGCGGCCGTAACGCTTTTTCGTGACAGAAAAATCCTAATACCGGGGCTTCTATATAGAAGTTTCACGTCAAAAATGTACTCAGTATGTACCTAAATATGTAAACCGTGGACGGTAAACATTAAAAAAACACAGGGTATACGTTAAATATTGATAGACTATACTTCACTTTTAATATTCACATTTTCATTCAAAAATAAGTAAATTGCCACAAACTTATCTGACCCGTCAGGGCGTCGCTGCCGTCGCTTTTACCAATCTCATCTCCCTACAAACATGACATTTTGATGACATTTTTGTTCCGTAGCGACGTTAGTTCCAATTTTGGTCACCGGGTCAGATAAGTTTGTGGCACTATACACGATTTTAAGGTCAGGTAAAGAATAACAGGTAATAAAAAAAAGTAAATAAATCATTTTAAGAAATAAGGCTTTACTGGAATGAGGGGGTACTATCCATATTTCAGTTTTTTGTAGCTATTGCTACCACAGTGACTAACACATTAGATCCATTGTTGTCTGTTATATAAAGATTATTATTACGTCCACCGTCCATAGTGCACAGAATCTCAATGCTGTAGAGTGTGTGAACCTAAATAATTAATGTTACCATATCAATGAAATTGCAAATAAAACCCTTCCCGATTTAAATTGGTACCCAGTTTAGTGTGGGCGCAGTAAAAAAACGGTCACAATCATGTGAATTACAGTCACATTTTGATCAGATTTTAAATTGATGACGCCTACGCGATGTCTATCAAAAATCATATAAATCTGGCACAGGCACGTTTTAGGTCGTCACAGTGACCGTTCGCTTAAAAATAAACGCGAGTCCGCCGGCCCCGGCCGGTCGCAACGCACTCCACCGAGATTCGCGACATTTACATCGGCTGCACTTTCTATTTGTGACACCTTACCGGGGCTGCTTGCAGACACACCTTTGTGTATTGATTCGCATTAAGTGTAAACATTACCTACTAATTCTTCTTGAATTGCAGACTTTGAAGCCTTTTAGGTTAGGTAATCGTGCAACATGCATAGGGCGAATAGCTTCAAAGAATCAGTTTTTGTAATTTACTTGTAATTGTCAGTAAATTAATGACAGATTAGGTACCGTTTTTAGAAGACTTTCAATCTACACTTGGACTCTAGATTTAGTAGTCAATCGCTAGAGTTGAAATAGTAAAAGTTTACTGTTGTGTATGCAGCGGCAGGCGTAGGTGTGAGCTGGTCAAGTAGCCATGGTTGCCGGTGACGTGAGCCGGCGCGCCTCCATCACGGCGCCGTCGATGCACCGACGACCTTCAGCGAGACGCGGCTCACTCATCAAAGGCTCTCAGACTACGTCACAGGTAAATTTTCCTACCTAGGTACTTCATGTATGCATGCGGTTAACTGAAGATTTCAGGACCGATCTTGATGATTGTAATAAATATGTTGGTCAATGAACTCAACTTTTTATGATGTCCCGTAAAATGGAAAAGTCAGTAAAGCTTTTTAATACTGATTAAACCTCTAGCTTAGTGTTGACATAACATTACGGATGGTTACGTTATTTTACTTTGGAACCTACGCTGTAACTTTATTCGCGTTATAAGGCACCTAAAATAACATAATCTGCCGTATGGTCACATAGGAACTATATAGTTATTCCATAGTGAATTTTTCATACTAATAAGATAATGCGGTTTTGGGTGAGCTAAATAAATAAAACATTCGTTTTATAATATAAGTAGTAAAAGAGAATTCTTACAGAAGAGAATTTATATAAAATAGGATACTTATCAGAATTTTATAGTAATTATCTTTTATTTCAGGCAATACAATTGTGGTCAAATACATAGTTCAGTTTAGTTAGCACACACATTACTTTATAATTTCCAAATAGTCCTTAAAGTTTGTAGAATATTAAATTAGAATTCATTCATGTATTTAATAAATTAAATAATATTTAAGCAACTATGAAGTGATATGATTTTATCTTTGTATCATTTCTTGTAAAATACCTTTCTACTAATAAACGCTGAATAAATGTATATCAAGCTTGTACATAAAAATATATGCCTTTATTCGTGCGTGACATAACTTTATAAACCGTTTATTAGTAAGGATATTAATATTAAAAAAATACACCAATTACACTCAGGAGCAATGAATCCGGGTCACCAAATAAACCTTAATATCTCAGAAACTAAGAATGTTAGCTTTTTCAAATAAAAAGTATTTTATAGACTATAGCTTCTGCCAGCGGCTTCGCCCGCGTGATATCTTTATAAATTATTGCCTATGTTACTCACTGATAATGAAGCATTCAGCTGGTGAAAGAATTTTTAAAATAGGTCCTGTAGTTTTTGAGTTTATCAAATTATTTATTTTTTACAAACAAACAAACATGCAAAAAATCAAATCTTTTCTCTTTATAATATTAGTTTAGGTTTAATATTACTCAAATAAAATTAATAAAACTTCTACTTTTACTTATTATAAATACATAAATTAAAAATGGATAAATTTTATCTCAATTTTTTTTTAATATCTATATTGTTTGTAGATATAAATCATTTTCTCACATTTCAATACTTTGTATCATCTCCGTGTGTTGTCAATTCAGAGGTCATGCAATTTGGCATACGGCACGAAGTTTCTAAGGCGTTGTTGGATAATATTCTCGAATTCCTCTATCAATGCAATTTTCAGCTCTCGAAGCGTATTATTTGAGAAGTTTTAAATACTCTTTATGTTTCTTTGAATAAGCTATCACTCTAGTTTCCGAGATAATAAGGTTTGTTATTTTAGTGACCCGGATTCAATACTCCCGAGTGTAAAACGTAACATATTTTACGTATATTATACCTACCTATTAGACGAGGGCCAATAATTTTTGAAACAAAAAAATTCTTAGCCGTATGTGGATGATCGGATAATTTTGGGTATATTATAAGTAAATTATGAAAAATCAAGACGACTGAGTAAAAGTTGCGGAGTAATTGATGGTGAGAAGTAAATATGCGTTTTGAGGGTTGGATATTGGTTTGTTACGACTTGTGACTGACAAATGCATCCTATCGAAAAAAGTTGAATGTAAAAGTAGTAGATAATTAAAAAATCTAAAACTTTTGTATTAATCATTTTTCAACATAACCTCAAAATTATCGAGACAAACGCTAAAAACTATTTATTTCGTTTTCAATTTTTATCTATTTATATTTATTTATCTCTCGCATAAATGTTAATTTTTATGAAACTTGTTAGAAATGTTCTTTTTGGTATTTTAAATATGCTGTAATTTTTTCGAAGCTTAGTATTTATTTTTCGATTTTATATGATTTTAAATTATAAGAAAGCCTAATTTTAAATCGAAAAAGTTGGTTAGCAAATTTGAAATTTTTAACTTCATCTGTTCTCATTTTCCTCGTTGAAACCTCGACTTTAAGATAGTATGACAAAAAAATTTGCTCGTATGGAAAAATATCATTGAAAATGCTCAAAAATCTTTATTATCTTTTTAATAGGCATGAAACCATAAAATAAATTGACAAAATCAAAAAATTTCGGGCAATTTGTATAAAACTTTTATATTTCATATCTAATTGTTTATTTTAAAAGACATTTAAATCTTGATTGTGTAAATACCTCTACCTATATTTATTTGTGTAGGTAATTGTTATGTATTGATCATATAATTGACTACTCAAGAATTAGCAATATTTTCATATATCTGTGATTTATTCATTGAATCAAAAGAGATAAACGAAAATCTTTTCTTTTCGTTTTAATTTTCATCAGTATAAATGATTATTTGCAATATTTCTTCTCGTAGCTCTTGGCTATTACGCGGTAAACTTTTATTTTAATTAAAAAAAAGTCTTTCTATATGACAAATGCTAATACTAGTACTATTTGTTTCTTGATCGTCAAAAGAAATCAGCCCGGAAAATTATAATGATGATTAATAGCTGTTGAATAATAAAAGAAAATATTATATTTTTATTCCAAAATTTTATGGAAACGCGTTTTTGGCGAAGACATAGTACGCCTACGTTCTAATTATTACTACTTCAAAGAAAATGATTATGCGCACCATATGTTAGATAATATATCCAAATCTATCACAATTAGCAGTAACACAAAACATAAAATTTGTTGTTTTCGAGATTTAAATAATGGTAAGGCCATGTTCAGACAGCGATCTATTATCGAATTACCGAATAAATCAGTGCTAGTCCACTTTATACGGGGTACACACATATTCCATGATAAAATCCCGTATTCGAATTTTACGACATGTACAACTAATTAAGGATGGGTAAGAATATATCTATATAATTCAATCAAACTCATTTGCCCAGATGAAACTTTTATGATGCTATCAAGTATGCACGTATGTATGTAAGACAGCAGTGGACGTCATACGACTGATATGAAAACAGCATATTTTATTTGAAGTTCGCTTCAGTAATAGTACACGAAATTATTTTTGCAAAAAAACAAGCCAAAAATAATAATTTACTGAAGTGACAGGAAGCCCACTAAAAAGAAAGAACAATTTAAAATGTATTTGCTCAAAACCGACGTATGTACTTAGAGAATCTCATTTATTTTATTTTCAGTGCACGAAAATGAATGATAAACAGAATCTCTGACACAAACTACGCAAACAAAAATTGTTTCTTTATTGCTCTTTGCGTGAAAATAAAACTGCACAAACATTTAAACATTTTATTTTTTATTTATACATTTAAAGCGATTATATTCAACGACCTTTGGATAAATACATCAAGTGTAATTATACAGAATCTACATTTGACCGCCCTGACGCCGCCGCGCCGCCGGGGTGGTGTATATATCTAATATAAAATATTTTAGTGTACTTTACTTTGTCAGATACTTATAATTAAAAGCCACATTAAACAGTGGAGGGCTACGACTTCACGTGGGTTACTTTAATATCAAATTCTAAAACGTATAAAAAGCCACAATTAGTTTTACATATCATATACGTAGCCGTGCTTCTGATCATGAAAGGGTTGAGTAAAGTTACAATACGAGTGCCTTAGCGCTTGGTAATTGGAGACAAATATATCTATTTATTAATATGTGAAGAGAAAAAAAATTTACCCCCCCCCCCGCGCACGGAGGAGTGTGCGATTTAGAACAGTTAAAGTTTATATAGAGAAGGAGTGCAGAAAGCTATTAAAATTAAGATCGAGTTTCGACCACTAGGAGTGGAGAGTGGTCGCCCACTAATATATATCTAATTATTTTAAACCTATTCTGTGTTTATATAGTAAATTTAATTTATCTGATTATTTTTAGAAATCCATGTCAGGGAAGTTTCGTAAGCTGGAATTAGCAGAAATTGTAATTTTAGTCTGTTTATAGGTCAATTCTTGTATTCGAGAATTTGACTGTTTTAGTTTGTTGTGTGATTTCCATAAGACTTTCTTTGTTAACTTCCTCATTAATCTGGTGGTCCAGTAGATTAAATAAGAAATCTGGGCGTAAATATATTTATTGCGTATGGTATCTCAGTTTGATTTTAGTAGTACCTACCACAGTTATCGATCAATACTTTCACACAGCGGACTTCGTGCGCCTAGAATCACGACGTTTTGAAAGTGCCTGCAAAGGCCCAGTTGAAATAAAAATCTTTGACTTTGACTTCACTGGCTGACTTTATAGTCTACTGGGTAAAACAGTTGACCTACTGGGAAACTGAGAAAGTATGAAGGTACTAGCTAAAGATACAGCTAGATCTAAAGATACATATTAAAATCTTGAACTGAGTAAAGTTCTATTATGTATTTATGTATCTTAATCTTTATTCCCAGATCACCAAGAAAAATGTTTGTGTGTCTTGAATAACATTTGCCCTAGATTTAAACAGAGTTTCATGTTAAAAATGTATACTAATTTATTTTTAAATCATTGCCACATTGATCTAGTGACGACAATCACGGCTGGAAACTATGAGTCGTTAGGACCGCTTCTCAAGTCGGGATAAACCTATGGAATATCTACTGGAAATTTTCTTATACAAATCAAAGTGGTAAAGCTCGTGATTAGATTTGTGCCTATTAAAAACCTAGTATCACAGATGCGCGACGGTTAGATGTATTTCTATATTAAAAATTAAAGTACTCTAAGGTAGATATTTTTAGTTTGAACCTTGAACGCAACGCTTGCACGACATTTGACAGGTTATTGACTATACAGTATACATACTTACATGTGATCTTTGTGAAAGGAAATTCTTCAAATTTTTGCATTAGAACATCAAAACTGTTTATAATTTAAATATATTTTGCTCTATTTATGCAAATTGCTTCAAAGCATATTCGGTATCGTAGGAAATCTATGACAACTTCAAATCCTACTTAAAAAGATTAGGGTGTATGCGGGTGATAGACAACTACCTTTTCGTTCAAGATATAATGATATAATCGTAGAGGATATGATATAATGATATTAATAGCCAGTAAACGTTAATTCACTGCTGAGACCTTAGTGTAATTTTCTTTTAACAATCTCACTTTGCGCTGGATTGGTTTGTTCCGAGCTGTTCACCATTCACAGCGCCAAATGCGGTCGATGCGTAAAATCAATATAGTTAAATGAAACTGACACTAGAGCCTCTGAACATGAATTTCCATATTCACCTTTACGATTTTCCTTTAAAACTCCTCCTAATAGTCATAAGAGTCATAAGTCTGCGCGTTTACCACCGGAAAATCCCCATTTGTCATATCACCTCGCTTCGAGGGCGCTCCCCTTATAGTCACGCCTAGCATCGGAATCCTCGCCGTTGACATATCGAGCAACGTTCAGTTCTGCGGTCACTTGGAGGATAAAGCCAAATTGGCTTCTAAAACATTTGGAGTGCTCAATAGAGCGTGATAGTATTTCAGACCAGATCACTGCCTTTATTTTTATAAGGCACAAATCCGGCCAAATATGGAATACCTACTGTTCTCATCTCTGGGCCGGGGCATCCCAATACCTACTCCTTCCATTTGACCGCATTCAACGTAGAGCAGCTCGAATCGTTTGCAGACGTGCACTTTCTGATCGACTAGACCCTTTGGCTGCGTAGAGACTAAGCTTCTCTTTGCATCTTCTATCGCATCTATAATGGCGAGTGTTCCGAGGAATTGTTCAATTTAATTTCAGCCGCTGATATTCACTACCGTACCACCCGTTTCAAATCCAGATTCCACCCCCACCATCTTGACGGCATGCGGTCCACTACCGTACGATTCACGCGCCAATTTGTGCCGCGCACCACGAAACTCAGGAATTGACTACCATGAGCGTTTTTTCCGAACACATACGACATGACATGGTGACCTTCAAGAAAAGACCCTTAAACTACCTAAAAGGTTCGGATGTACATGGGCGGTGATGATCAATTACCATCAGGTGAACTGCAAGCTCGTTAGCCCCCTATAATATAAAAAAAGTGTTATCATTTTATTAAGTGTACTGTGTAAGTGTAATGTTCATAGGAAGTGCCATGGGACATAATCGACCGCTGCGCGCTGCCCATAGTGCTGTGCCACGCGCTGGCCGTCGTGCTATCCACACTGCTCAATGCCACGCACCTCAGCTCCGTATCTGTCTTCACGCTGTTCCTCTGGTTCTCCATCTCCATCACAGGCTCCTTGTGGTTCTACCACAACTTACAGGTAAGTTTAGCACAACAGTTAGCTTAATATAGTTCAATTTTGACACTGGTTAATTCAAAAATCGCCTAAAATAGTTCCTTTGAACTATTTTTGAATTAATTTTGTCTTGAAGAATAATAATGATTTGTCATTATTAATTTGAAAAGGTCATAACTCGTATGCCATCATATTTTTTTACATAAACATGCGTAACTTTCTGCTCGTCTGCTTATTTAACAAAACTCTACTGACAGTTTTGTTGCGCACGAGTGCTAAAAGAGGTAATATGATGTAAAAATTGCCATAATTCAACTTTACAAAGTTGTGTCGTTTTAATTTTAGGTCTTGTTCAGATGGCACTTTACCAATACTGTAAAACTTTGTTTGTTTGAGTGCAAGCACGAATTGAAATAATACTTATAATATGTTGGGGAACACGGAGATTTGTTCGCTAATTTTACGGTAGCCATAAAGTATTCAATAAATACATTAGAAACACGTAAACTTGTGGCTGTTGTTAGTCGACATACGCCAATCACTCACGGCCCACATCTTTTCGATTTATTTTTCAAACCATACCTATATACTCATTACGGAAAAAAAACCGGCCAAGTGCGAGTCGGACTCGCGCACGAAGGGTTCCGTACCATTATCTATAAACACGTGCAAAAAAATATCACGTTTGTTGTATGGGAGCGTATTAAATATTTATTTTGTTCTGTTTTTTAGTATTTGTTGTTATAGCGGTAACAGAAATACATCATCTGTGAAAATTTCTACTGTCTAACTATCGTGGTTCATGAGATACAGCCTGGTGACAGACGGGCAGACAGACAGACAGACGGACGGACGGACAGCGGAGTCTTAGTAATAGGGTCCCGTTTTACCCTTTAGGTATGGAACCCTTAAAAGAGTTAAAGATAAAATTTAGGTTTAAAGCATTCAGGTATTTATAAATAGGCTTTTGCTAAAACTGCTACAAAGAGCCGCATTAAAGTTTAAGAATATCCCATTTCATAAATGTAAACCCAAACCTATCATCTGTTGTTTCGGTTCCTTAAAATATGAGATGATATTCTGAAGCCACGTAATACTTATACATAGAAGGTGAAGACGGAAAAAATCACGTAATATGTATATGAACATTAAAATTATTATCCTATATAAATATTTTCTTGAATTGAAAAGCCAGATAATTATCATCGTGGTAAATTAAGTTTCAGATTGCGCTATAATTATAACCCGAAACTAACGCCGCTACTACCTTTTATATCAACTCCTTAAAGTTGAAAATTCAGGTAAGAAGGAGCTCCTTCCTACTCATAACACTAGATTGTATAAAGAAAACAGCTGTAGAACCTGTACAACTTCATTAAAATCAATGAATATTCATATCGCAACTCTCAGCCTCCCGCATGCAACAATTTAAATTCCCACAATTTAATTTACGCAACTTGGTAGGTTATTTGCTAGTGATAAACAATTATGTGTTGACAGGTTTATATTAAAATACGTAATAAATCCATGGAACACACTGAAGCTTCATTTATTCATGGTGAATATTTTAAATAGGCTCCATGAATAAATTAAGCTTTTGATCTTAGTATAAATACTTAAATGTCATCAACCGTGATTTCACGACCGGTTTATCGTATCGTGTGCTTAAAATTACAAAAGCAACGATTTCAGTCGTGCGTCAGCCACGCATAGATTCACGGTCACGCTCGCATAGCACTGCCCCGCGGATTTCGCAACATACTCGTACATGATATACCCGCGACGAAGCGCGTAGGCGCACGTCTACATGCGTAGCACCCGTGCGTCATTAGTTGCACGTCGTAGCATCTTCGTAATCGCGCAATTTTTGCAATCAATCGCAATTTTATGCGAATATATATTCGCAATCTTCGCAATATATATTCGCAAAAATTGCTTGCGGATTCGGAATTCGAATCGACGGACCACAAAAATTGCGCTATGTAAAAGTACTGAACCAAAACGCAGAACCACATGCAGTACACATGTAGTACATAATATATCATTTAAGGGGTGAACATTATGGCGAAGAAACTTAACACTACTATAAAAATGTATTATTACCACACATACCAACTCTCGCTTCAAGAATAACAGTAATTCAAGATTTCCAGAAATGTTGAATTATATTATGACATGCGACTTTAAAATTATACAGAATTACTTTCTGATTTCAGTACAATCTGTTTCCAGGCACGGCGTTCAATCACTGATACCTCGTATTTGTAATGAACTAATGCCAACATATTAAACTGCTACTTGATCACATACATGTAAAACATAGAAATAGTAATTTAATTGAAAACCGAATGCGACTTATCATTTGATTTATAACCAACAGTAATATAACGTGCCACTGCATAAGTGTAGTTTAGTACAAACTGCCGAGTATGGACGATGGAAACAACAATATGTACCTATAGGATGATCCATCGCGTCACTAGTTTGAAACTAAGAGATTTGTTCGAAGAAACCATGTCGTCGATTTTAGAGTTAAGAAAAACTACATTCAAAAAATTTCAAAATAAAAACCATGTTTATAATATTATATTGTGTCCAGTATGAACTGATAACGAAATTTCCGTACTTAATTGTATAAAATAATGAAATCTAGTATTATTTTTAATTATAAACACGTGATTTCATAGTTAAGATATATTCCTTACAACCTACTGCCTACACAATGAATTTTTGTAATAAATAACATGCTTATTTTTTAAATATTGGCGGGCTATATTCCCAATTCACGTAGTTCTTTTTTTTTAATTATTGGTTTCAGTTAATTTTTAACTCTAAAATCGATGACATAGTTTCTTCGAAAAAACTTTATCTCTTACTTTCAGACTTCCCCATACTGACCCATCTTGATGGATCACGCTGTATGATAAGTACTTAAGTAATTGTTTGTTTTTTAATATTGCTATGGGTCATAGAACTTTTTAATCAACATATAAGTTTTAAATCAAAGCATTAACAATTAATTTTTTTCTTCACAAGCTAGCTCTTTATGTGGCGAAATTTTTAATTTCGATATTGTTTTTATTGTAAATAACTTCTTTTGACAATTTTTCGTGCAGAAGATGTATGTTAGTACATCAAGGTCGTTTATAAAATTTTATAAACATTTTCAACGCGCATAAGATATTTGGCCGGCCCGTAGCATAATGAACCATTCAGGAAGGTCTTTTCGTGAGTAGCATCGTAAAACATTCGAATAACTAGTCGAAATCTATAGAGAATCAGATTTGGGCAAGCACATTCAGATAGATAGAACGTGCACTGACTGTTAAAGGTAAAATGAATTAAAATTCGCAAAGCATAAGATTAGATAAATTTCTCCTAAGAAAGTCATTTACACCCACACTGCGCGTTAAGTTGGTATCTCAATCGCAGAACAACTCCCACTAGATAAAGATTAAATGTCAAAACAACCTTAAGTGGGTACAGATTACATGAAACTCGTGCGTCACCAATATTCTCGACGGAATCTGGAAACACGCATTTGTGCACTCTTGGTATTATTAGTTCATGCTTTCCCACTCGCCACGACCTATTTCAAATGGAAACGTCTATATATAACCTTCAGTCAGAAAATTTCAGAATATTGAAATAGCTACTAAAGTGTAGTTGAAGTTTAGTTTTGTCAAAATAGAAATGATTTAAATAGCGAGGTCGAGAAACTCCTAGCTCAAGTCGTCAACAGTTGAGACGATGTCGATTTACATAGCTCACACCTAAGTAGGTTGAAACCATAATAATTTAGATCACTACGAGGAATTGGGGTGTTTGGAGAGCCGATAACTGTAATAATACTGAGGTCAAAGCAAATACACCTCCTTCCCCTTTGTAAATATTCATCTGAGGTTTTCATTGATTAATTTTCTTTGATGACTAACGGCCAGTTTCTTAATAACATAAAGAACCACTAAAGTAAAATTTAACTATTGATTCTCTTCTACATATTGGTTAAAACATCACAAGCTCTTCGTGATCCGATTTGACGAACTTTAATTTCGACGACGCGTATACTTAAGTTCAACTTTATAGTGAGCCTCATATTCGATGACTGAAAACAGGCTGTAAGAGCTTAAATTATGGCTACTTCATCACGGTAAGATTGAAAGCGTCATGGTCGTGAATCTGATCTCTTGTTTATTAAGCTCTTGTATTTTGACTGTGCCCCGCCCAAACGTGGCCAGACTCTCAAATCTCTTTTATCCGATTATACTCGGACGGATATTTTATATTTATTGTTACATATGACACGAAGTAGACGATGAATCCTGAAATGAGTTTCATAGTGAATTCAGTATAAAAATACTCATGTTGTCTAGTATTGAAGAACTTAACAAATCCAAGTATTAAGTAAGTACTAATCTGAGTAACATTCCCATGAGATACTTACGTCTGCTGACAGCGTAGGTAAAATGGGTTATATAAGGGCAGGAGAATGATGAACTGATAGCGTTGTGAATAATGTAAAATTCATTAAAACCTATTTTGAAATTGTTATAAGTTTAATACTGGGTACATCCAGATATAACTCTTATGTTCCTACTATGTCAAAAATAAACTCCTGACAAGTTTAAGTATCGGGATTCGGATTTGAGTCATCGTTCAACAATTTTAAGATTCAAACTTGTCTTACGCGCATCAGAACACATTTTTTTTTACATTTACTTATTTGATTCTTTGCTGTTGAATAGAAACGAAATCGCAATACTAGGCATAGCGATCATTATCAAAGAAGTCAAGCAAACATAGGCATCATGTGGGAAGTAATACTGTATCAAGGCCCCACGAGGATACGCCTTTGCTCCGTTTTTTAACGAATAAACATCTAGGAGATTACCTGAGCCGAGTAGAGCATATCAAATCAGGTCGCAGTCTCTCTTGGGGAGGATACAATAAATCAATTTCAGGAGGAATAAAAGTTATCTAAACTGTTTAATAATAGGAGTACTAGTAATTGAAACATTCAACTACACAAACATAAAACACATTTCATTGTAATTGAGAGAAATAATCTCATTCACATCATAAAAGCACATATTCACCATATAGAATAAATATTCTGAGATATTGTGTAATATTGGTGGTATTACCCCTAAAATGTCAGTGTGAATGTGTCGCATTATGTATTGCCAAGGAGATTGCAACAATTGTACCATTATGTCAGCCTCCGTGCTGGCGTCACTAATCCATTCGAAAGTCCGATTTAAAATAGGTTAATGGTCGTGTTTTTACTGAATAGACACTACTAAATAAAATATTCATGGTGTTTTCTTACTAACTCCCAAATATTTTTATGAGACAATCTACATTTGAACTTTCGGTTTTGTAAGCGACGAATGAAAGATAACAAAACCAGTAAAATAATAGCAGTTTTTTTTAATATTACTATGTTATTAGTAAGCGTTATAATGTGGAAACAACAGTTACCTACCATAGAATGTCCATTATTATTTTATTCATATTGTTAAAAAAAAATGACTCACCTTCGGTAAGACAAGGGCCGAAGTGCTAAAATTTCTGAAAATGAGTTAAATATGCCAAAGTGCCTTAAAAACTAATTTCTACCTGTAGGAACAAAGACCTGAAAAATTTGAAAATTAGCACTTCGGCCCTTGTCATACCGAAGGTTCGATATATCTATGTAAGCGTTGGCTCATACTTTCTGATTTTTGAGAAGTAGGCTTGGTAATCAAAGTGCAGTCTATATTCTTACGCTTCAGTTCTATTGAAAGGTAAATAATGATGTACGAGAAGTGACCAAAAATTCATTACCAAATATGTGCAAATAATATGTGATTGGTGCGTGACTTTGAACAGTGAGAGGACTACAAGATTAAGAATTAACAATCAGGCAACCCTGAAATAGTTAACCTCGCTCGCACTGCGTCACGCATAGGGAGGTACTAACAAATGCTTGAATAAAATATTCACTCAGCTGTTATTATAACGTACATCAATCAAGCTGTCGCCATCTATTTTCGACGAAAACTTAATTTCGTCGCTCGCCCATTATATCTGATATAGCAAAACGTTCGTACCCTGATGAGATGTAATTATTTTAGGCATAGAAACAATACTAGCATGATTAAAAGCGTTCACGGAGTCCTGATAAGAAGGCTAAGTGGAAATAAAAGGCAAAGGGGATACTTATAATGCCGTGACCTTTCTTGATACATTATTTTGTAGTAGGAAGCATAGATTTTATAAAAAACAATAAGTAAATGGTCTGAAGTCTACTATCAGGGTACTATCAGGACTATCAGGTCAATTAACCAAGTACAATGTGTAATTACTATTATTATTAAAGTTTTTGTTGATGATAAATAGGTAACGGCTGCAGGAAAAGCAGTTCTGGTAACAGGCTGTGACAACGTGCTGGGAAATGCTCTCGCCAGACGTTTGGATGACCTTGGATATCATGTCTTTGCTGGATTCCAAAGTAAAGCTGGCAATATTGACGCCGACATGCTCAAAGAAGACTGCTCTGGAAGACTACACACTCTCCAACTAGATATTACATCGGAGACTCAGGTAAACAATGACAATGTTACTGTTATATCTGTTTCCACATGACAAGTGTAGCAAAATTATCATGTTCCTAACTAAAAACTTAAACAATAATCAAGTTTCAACTTTTTCACTCGAAATATTGCAAAAATGTAGTTCCGTATTGTACGTAATTATAAATCTCCTAAGATATTTTCATTCTGACCTCCTAGTCTAAGCCGCTCCTATATAATAATATATCAAGTACCTACATAGCTAAAGTCTTTGTAAATTAATTTTGTACATGTACCGCTCCTAGCAAACCCCAATTTAGGGATGTACTCGACTCTAAATTAATTCGGGTTCGCAACGAAAAAGAAAATGTTACAATCACGAGGTCGGAGCCAACCGCCCACGTTGCTACAACATTAAAAACGATGTTCGGTCCTAATCGTTGTACAAATTCACCTTATTTGGTGCACATTCGTTAAAAATGTCTTTTTCTTCCCTTTGTATCCTACGCTTCGTCGAATCCTGATAGCGCACGAGTTCAAAACATATTTACGAGTCGAGGAACGTTCCTAACTTTTAATAAGATTAATTGCCCAAATTTTGGAATGAAGCAAACTTGCAATTTGCTATCGGTTGTTTGCGCCTATGTGATAAAAGTATTACTTTATTTGGTACAAGTATAGAAAACATTTTGTTAAAAAACGTCTTCCAAATTATTACTTTAAAATATATTATGTGTACCTACCGTACGTGATGCAAGTATTTTTTATTCGATTTCATAGTAGGTACTTAGTAGATAGTTTACAATCTAGAAAGATATTATTGAACTCTTTAGTAATTTCTACATATCTAATAGGTACCTATATACTAAATACGCATACAGTTTAAAATTATATTTTTCACAAGATAAATCTACATAGAACATGTTACTGATTACTGCAACTCAAAACTGTTTGATGTTTTTTAACGTCTCCCAATTTTACACAGATTCTATTTGTGAACAAGCTAATGAGATCTAGCGACGAATTTCCGAAACTTTTGGGTGATACGAACATTATATTCTGTAACAGATTCTCTCGGCGTCTTTGTACATCGTGGACCACCTACCAGAGGGCGCGCAGGGGCTCTGGGCTATCGTCAACTGTGAATCATGGTGTGCGCTCGGTGAACTAGAATGGGTGCCTTTCTCCGTGATTAAACGTGCGATGGATGTCAACCTTCTGGGTGAGTTGGTTCTACGAGCTACGCGGCGCTACGCCGCTGCCGCCCAACCTGTTGTTTAGTTAAAATACCGCTAGGTGGCATTAGTAGTACCTATAAAGCCTTTTTTGGGTAGTTGACTTGTGACATATTAACACAACTCTCAGAGATCTTATACTAATTGGTTACTCTTTAAGTTACTCTGTCTACGCCATAGATATAGGTCTACGCTAATCGCATATTATTATATTACTGATCATTAAAAGTCATTGCAATATATTTTCTATGTTTATTAAAAACTAGTAGTCGCCCAGTGGTCACATATTTTATATAAATTTTAATAACTACCTACTCCGCCGTGCTCGCATTATGCTTAAAAAGGGGTACAAAGTTTTCTCTTCACGAATATAGATTTACATTTACTATTATAAATAGGGTTTCTTTCAAGTTGATATTTTAATCTTCGTAATTCACTCTTAGTTTTTTTACTAAATTCTCACTTGAGAGCGAATGGATAGGCTCTACTAGGTTTTTGATGTTTGATGAGATTTGACGCGTAAACCATTTTAATAGCGAACTAATTTGATTTATAAACCGCTATCACAATTCTTAATAATATTAACATAATAATGAAGAACATCGAGGTAGAAAATGAGGATTTCATTTTACTGAGCAAAAAAGAACACGTTTTCTCTGAGTTAATTAAGTCCAAGAATTTATTCTTGGTAGTGTGCTAATTAGCAAATATTTTATGTCTAGGCATCTTCGGATTTTCGACAGCCGTTTAGATGTATTATGTAGGCATGTAAAGCAACAACACATGGTTAAAAATAGGCGGTCATGTTTCGGAAAAACTCATTGATTCATGTCCAACAGAAAGACGACATCTTATTTTTTACGAATTGTAACTATAATTTCTAGAGAATAAAAAGAGTACTACAAATGAAATAATTAATTCTAATAAGCAAAGCAATAGGTACTGTTGGTAATAATTTTGATTTAAATAACAGCTATTGTTATAAGTAGTCAGTTATCCTCGTAAGTCCCTAGCATTTTACTGCCGTAGATGTTTATATAACAATCAATGTAGTATTTAAAAAACATAAGGCCTTTTTTATAAGTGCTAATAACACCCATACCTGTTATCGTAATGTTCACTATATTTGCCACAATATACATTTTAAAGGGCGTGATTGCATGCTGAAGTGATTCTTGTACATACATACCAGTTAGTGCGCACTATCCCTGTGCTAAACTTTTCGGCAGCAAAAGTACGGAGGGATTATTAAACAAACTATATTAATTTCGTTTTTTCGTCTCCATTCGATTCGGCATGATGTTTTACAGGGGTATCTCATATCGAGTTGGAAAGATTAGCCAGTCAGCAAGGTTCGTGATATGCCCCGGCTGTGCCGGTCGTACAATAGACGTGAATTCCATTTTTTTACATGAAACCCTAACAAACAGATAAAGCCGTCGTCTATATTATTTTATTAATGCTTGTATTGTGCAGGCCCGGCCCGGCTGGTGCAGGTGATGTTGCCGCTGGTGCGACGTGCACGCGGTCGCGTAGTGCTGGCTTCTTCGATTCTAACGCACGTGGCGGCGCCGGTACGAGGCGTGCATGCAGCCTCGCTCGCTGCCCTGGATGCGCTCGCCAGCTGCCTCCGCCGTGAACTCAAGCCACGAGGCGTTGATGTCGTAAGTATCCTAATATGCAAACAATAGGTAGGTAATTATATACTTTCAGCAATATTAATCAATCGATCACCACATATGTTAACTAGAATACTCTAATCTTTAAGTTACTGGTTTTTTACTTTCTTTAATAGGGAATTTAGCGACCTACTCGGCCTTTACCTCTCTTACAATAGTCTTTTCAACCCTAAGCCAGTCTTAGCCGCTGTCGCTACGCGATCTTCACAATGTCATTCACCCATCTTACCTATCGGGAGACAAACAGAGGTTCGCTTTCTCTTGGCAACCGCACCTATTTACTAGCCTTGTATTTAAATCTCCCCTTCTTCAATTTTCAGCACTTGATCTGTTTACCCACAACTTCGAATTACGTGTGACGTTAAATCTGTTAGACCGCTAAAGTCAACGAATATTTATGTAATCCGCAATATGGTCTAGTTGCTAATCCGTTTTGCCCCGACTTCTAATAAACTAGGGCTAATTTATACTTTAATAACTGTCTTTAAGTTTATGGTTCTAGACAAATGCAAAAATTTGACAAACAAATAAATGTTCGGCAAATCCGAGATTGTCCGCGAATTCCGTGCCTAGAAAATACAAATACAAAAGAGTCGTTTACTGTCTTGGAAAGAGTTTTTCATTAATCACTAGGGTCACGAAGCTGTTTCCTTTAAAACAATAGTGTTATCCGAGAAAGAAATTCATTCTACTAAAATGCTTATTTTTTATACATATAATCAATGTCTAGCTAAGATAAAGTAAGTCAGTAAGTAAGTATGTACATAAGCATAGATTTATTTTAACTATGCCGCCAAATATACGAGAATGTATAGTAATTGTCCAGCATCCTAATAAGGTCAGAACTCCAACCAGGTGCTTTAATATTTCACCTGTCTTGCCGATCTGCCTCAAACGAGGTGCTATAATTTTAGATTAGTTAGTGTAGTGCACTTAAATTAGCTTAACGCTCATCCTCCATGGCACGAGTGTAACCTGATCAAAACAGCTCTATATTATTCAGTGGATTTTATGTTCATATAACGCCTGTGATCCCTAGCGTGGTAATTAGAGTACCTAACAACTAAAAACCCTTACTAAAACTTGTTATAATAATTTATTTTAATCTAGGGCGATTGCTTGGCAGCTCAGCAACTATATAATTTAAATTTATGTTATGTATGTTAAAACAAAATCTACGCCGCTTTCGCTAAATTTTGTTTTAGCAACCGACAATAGGTGCTTCTGCAAATACACCTAAATAAAAATACGAGTGTTTGACGCACCAAATAAACTTCTTGTGACGTCAAGTGCAATATTTTTATAACCACGATTACTGATTCACCACTGGAGTTATTCTAAAGATGTAGGAGGTACATTCATACAAATTGAATGAAGTAGTCGTCTACGTTTACTTTTAAATATGGTTTAAAATAAATTGCTTTTATATAGGTATTGTTTAAATATTATACGAGTAGGTATTTATAAAACTAGAGATTCTATTACCTCAAACACCCACTCATACGTTGAGGGAACGAAATTCACGTTAGTTAATCTTTGACGTATAATTAATTGGATTATCTTCAATTTGCGCAAGCTTCAATATTCATCATAAAGAATAGAAAATGCTTTTCTGTATATCATTTAAATAACAGACTAGTTGACATTATGTGTATTCATCGTGCAATGATTTTATACATTATTTTCGTTTAGCCTACAAATTTAATATCGACGTAGGCACGATGCAGATGGTTTCAGCTGTTATCTCATTACGTAACTCATGGGCGGCCTAAATGCATCTGCCACAAGTTCTCGTATATACAAATTTTCCGTGTAGCGTAGTTATAAGCAAACCGATATTGATCGGATGCCAATGTGGCAACAATTAAATTGGACTCGTGTCCAATTTATACGCATGTTCGTGTATTTGTACGAGCATCCGTTGAAACAAACGATCAAAATTAATGACTTTATGGATGTAAACGTAGTTCACACCTTCAGGCTAAAATTGAGCTTATTTAAAATACTGAACATAACAAAACACCGTTTTTTTAAAAAAAAAAAAAACACACATCTTGTTTTATACATTTCACCATCTCAGTGCCGAAGAACTTCCTCAAACCTTGTTCGGTACATGTAGTTGCCTCGTGTAATGACAGGATGTTAACCCAACCCAATCTATTAGTATCTAAAGCTTCATATTATATTGGTACATTCCCAATAGATACCAATAACAATATCAATATCCATATTGTATTGGTAGAGCAATACATATTTATACTTTTGTTATCATATCAGCCCAATTTATATCTGATCTGTGTCTGCCAAATAACAACAAGGTTTAAATATCTACTTATTTTTATGCATAATTATGCAAGGTGGATATGACTTTATTTGACATAAATATGCAATCCATGATGCGTTCATTATCGTATGCCATGTTAACCTTGCATACTGAAATACCTACGTAACTAAATGTAACTTCGATCGTTACCAGGTGGTAGTAGCGGCTGGCGAATACACTACCGGCAGCGCGTGGCTTTCCGAGGAGAAACTTCTGGAACAAGCCCGCGATATGTGGAAGAGGCTTAGCGACGAACAAAAAGGCGCATACGGTGAAGACTACTTCGAAACAGCCCTGCGAAGCCTTGAGAAATACACCAAAAGTGCTGTAAGTAGTAAAAACGTGACTACGCTTAATTTCGCGGCATTTATAGCTTTACTTGTATTCTTAGATACACTTCGCTGTCTCAATATAACATTCTAAAATTTTCATCTGATACTACGTTTTACCATCGATCGTTTTACGCTTAGTATAGGTACTCAAAAAGAGGGACGTGCTAAGTACCTACTCCATTTTCTGAAAAATAGAGTAGTTGATCGATAGTCAACTAAGTGTTACTGCGTGCGTTCATAATTTCTAATTTCTTAGGAATCAATCGATTGAAATAAAATAATGTTGTGCTCATGGATGTCTGTAAAGTATGCAAAAACTGACCAATCAAATAAATGATATAGATAGATAAATGAAAAATGTGAAATCACCTTTTAATACACGATATTATTATAATCATTGTAATAAACCATAACTTCGTACAAACTATTGGCGGCCATTTGTCAACTTTGAGCATAAAAAGTCAATGGAGTAGCAGATTTTTTTTTCTCTTAACCAATCTTTAATTACTTTTAGTTAAAATGTGTAATTATACAATTCACGGAAAATTTTAATTCTTAATTTGAATAGATTTCATTTTAGAAAAATGTGTACGTATAATGTATGTATTGAGGTTTGAATAATATTATTGATCGGTTCTAAAAAATAATTATTTATCCATTCCAAAAAATAGATTTATTAATAATAGCTATTCTATTATTCAGAAACTGAAAGGCCTTGCTGAGAAATGTATAAAAGAAATATGTTTCAATTCACTTCACTTGTTTTTGGCAACCTCTTCTATCCTTCCACGAATAATGTAATAGAAAATACCTTAGCTCAACCGTAACCTCAGAATTTATTCCGATTATGCCGTATACACAGTACCTATAGAAGATATTGTATTTTATACAGGGTGGAAACGATAAGTGTACGGCGATTGTTTTCTAATAATTTGTAAGGAGACTAAAAAAACACAGTATAGTTTTACCGACGTAGTAAATCATCATGTACCTAGCCTTTTCCCAAAATTTATTGGCTGAATACCAGCAGGTACTTTACGACTGCGATCTGATAACCGCTCAGTAACCCATTTACCGGGAGATTCCTATACCCTGAGGAGGTTAGACCGTTTGTGAGACTTTTCGCACTGCTGACTACGGTAAAAAAGGTTTATAGTTAAGATAATACTCTCCTTTTAACACTTATTACTTCTACCCTGTAATTCAATATGTTAAGTACATAAAATCAATAAATAACAGATGTTGAGAGTATCATTTACTATGTGCGTGTAATGAACGATCTTGTAATTACGTTCATTTTATATAATAATACCTACTAAAAGTCAGCAATTAATTGTCAGAACTTTGATTAAACAACTTCATCTACTCACCACCCATCATCCACCAACTACCTATGTTGGGGTCAGCTCCCAGTAAGGCTGAATATCAGTATTTACAAGGAGCGGATGCGGATGCTATCTGATCTCCGCCACTCAAGACCCAGTGTCTTGAGTGGCGGAGGGTCTATAAGACCGTTGGTCAGACCGCAGACGTGCTTTGCAAGACACTACATCACCACTCATCATCAACTTATCGACAGATCAAGCGGCAGCAGAGAAATCACTATAAGTATTATAGGTATAGGTACACCGTTCGGTATAAATTTCAGATTCATTTTATTAAATGTGTAAGGTCAACCACCACCATCTTACCGCTGTACTTAATAATATTCCGACTTTCAATACCTATTTAAGTACATAATACCTACATTAAATATTTAGGTGTAATATAATATATTATACGTAGGTACACATCGTTATATTATAACATATTTTTATCGTTGACATTCATAAACGTAAATTATTCATTGGGTACATTCTATTCCCGAAGTAGACTTTCCTATTATATAATTAGACAGAACGCTCCTTCTGTGAAGATCAACAAATGTGAAGAAACGAAAACGAAATTAATGTAAATTACTTTCTCTTGTAAACACATTTACGCCACAGCAACAACAAATGAAACCAGTGATGAGAAAATTACACAGTATCTTACTTTAATTGTTATGGTTAATTAGTAGTTCAATCACATCAAAGGCAGCATGAGTATGATAACTAATGAGTTGTATTATATCCGCCAGGACGCTGACCTGACAGCCGTCACACGTGCGCTGAGTGATGGAGTGACACGAACGTTCCCGCTCGCCCGCTACACCCCCGTCTCCCCCAGGGAGAAGCTTAAGTCCTTGCTGGCTGAGCACATGCCCCGCTCCCTCTACGAAGGCCTTTACAACGATTAAACGGGAAGCCTGCTCAACGTCTACCATCTAATGAATACCTCGTTTTATATTTCACTGTACCCACATTTTGCAATACGGCCAGAAAAACAACTTTTTTTAATTTACCCGGTATAAAGGTCAAATGTGAAAAACGTAATATAACCGACGGTGTTCAGCGCACCTACAATGAAATCTTACTTTTGATATCGAACTTGTTTACAAACTAATAATTTGACAGGTTCGTGACCATACTTTTATTCATGGTAGGTAGAGGTACACCTATATTTTCACCCGATGATCTTACTGAAAAGTAAATTGGCGTCTCAGTTTGGATCAACAAAATGTACTAAATATAGACGTGTAGTGAAGATGCTGGCATACTCGCTATCTCGGGGCAATAAACAATTAGCATCTACATAATACGTGGGCAACGTAGTCGGCGTGTGCCAAATATGAAACTCACATGCAGTTCACTTGACTTACGTAAGCGCATAAGTTAGGTGGTTTACCGATTCTGGCGAGATCCAGTATCCTTCATCACGTTTATTGAAGCTGTTACTGAATGAAAAATACCGTTCTTCCCGAGGAAACTAATAAAGCAAATACCACTAACAACCCTGTCCGCTTCAAAATAAAAAGCCTTTGTCATAGTAATCTAAATGTCAGCCAATGAGACTGTTGGTGACGCCTCGTAATTAGCAAACGATTCGTGCGACCGCTTCATTATTATCTCTGTTTTCATCTCATCTTTTGAGTAAATTAGTTACTTCGAAAGTATCCAGACCTGGTTTCAGAGCAACAGTTACTCGTAAAATGAAATGACCCGAACTATAAGAAAATTCAATTGTAATGTAAATATTTCTACGAAAGTGTCATTGTATTTTTAAACTTGATGAGTGACTATATCTTAGTACTCAGGTCAGCTTGACCCGATTATTTGTTGGCACTCGATCAAATCCGTCAGTAGCGTATGCTGCTGATCCATTTTCGCATTTACTGTGTGGTTTTCCATAATTTCCATCTAAGATAACAATTAACATTGGACAAAATGTACGTTAGGTATCTAAACTATTTCCATTCGAACACTTTTGATTATTAAATATATTGAACTAATAATAACGAAAATGCGGGAAAAGGCACGTGTAGTAGTTTTGATAAATTATATGTGACCCGAAACCTAATTATTTGGTATATATAACGCATAATATAACTCTATACACGACTTCTAAGTGTATATATCAGTCAGAACTCATGACCGGTCAAAACTTATTTTGACTACGAAAATCACTCAAAGCTAGTTTTGACTGCAATATCGCTCAAAATTACTTTTGATTAAAGCCTGCAGTCAAAAGAAAATATTTTTGCCTAGGTCAAACTAGTTAGTTAGATAAGGTTAGAACTGTGACCACACAGCGCACGAGTCGAATGAACGAAGCGAGCAGAGCGGCGAGTGCCAGGGTCACTTTTTTAAATTAACCAATATTTTTCAGTTAATACCAGTTTTGACCGGTTATGAATTTTGACTGTAACATATATTCAGAAACATAGGCAATCTGTATTAATATGTCTTTTTGTGTACAGTATTTTGAATAAATGTGCCCATGTATCATGTCATCATCATTAGCTCGTATCATCAATTATAATTATCATAGAGAAGCCTTCTTGTCGACTCATTGGCATTACATAATAGAGATTCCATTATAGGTTATATTATTATCATTTATGTTTGCAAAAACTTGCTTCAGGAGTGTGTGTGTGTTCGTATTTTGTTAAAATGCAGCCGGTACGTGAAGTGCCATGAATACATTATCACTACCTGCTTGCTGCATTTTTGAAGTGCATTTAAGTGCGGCATACAGACATGATTCGTTACTATCTAGATTAATTTTAGTTTTATCGCGTGTGAGATAATTTTATATAATGTGTCTTTTTAATAAATAAAATAATAAATTTTTTGTTTTATTTCTCACTCCAATAATAAACAAAATTAAATGAATCCAGATATTCCACATAAAATGTTACACAATGTGATGAGTGGCAGTCTATAGCAACAAAATACGCCTACGGAGCATGAAGACTACGACGTAGAATTAGTTCGTAGCAACGATCTATGAAAACGGCCTATTTAGCAGAGGACCACAACTTCGTTCGAGTTACCAATAAAAATTTAGTTATGTACCACCTTACCTAGCTAAAAACTATAAGATAGGTAGGTCATTTCATTATTATGTATTATTATTAATTTTTACCTTAGCACATACATCTGGGGGCACGGTAGTCGGTAGTGCCCCCGCCAAAACGAGCCAAGCGAATCTTATTTTCAAAATTGGATTACACAATAATAATTATGATCGCATTATAGATGCTACACGACACCAGAATTTTTGTTAGATATTAATCATGTTAATAGGGTAAGTCTCAAAGGACATCAAGGTTGTTAGATCGGATAAAATGGTGAAGGAACCTGACCAAAAATAAGGCTAGAGAAAACAAAAAGAAAATAGTACCTACGCATGGCAGGCATAATTTCAAATGAGTGTTCAAGTGCTAGACAGAGAATGTCAAATAATAAATTACTACAAATGATCTTTGCACATCTGGCAATGTTTCGTAACAATTAGGTATATAAATAATCTTTTTTTGTATATTTAATTATTTATACACATATTCCCACTGTTCCCGGAGGTATGTTTTCGAAATTCTGTGTGTCTATCCACCAAGTTGAATAATCTTTCTCGAGCTATATATATATTCCTGCTGGAGGAGCTGTTCGTCGAAGGACTCGGACCGGCTGAAATGGCCAATATCCAAATTCATGCAGAATTTTGGCGAACTTTTGTTGCAACACTTTGAACTCAACAAAGATGCGAGATATAGGTCGCTAGGTACCTACCTACTCGTCGTTCTCTGTCTAGTCTTGTCCGTTATCAAAGACTACAATAGTATATCGGACATAGACAGGCAGCTCGGCCTTTTTTTATTATTAACCTTAATATCAACCGCAACGCCATCTATTTTTTCGGTAGGGGAACTAAGGGTATAGGTACCTAGCTATAGCTACATATACCTATAGCTGTACGCTGCATACTAGGTACGTATTATATGTCAAGTGACGTAGGAAGAGTTATTGAAAATTATGAATAAAACAGTTAATATTTTAACATAATTTATTATAAAATAAATTTAACTATGTACACTGCATATTAAAGGGATGCTCCAGCTTGTGGCTGAAAATTCAATATTTATCCAGGTTTTTTGCTATTTTGCATATGTTAGAGAAATTTTTGAGAAGTATTTGGTTATTTGTGTAAATTTTTATTTTTATTAATCAACATAATATTTTTTTATGCACTTATTATGCTATAAATATCTTCTAAATTCAATCAATGGTGTAAATTTGTATATTTTGCGACTTTTATAAACATTACATGAATACTATTTAACCATGCTATTTTAAAGGCAAACAATCATTTGAATTTATCTACATAAAATGTGTTGCTGTCGCAGACATCAAAATTATATCAATATCTAATGTTTACTTATGTAAAAATACGAAAAACTGGGAAAATATTGAATTTATAGGTACAAAATGAGAGTCTAAGTACTCCTAAACTAAATTATACATTTAATATGTTATTTTGTGTTTTTCTTTTTCTTCCTTTATGTTTTAGATAGTGTCTATTTGCCTTTTCTTTCATAGGATCATTTATATCCCAAAAGGTTATTTTTCCAATGAGAACATTGTTGATATCTTTGCACCAATTGTGTATGAAAAACATTGTGCTTTTATTTATTAAATAATTACGCAAATTATCTTTATGTTCAGCACAAGTAATATATGATAAATTTACATTTACATTTATAATTAATTTTATATATGCCGATATATATTCTTTATTGCTGTGATGTTTTAATATTTCTATACATATATGTTCCACTTGGGCAAAGAAATCAAACAATGCTCTTGTAGGATAGCACAACCACCTTTTGTTGCCAAATTCTTTCATTTTTATATATTTGTGGAAACTTTGTAGCTCTTCTGCTTCCATATTGTTTCTGCAGGCCACACAGTTTTTATAAATATGCTTTTTGGCAAGTTGTGCTATCCACCCACTGCAATACCCTATTGCTGCGCTTCTTTCAACGTCCATTGGAGTTTGGCTCTGTATTAGGTCGTCTGTATTTAAAAGTTCTACATTTAAATGAGCACTGTCAATTTCCCCTTCACATTCAGTAGAGCTGTTGTCTCCTGGTTTCGCTAAAAAATATTTTAGTGATTGGAGACAAACACCGTCATCTTTTTCACAGTTTGAGCCAACTGAATGTGAGGATGAAATATTATTAATTAATAGAGTTTTGAAGGCTCCTTCAAATGCAGACGACGTAGGCATAATGTTGCTGTAACCATGAGCTCTAATTGCCCCAAAAAAGTTTTCCAATGCGTCTTGATTGAAATTGCGCAGCAATAAAGAGTTAATCCCTTTGGAATTTAAATATTTTACAATTAATTTAAACCCTTCTATGGTTTTGATCCAGCTTGACAACGAAGGCACTACTCCTTGGTTATTTGAATTAATAAATTTCATGGTTTTGAGAATAGGTAGACTATAGTTCCACAATTTGTGGTGAGGTGAGGTTGGGGTCACTGCAGCCCTGTAGATTTTTCCTCCTTTTATCCCGCTAAAACTCCCATTGACGCTGTCAAACAAATCATCGAAGAACATGAGTAAATCTGCTGTGTCGGTACTTTCCTTTTCTAGACTTCCATATCCTGCAAAGTAGATAAAATATATTAACACGACTATCCATCGGTGTGATTCTCGGTAAAGAATAGACCACCACTCTCCGTCTGAGCGTGTCGTAAAAGGCGACTTAGGGATCGTGTAAAGAGGATGGACAACAGCATCCTTATTTGTGCTAAGAACATGCAATCAGCAATCCGTATACCAAGTGTGGTGATTCTGGCAATGTCCCAAAAGACCGTTTATGGTAGCAGTCATTGGGAGGCCCATGTTCAGCAATGGAACTTAACAGGCGAGTATGATGATTATGAACGAAACTTATTTACATTGGACTTAGTTTGATTAACAATATGATCACACACACACACACACTTCGACTTATTAAGGGCTTATTTCGCACTCATTATTCACTTAATGTAAGCAAAAGGATTCTGCTGAAAAATGTAGCTAATGTACTTTGGCAGTGTAATTGGTTGTAACACAACCGTTGTAATTAAATAAATAAATAAATGGCCCTCAGATGCAAGTGTTTTTATTTTATTTTGTTTCTTAATTATTATTTTTTTGTATCGATAACAATTGCTTGTCTTCTCATGGCCACCTTATCATTTTCTGTGCGCGTTTTAAATATCTACTAAGAGATTATGACAAGATTGGAAGTAGCATCATCATGTTTGAAATTAACATACTGCGATTACAAATCTGTTTTGTCGAGGGTGGTGGTTATGGCAATATTCAGCGGGTCTCCAACGTACTAAATGGTAATGAACATCGACACTAGTAATAAACTTCAATACGATCGTGAGAGATTAAAGTTCGAGCTACGTTGTTAAAAAATACCGATCATGAAGATGGGAGTCTCAACTACATGATAGGTTTTTCTTTTTTACAAGGTAGTTCGAAGTTTAATCTCTCACGATCGTATCGAAGTGTATTACCAGAGTCTGATGTTCATTACCATTTTGTTACGCGGTAGACCCGCAGATCACGATAGTTGGCAATTAAATCTGGCTGTATGATAATAGACTACGGGGCATTTTGAACCACAAAATAACAGATGTTTAAAATTAATGGTCTGATTACCCATACAAAAATTCATGTTTAAACGACAGATTTTGCTCTAATCATAAGTTATATTGTCGGTGAACTTGGGCCTATATCATTGAAAAACCTGACTGATATTTTCACGATTGTAACATTAGTAAAGACAGATAGGAAATTAAAAGCTATGTATCTATAAACATTCACAATAATAAATTAATAAAAATAACAAACTGCTTACCTGCCATAAATCCAAGAGCTACTCCAACTGATTGGCTGAACACTTGAGTGCAATGTTTAACCCTCATTTTTGGTATTAATGCAGGTAATACATGGTGAGCCGTTAATTTAGGCACCAGCTTCACGCCTCTATAACCTGGACACCTTTTGTACAATGTCACAATGTGGTCCCATTTTGCAATACATTCTTTACCTTTAATGGTAAATTTAAGGTTTTTTGTAAGTAGGTTGTTTCTCATACCTTTTATGAGGTGAGGTGGATCATATATTGGAAAAATTTTATCCATTTCCACCTCAAAAAAACCCTCTTTATATTCTTGTCCATTGCGTAAGAAAGTTTCTTGTGTTTCTTTCAATAAGGAGTTTATAGCTGCCACATTGGAGGTGCCTTGGTCACATACTGTTGCCACGACCTTCAGTCCTGTTTCTTGCACTTTTTTTATAATAATCTTTATTTGTTTCTTTAATTCCATAGTTTTAGTGCTTCCACTACAATAATAATAGGCCAGAGGCTGCTTATATTTTTTCACAACGCCTCTTATCATGAAAACCAGTACGTGATCACAATATTCTTTTCCGGTTATTTCACCATTGTCTACAAATCCTGATATTTTGTCATTTCTTTTGTCGTAGGAAATACCGGGTCCAATTGCCATCTCATCGAAAGTTAAAACACAATATTTGTAATTGTTAGGCATTTTGGCGACTCTATTTTTTAAATTTTCGAATATTATGTTGTTTACTCCAGCTTTCAGGTTTATTTTGTGTAGTAAATTTTGTAAGGTTCTTCGGCTTGGCAAAATACATATGTTGCTCAGTATGCGATATGCCTTTGGAGATGGTTTGTAAAGAGACAACGCCAATATTTTTTCATCAAGCGTGAATCGCCTTCCTTTTTTTTTCTTGCCGCTTTGAGACGCTTGCATTTGGCAAAATAACTTCGCAGTATTAGACATATGCTTACAAACAATATTGAATGCAGTTGTTGTTTTCATTTTTTTAGCAATCATGTATTTTGCTTTAAAAGACTTCTTAACGCTTTCACATTTTCTTAACTTTTTCAAAATCGATTTATATTCCTTATGTTGCGCCAAAGTTACACGAGGACCTGAAAAACACGTATTTTCTTATAAACAAAATTATAATCAAGCTTTAAAAAAGATTTACATATTCAAGAGTTAAAAATGAAGTATATTATTTATTTATAGGACCTCCCAACAAAGTCTACACAGACACATGACATTTGAAATAATTTCATTGGTTGGTATTAATTGTGCGCCTCCAATTATAGGAGACCACAGCATTCACTTACTAGGTATAGTCATCATCATATTGTTAGGGGCAGTCAAAGTGACCTAATATTTAGAAACATCCAAAGTAATCACTGATATCCTGTCAACCATGGTCGTCAAATTGTTCAGAACACCCATCTTGCACAAATATATCGGAACAACAAAAACGTCGTATATATTAGGTCATTCAAACCGTCATTATTAGGGTAGCAAACACAACGCCAGTGGTTTCCAAGCAGTCAAGGTATTCAAAAATAAGAAACACTAGTAAAATTAACATTATTTTACTGAGAGCAATATCCAAATCACAACATTTTGATATGTCTTTAAATTGCCTACAGAACGGCGAAATGCCCTAGGTTTGTTCTGGATCATGGGATATTATTAAATAGGTTATAGCTACTTATTCGCGGCAAACGCTTCCATTAAATATTTTGTGCGGGAATATCAGGTCGGCCAGTTTCCTTCTGTCTGCTAACGAGGTGATTTTATAATGTTTTAGCCTCTCATTGTAGCTGATAATATTTTCAAAGTATTCAAAGTAAATAAGTATTTTTTTACATTTATGACCTAACCTTGGGCGGGATCTTCATTCCAGTTTAATTGTGCAATTCGGTAATAGTGTTTTATATTAAATTATATACATACTTTTTGATTTCATTGTTTTCTTTCTTTTCTGGGTCCTGCGTTGAATTTGGTCAGGTTGTAACTCCACAACAACATTTTGATGTCCTGTAAATTAAATATTCATATTGTCAAGCAGTGATAGCCTAGCGTTTGAACGCTTGCCTTCCATGCAGGAGGATCTGAGTTCGAACCCGGCCCGTACCTCTGACTTTTAGCATTTATGTGCAGATCGCAATTTGATTATCACTTGCCTTAACGGTGAAGGAAAAACATCGCGAGGAAACCTGCACCCCTTAGAGGGCCTCTAAGGCCTAACCCTTCTCATTCTGAGAAGAGGCCCATGCCCAGCAGTGGGACAGTAATGGGCTGAATTTATTCTATTATTTTATTGTCAAATAGTTTATATTGTAAATATGTAATGTATGTCTTTTATATTCATTATTATAATCTATAATGTAATCCACATTACATAGGTGGATACAGAATACATTTTCTTCACATAGATTTTGATATAAGTTTATAATTTAAATTAAAACAGAATTAGGCAGGTACATGTCATTGTGCTAATAATTATGTGTTCTCATGTAAGTGAATTGTAAATTCTAATGAGAATAAATATATCTCAAACCCGATGTCATCGATCATCAAGGTATTTTTATCAATATAATTAAAATGACATATCAGAGAAATTAAATATAAATTATCATTACTTGCATTACCAGATAAGTAGTCTAATATCCTAAAAAAAATATAATTGTATATAGAAAGTTATCTTGGACGAGTGATTTGTAGATAAGAAGTCTTTTACAGAGTAGTAGCATTTTGAAACACATTATGAAGGTTCTTCAAAAATATTTTTATTTTAGGAATGTCTCAAATAGGTCTCTGTATATTATTAAATATATGAGAGGCACTGCAAAAAATACTTTCATGGAAAAGATGGTGTCTTGCTAGTAACTGTGCACAACTTATCCTAATGCTGATTTTATCTTTCAATAAAAATAAAAAAAAACCTTCAAATCATGCTTTGAAATAATGTTTTATTGATCATTATAGATTTTTGACTATTTTTATTATTATTGTTTTTAGTTAGTGGTGATTTCGACATTATGATGAATGATTTTGACATTATTTTTGATTGTGTTGACATCATTAATAAGTATTAATAATTATTACCATAATTGGCCAAATGTATGTACTAGTGTTTAAGAAGTGTATGTAATTACTAACAAATTGGATTTTATGATCTGTTAATAAATGATTTGATTGCTTAATAAATCTATAAAAATATTTAAACATAATGTTTATTTTGGGTGTTTATTCAGCTCACTTTATAAAAAATATACAAACCTGATATCAAATCATCTGACTGTGTTTTTAAAACAGCTGATGTTGAAGCTAGGGCCGGCTTGTTTATTATACTCGTAGCTTCAATGATATGTTGTCCTGAAATACAAAATTAAATAACTTTATTCAGTTGAGGCTCAAAAAAGCAATCACACACCGGTTTGAAAAGAAGATAATAAATCTGAACCAAAAAAAAATTTTGTAATAAAAGACATACCTGATGTATTAAAATTATATTCCCGTAGTGGATTTCGTTGGGACTTCTCAGAGACTGACATAACCACTGCTTCACCAAGTGATTGTGCCTCCAGATCTAGAATAATATTAAAAAATTGTCTATGTTTATTATTTGCTTCTACAAAATAAATGTATTGAAGATTATTATAGTATAACAATAGTATTACCTGGGATATGCAATACTGGAATTGCTAATTTACTCAGTCTTTTCGTTGGATACTTGTGAATATCTTCAAAATGTCTATGACAGACACGTTTGTTCTCATAGACAGTAAGATGATCCAATGTAGCTATTGCACCACCAATATTCGAAATCCACGTTTTAAATCTCTCTGGCTGTGTCTCTGGATTCGGGAAATGGTGTAGAGGCACACCTGAAAAAATGACACAACTAGTTAGATGTAAATATGTATATAATTAAGGGTCCCTATCAGTTTCGAGTTCGAAAAACAGAAAATTCGACTTATTCAGTGCAAATTATTGCACTGAAAAATTATTATGTTATTATATCTATTAAGTCTATGAATTTAATTTTTTTAAACAACGGTTGCAATTCTTCAACTTATAAGACATTATTTAGATGTTTTATTACAACTAAATATTTAGTCAAAAATAAAATAAAATAATTTCATTTGGTAGATAAACACCTCAAATTTTAAAATATTCACCACTTAATTGCAATTTTCAATAAATTCTTAAGCGTTGACGTCGGTTTTGTACATGATTTTATAAGGATTTTTTTAAAGTACTAATTCAATTGTCTTTTAAAAATTAAATTGTAGGTTGCATAATAAACTATTCCCAGTACTAACGTTTTTTTTCACAGTGTTATTCGTTACCAGTAAGTTAAACAAGTGATCGAAAAAGTTGGTGTTTTGTGCTTACGTAAAAACGTGTTTGATTTTTATTTTTCCTAATTTATATTGAGTTGTTATCATAATTCCAACTGCATAGACAAATAGAAGATGTATAACTATGCATTAAAAAAATCGGATATCATAAAGTTGTTGAGAAATTTGCGCTGAAAAAGAAGTAATTTTCTGTTTTAGACCGTAAAATTGATATCCCATAATCAATTAACCTGCTGTCGTTAGAGAGTAGTATATTCCTTGTATCACTAAATTACCAAGGAGACCTTTACAATTAGTATTTACATCAATTTCAATTTAATGTAGCATTGTAGTACATAGGTTGATAAAAATAACTGTTATAACGTTGGCCTCCTTGTAAATGGTATATATTATATAATGTACTCTGCGGCTATTACAATAGCAATATGTGAAACATAATGACGAATAGAGTGTAACCCTCCAGGTGAGGCGAATAAAGGTAGAAAAACAAAATTTACATACCATCTTTCCTAACCACAACACATCCTGGTACACAGCAAGAATTTTGTGACATGGTTGAAGTTCACTGTTCACTGTTTGCAATTATGGGTCCAAACTCTAAAGAGTGCCTATGCGCAGTCAGTAATCCACAGTAACTTCACAAGTTTTCTAATCCTTTCGGTATGTCGTCCCACGGAGGAGGATACTCAACTCAACACAAACTTACAAACGAAAGAAATATTGTAACGCGGCACGGCAACACGGAGGAACAGAGGCTCAACTCAACGTGGATAGCAGATGCACTTGCGAAACAATGAGACTTTTATTGCAAAAGGAAAATGCGCAGGAGCGTAAACACTCTCACACCGGCCATTTGCAATACAAGTGTGCCCATAAGAAAACAAAACTGTGCACGTTTTAAATACAAAAATATGATTTCTGTATTATTGTGCTGATGCTAATAACCTCAATATGCTTGAATTTATTACACTATTATTTTTCTTTATTCACTTTACCAATAACTTGTGATAATTATTTTATTTATTGATTTCTATTTTATGGAAACTCCCAGCATAAGAATCATATATTTAAATATAGCAACACCGTAATTTTGTTTCTCCTAACTTTTTCTTAGACGGCGCTGTTTTCAGTATTTTAGCGAAATTTTTGTATTACTCCTAGTTGCCATAGCATGTCCGTTATCATACAGACATCTTGCAACTTTCAGCCGTCTATACAGTTGGATGAAAGTCTTTTATGAACCGACTAAATGGCCATGCTGGGAGTCTCATACAGACATCTCAACATTCGAAATCCAGCCGAATTTCAAACAAGACTCAACGCGGTAAAGGCCTTACCGCGAAGTCTTGTTCGAAATTCATTCATGAATCATCTTACCAGAAGACTGATGCTTTACCGTAAAGCCTCAGTCTTCTAAAAAGATTATTCATGACGACTCTTAATAACAATGAGATATGTGTACCTATTGTTTGTTGTTCCTCAACCTCCGCACTACTCCAATGCTTGATCACGGAATTAAAGAAACTTGCTAGCTCATTCAAAATTCGAACATCGCCTGCTTTCATGAGCTTTATAGTAATTTCATCATGACCCGGAATTTTTACCCGACTACGGAGAGGGTTATATGTTTGACCGGTATGTATGTTTTGATCAACTACCTAGTCACTAACGACCGTTCTTTCTATCTAGAGGAGGCTCAAGCTTCAGCCGCTTTAGCGGATGCTTTTGGTTTAAACATTGAAACACCAAACGTGCAAATTCAGTCTGAATTGTAC
This sequence comes from Allophyes oxyacanthae, assembly GCA_932294325.1. Classification (NCBI taxonomy): domain Eukaryota; kingdom Metazoa; phylum Arthropoda; class Insecta; order Lepidoptera; family Noctuidae; genus Allophyes; species Allophyes oxyacanthae. The sequence continues at coordinate 9,241,267 of OW028617.1, forward strand.
TTGAGAAAACTTTACAGAGAACTAGAATTAATAAGATATTAGACAATATTATATATTATATTGCACAATACAATATTAAATATATATTAAGTCAATATTATACAAGTGAACACACTCGATCATAGGCAAACTTTTGAATTAACATCATAACACAGAACTAGATACGATTTTCCCGAAGCCTAGCTGAAGTTTTCGAAAGCGCAGCATCGGCCAACTTATCGCTTCGCCCCGTCTCGTAGCTTGTTGACCCACTTTGGTACAGTTTAATTATTTAATCAAAAGATAAGTAGATATCAGCACTTTTTGTTCATGTGGAACTACATAAATATAGTGTTGCTTTCCTGTGCCTTCAATTTATTTAGATATATTATATGTCCAGAACTAACAATTTTGTAGTTCCTTAATGTTGTTTTGGAGTTTACCACAGAAACTACAAACCTGTGCTTTGAGTCAATGGTGTTTCAAACTTAAGATACATATAATCTTGAACCTCAACCAGAACATTTAAGAATAATGCGTATCTAGATAATTATTATTTTTCTTTATGGCACTACCCTTTTTGTACATTTAGCCAATGACGAGTTGTTGTAAAAGGTAGGGAAACAGAATTTATTGGAGGATTTAGGACATACAGAATTTGGAATAAGGATCAGGAAAGTTATAGGATAATAACAAATGGAGGTGACATATTATATAATGTATAAATAAAACAGCTACCTAATTATTAAAAATAATAATCTACGAAATAAAAATCCCAGTATAATATTATTTGAAGAATAAAATATAGACAGGCTATACACTTATATGTATACAGAAAAATTACTAAATTAAGAAGTAAGGAATATGAGGTTATCAATAAAAGAAACGTTGACCGTACCTATTTAAATATTTTAGTTCAGAATGTAAATGACCTCCTTTGAACTAAAATGTTTGCTTCTCCTGGCTTCAACGCTAGGTATATAGAGATTCTAACGATTGCAATAGAAATAAATAAATAGAAAAAATGAAATTTTCAATTTAGCTCCCTCTTTCTTAAAACTTTCACACAGCAAAAAATATTTAGGGGTAAAGATTTGATAATGTTCAGAAATTAATGAAGATGAATTTTCTACTTTTGGACCAAATTCTATGAAACCCGCTAATCGTCGGATAACGATGGATCAAAGTCGAGTCTACAGTTGTGAAAGTTTCAAAAACAACTATTAGCTAGATGGCTTGTAAGGTAATCTTTGGCTTTAGTACCTAGACCCATCACAAGCACGTATAACAAGATTAATGACTGACGTCTCACGCCAACCTATTTCGAAACTTTCTAAATAGCATTACCTACATTTGTTAACTTCGCTTGTAATATATTGATGCTGCTGAAAGCTATTGCTGTTTATATTATTCTCAATATACCTACTTAAGTCAGTTCATATCGGTTTCCGATGCAATTGCTTTTGTGAGAGCCAGGCACAAATTGTGCCCCTGTGGTGGCAGCCGTAATATTGCCGTAGGAACTTGGGGTCAGAAGTGCGACCTCGACCTGAATACCGAGCTGCAAAGGTCATGTGAGCTGCAGCCAAAGGCTAGTGCACACAAAATAAACTTGTAGCTTCAACTCAATGGCGTTATACATAAAATGTGAAGTGGGATTACGTTTTAGAATTCCAAAGCAAGACTGAAAAAAGGAGAAACTATTTATGTGTACAATTGTGACTTCACACATAAAGAATGCTCGTATTTTCTCGTTCCATCCATTCATGTCAACGGTAGCGCACAGTAGAAAATACAGAAAATTAATCATTCCTATGCGATTTATTATTCGATTGGTATTCAGTTCGAATCAAACAAAAACTGCTAAACAGATGAGATTTTTCCTGGAGTAATCTATCTTAAAATATCGGATAAACACAGGAAATAAGCCACATGGTGCGTAAATAATTCCAAAAGCCATAAGAAAAAAGCGGCGTGCCAAATAATAATCTTTACTGAGGTATACCTACCTATTCTGGTATCGATAGTAATACTTTCAAAAAATTATAGAATCTATATGTAATCGATATTAATGTGTTAGTATAAATCATAAACTTAATATATGTTTATGGTACAAATTACATTTTTTACTTAGGTAACTCTCCTTATTTATTTATTTTCTTATTAAGCTTAGCTATCATTTCTGTCAATCTCTAGTAACGACAGAAACTACGAACAGCTATTGTCAGTCATTATCCTTTCTACTTCCGCCCACTTCACTTCTTCTAACTTGCCGATTGCAAATACCACGCACCTGACGATTATGAAGGACAAACAAATAAAAAAAATTGAAGTGTGTGTTTGTAATGTCAACTTAACAGCTTTTTACTAAATGCATATACGGTACTTATAACAAAAAAAAAAAACAATTTTGTTTTTTTTTGTGTTTCTGACTTTCTGTATGTTTGTTCCGGCTAATCTCCGAAACGGCTGGACCGATTTTAACGAGACTTTCACTGGCACATAGCTGATGTTATAACGAGTAACTTAGGCTACTTTTATTTTAGAAAATAATAATGGTTCTGCGCAATGAAAATCACACGTATAATGAGAATGACATCAACTTCTAATAATATAAACAGCAGGATATTATGGTTTATAAGGAGTAAATTGGGCTACTTTATTTAATTCTTTTTTATTTCCACGCGGACGGTGTCTCACTGGCACAGCTAGTTACAAATAAGGTCAGCGAATGACATCCTAGGGCGTCCTCTCTTACGACGACGTACGTACGACTCACATTGGCGCTCCTTCCTTTTTGTTATTTGTCTTTGACTAAACCTTTCGATATTATTTCTTATGAAAGACGTCACCAACATCTAGATATCAAAGAATAAGAAAAATATTATTCATGTTTTTTGCGTGACATGAACTTATACATATAGATACTTATAACCTGATGGCCTCTATTCAATATAGGAAATAGCGTTAGTGCATAATAGATGTTTGGATTCCTAAACGATATTTATATTATTATGTAATGCAAAATCTTCGCAAAATTGGCATCATGTACCTCACAGCACTGTGCATCTAAAAAGCGGTATTTACCTACCCAAGGGGTTTGCGTCACACGTATACGTTAAAGTTTCCAGTTTGAAATTACAACATCCGGACATAGCTACTGTGATGTTCCGTTGATGCAGGTACCGTGTCGACGAGACTTTACAGTACACCGCCGAGACCACCCGCCACCCTCCTGCCTACAAATAGCTATACTCTGTCATTGAAAAATATGACATATGACTAGCCTGGCCGAATAAAGTGTCTCTCACGTGGATTTACATAAATATATCATCTGAGAGTACATTATATTTTAATACTACTCTGGATACGGCTTTTACGGTCTTTTTGTAGATACATGAAACTTCTGACTCTACATTGATTTTTTCCCAAATTCAAAAATAATGTGTTGATCTCTACACTGATTGATGTAGTTATAAAAAACACAATGTAAACAGAAACAAATTCTGTACCTAACAAATTAACGAACATTTAAGGAATCGATAAAGCGGCCGTCTGTCTGTGTCTGTGAGTATACATTATGCTAGCTAGGAGACATCCCAAATGTGAATATCACATAACTCGGTTGACAGTAGTATAAAGATGGATAGCTAAGAATTTTTTTCAATGTATTAAAAAAAGAAGTAAAAACCGACTTTTAAAACTTAAAAGTTTAAAATAATTTTCTGAAGCATCGACTTCAGAAGCTGATAAGTTTTTTAAGAAAATTATTTTATACTTTTTAGTTTTTGAAGTCGGTTTTTACTTTTTTTTTTAAGTTTATTTTATTTTTCAATTTTGAGTGGCATAAACAATACATAAACGTGAAATTATAGCAATCGCGAGTGATGTGCTGTTATTCATTCAAGAGTTCCATTGTCTATCTCCGAAGATCTTCATCAGATCTTCACCAAATTTAAATGGGACCACTTCGGGCGTATACCCTTTCAAACAAAAAAATAAACATCGAAATCGGTTGTCGTGATATTGAGTTATTCGTCCATTTGTCGCGCACATACTTATTGGAAATTTAAGACTTATATGGTTTTGTCATGGATGCCACTGTCAAAGCTGGACCAAATTAAAATGGGACCACACGGGAAACACCAGTAATAAAAAAATAATCATCAAAATCGGTTCACCCAGTTCAAAAAAAAGGACCTACGCGTCGAATTGAGAACCTCCTCCTTTTTTTTGAAGTTGGTTAAAAATATAGATACTCACCTAATATCTACGAGTGTAGCTTAGCCCGATGCTCCTTACATAAATTATCAACCATCAGTCCATTTGATATACTGAAATTCCAACGGAATACCAAATTACCAATAAAAGTTTATTTATAGAAAGTTGCTAGGTGATGCTGATTCGCTATAGATAGAACTAGTTGTACAGAACAAATTATTAGATCTCGATCGATAGACGTAACGTCGCGGCAGTAACTCGGCTTGTAACTTGAAGATGAAGACGGATTTCATTTTGCAGTTTGCCTCGCTCTGTGTAAAATCTGTAATATTAATGGATATAGTACACATATCCGTAAAATAATTTAATTCTCGTTATTCTCGCTGTTTACACCGGACCGGATTACACCGGACATGACCGCCACCACAACAAACACAATAGAAAATCGATTGTTTGTAGTTCACAGGTGACCTACACGTCTTTCAAAGCCTATGGGGTTATTGTACTCATCATTATGAACAACTTTGACTGTGGAAGCAAGCCTGAAATCGCGAAAAAAATAATCTGCTGTTCTGTACATTAATTAGTCGAGTAATATTGAACAAGTGATCGCCCAGTGGTCGAAATTCGATCGTAATTGTAGCTTCCTGCACTCCTACTCCATATAATCTTTATTTATGCCAAATCTCACACTAATCTCTGCGAGCAACATGCTTAAAAAGAGGGGTACAAAGTTTTCTCTTCACGTAAATTAATAATTAGGTACATAAATTATTTGTATGAAACAGCAGATTTTTTTTTCGCAGTTTCAATGTTGATCCCATAATAAAAGTTGTTTATAATAATTATGAGTTGGTACAATTACCCCTAGAAGCAGGTGTCCTGTTTAAATATAAATCCTGTAGATATATCTCGACTCTCGAGTATATTCCAAATTGCAAGTAAAAGTAGAGATCAGGGTCTTGCTCTCCTAAATAATATGTATTATGATCGATCGGTATTGGAATTAGCTTCCACCAGTTGCATTGTTGGAGTAACTTACCTGAAAGTACCTACTTTTATCATTACTAGTGGTCGCCCTACGGTCGAAATTCGACCGTAATTTTAGCTTTCTGCACTTCTTCTCCATATAAAATTTTACTATATCAAATCTCACACTCCTTCGTGCACGCAATATGCTTAAAAAGGGGTACAAAGTTTTATTTTCACGTATTAATATATAAAGTTTGCTATGACAACAATCTGAAATAATATAAAAGCCGACCTCAGCCAAAAATTAGAACAGCCACCCGTCAGTAATCCCGAAAGTGTTGGCAAATTCAAGTTTCAGTTTGGTTAAAATTTCGCACCTCAACTAATGACCCCCTGGCCTGAATGTAATAAAAGGGAACTAAAGCAAAATATTACATAAAAAAGTTGAAAAAATAATAATTGAAAGGATTACAAACATTGTGAGTACACCTGTACTGCGGTCCGGAGGGCTATGTTTATTTTAGCATTGCAGATGCGTCGTTGTTGTGGACTAGTAAACTCCCACTCCTTAATAATGCAGATGTTAATACTAGATACCCACTTGTTGCTCACTTTGTTCTGAACTACAACAATTTCATTTTCCACTTAACTCACCCAGTAGGTAACCCCACTATACAGAATAATAATAATGTAAGTCTTGTATACATAATCCCTTTGAGTATCTAGACATAATCCCCACTATACCTATATTTTAAGGACATGACATTGTGTGCCCTATAAAAACAGCCAGTGATTTTCCAATTTTCGATCTTATTTGTTGCCACAATCTTGAACGTTGGCTTCAGGGTTTTGATGAAATTGGATGAATCTACCTCTTTCCGATGATATAAAGCGATTTAACGTTCGGGAGTTTGGCAAAACTCATTTAGTGAGTCAAATAACCGTAGGAAATAACTAGTTTGTTCTGCTGTCAAAGACTGTAAGTCAATTATCCGGATAATTTATTATTACATCGTGTGCAGTAGACGACAACAAGAAACGCTTACTAGAAACTATGTTTTGAATGATGATTATGATGAATCATCATCCAAAACATATTTTCTAGAAAGCGTTTCTAGTCAAACAATAATTTCTGTGTTATTGTGTGTATCTAATTACCTTTTTATTAGTACTTAGTTTTCTCAATATTTTCGACTGCACACGTTAATACGTTTTAAAACCATAGGTACGTAGCTTAGGTATTTCGCGTATCTTCTCACCGTAGGCCAATGTCGCAAACATTTTGTAGATATGTAGTATGTAAAGTAGGAAAAAAAACGTTTTTAATATTATACCTCGTTTCTCCACACCTACAACAGTCTGCTAGTACGTCTGTAGCGTACTTTGAGTATCATACTCAAAGGTAGCGTACTATCTCCTGTCATCAGTCCACAGACTAGACTTAGGATATCGTGGATTTCAATGTAGATTTTCGTTGTGAGTAACAATAGGATAGGTAGAGAAGTTGCTGTTTTTATAAAATTTTAGCGTATTTTGGACTGTTTACCATACACACCGTTGGAATACGGTAATATGCACCTCATATTATATAAAGAATAAGGATAATGCCGATGAAATGCTAACGCTGCTGGCAAATTGTATCGAGAAAAAGTTTATAAAAACATCAACTTCTCTGCCTGTCCTATTGTTACTCACAACGAATATCTAGAAATCCGCGAAATCCTAAGTCTATGCTGTGGACAGGGTGATAGTGTGGTGTGGTGTAAGGTTTTTGTCATGTAAAACCTTACACCAAAGCAGTCCACTTATTACTAAATAATTGGTCTGCTAAACATAATAAATATCGTTTTACATGACAAAAAGAAAACTGAGCTATGCTGAATGTAAATTTAGAAGTTGTGTTGAATATAAATTTATGCGGCAGTCACCAGTGTTAGTGCAAAGATAATCAAATTTTCGAACACAGCGTCGGATCAAATTATTTTGGTAATTGACGCGTGCTCGAAATTCTATACCCAATACACCTAAGCTAATAGGTACTACCTACTCTAGTATTTATCATAGAACGTTTGCGTTTTGTCTGTCTGTATCGCACAAGGGACCGTTTGCCCTGACGCAAAAAAGTCAACCCTTTAGGAGGGAAATTAATTACGCCTTATCAAATATGTTAATGAACTTAGCAGATCATTATCCAGCAGATAAAAAAAAGTGAGTTCTATTCACATGAAGCTGAGTTATACAGTTCCTGATACTTTTAAGAGACAGTTATGTCGAAGTAAACAAAAAAAAAATCGATTGAAAAAATTATCTACCAACTTCCCGTAGCAGATCATTTTCTAGCAAACCCAAATTTAAAAAGAGGTTCTCAACGCATGCAGCTGAGTTCTACAGTTCCTGATACTATTTTGAGATTTCAATCGTTATGAGCAGTTCACGATTTTATTTAAAAAATGATCTGCTTACGTCTTTGTAACTATTTGTTAGTATAAAGTAAATACTTAATTATGTATTGGTAGGTATTATGTAATTGTTTAAAGGTATTAAAATCTGGTAGTGCAGTGCACGAGTGCAGTTAAGGGACAGCCGCCACTGTCCATGACCATACTTACCTAATCTATACTTTACATTTAATTTTTTACAGGACTAAGTAACTACCAACGCTAGACTGGATAATGCAGCCCGTGTTATAACCAAAGAAGTACATGCTACCTTTATTAGTCATGTCTAAAAGTCGCCCAACAAGCAATAAAGTAACCCATGCTTGCACGGCCTGAACAAGGCAGCCCTTGTTCAGGTTGTGCAAGTATGGACGCATGGTTCGCGGCCTGTCTAGCTAGACTGACCGCGAACGGCCTGGGTATAGTACGCGCAAATCTTTATGAGCCCACTGAACTCTCTCCCTCTCTCCCTCTAGCACCTATTATAATAGTACGCTTATTATAGGTGCTGGAGGGAGAGAGAGAGAGTGTTCAGAGCTCAGTTCAGGGCTCCTAAAGATTTGCGAGAACTACACCTACCTACATTTTAATACAAATTAAAGATATGATTAGATAGATTTATGATTAGATATTGATTATTGTACCGTATCCTTCACTTATCAAGTTGCTATTACTCAAACTTCTATTTGATTGTTTTTAAGCGAATTAAATGGGATATGGGACCCTATAACAATTTATCAACCGACAGTAATGCATTATTACGATAACGTACCTATTACATGACATTTTACGCGAATAATATCGTAATGTTACTTTATAACACATTTGCTCGTAAAGGGTCTCTTATTTCACCAATTGCAATATCGTAATGTATCTCATTACGCACTTGTGCGGTAATGTAATGTAAAACGCACGGTTTATCAAGATGCTCCGTCTGTCTAAAACGAACGGTACTTTTTTAAATCTTAGCAAAGAGTTTTTATGTCAGAAAAGTGGTCAACATTTTATGAATAAAATTAACTTTGGGAAATAAAATATAAAAAATAAACGTTTAATTCTTTAATTTAATTAATTTTGACAATAAATTACAACCATTTATCTGTAACAAAAACAAAAAAATATTAATTTACTATATTAGTAATACTGGCTGTTTTTATGCCTTTGCCTTAAAAAAAAGGGCTGATGCGCGCACATCGCTAATTTTTGAACAAGTAAAAATTATTCCGCGCGCTTTTTCTTTTCGCTGTATTGTTTTTATTTGAAAATTCCTCGCATATATGTTAGAAAACGTCGTATGACATACGTGCGCATTGGAAATTACAGCCTCTGCTTCTTGTAACCCTCGCCTACGGCTCGGGCTAGCAATATTGCCTCGGCTGTAATTTTCAACTTACCGCACTTATATCATAATGTACTATTACAGTATAAGTCTGTGCCGTTAATTCTAGGTAAAAAAAAATAAAAAAAATCTAAGAATGTTATATTATTTATTTAATATCTATAGGTATACAATTATTTTTATCAAAAAACACCTTTCTTTTGGTATTTGAACAGAATAGAATAGAATAAAATAGATCTTTATTTCATGTAAACCAGGCACTTATGAAATTTCGAGACTCTAGGTGCACGGTTCCAAATAGTAGATCCTATGGAGAAGAACCGGCAAGAAACTCCATGGTAACTCTTTTTAAATAAATAATAGATCTTGGCAATCTTTATCAGTACAATGTTGTGGTAAGAGCTGCGAGAATAATGCAATTCAATGCGAATACAAATAAGACTAGGATAATAATGATTTGCCTCTGAATAAGATTGCCATGGTAGTTACAAGCTGACCAGTTCCGACAGAGGGCACCCGTTCACGAGCATGACGCATGTGTCAGCCTCGCCAAGCTCGACCACAATGAAGGGAACTCAACGACCCGACACACAACGCCACCATCAGCGAGACATTTTAGTGAGCATGACAGACTCATAGTACCAGACAACATGTAGGTAGGTATTTTATTTATTTATTTAATAGAAGAGGCCTACCTCTTCTATTAAATCGCATATTCGCTATTTCTATTAGGTCGCAGTGACAAAGGGGCTTAGTACCCTAGTACTAAGCCCCTTTGTCACTGCGCCTTGCGAAGATCTATTGTGACGCCTCTCGTTTCATTACAGCACTTCCTCCAGCCGTAAGTCAACGATGAAGTTGACTATGTTCTTGGGGTGGAGGGATTTACTCTCACCTGGTGAGATAAGGTGCCCTCCCAGGTGCTGGCTTCTAGTGTGGTGTACCACGTCACACTCGCATAGGATATGTATGGGCGTCTCATCCTTCTCACGACAGAATCTGCAAATTGTGGAGTCACTAAGGCCCATTTTTTGTAGATGCTTGTTTAGTTTGCAGTGCCCAGTGAGGGTTCTTGTCAAGATCCTAATTCGGCTCCTGTTCATGGAAAGCGCTTGTTCCGTAAACTTTCTGTTGAAGCCTGTGAGAAGCGCTTTGGAGTGTGCTTGGCCTGAGGACTTTTTCCAGAGCTTGATACTCTGTTTATAGCCCCAGGACCTGAGGTAGGTGGAGGTTGTGCACTTAGGAATTCCACAAATGGGTTCAGGGCCCATTGTGGTGCTTTCCGCTCCAGCTCTTGCTAGCTCATCGGCAGTTTCATTGCCACCGATGCCACTGTGTCCAGGTACCCATCCTATCGCTACCGAGTTCGATGTTCCTAGTAAGTTCAGCAGCTGGACAGGTAGGTATTTAGTAAATATATCTAACAATCTGAGATATTCTCGCAAACTGTTTTTTTAAATTCTGTAATTATTATTTTTTAATTATCTACCATTTTATACGCGCGGGACAGCGAATTATAGTTATTAATATTATAATGTTTCATGCATAGGTAACCATAAAATGAGGCTTGTAATAGATAATGCCAACTAGCGATCAGCATCGAGGGCCAGGTAGGTACACAAGGGCGGTCGCGGGGTCACGTTCGGTCACAGCGCGGCGCGACGGGCGAGGATCAATATAGTCTCCCCTACGACTCTCCACCTTAATAGCCTTAATAGTCTGTACTAGAATGCTATTTGCAACTTACAGCTCAGAGCATCGTACTCAAAAAATCAAAAGCGTTTATTCAAAACAGACTAGTTTTAGTACCTTTTGACGTCAATATAAGACAACACCCGAACCCCCAAAACACGTAACATGTAGCACATTCTATAAGTCCCTGTAATGTAGCAATTTAAATTAAATGCATTTCAATCATTAATTAATGTAATCATAATAATAATGACGCTCCCCTTGTTTTCATAATTGTGTGGCTTGAGTGTTGTATTGTTTAAATTATAATGGTAGATACTTATTATGATCTTTGCTGGTCTTTTCTTTTTAGAATATTATGTAAAATAAGTTCGAATTTCAGCCGAGGCCGCTCCTGCGGCCCTAAAGATTATTGAAGAGTAGATATCCATGAAGTTTCTTGCCGGTAACTTCTCCAGGATCAATCCACTGGGAACCGTGCACCAATCACGGAATCACGACGTTTTGAAAGAGCCCGCAAAGGCCCAATTGAAATAAAAAAGTTTGACTTTTACTATAAAAGAAAAACAAATTTTGCTTGAGTTTCTTACATAATGGAATTTGATAAATGTTAGTGAACTTAGCAGATCATTTTCAAGCAGATCAAAAAAAAGTGAGTTCAATTCGCATGCAGCTGAGTTCTACAGTTCCTGATATCTACTATTTAGGAATCATGCCGCCATGACCGCCCCATACCTATACCCGAGATAATACTTTTAAGTATTAGATACATAAGTATCTAGTCATGACTTCATGAAATAAACTGAGGGTTTTCCCGGAACATCTTGAAACTTTATTCATCTTAATTTTAACAGTATAATCATGATGGATGTAGATAGAAATATTTTGGGATGACGATAATTGTTTGATACCTAGAGAATTGTCCACAGTCCTAAAGCATACCTATTTTTTTAAATGCTTGATGAATGTACGGGGTTCGAAAGCCAAAATACGAGAATTTTTGTCGTTTATCTACGAGAAAATGATTGACCCTATCGATTGGTGCCGTAAAAGTGTAGGATTGCAATTTTTCGGATTTTAGTCGGTTCGATTACCGGGTTTGGCTAGGGTATTTTCAAAAATCTTTAAATGCAAGTTTGTTTCTTTTTAAAAATAAAGGAATGTTTCCTTAGAGTGAAATTTGCTGTCTTCAGTATTTAGAGTACTTTTCCTCCAGGTACCTACGCTTCGAAAATTCCACCCTGTATATAATAATATAATTCCATGGAAAATTTTAGATACCTAACTACTTCCTTGTACTGTAGGTGCAAGTTTTATCTCCAATAATATCATAGCTGCACTACACCAACTGCCTATTTAACTCACGAGCGAGCGCAGCAGATTCTGGTGATTGATTACACGTACCACCATAATAGATAGGTAGGTACCTACGCATAGTTGATGTTCTCGCATGACTTGTAGCATTATTTAGTCTACATATGACTTGTAGAATCAACTGAAAAAACTTGAATTAAGTAGAGCTAATTAACGGTGTGTTTTAAAAAAAAAACAGTTACCTACCTACATAAGTAAGTAATGCTGTGTAGGTATGTTCGTAGGTTTCGGCGCGGTCTTTTAAGAGTACCCGAAGCCCACCTGTAGGTGCCGAAGTGGACACCCCTTCGCCCCCCCAGGCGGAGGACAGCCCTATGATGGGTTCTCACCAGGTAAAACAAAAAAAAAAACAAAAAAAGGTATTTTCGTAGGTAGATACACAGATGTGAATAAGTGTTACACAGATCGAAGTTGATAGCAGAAATCAGACCTAACTACATTATATTGCTGAATAAAGCAGCTCGGTTATTAAGAAAGGTAGGTAGGTAGGTACTTACTAGACAGATATATTTTGTATCATGAAAGGCGCCCCGCTCGCGCTGTTGTGGGCGGCATTCGGCGGCAAACCGGGAGTCTGGAGTCATATTCAGAGGCTTGAAGGAGGCAGACGTTGATATAAAAATATTGTGCGATGCAGTCTACTTTCGAGAGTTCCTAAATTATTTTATAATATATTTATGTAATAGGTCTATTTTAAAATGATCAACAAAGCATCTATCTGAAAACTTCTTGCAAATATTTCTAATCTGGCAATATAATTTCATAAACGTCAAATCGACCACTTCGTTCAACTTCGTTCAATTCGTTGCGAACGGCGAAGCCAAACTCACCAAAACTCGTAATTTTTTTTTGTGAGTAGTCTATGCCTCTTTATAAATTTTTAAACAATATAATCCATTTTTCACCTGACTAAAAATTTTATAGTTCGAAAACATAACAATGGAGCACGATATTAACAAGCCGTATAAAATTTGTGATGTGAATCGTGACAAAAAGAAAGGTGTAGTGGCATCATCCCTAGAGGATCTCCTAACAAAAGTGCCAGAAAAGTTAGGGCTGCCTTCGGAGAATTTAACAGTGGCCTTAGAGTCCGATGGCACTGAAGTGGATGACGAGGAATATTTCTCAACTTTGGACCCTGATACCTCTCTTATGATTTTACATGGACATGAAAAATGGACTCCAAATATGCCAAAGTGCCAAGTATCTTTGGATCAAACTGACGACGTCGCGTTGGGAGACAAAGGGCAGGTAGCCAACCTGGTAGGCCGTCTTCAACACAATTTGTGTCACATCTCACTCCTTGGAGGTCAAGATTTGGAACTCTTATCAGACATGGATCCGGATAGTCTAGCAGACATTGTGACTGATAGAGACAATAGAATAATTTTGGAGCACATCAAAGAAGCATCTGGGAGGTAAATAAATATTCATTCAATTATGATTATAATCCAATACTTGCTAATGATTGACAAAAAAAATTATTTTCTGCTGTATAAAGTATTATCCATGTTTATGTATTTATTTCTACTTCAGATAAACATTTACATAGGTAGTTATAAATTATTCTCATGTTACCACTTTTCTTGTCAATTTTCAGTTGGTTTGTTATTCTAATTTTGGTTAGTGGTTTATGTGATAATTGGCACATTTATTGATGACTAGAGCACAACTTTTGTTTCTTTATTTATTACTTTTAACTAATGCAACCCTGAAAACAGGCTGTGACAGTGCTAGGAAAGAGAAGGGTTTTTCTGTTGTGTTGTGTGAACTCTCTTATGGCATAGATGGGTACCAGTTGGTAGTATTAGTACTGACTGCTGTGCTAGTCTTACTTCTGTATCATGACTTGGTGAAGACCTTTCCAAACACCCCAGAAGAGTAGTTATGGTTAACTATTGTTGTCTATTGCTGCATTAGTTATTTTGTAACTATATAACTAATTTCCTAATTTTATATTACAGAATATTACTTGAGAAACGTCAAGCACAAGATGCCATGGAACTGTTGAAGTTGTACCATCAGAGTGTGGCCAATGGTGCCGAAGATATGTCACCACCCAAACAAGAGAGAGTTTGAACACTGAATTGCAACGGTAACCTACCATATTTAATTTGATTATGACTTGATTCAGGTGAAAATATTTAGAAGTGTTGTGCATGTTATAATTTAAATTTGAAATATATGTAATACCTTCTCCCATAAATAAAACTCTTTATTGACTTCCATACTGCTATTCAAGAAATCAAATTTATAATTCATGTAAACTATGTAAGGATGCATATCATATTTTATAAAACTTATTTTAGTATAACTTCATGCATTATAAATTTGACCTGAATCAAGTAATGATCAATATTTTAAAATGTAACCCTCAATTTATTTTTAAGGGATGGTTCATCTCAAAAGTTTACAAAAAATGAATTATTGTGTATCATCTGTATTTACTTGCTTGTGAGCAAATTGGTCTCAATTTTTTATTATTCTTAAAATAGATTATGTAGGTACATGTAGCATTATATTGATCATTCATGATATATACCAAATTGTGAGGCCTTTTTATAAATATTATTTACTTAGTTATTATATTTTATTTGTAAGGAGTAAAATTATGGTCTAGTTTAGCCCAAATGAGGAAAGTATAGCACTATAATTTTTTTATTTCCATTTGTTTTATGTATTATCTTATAACATTATTTAAATATGATATTGATTTATGAATAAGCAGGTACATAATAAAAATATATATTAGATACTAGTGATAATACAACGCTAATCTTATGAATATGAGCTGAAATCGAAAGATATGGTAACAGTCTTAAGAAGCATTGTAAGTAAACTGTATTTAGATGTTTATGTATATAATTAGTCTAAAAGTAATGTAGTAAGTTACATAACAGTCAACTATTAGATTATCTATTTGTTTTAATTTTTATTATTTTGACTGATAAAAAAAAGTGTCTTCTATGTATTGGCATAGAAAATGCTATCAGTCTTAGTTAATAAGATAAAACCTTTTTACATATTTTAATAACAAATCTGACAATAGGTATTTATGCTAGAGCTAAGCATTTATGATCATTATATTATTTTCCATATTGTGTAAACTTTTGAGAGACAAATTGCCACAAGGTTGATAATCAACATCAATTTAAAAGACTGATAGTTGGTAAATTTATGTTTTTTATATAGTTTTACCCCTAGTGTAAGGTTTATTAATTTAATTCCAAATTTGCTCAAACATTTTACAAGATAAAAAATAAGTTTCCCTAAGTTTAGTCCCACTGCCATACATTATAATACTTGCTAATTTGTTCCACAGCACATAGAGGGTTTTAGTTGTTGAAATGTGTGGTGATAAAGTGTTGACATTAGTTACTTAAATGGAATTGTAACATTAAAATATTTTGTATTAAAATGGTGGAACTCTACGATGCTCCTTGCGCCTTTGAATGGTGGTGTATAATATTAATTTACTTGTGTCATTTGTATTTAATGTTCAATGCCCAGTTTTCATTGTCCTGCAGCCAAATTTAAAATTTATTTTTATATATTTTATGAATAGTTTATTGTAACACAAGTATAAAATGAATGTTTATGTTAGCATACTAAATTGCTGTGCTAGTTAATTATGCGTAGATAATATTATAATCATAAACATAATAAAGTAGTGCACTCATTAAACTTATTATAGCTGGCATGAAGTAGACCTACCATATTAATAATATTGCACATTTCATTCCATTGTAAAAAAAACATAGCCAGTAACAAACAATAATTATAGGTAATATCAGACAGTCTTTAAACTTGTGGAGGCTCATTAATAATTAACTAAAGATTTGTGAGTAATTGCTTCACAGCTGTCTGATATAAGCTTAACATGTGAAAAATAATTGCCAAGAATAATTATTATTGAATAAAGAAATCATCTATTTTATTCAATCTTTCTGCCTGTTAATCTGTAGGTATGGCTCAACCTACTATACCAAGAAATTCATAAACCGCACTTATGTTAACCAACATTATATGTATGGTGATAATAATAATCAATGTTATAAATAATAATTGTGCAAAATACCTTGTATTCATAATTCTACAAAATATGATAGTGATAGTACTTATATGTAATACATTCAAGTGTCAACACCAAATAAATCTGTCTTAATTTATTATACAAGATTTATGTACCTATATATATATAGATATAATTATATAGTTCATAAATATGCAAGTAGTATTCGTCTAAACTAATGTGATATCACAATCTTGAATCAGTTATGTACACAGCACTTACAATAATGATTTACAACATAGCTGCAGTTGTAATTTGTGGCTTCCTAGATTGTTAGGAAAACCGCATCATATGGTTCCAAGGCAAGCTTTGTCCTGTAAAAAGATCAGTGACAGCATCTGGCGATTCCTTTTAGAGACATTTGTGTTATTGGTAGTATCAACATTGAATACCTACTAGAGGAATTGGACTTTTGTTTTACTGTGCACAAATAAAACGATGGAAATTATACTGATATATTTATTTATCTTTACATGACAGTGATTTATTGAAAATTAAAACAGTTTTAAACAAAAGAAGTAGTTTGATGACATCCAAAACATTTTGCCAAACAAAATAATTTATACCAACGTGCTTACAGACAAAATTCATTAAATTATAATAATATATCTGGTATCATTAACCTTACATCATCAAGACAGATATAAATTCCTTTCCATTTTTATATAGGTAGCTTGGAACAATGACGTGAGTTATTTTAGAGAACAGTGCAAGAACTTTTTTCACGGAAAGGATTGACCTTTTGACTGGAAAAGCCAACAAGGAGGCAATCCTCCTGTTCATGTTCATTGATGTATTTGACAATGTCCGATACGGCCACAGAGACGGGAATGCGCTTGATTGCCGCTTCTCGCCTCAACTGTTCTGTTACAGCCCGCTGCTGTTGCAATGTTGAAACCATCATATCCATAACGGCGGTATCTGATAGGCCTATGTTGAACGTAAAATGAAAACTTTGAAATGCAAAACAGGGCGTAGCCTTACACCTTTGAAGGTTTACTCTGAAAACAATAATAGATTATAAATCTTAAAATTAAACTAACCAACAATAAATGTTTATAGATTATCTAAACACCCACAGCGATTAAAAAACGAGGTAGTTATTTGTAATTTCAAGGAAAATTCAGGAAATTCGCAACAGATATCGCAGGAAGTGGAGATACAGACAAATTATTGACATTGACAAATGCCAGCTTAGTTCGACGTCGTTCACTGTCACTAGGGGTGGACGATATACTTCGATGTACTGAAAACAATCGATGTACCTTTTATTAACGTTCAGACCGATTCGATATACCATTAGAATAGAATAGAATAGATCTTTATTTCATGTAAACCAGATACAGGCACTTATGAAATGTCGAGACTCTAGGTGCACTAATGCGCATTAATGCAGACGCATTAATGCGTCATACATCAATTGATAATTTATTTACGCCGTAACATGTATTTGACCAATAAAACCCTCTTATCGCAATATAAAACATGCATTAATTTTGTCAATAGAAACGTAGTTCAAAATAACATTGTCTAAGTCATATCGAGTTTAAATTCTTGTTTATAATGTAGTAAGTTTTGCTTCGATTTTTTATTATTTTGATTTGTCGATGGTCAATGCCTTTATTGCAATGACGTAAGAAGCCTCTCTCTTTATTGATTTGTTTATTGCTGTATTTATTTACAAACTGGTTCTACCTGAGTTTTTTTTAGTAAAAACTGAAACCCTAGAGGATTTTATAACCCTTAGATTATTGATTGGTTGGAGCGGCTGCGACAACCAATCAATAATGGGTATCTAATCTAAGTTAAAACCCATATTTTTAATTGACTAAAAACGATCGATTTTTTTTTTCTCTATATATCGATGTAACATCGATGGCACCATAAACTTCGAATATTTTCGCTTCGTACATCCTAAATCTATGGATGGCACAAATAATTAGATCGGAAAAAATATCGTTGTTTTTTTTTGTATACTATGTCCATCCCATAGACTTAATAAACTACTAGTATAGTGCCACAAACGGCCACAAACATATCTGACCCAGTATTGGTAGGTATTCAGAACCATCCGAAAGTGTTTCAAATCGAATTCGACAACGAATCGAAAGATGGATTTGCGATCCGAACGGACTAATAAGGCTGACACATAGAGATAATACATAGTACCTATAACGGCTGACATGACATACTCTTTGGCTGACATTCAGAGACATGACCATATGACGGGCGAAGACTGCTCTAAGCAAAGTCGTCGCTAAGCGCATCTTCAAAATTCGTATTCATGTATTCAGAGACGCAGTGTAAGCTTAGCTAACTCTCTTCTCTATGGCCATTTTTAATAGCAAAATGTTTATCGGTAAGTTACGGTTTTTATGAAAATGTGTAAGCAGGCGTTTATAAAAATTATAACAGGATAGCAATATATACAAAATGCAATTGGAGGGAGCGAAACAAAATATCTGAGACATAAACCTATTTAATTAAGTTATGAGGTTAGTCCAGGGTTAGTCAGACTTGAAAATCTCAAATTGTCGAAATTAACTCCACCTTAGCCCACTTGGCGGCGCTAGTGTCGTCTTAAGTAGTCAATAAATCTAAGATAAATCTTTATTTTTATTTCTCTCATCATCATGTTACTTAATTACATATATATGTTCAAATCAAATAGAGAATGGTGTCTGTAGTAGGAAAACCCTGTAGTGCAGAGTATTCAATATTATTATCAATATTCACTACTTGGCTTATCTTAGACGTTTACGTTAAGTTTAAGTCGTGTTCCGAACGTCTCTGAATACAAATATGAGCGCAAGCTGTTGATTTTGAGACGTCAGAAACGAGTCTAAGCGTGAACTTACGCTTCCATCTGTCAAACTTACGAACAAATTTTGACAGATGGAAGCGTAAGTTCACGCTTAGATTCGTTTCTGTCGTCTCTGAATGTCAGCCTTAGACTCGTTTCAATTCAATTCAAATTTTAGGATTATGTCGTCTCTGAATGTAAGCCTAAAAACGCTATTCACTTCACAAATCCTGTCGGAAAGCTTTCCGAAAGGTATCCGAATTCGGTTTAAAGGTGTGTTTAGGGAGCACCTTACGAAATGGTAGTAAATAGAAATGTGTGGTAGAATATATAAAAGTGGTAACTATTAAATAATTTTTATGTATTTCGCATAGTATTTTATATTGGAAAAATACGTGCAAAGCTCTACTGACATGGGAATCCTTCAATTACAATAGAAACTCATTTTCACTTTTAATACTGATCTTTAATATAAACACACATATTGCTTGTTTAAACTGCTTACAAAATAAAACTGTTACAAAACATCTCACAATAATTTTCTTAATAAATCCACATTTTAGTACCGGTTTCTCTGATCATTTTTCTAAAGACTATCTTGCCTTTTTTTTATCTAACAAAACACACTTCACCGTGACTTCACCCCATAGAAATAGTACAAGTACACTATGTATTATCTCTATGCTTCACCCATCATAAAGTTTTAACCAACCAGTGACAAAGCACATAAAATTCTATAATGCCATTTCTACAACATTTTATACGTGCAACAGTAAAAATGTAAAATGGGTAATTAGTTTTTAGAGAATAAAGTATAAAATTAATCACAATATCCTAGTTTCGTATAATCTTGCTTTGTAAACGTCCACTTGCGAGGAAATCAAAAACAAGTACAATTTCTACAATTTGGTTTGGTAAGGGTATTAGGCTTACATTCAGAGACGACAGAAACGAGTCTAAGCGTGAACTTACGCTTCCATATGTCAATTTTACGAACAAATTTTGACAGATGGAAGCGTAAGTTCACGCTTAGACTCGTTTCTGTCGTCTCTGAATGTAAGCCTTAGACATACTCTTTGGTATTAGACACAAGTAATAAGCATAGAGATAATACATAGTACCTATAACTAGAGAGCTTACTGCTATAATTAGTTGTACGAAATTTTGTGCCCACATGAAAGTCACCTGAGATTTAGCGGTGTCCCTCTCGCACACATGGCCATTACTCATCAACTTAGTAATCTACTAAATTGGTATTTTCAGAATCGTTTTTACATACATATTAGAACAAATGAAACTTCTACCCACGGCTATCAAAATAAACATAATAAAAATTATAATTGACGTGCTTTAAATATTATATTAAATATTATTATTTCCATACGTTATTCAATAAGATTGATTATTACAATATTTGGATACCAGTAGTTAAAGAAGTTTGCATGCGGGAAACACTACATCATTCAAAATGGCTTACATTGTCAACTTAGTTGTCAACCTATTGCTTAGATTATTTAAAAGACCTATTGTCAACATTCGTGGTTTTCATAGTTCAGAAATAAACGTGATCAAACATTATTTTTGTGCCTAGAATAATTTTTTGGCGACAAGATGGTAAATACTTGAGTTATGATTGGGTGCAAGCGAGAATATTATCCTGGTTGTGGAATATCGTTCCATAGGTAAGTTTCATTGAGTAGTGTGACAATATATTTTTATTTTGTGGGATATAGTTGCTCCAAGTACTTATTTTAGATCGTTTCACATAACATACAGTCCACTAAGTTAAATAATTTACGTAATTTAATAAATTTGGATTTGTTTTTCCATAATCTGTAATGCGTAGCATATTTTCGATGCATTTATTGTTTTGTATAATTTGAGTGATTCCAAGTATAGTATAAGTATACATACAGGGTTATTTGTAAAACACCGGCAACGCTTTAAGGGGTGAAACTACTCATCAATATGAACAACTTTTACTATGGGAACAACAATGAAATCGCGAAAAAAAAATCAAACTTTTCATACAAAAGATTAACCTTGCTCCATCAAAATGTATGAAAAGTTTGAATTTTTTTTCGCGATTTCATGGTTGGTCCCGTAGTAAAAGTTGTTCATATTGATGAGTAGTTGCACCCCTTAAAGCATTGCCGGTGTTTTACAAATAACCCTGTATATAGTTTAAGTTAATTTGTTGAAATCATTTGTTGTTTGTTGTGCCGAATAGATAATAATGTTTTTTTGTATCTCTTATAAAATGATAGACTTTATTAAAATTCCATGTTTGTTTTTTTCAGGATTCCAGCTGATAATAAGCAGAGGGTGTTATGGATAACAGCCACGAACCTTGACATTAGTGTGTAAAAGTTCGCATGTGTTTGTGGCGTAAATTTTAAAGATAATGAATTATTTAACAGCAGCAAAAATAAAATTAAAACCTGAAGCAGTTCCTTCAATATTACCATAGGTACTATTGTAATATGTTTAATAATTATCAGTTGTTGTATGTGTCTGTTGTATAATGTTGTGTGTAATTGTCTGGTCTGTAATAGTTTATACTAATATAAAGTATAACACATTGCACAAACTTAAGATTCACACACTTTGCTTATTGTTTATTTGTGTTTAATATTTTCCTATTAGTATAGTTAGATGGATTAAACTTTTACTGGATTGGATATTGTACTTAGATATTGTGCCATAATGAAGATCATTTTTGACATTACAGATAGCCACAAAAAGAAAAAAAACTGTACGTGCAAAATAAATTGTACGTGCAGGAACATCTGGTGAATCAGGGCATGTAGGATTTTGTAGTAAATGGGAAGATGTTGCAGTTTCCAGTGAACCACCAAATAAGAAAGTAAAGCAAGAGGAAACAAGCACATAAACCCAAAATACAACTATAATGCCAACACAATTAAAATTACAATCAACCATTAAGTTTCTAGCCGGTCTCTTCTCCATAGAACCCGGCCCACTTTGGAACCGTGCATCTAGAATCTCAACGTTTTGACGAAACGACGACGACCTTTTTATGCCGATTTGAAATTAAAAAAAGTTTTGCTTTGACTTTCATTCATTGTGTTTTATTGCTTAATGTTGTGAATGATGATTATACTTGAGTTTGCCAAACAAGAATATTATAATAAGTGATATTCGATTCTGCAGCACTAAGCATGGGTTACCCTTTCTGTTATAATAGGAAAGATCTCATAAAGAAAGGTCGTAGGATGGTCGCAAAGCTAAAAGAGAAAAAGAAAAAAGAAAGAAAAAGTAGAAGAGGAATTAAATTTGTATCTTAAAATGTTAAAATCTAATGTTTCCTATGACTAGAGCTGCCAGATGTCCGGAATATTCACGCATGACATTTTATTATACACGTAATCTGTGTATAAGAAAATGTCCGGATTTTTCCGCAATGTCCGAAATTTTCTTTAAATTTTCTTTTTTATTATATAGTAACCTTGCATATGCCTATTTATATATTATGCCTTGCCTGTGACTCTAATTATAACCAAAAGGGTGTATGTATATTTGTAAGAACGTTTAGATACACTGTATGGACCGTATATTTCACTATTTACTAGGAAAAAAACAATTCTTACTATTCGATATCAGTAGTTAATTACCTGATAACTATTCTCATAACATAATTAAATATTTCTATCATGTCCTACTTTTAACTAAAATGTATGGTTACCCTATTAGACAAGGACACGGTTACCACAAAGTATTCTCCCTCATACCGGCTTTACGGCACTATTAAGCGTTCCAGTACTTGTACTATTTCTATGGTAATAAGTCAATGGCTACGTTCAGTAATTCAGTTTTCGGTGCGAAAGTCACTCGGGCGAATGTCACTCGCTCATCGGGAATAATTGAACGATCCACAACTGCGTTACGCGAGTGACCAATCCGGACCAATCGAACGATCTCAAATTATCTGCTGCTGTATTGCTGTATCCTAGGACTACAGTCATTGGTCGGTTATTAGCAGTGCGACCGAGTGCGACTTTCACCCTCCTATTTCACGGAGTGACCAGAGCGATCGTCCGATGACGCTCGCTCAAATAACTGAACGGTTTAGTGTGATCGCCCGCGTCATCGAGCGTCGTCCGGCGTAATAACTGAACACACCCAATGGTATTAGATCGTATCTCCGCATAGACATATTTAGTCTATGTATCTCCGTATATATTAGTCTATGACTCTTTAGTCTTTGGGTCTTTGGTTTTTGATTGATGAAGTAGGGTTGTTGTGCCGTGCCGTATGTGATTAGAAAAGCGAATTTCAGGTATTATTTTACGTTCTATTACTAAATTCAGCCATTTTGAGGTCGTATACTATTCTAAATAATTCTATAATAAATATCTAATTGTCTAATTCATCTTTTTAGTACCTACTCAATTCGAAATCACTGACCCTAAGTAAAAATGGAAGGCGATGGAGCGGTCACTTCAAATCCGAAATCATTTTCAGGAATACCGGAGGCCGTTTTCGTCGTAAGTTGCCGAGTTTATTGTTTACCTATATAGATTTTTAAATTAACTTTTCTATGCATTTAATTTACCGTCATATTTTTTTTCTTTATAACCACAAAACAGGGTTATAAAATAGTATGTTTACTGCATAGATTTTCAGATGATCTTCATAAACTAGTCATTTATAATGTATATTTATTATTTATCTAGTTATGGAACTTTTTCTATTTACTTTAGATTTACCTTGTAATAATTTTATTGTTGTTCATCTTTAGGTTATCATTAGGTACTATCTAGAGTTGAAAACTGCGGAAAGTTTCCGAAACTTTGGAAGTTTTCCGGAAGTTTACCGGTAATATTCCCGAAAACTTCCAAAACTGCGGCAGTTTTGGAAGTTTTCAGAAATGATTTTTTACTTATAAAAACAGTAATTGGGGATACTTTATACTTAAAATATGTTACATTTAGCTAGATTTTAAATATTCGAACACAGCGAGCACGGGACGGGATGCGGGGTAGGGTACAGGTTAAAAATAAATATTTCCAAAACTTCCGTCACACCGCTCGGTGTTTACATTATGCCCGTTGCCCTCGTATGATTTATGCCGATTGAATACAAAACGTTATTTCATCAATTTGCTTCAATAGGTACCATAAATAATTAAAATAATAAAAAAAACAGAACTAAATTAAAGGATCATTTTCATTTGCCGTTACTGATTCTGAGTAATCCCAAAGCAACGAATTTGTTGATTTCATAAATAGAAAAACATAATTTGAAAACTTCCAAAGTTTCGGAAGTTTTGGAAGTTTTCAGGAAACTTTCCTCAGAAAAGGAAACTTTCCTGGAAGTTTTCAACTCTAGTACTATCTGCAAAATCTTTGATTAACCAGTCAATTTGGCTGGCTTTCTCATTCCATTGCTGGAAACAAGTTTTTCCCTTAGTTGTGCCCCAACACTATGCCCTCTGCATTGACTAAACCACTTTATATTTATTTCATTTATTACATTCAGTATATTATTTCTGTAAAAATGTTACTAACATGAATTTAATTGAAAATCAGGACAATGTAGATGAATTTATGAGCAAACCTGAAAACTCTGGTGGTGTGGACAAAGTCTTGAGGAGCCTGGATGAACAACATGCTAAATATAAACACATGGAATTGTCACTAGCTACTAAGCGCAGGCGACTGCGACAGCAGATACCTGATCTAGCACGGTCCTTGGAAATGATAGAAAAGTTGAAAATTCAAAAGGAAGAAATGGAAACACAATTCCTTCTTAGTGATCAAGTATTTGTTAAGGTAATCAATTATTGTAATTTTTATATTATGCTTTTTTTCATTTGAATCACCTTTTATTGTACCATGTAAGATCTGAATTGCTGCGATATTCTTATAGGCAGCGCTGAAGTAATGTTTTTATCATGTAGCACATAGTTGGTTTTTGTAGCTCTAGGTGTTGCTACATTAGCTGCACCTAAGTTCCAATGTTAATTGTGTCAATAATAATAAATAAATACAAATACAAACTTGTGGATTCTGAAGTACCATACTACAAGCATGTGTCCAACCCAGTTCTCGAAAATGGATATGTCACGTTATATTGAGATCAATCTATCATCACTGACAGGACTGTTGTCGCCAATAAGCCTGACATAGTGGTGATAGATAGATCAGCATGCTGTACAATGATTGTTGACATTACCGTCCCACATGATAAGAATGAAGTCCGCAATCATTATGCCAATAGTCGTAACGGCTTAATTGCCAAAAGTCTCGACCAACACCTCGAGAGGCTCTCGCTAGGTGGCTGAACCAAGGGCCTGATTCAGAAAGCAGTACTCCTTGACAGTGCGCGCATTGTTAGGTTTCTCTCACTAGAGCGCTGACCACCGGTAGCTTGAACCCTGTTCCTGATGCCGGTGGCCTACTAGTATTTTATATTTTTAAATGTTTCTATTAGGTAATTATATTTTTATTTAGTTGTAAAATTATTTAAAAATATGAAAAAGTATGTTAAAAATTGAATAAAGGTCATAATAATAAATTAATTTTAATATAATTTTAATTGTCAATAAGTATGTAAAGAAATTTAATAAAGGGAATAATAATAATAAATCTTTATTGGCCAATAGATACATACAAAATGTAGTTTAAACAATAGTAGGTATTCTAATAACTAGGTTTCAAAACAGTTAATACCAGTGAGCCCCAAACTAGACTGTTAGTCTGTCTCTTGGGGCACATGATACACAAAGAACTTACAAATATTAATAAATCTCCTAAAAGTAATGAATCAATAATAATGAACCACCCACTCCATAACATTATTATTCTAATAATTAACCATACAAAGCAGTGGGTTATCTTTTGATTAATGCCCGGTTCCATGAAAAGCTGGTTGAAATTCTAATTAGTTATTTCAACATAATATATATAATCAATTCAAGATCATTTCAATCATAGCTATGATGGCTGGCTAGATTTGGCCATTGAAAAAGCAAGCATAACCATATTTCATATTTTTTACATCATAGGTCAAATAATGTTAGTCGCTTATGTTAAATTTAGGTATGTCATTTCTGATTAAATCTCATAAAAATGTTTTCTTAATTTTCAGGCTAACATACCACCAACAGAAAAAGTGTATTTGTGGCTTGGTGCAAATGTTATGTTAGAATATACATTAGAAGATGCTGAAAATCTACTTTCATCAAATATGGCTACTGCTAAGAAGAATTTGGCTTGTGTAGAGCATGATTTAGATTTCTTAAGGTAAATAAAAATATTGTTTTAGGTTTCCTTGTACACATGTAGCTTCTGCTAAATTGAAACAATAATAATATGTAATAGGATACTGTATGCACTGTGCTGTGTAACATTATTAAACTAAAACAGGATGTCAATTATAATTATTAATCAACTTTTTAAAAGGTATTTAAACTACTTCAAAAAACTGAAAAGTATAAAATAATTTTCTAAAAACCTTAACTGCTTCTGAATTTGGTGCCAATTGCCACTGCCAAGCTAAGTCACATTGAAGAATTAAAGGCCCAACTTCAGAAGCAGTTAAGATGTTTAAGAAAATTATTTTATTCTTTTTAGGATTTTGAAGTCAGTTTTTCCTTTTTTAAAGTATATTTTATTTTTCAATTTTGATTGGCTTAAACAATAGATAAATATGCGATCACAGGAATAGTGAGTGATTTGATCCATTGCAGAGTTTCATAGTCTGTCTCCGAAGATCGTCATCACATTTTCTCCAAATTTAAATGGGACCATCTCGAGAGTAGGTAGTCCCTTTCAAACATCAAAAGAATTTTCAAAATCGGTCTGCGATTGACAGATAAATTGGCGAAAATGCATACAGTTGAACATATAACCTCATTCTTTTTTGAAATAGTTTAAAAATACAATAATGTAACCATATTTTTATTTTTTATTACAGAGACCAATGGACAACTACAGAAGTAAATATGGCAAGAGTCTACAATTGGGATGTAAAGAAACGTCAGGCTGCTAAAGCTTCAAGTTAAATAACCTACAACATTAACAATGCACTCACTAACTTATACCTGCATACTGATTTTGTAGTTTTCTACATTTCTACCAAGACATACTGTCTTCTTGAAACTTTTGAATCGGAAATGGGTTATAAATCATTCAGCATTTATGAATAACAATTTATTGATACAGGATTTGATACCTATGCTTAAAAAATATTAGCTAGACGAAGGGTATAAATGTAAATGATGTATAATTGTTACACATTTCAATTCAAACAACAGCTGTATATCATGGTGATTATTATCAACATTTAAACAAATTGTGCTTAGTTTGTTTATGTTATTGCTTTTTGTTTGTTACATTAAATAGTTGTTGACAAAAATATGAAGAGTGCCCCTGTTTCATATCTTATAATGTTAACACTAACTAAAAACATGTAAATAATACCCTTATAAATGTATTGAAATTAATAAAACAACTTTGCTTTCGAAATTCGTATTAGTAAGTTACAGGTATTAAATATTACCGAAATCCCGACCGCCTAAACCAGGGTTTCCCAAAGTTTTTCCATCACTAAATTGAAAATGCCCACGTCGCATTATTAATTATGTAGGTACAAAAAACGCAAACAAAGAGTATGTAATCACTACGTGCATCAAAAGTTATATTTGAACAAAAAAACTCACTAATCTGTTTCCACCATAGATTAAGTAGAACTATCTAAGGTTTCCACTTCTTCTCTATAGGTACTCTAAGGTTTCCACACACATACACAAAAGGCCACATTCTACTGATCTGCATCTGAACAAAGCCTTAGAGTAATGTATAAAGGCCTTGTTCGGTATTTAAAAATTAATCCATAGAATATGCAGTAAAGTTACTGTATCGCCTATATCGCCTGTCAGTACGTTTTGCGCAAGCTCGTGAAAACATGTAATGTAATTCGCTCCCGATTGTTAATTAAGCTCTCAACTCAATGCATGCATGGCAGATCGGCCTTCGAACATAATAGATTTCCAGGAACTGCCGGTCAAAGGCTTGACGTATCGTGACTCCAATGTTTTTTTTAAATTATGCAAATGGTAAAAAAAATGAAAATGATTACATTCCATTTGTAATTACAGCGATTTCTTTACTTTATATCACTTAAATAATTTTTACAATATAATCTTTTTGTTGATCGGCCATGAAATTAAATGTCCCAATATAACACGTAGAAATAGGTACGCGTTGTCATTTAATCTGAAAACTTGTTAAGAAATACAGTTTCTCAAAGGCTAATCAAATTTAACCAGCCGTTAAATCACATTTGAATTGATTGTTGACGTTGGTCAAACAATCACAAGCACAACAGCTAACATGATTTGAGCAGCCTTTCAGAAACCAGGGGTAAGCAGGTATAACCACATTTAAAGATATAAAATTAGATGCCGCAAGTACCGCGATCTGTATGAAAACCAAGCATGCTGATTGCCGCATTTTTTCTACCTACTATGACGTCACAAGCGCTTTTTAGTGAAGGGAATCCTCCTCCGCGCCAAATCGATTTAATTCTAGTCACTAGTCAAATATCGATTTTGTGATCGATTAAGATTCAAGTTCATAGACAGAGAAATGATAATAAAGTTAACGAACCAATAGTGCTATATTTTGTTGGGAACCAATCTAGGTATTCCCCAGTCAAAATAAAAAAAACGACGAAACGTTATAGAACGTTTTATTAGCATTTTCAAAGATTAATTCATTCAAATTATCATTCCTCTGTTTCGAAAATCGATGAGAATCGAGAACAGGACGTGTACAACACTATTTGCTTAATTTGACAGAAAACTGAGAATAGGGACCGTATCACGAACTGAGCGACGAGCATAGAGATAATAATTATATAGCTCAGAACAATGACTAGTCATTATTCTGAGATATACAGGGTTTATATGCAAAGGCGAGAAACATTGAAGGGTATGATAGTATGACTTATATTATTATTTTTAGTAATGGTAACAACTTTCAACAACATACCAGCACCACACAATCACACGACTTTCTTAGACTAAAATGCACAGAACTCGTGGACACTTCGCCGGTCAGTGACCTTTGATAACGTTAGTACCCAGCGCGAGCAGAGGTATGGCAACAACGCTACTGTTTGGCAGCGGCCGTCACCGGCGGCGGGCGCGCACGACCGGCTGGCTACTTTTATCATCACCAAAGCTAAAGCACACAAAGTAGGTACAAAGGCAGCCGACAGGCGGAAACAAAATGATCGGCTTTCCTGCATAGGTACTTTCTCAGGTCTTAGGAACGGCAAAAATACGTAAACCTACTCGAAAACTGTGTTTTCATAGCTTAAGTACTAAAATGTACTCAAAGCTACTTAACAGCTTCTGAAGTCGGGGCCACTGCCAAGCTAGGTGCATTGAAGAATTATAGGCCCCGACTTCAGAAGCTGTTAAATTTTTTAAGAAAATTATTTTATACTTTTTAGTTTTTTTTTTAAATCGGTTTTTACTTTTTTTTAAAGTTTATTTTATTTTTTAATTTTGAGTGGCATAAACAATACCTACATAACCATGAGATTACAGCAATCGCGAGTGATGTGCTGTTATTCATTCAATAGTTCCATTGTCTATCTCCGAAGATCTTCATCAGATCCTCACCAAATTTAAACGGGAACACTTCGGAAGTATACCCCTTCAAACAAAAAAAGAAGCATCGAAATCGGTTCACGCAGTCGAAAGTTATGAGGTAACAAACATAAAAAAGTCGCGCACATATTTAATGTAAATTTAAGACTTATATGGTTTTCTCATGGACCCCATTGTCAGAACTGGACCAAATTAAAATGGGACCAATCGGGAAGCACCAGCTTTCAAATAATAAAAAAATCATCAAAATCGGTTCACGCAGTCGAAAGTTATGAGGTATCAAACATAAAAAAAAAAAAAAAAAAAAACATACGCTTCGAATTGAGAACCTCCTCCTTTTTTTGGAAGTCGGTTAAAAAATGTACTCAAAGCTACTAGTAGCTACTCAATATGTTTATGCATTTAGGTATTTAGGCGTATTTAAAAGTCTAAATCATCTTATTTAAACGGGATTAAAAATTAATTGAAGACTGCCTGACTGATTTCACTTAATTGAAAATTATGAAATGTACAGTTTATTTACAAAGTCTGATAATAAGTTAATAACTACCTACTTACGTGCTCAGGTCAAACCATAAAGTTATTATTACTAGTAATAATAACTTTATGGGTCAAACGGAGCAAGTGTTTAAAGTGGCCGCCGTTTTGTGCAAGACACACTGACACACGTCAACGCAAATTGTCTCCTGCTGTGAAAGATTAAAATCTTCACGGTTTAACGCGCGAAAAGCACGTTTAATACGTCTTCTTCTTCGTACACTTCCTCTTGGTTCGAGTACACACGCCGTTTGATGTCACTCCATAAAAAAATCACAGGGTGCAATGTCGGGAGACCGAGCTGGCCATGGCACGGGGCCACCACGACCAAGCCACTAAGCCCAGATCTTCAGCTATGATTCACGAAAAATTGAACGATCGATCGTGGCGCGAAAGAGACGTTCACATGCGTCCACCCGATAAGCGCACTGGCAACTGGGGCACAGATCACTATACTACTAACTAAACGTAGTGATTACATACTCTTTGCTACTAACTGGGGCCACCGGCGCGCCGGTGGCCCCGCGGCGGGGTGGGCGAGACTCGCGGCGGGTAGTGCATGGGGGAGAAAGAGATAGCATCGTATCTACCTACACGCACGGCTGCGTCAGCGTGGCTCTGCGGCGTACGAGTGAATGAACTGTGTTGATAAGAGTGCGTAACCATAACTAAGAAAAATAATGGATTTTTTTGTAAAAAATTTAGGTGTTTTTTTTTCGTGGAATGTTATCAGAATCGTTAATACTTTCACCTCCTTAAAGGTTTCTTTGGTTTGCATATACGCCCTGTATAGTACCTGTACTATTTCTATGTTTGGCTCACAGTGATTTCACGATTTCACGCAGGAGCAAAGGCTCGTCCAAAATGTCGCAGGTAATGACGTCACGCCTTCTGTCGTTATCGGACCGCAACTTTGATCGATATTACCACTTTTGGCGTGATTCGGACCGCAGGGTATGTCTCATGTATGCATAGAAATATTATAAGTATTATTTATCTCTATGCATGTATGTCCAGTCTCCGAAAACATTAGACACAGCAGCACGTTAGCTAACTACAAAATAAATTATGTCTTGCTTATTTATTTTATGTTTGTTAAAGTATTCTTGCGCTGTCTTTCCCATAAACTTATTCTTACTAGCTAGTAATAATAAGTTTATGGTCTTTCCCCTCACATGCCAGATTCTAGACGCAAAAAGTGATTTGTGCAATTACGCGTGCAATCGTGCCAGTGCAGCGGGCGGCGGCAGACCAATGACCAAAGAATCCATAAGTCATTGCGGCAGACTCAGCAAAAATTTCGACCGGAAATAACTTTTGTTTTGCGCAAAAATGCCGAAATTTAGATCGATATATATTTCAGGTATTTTGGCGTATTTTGGGGACAATCTTTTCCTTGCTTGCGACATCGTTGCTCCAGCTTTGGAAAATAAGCATTCGCTTGGAACCATAGGTCTATGCTTGAAACCGATGTTGCGACAACAATAAATTGAATATTGTAAAGTAACATTCTTTCGGTCTGATTCGATGCGACATCAAGTAGGTACTTTCGTTTCGATTCCGTGTGAGCATCACAAGATTGATTCGATGCTAAAATTACTTGGTATTGTAACCAAAGTATCGAGTACTTACTCATAATTACTTGTATCAGTCTGTGCTTGTATCGGAACATCGGAACGACCCTACTAACGACAAACCCTGCGGTCCGGATTGCGTTAAAAGTAATAATATCGCGAATCCGACCAAATTTAATAGTCACAAAATTTATGGGCTATTGAGTAAGTAAGTATACTTGTGACTTTGGTCGGATTCGCGATATTATTACTTTTAGCGCAATTCGGACCGCAGGGAAAATGACACGAGTCACGACTTGATAAGTTGACACCAGTGTTCCCAACTTAGGGGTTTTCCCCCCAAATTTAGGGGGTAAATAAGTGGGCTGGGATTTTTTTAGGGGTTTTATTTTTTTAGGGGTATTTTTGGAGATTTTTTTATTCTTGACTTTTACTGTGAAGCAAGGATTGTGACGCAGTTGGCTCTAAACTTTTTAGAAAATGTTTCAATTATTGTATAATATTACAATTTATATATTATTTTTACAGAGTTTTTTTTTTTTTTGGGGGATTTTAGGGGTTTCTAATTTTAGCTTTGGGGATAAATATTTCTGAGAGTTGGTAACACTGGTTGACACCTAGTTGACACGACACGAGTAAAGCAAAGATTCCTAATTCCTAATCCTTGATTAAGACAAGACTAGCTAGAGCACAGACTACTAGAGTAAAGTCATCAAAGCCACAGACGAAATTCGTCTGTGATCAAAGCTATAAATTATAAAAAATCAATTAATCAGTAGGTCGTAGATTCGTAGTTGTGGTTCGTTGTGGTTAGGTATTTATTAAACTCTCTGCAGTAGGTAATTCACAGAATAATATATTTGTACTAGTAAATTATTAATTAATAAATATAAATTATTAATTATAGTAATTCATTCGGTCACGTTGGATATCTACGTTCCTGTGAAAATTAAAATAATTAGTTTATAATTTAGCTTGTAAGATTTTATTGTTTTATGACCATGGCCCCGTCAACAGACTGGGATGAGATAAAGAGATTGGCAGCAGACTTTCAAAAAGCTCAACTTAGTTCAACGTCCCAAAGGTAAAAAATAAAAGGTTACATAAATGTATTTCAGTCTAATAAATATTATACCTATACTCTTGCAAATAGGTAATGTAATGATAATACCTATTTAGGACAAGTAACAATTTCTTTCAAAACAACCAATTATATTCAAAATATATTTGATAAATAAATTTTGATTGTAACTTTTACTAGATTACTCCATATGGTAACTTAATCATACTTGTACATTGTGGAATCAACAAAAGTAACTAATCAATCTGTGTATTATGATAGCATCATGATACACAGATTAGATGGCATCATGATAGTTTCTCTAGGTTTTAGAACAAAATAATGTGAATTTACATTTTATATTTCTAGGTTGTCTGAAAGAAACTGTATAGAGATTGTCACGAAATTAATTGAGTTGAAATTAATTGATGTTATTTTTACAACCGATGGAAAGGAGTATCTTACTCCTCAACAACTTGTAAAAGAAATTAAAGATGAATTGTATGTGCATGGTGGACGCATCAATACTGTTGATCTTGCCAAAGACCTTAATGTTGATCTCAGTCAGATCAACAACTGTGTCTCTGAAATTACTAAGGGAAAAGAGGTACAACTTGTCTCAGGATATCTGATAGCTCATTATTATTTAGAAAAAGTTGCAAGAGAAGTAAATGAGAAACTGCAACTTCAAGGCCAAATATCCGTGGGGGAATTGACTTTGCAGTACGACTTACCAGCTGAACTACTGCAGCACAATGTATTGGAAAAGTATTTGGGAAAAATAATTATTGGAAAGCAAGATCCTTCTGAACCTAGAACTTTCTATACTGAAGAATACATCACAAGGACAAAGGCTAAAATACATGGTGCTTTGATGGGTCTGTTGAAGCCAACACCTGCAGCTGTTATAGTAAATCATTGCAACTTATCTGACCGTTTGTTCATGTCCTTGTTTGATCAACTGAATGCTCCTGGAGTGTTAACTGGGCGTCAAGTTGGAGCATTGTATGTGCCGTCATGTTACACTAAATCCCAAAATGACTGGGTAATGAGCTTTTATAAACAGAACGATTATTTAGAATATGATGCTCTATCTCGTTTAGGGATATCTGACCCCAAAGGTTATGTCAGACGAATCTTGACAAATGAAGATTTAACTTTTCTTAGCAGTTGTGTCATTGGTTCGCAAATTAAGCAGCAATTAGAAACTGCTCTGGAAGAATGTATAGCATCTAAGAGTTATTTAGATGTTGTATCTCTGTTGCCATCAGTTTTAACAGACACAGACATTGAGAATGTTCTTGATGCTCTCTTGAAGAAGTCAAAGTCTATATTATTGTTCGATAACACAGGTAAACTACATCTTAAACCTAATTCAGAATATAAATCAATTTAAAGATTTAAATAATAGATTATCTTTTCAATTTCAGTTTTCAGTCATCATTACATAGAAAATTTGAAGCAGGCATGCATGCTCAGCACTCAACAAAAAGCTGAAGCAATTGTCAAATCTGGTAAATATCAACAGTTTTGTTTAGAAAAACAAATTAATAAGGCTGCAGATTTTACCCAGGCAAGTCATGTAGACCACAAAGCAGAAAGACGTGAAGAGCGCAGAAGAAAAGCTGCATCTGGGAAAGGAGGTGGTGGAACTCAAGGAAGAGAAACTAAAACAAAGGCTGTTAAGAAACATGCAAGGTCAAAACAAGCTGCTCATGATTCAGACTCAGATGAAGGTCCTGTTGCTACTAAGAAGTCACAATCACAGTTAGAAATTATGAGTGTTGAAGACGTTGAGAATATCATCAAAGAAACTCTTGAGAATGAAGGTTTAGAAGACTTGCTGGCTCGTATAGCGGAACACTTACAAGGGTAAAAATAAACTGTCACTACTAAGTTCCTAAAACCATTGTTGGCCTAAATTAGAAATTACAACAATCAAAAAGCTAGAATCTGCATTTTTTTCTTATGGATTCTAGCAATTTGTGAATTGTATTGGGTTTTATCCATAAATATCCTGTAGGACACCTCTTTCTTACCACACTTCTGATCCCTTGCATGTGAACTCTAAATTTGTTATTTATACATTAATATCTTAATATTTAATTTTTCAGAGGCCTTAACCAAATAGGTTTGGCCATAGCAAAAGAAACTGCTGACAAATTACTACAAGATGCAAGTCAAAACAGAAAACAAACTCACACATCTGCTCAAGACAAGATTAACATTCTGATTAATGACATAAAACTCTATGAAAAGGGCTTGAAGGCCTTGCCCTCTGATCAGCAAAACCAGTTTATCAAATATCTGCTTAAATCGTTGGGTGGAGATATTCTTGCAGAATTTTGCAAGTATGCAGCCAACCAATGCAATCTCTCTGTGCAAGTTGATGTATTATCTGTTGAACAAAGGAATAAAATAATCAATGATCTGTCAGATGAATATACAAAGCCACTGGTATCATTGAATGGCACATTGTCTGATCAAAACATGGAATCATTCTACCAAGCAGTTGATGTGTGTTTATCAGAATTTGGGATGATCTTGAAGAAAGTTGATAAAAAGAAAGACAAGTGAGTAGAAGTGAAACTTTCAATTAATGCAATAATTAATTTTTTGTGAGGACTTGACAATATGGATGTGTTAAGGCGGCACGGTTGGTGCAGTGGCTAAGCGATTAGCTTTCAGAGTTACGTGCCGCGGCACGGGTTCGATCCTTGCAGGAAACAAATATTTGTATGGCCTAAAGATAGTTGTTCCGGGTCTGGGTGTGTGTGCATGTGACATGTATGTTTGTAAACTGTGATATAAGAGAAATACTAGTGTGGGGCAATGTTAAAGGCAAAGAGTTTGTAGGTAAATGCCCCCTTAACTTCAACCACTCGGATCAATCAATTTCTTAACACTTCTTAGCATCTGATGATGACACATGATGTAATAAGAGAAACCTTCTGTATTTACAGACTCCTGATTCAAAATCACAGAGAAAAGCTTATTTCTGAGTTAGAAAGCTGTGAAGATCCAGCATTAAGCCTTCATATGGCCGTATTGGCAATTTTCACAATTGTCACTCAGAACATGCTTCATGCATCTGGTAGACAAGTTCCAATAATTATATCATATTTAAGAACTCAACTTAAGGATGACGACTATGAGCGGTTACAATTATGGCATGGTAGGTGGTAAATTTCATATAAATGTAGGTATGTAAATCATGGAATTTGTCTGTCACACAAGTAATGGGTCGAATATATTCATGTAAAGCTAAATAAGAAAAAACTTACAACAAAAGGCAATTAATAGCTGTATATAGGTACGTTTGGCTTTTGCCTGGCTCATGCCGATCTTCTGGCTGATTACGCCTCTCAACGTACAGAGATATTGCGCCTAACCCCAGAACCCGTTACTGGCGTTATTCGGCGCATGCTAAATAAAAAGTAAGTAACAAGCGTGCTGGCTTGGCACATATTCGGTTCCCGCCGGTTGGGCGCGGGCATGCCAACAATTATTCCGGACTATGTGTGTAGCATTAAGCCTGAGAAGGAACTTTGATACAAAGCGATGTTTCAATTAAATATTTTCATTTACAGAATTAGTGTCCAAATATTTAACATCCATGGAGGATGACAAGAGCGCGGTCGAAGAGAAACTTTTACAGGAACTACCTTTATTAAAAAATATGGTTCAAGAAATTAAAAAATACAAGTAACATTCGATAATTAGTACTTTTAAAAATGTGTAAGGATTTGGTTCAACTGAATACCTAATATAATGCTGTTTATTCTCATAGAACTGTTGTTTTATTCTGGTTGTCTGTCTGTGTATCTTTATCTTAGCCGTGTTGGCCTGGCGCACATGGCAATTGCTCCTGCTATAATTATAAATAATTATATTAATTCAACCTATCTCAAACTCCTTCAGCGCCCATGACGCGCATAGTTGTATTCGAATCGATTGAGCCCTAGATACTCAACGATCGAGCCGTATATATAAAAGTACTCTGTGACTAGCTCAAGAACCTTAGACTAGCCCCGTACATTGATATTGCGATGGAACCTTGTCACAATAACAGCAGCGTGACGTCATCCACCGCAAAAAAGTACAGACAACAAAAAAGTAGTATATTATATAGGTACATATATTTATTATGTATTTAATTATAAATATTTCCTATTATATTACCTACTAATATTATAAACGTGAAAGAAATCTTGTCTGTTTGATACGTTTTCATTAAACCTCTCAACTAATTTTAATGGACAACTAATAAATAAAACCAAGTATTAAAAAATCGATGTTTATTATTACAATTTATGGCGCAATTTCATTGGTCGTTAACTCGTTCGGTATACATTAGGGTATACAGCATACGGAGAGTCCCCGCACTCCGCAGAGTAATACCCTATATAGTTTGTGCTCCGCAGACCGCAGGCGAGATAACAACATACGTAGTATCTCTAAGTAGTCTGTGATAA
Organism: Allophyes oxyacanthae; assembly: GCA_932294325.1. Taxonomy (NCBI): domain Eukaryota; kingdom Metazoa; phylum Arthropoda; class Insecta; order Lepidoptera; family Noctuidae; genus Allophyes; species Allophyes oxyacanthae. The sequence continues at coordinate 9,278,448 of OW028617.1, forward strand.
CAACCAATGAAAGTTACAAGTCGATACTACCGTCTGCAGGGATTCCCCGCTTTCTTTATACCGATCCTTATATCGACCAATGAAATTCATCGGTCGATATACAGCTTGCGGGTCGTGAGTCAAATACTTTTTCATTATTCAATTTCATTCGTGAGTGCTTGTTGGATTAGAAAGACGCTGCGCATAATGGCTGATCGCTTTACGGATTCGCATTTCGCAAATGTTAAATGCAAATGTTTCTGACGCGCCATGCCTCTTTCTATTTTTTACTAAAGTTCGCACCCAAAATCTTTTTTATTTTTCTTCAGTGAGGCTAATAGTTTCTTCTTCAATAAGACACAGACAGTCAAAATTGCTCCACATATGACGTAACATTAATTGTTGATCCATGGCAAGAATGTCTGTTTCAGTGCCACTCTTATTAATAACTGGCGACAAACATGGAGGTTCTCCTACACACCGCATGCGGGCCCTATCGACTAATGAAGGCGGTCCACTAAGCAAACGAATTTGTCGATTTCGCTTCCTCCCTTTGAGTACTAGATGCTCAAAGCTTCCTCCGCCCGCGCGACCCTTTGTAATATTACAGAAACCGCTCGGAGCACATGTCATCGCGAGCTAGATCTTTCCGTATATTTAAAAGTACTCTGTGGCTAGATCGTGCCCGTGGACAGAGACAGAGAGACAGACACCAAAAAACTCATAGACATAAAACTATAAAAAACTATATACCTAGTTATATAATAAATTACTCTTATGCTGACCATGGGTGTGTTCAGTTATTACGGCGGACGACGCTCGACGAGTCGACGACGCATAATCGTCCAGGTGATCCGGGGTGATCACACTAAACTGCCTTCTCTGTCTACGCACTAAACCGTTCAGTTATTTGAGCGAGTGTCGCACACTGATCAATTTTTAAAAGTTAGCGTCCCATAATTATTTTTGGTCAATGTGTCGAAACCCAAAAAATCATTTTATTATGACTTGAATGTAAGTTGTTTACAATAAACTAAAACATCAAAGTTATGCAGTCAGTAGCTTAATAGATATGCCATTTCAAAGTTATCTCGAAAGCATAACTAAGTATTATATCAAGACTGATTTATCGTTGTTTTGCGCTCATAATCAAGTTAAGTTAGCTATGTTATCAATGTAAACTGTGAATTGAAAAAGAAATGGTGCACATTAAGGAAGATCTGTTCTTTTTATTGGTATATAAACAAAAACCAAAAATTTATCGATTTATATTATAAAAAATATATATTAAAGTACTGATATTTACTAACTTTTATAAGTTTGAACTGTGTTAGGTACGTTTAAAAGTACAAATTAGTACACTATCATTTCGATTCCATTATATAGCAGGGACTATTAGCTATATAAAAATATGAATTTTTTTACCGGTGATTGCCGGTTTCTATAGTAAAAAGTGTTTTTTTTGGTAATGGTGCCTCAAAAAATATTGATTTATTCAATATTTTGTCATTACATCCACCAGTGAAGCCGCTATCAAAGGAAAATAAAGATTAACTACTTAGCTATATTTTGGAAACATTAGAAGTACCTTTCGGAACTGCCTACTTGCAAGCAGCAGTCTTCAAAATGTTATTAAAACCATTTCTGTAGGAACTTCAAGATTTTGGAAAAAATGTTCTCTTAATATTATTAGATTCCGGAATCAAAATGATAAACTACTGCGCTTTATATTAAAATAAACAGGTGGTCTTATTACACGGCAAGGATATCATCGACAACTTTTTGTTGCCAATTGGTATGCTTGGCGAAGACGCACAGGAAAGTCACCACAAAGATTTTAGATATTACAGAGAGCATAACACCAGGAAGATGACCAGGATTCAAGATCTAATGAAAATTTTGCTCATATCTTGAGATTCCGTAATATCTAACTAACATCAGAATTATTACCTTTTTAGAAATCGGTTAAAAATATGAATTACCAAGTTAAATTAACTGAAAACGATTTTTCGATATTATTTATTGTTATAAATATACCTTTAATTCATGATTTCAGTATTTAATAATTTTGTCCCCCTAAATGTTTGAAATCGATCACTGTGCGTCGTCGGACGATCGCTCAGGCAGTGTTGCCAACTTAGCAAGTTTATAGCTAGATCTAGCTATTATTTGGTGACAGACAGTTACAATTTATTAAAACTTGTAGCTAAACTTTTTAGCTACTATTCATTTCATCATGGGATGTGAGGCTATCGAGATTCGTAAAGTATGATTACCAGTAATAATAACTTTATGATGATTACCGAGTCTCGAAAGAAAAAATAAAAACTAAACGCGAATCTATGGTCATAGATGCTATGGTAATAACAGGTCGGCGTTGGCCGGGATTTCCCCGTTTACTGCTGCGCCACAGAGTACTTTATATAGATATTAGAGGCTTTTCTCGATGGGCTCGGGTGGAAAGCGATTACTGGCGCCGCGCCGCCTGTATGTACAAACGTACAACTTTTCTGCTTCCGCGTTGAGTTCGGGTCCTCGAATTTTGCTTATGAAAATTAATGTTTCTAATATTATAAAATTTTTGCAAAATTATTATTAGAAAATGACAAAAACATTAAGAAAATTAAAATAATAAATACAAAAAACCTATGTACCTACTGTAGTCTGTATGTCTGTATGTAACATTTAGCTACTTCTAGCAACTTTTTGGGGTAAAAAAAACAGGCAATCTAGCAACATTTTAAAACTTGACTAGCAAAGCTGCTGTTATGATTGGTTAAGAGCGTTATAGGTACTATGTATTATCTCTATGTTAAGAGCATAGTATTTGCTCTTAGAGCAACTGGGTAAAGCGGGTAAAGCTAGCAGTTGGCAACACTGCGCTCCGGTCACTCCGTGAAATAGGAGGGTGAAAGTCGCACTCGGTCGCACTGCTATCAACCGACCAATGACTGTAGTCATAGGATACAGCAGCAGATAATTTGAGATCGTTCGATTGGTCCGGATTGGTAACGCAGCTGCGCAGCAATGGATCTTTTAATTATTCCTTATTATTCCCGATGAGCGAGCGATATTCGCATGAGTGACTTTCATCCGAAAAATGAATTACTGAACGTAGCCAATTACCAAAATGTCACTTGCCAATTGACATAATGACATTCCCATGTTTTTAATAATTTATTGCACAACACAACTTTACACAACCAGCGTTGCCAGACGTACGAGAAATCTCGTAACTTTACGAGATTTACCAGATCTGTACGAGATTCGAGAAAAACAAAAATCTCGTACACTTTTTTACGAGATTTTAACAATGTTGACTGCCTGCATCATGTATAACCCAAAAACATTATAAAAGAGAGAAAAACGATCGACCTAACACATGACTAGATCACAGATTATTATATTTGGACTAGATTCATTTCCTCATCGGCTCATCACTCAATGTATATTTAGTCGCTGACTAGTGAATTCCCACAAAGATGTATTTTTTGTTGATAACCATAATGCAGTAATGATTATATTGATTCAATTTCTTATCTCTTTTGCACTAACTGAAAGGTGTGGGTGTGGTGGGGCAATGTATCTTTTACGCTAGTACGCGTATAGTAGCTGAAGTTCCAGCGCATTTCCATAGTGAGTAGTGACAGTGAATCTTCATCTACTCCACCTAGTAAAATAACAGAAAAGGGAGGATGGACTGAAAAAAAAGTAGGTAACATTTAAAATATTATACTTTTACGAGATTATGTATTGAAATTACGAGATTTTTGACAACCCTGGTACGAGAAAAAAAAGTCGCCATCTGGCAACCCTGAACACAACACGCGATCAGTTGACAGTTCGTCGTGTAGGTTGCAGGGTTGTTATAAATTAAAGTTTTACGATAAATGTTAGTAAAAGATAAGAATTATTTATTAAAACTACTGAAAGTCAATTATGTATAAATAACTGTTTCATTTAATTCACGGAAGTAACGTTGGTGTGGTGCAAGCATTGTAATTTGTATTGTTATAATTATTGTACGTAGCACCATGTGTTTGTGAAGCAGAATATATTTACGATTCCGTCAATTTATATAACTTCAAGATGGATACGGAGCCCAAAGAAAGTTCAGATTTGCTTAGGGCACGAAATAAAATTGAGGCGAATGGGAACCTAAACCATGAAGAGCTAAAAGGAGGACCTCCCGATGGTGGAGTGAGAGCATATTCGGTCATGGTTGCATCGTTCCTGACCAACGGTCTCTTATTCGGCGTAATAAATTCATACAGCGTGATATACACGGTCCTCGAAAAGCATCTAAAAAGTGAAGGAGTTCCTAACTCAGAAAGTCGCGCTGGTAAGTAGTTATATTATAATAAGTTACTCAGTCGATTTATGTCATGTGTTTCGTCATTCCAGAACTCTGTATCAAATTCCATATCAAATTTACATAGCTATGATTATTTTAATAACCATGCAACCATTCTACTATTTAAATTTATGTGTGTGGATTGTATAACTTTGCTTGTAATTTTCCTGAAGGAAACATTTTTTTAAATCTGGCTGCTATTTAAGATACTTTCCCCCTTATTACAAATTATGTTTTAAAGCAAGGTCTAGTAAAACCCAAATATTAAATATATCCATGAATTTTACAGAATGAATATCAGTCTGATTGATGATCATAGTATAATATAAGACGTTCCTGCTACTACTCACTACTACTACTATATTTGACTAATAATCTGGTGATTATGGCAATGTTCCTGCAGCTATTTTTCCAGCAGTTCATTGTACTCGTTGATAAGGAGCCCTATGTTCAGCAGTGGATATGACAAGAGGTGGGCCTTGAGAAATATAAATGTCTGCGTTTCGTCAGTTAAGGAGTCATGTGTTTATTGAAAGATCATGGTTATCAGTTGCCAAGAAATGATAGTTCTATGTATTACTATGGAGTTATCAGCAAGAGTGAATTACAAAAATTATAAATTAAACATACTTACATTATAAATTCCAAAGTAACTGTCTCTCTGTCTGTTACCTTTTCATAATTATGGCCCAAGTTCACTGAAAACATAACAGACGTTTAGAGCAAAATCTGCCATTTAAACATGAATTTTTATGGGTATGGGTAATTGGCCAATTTCATTTTAAACATCTGTTATTTTGTCTGTGAAAATGGCCCTAAAGAGCTGAACCAATCTTGATGAAATTTGAATCTGTGAATGCAGGTTAAAAATGTTAAAATATCTCCAAAAGATAAGGACAGTCTCCTAAGAATGTTTTTCTGTAGCTGCTATGGTTAAGGTACCTTACCTTACCTTTGGGTGGCCCTTAATGCCCTGTCTCAAAAATCTACCTTGTATATTTCGGCTCCAACATGGTTTAGTGAAGTGTGTCCATAATAACTTTTGTTTGTTTTAAGCTTGTCTTTCATAATATACAACTTCCATTAGTGGCCGCAAAACTTCACAACAACGCCAACTTTACCCAAACCCCTTTGTTTGTATGTAGGGGGCAATCTCTGGAACTAGAACCGATTATAAAAATTCTTTCACTAATATATAGAAAGCTACACTATCCCTGAGTGATATTATTATTATAGCCTTTATTTTATTTTGATAGAATAAAATGCAGGGTGAAACCGTGGGCAACAGCTAGTATTTAAAAGTCCAATAGTAACTACCCTTAGGTAGTTGTTAAACGCAGATAAAAAAAAACTTTTGGATCCAGAAATAATCCGAATTATAATCAAAATTACTAATTGAACAGCAAAATACTGAACTCAAAATATGACTAAATAAGCAACAATTCATATTCATAGCGCACGGTCTATTGTTAAATACATACAACAGTTTTCTAAAGGAAACAGCATTTCATTTACCCCATCGCTAATGGTTGAAAGTGTATGGGGTAAGCGTTTCTGGAACTCGTCGGCCGCTGCCACGGAACGCTCGCTACGCTCACTCGGCTCGTGCGTTGCTTGGTCACAGTTCTAAGCTAACCTAACTATCCTCCCCGTTAAACGCCGACGCCCGCGTCGGGGCTACCTACCTACCGGGCTGGTTAATTTGCTGTGCAGTGATGCAGTCAGTATTTATGATAATTATGAGTTTCGTATTTTTGTACCTAAAGGGATTTATTTGTCTCGCATTAGAGGAAAAATGTAATGTAGTGTAGATTTATATTTTCAAATTAAAGGCCCATACTAGTGTTGTTATACAATTAGTTTATTTGTAGTTAAATTATTAATTTGATGTAAAAAGTATATAAATGATAGAAATAAATTGATAGGTGACAGTGGCGAAGGGTGACAGTTTTAAAAGGGGAAGCCGTTCCAAAAATGCCCTCTAAAAATTGCTGCAATTAATGCTGCAATACAAAAATCCATACCTACCGTCTCTTGTAATCTATATGTATAGTCATGTCTGGAAGAGCTCGACCTAAATGAATAACAAGCCTTTTTTTGTCAGTTGGATGAGTAAATAATATAATATTACGTTGGTCTATGCACTAACCAATTCCTAAAGGGAAGCCGATGGGAATCGGGTTGTATGGACTCTTCGCTACTGATAGGTGATTATTTATTTGATGTGCAATTAATAATATCCCATATAATAAAATGAAGTTGGATAGTAATTATAAATTTAGTTGTTTGTTACAAGTATTTGTAGTATTCCATGTTAATATAAATTACCTATCTTGTGAAACCATTTCATGCCCTTTGATACCCTGTCAATGAAAATCAGAACATAAATACCACATGTTATTGATATGTAAATGTTTGTTATAATATTCTCTTATCTTAAGTAAATATATTCTATATTTATATAGGTACACATTTGATAAAAATTAATCATTTCGAAATGGTGCATGGGTCAAGCAAAAGGATGTAGTCAATGTAGAGTAGAAAGATAGATTCCCAATTGACAATTTACTGGTAAATTGAAAACATCCTTACGGTGGTATAGCTTACAGTTAAGTACGATAAGTAGTATAGTAGCTGACTGTATTGGCGGTCTCTAAGGCTTATTAAATAATGGTTCATTTTAGTTGATTTTGCTGACGTATAGCTTGTTGCAATGAGTGCGCCATTTACATTTTAGATAAAAATGGTTGTATTTTATTTATGCCCTTAATTCTGTAATCTGAGTATTTACGTACCTATGTTATCGGAAATGAATAGGATAGAATAGATCTTCATTTCTTGTAAACCCAGTACAGGCATTTATGAAATGTCGGGACTCTAGGCGCGCGGTTCCAAATAGTAGGCCCTATGGGCTACGTTCAGTAATTCAGTTTTCGGTGCGAAAGTCACTCGGGCGAATGTCGCTCGCTCATCGGGAATAATTGAACGATCCACAACTGCGTTACGCGAGTGACCAATCCGGACCAATCGAACGATTTCAAATTATCTGCTGCTACCTATGACTACAGTCATTGGTCGGTTGATAGCAGTGCGACCGAGTGCGACTTTCACCCTACTAATTCACGGAGTGACCAGAGCGATCGTCCGACGACGCTCGCTCAAATAACTGAACGGTTTAGTGTGATCGCCCGCGTCGTCGAGCGTCGTCGGGCGTAATTACTGAACACACCCATGGAGATGAACCGGCAAGGATCTCCACGGAAATTCTTTTAAAATAATAGATTATAATCTTAAATTGCTGTTTCGTACAAATAAGTTAATATTATTTAAAACTGAATGCATAGAATCTGGGACTACATTTCACAGCAAGACATTGATAACCTTATTTCCGTGGCTGGCGTGAATATGTTGATATGTCTAAAATCGCAATTTGTCAGGGCGGCCATTTTAAAGTTTTGACGTCTTCTGGTAATTCGGTAAATTAGTTTAACATATGTGTTTTAGTTGTTTTGATGGTTATTTTATGCCATCTTTTAAATAGTGACAATAAATAAACGAAATTCCCCATAGATTGCATAATAATAGACTTGTCAAGTCGTTCACCAATGAGTTATCAACTTATTCACTGAGTTGTCAACTTGTTCACCAACAGTTACGATTTAATCAAAAAGACCTCAGCTGGCAATAGCTTGACACTTCAATTTGTCAATTTAAAATTAGTACCTAAAGAAAACTTTTCAGTGTATAAGTTGAGATATCAAAATAACGAATATTATTTTGGGTACTGAGCATAGGTTGATATAACAAAATATCAATTTTCGATCACATAACATGAGAATTGTTAATTTGACATGAGGTTTTGTTAAGTTAGACATGTAAAAATGCGAGATGTCAACATAATACCAAAGACGATTGCTCCTAAAATTATGTATATTTGGAACTGTCAATTTGTTTCATTTATATTCCTACTGTGTAGGATGTAATAAGCCAATAAAAGAAAAAACATAAAAGTCGACATGTCAATGTGTTCACGCCAGCCACGGATTTAAGCGTATAGGACCGATGCTTAATTAATGTCAGGGGTGCTTTTACTGGTTATTAATTTTCATATCCCTGTAAAAAAGGCACAAGAAGTTGTATCTATGTATTTGCTTTTATCCATCAAAACATGTACCCACCCCTTATTTTAGTGCATTTTGCATCTTTTTTTGTTTTGGCTCTAATTGAGACAAATTAAAAAAAACTTGATATTCATTTTAATTTATGATAGTCCATAAAGTAAAGTTTATTTCTATTTTTTTGTTAACTATGAATAATTGAAATATCCCTAGACACTAGACAGTGTTGATGTGTATTTAATACATTTCCTAGGTTAGGAAATGTACACAATTCCTGAATTATACCTACACATTTTCCATAACACAAATATACTATAATAGGTATTAATTCCTTATTATCTGCATAATTGTTCACGTATTACGCAGTACTTATACTAAACATCAATCATGACATGTATTTGATATGTAAATGCCTGTTTCACCTGAAATATAACTCCATTATGTACTTATTAGTTATTAGAACAGATTGTCATGTGGCGCCAAACTGAACGTACCTATGTGGCGGCCGGACGGCCGGCGGCGGCGGCGCCCGCGCCGAAGGCCATCACATCATTGCGTTCAATTCTATTATTCTTTTTACGCGTCGTCATTGTAATCATTTTACTTAGGTACCTACCCAAATCAATTCTGCGTATCCTTGATCAAGATCATATTAGTTCTATTATGACGGTTATGGAAACATTATCCGCGATAATGTGCCGTAGCTAGTGGCTAGCGTGTATGAGATTTCACGGTATGTAGATACATAATGCATGTAGGTACTACTCTGGAATTCATAATGAAATCTTATCTTATTATTTTATTGCGAGTAATTTTTAAATCTGTGATACCTATGTGGTGTAAAGGCAAATTTTGATCTAAATTAAATTGGAACCTAAAGTAATTACCATATTTAATTGGTTAAGGATTAATACCTACGATGTCGGTCAAAATAGCTGCGCAAAAATTTCATTATTTTTTAACCAATTTTGAAAGATAAAAGTGGTTATTGTGGGCTTAGAAGATACACAGCACACGCGGACTTTTCTGTCTAAGGCAGTTTTAAGACCTACAATTCTGTATTACATTAATTTTATTTATCAGTTAATAATCAGTTACGTCACGTACCTATAAGCCAGTGTAAGCCGTGTAAGCGTTCAAAAGCGTGTTTTAACGGCCTAGCTACAAACTAGGTATTAACTAATTTAGATGATACTTTTTTTTTTTTTTTTTTTTAGCGTGGTAAAATCATCAAATGAGTCCTCCCACCCCGGGCAGGGCTCGCAGGGCGGGAGGGACTGTCAGACTTGTACTGACTAAAATCCACGGTGTTCCTTCAATAGCCCTTTACGTTCCGGGGTCACGGTAATGAGATAAGTCCCGCGACCCCGGCAGTCTTCGGCCCTCTACAGGGGGGGCCCCGTCATCTTGCTGACGTTCTTTGAGGCGCGCGTGGAACACAACGCGCCGTCGACCCGGGCATGGTCCATGGTCGGACAGCGAGTTGCCCTTTACTCGCTGTCCGCATGCCCGCGCCTACGGTGGCCGGAGATCGTCGCCCGGCGCCCGACGCCGCGGGCGACCACCACTGCGGCTGGGCTGGAGGGAGGACGCCATCCTCTCCCTCAAGCGGCCCGCCTCCTCCTACGATAGCATGACTGCTTCGCAGAAGGAGGCGACCGCTTCCCACTCCGTCTCGCCCCGCAGCATGGCCTCGACCAATGCCGGGCGCGAGAGGTCTCCGCCTATCGCCGCCCTGAGGACACGTCGGTGCTCTGCCCAAGCGGGGCAGTCTTGCACCGTATGCTTTACTGTGTCCTCAGGGCGATCCTCGCAGTGGTGACACCCAGGCGTTTCTGCCTTCCTCATCAGACACAGGTACCTCCCGAAACTTCCGTGTCCGGTGAGGACCTGCGCCATGCGGTAGGTCAGGACGCCGTGCCGCCGATCCAGCCACTCCTCAAAGAGGGGTCTTACCGCCGCGATTGCGGCGTGCCCGATTTTAGATGATACTTAATAAAAAAATTATATGTATTGTAATTGTTATTTCTTAGTAGGTACCAATACTATCAATAAAAAAATAAAATAAGAAATGTTACTTTTAAATAGGTATAACATTTATTGACGGCCACTTCATTGGCAGCCCTCTTCAAACCTTTCGCGAACATTATTGAAGACTTTTCTAAGCAATTATCGAGAAATCAAATGGTTATTCAGAACCAGGGTTGTTGCGAACATCAGCACCAGCATCAGCATCCGCGGATGTTCAGCATCATTTTCAACATCAGCGTCAGCATCCGCATTGATCGATGCTGATTATTAATGCTGATGTTCAAGTCGTGACATGACCGCAGAGAGGGCGGGGCTTATAGCACGTGTTGTTTTCGCTTGCGAGTTTTGACCAAATACGACTAATTATTACTAAACTACTTAGTTTGATTCTATTTGTGGCTCCCGCTGAAAACCAGCGCTGTCGGGTTGCTCGCAGCGCGGCAGCTTATGCTGAGCGGAAGCCTTTTTGACACAGCTGCGACTAGGGCTTGCATTTTTACTATCCGGATAACATGGATAGGTAAATTTGTACTATCCGGATTATCCGGATAGTACAAATTAAACGTAACGTAAGTTAAATTTATTAAAGTTTAGGGGTGTCTGGCAGGGGGTAGCAACTGTCATAAGTGTCCGGCAATGGATAACAAGATTTCTAAAGTTATCCCGAAGAAAATATACAAAAATTGAGCTTTATACTTAAACGAAATTTAGGTACTATTTTATACACCTTTACTGCCTGGTACCTGCCAAAGTAACCACAACCCAAACTCTATAGTCGCTGGTCGTTCTTACCTGTATAGGGCACATGCACAGAAAAACTTTCAGCCTCTTTCAGCTTTTATAAAATAACGAAGGTCTGGCCGTCGTGGGCTCTTGCTCTATAACTTCGACGACCGACGGACCGTTTGGCGTTGACGCCGAAACTTTTCCATCCACAATATACATATCCTCATTATTTTTCGTTGTTTTGGCATTGTTTTTTTAACAAAAATCTATTTAAATTTAAAATTATTTAAATTATAACTTTTTGTGAAAATAGAGACTGAGCTGTCAATGCGAAAAAAAAAATGAATGAAATAAACTAGAGTTGCCAGTGTTAAGAAATTTCGGAAGGAAACTATCCTCTAAAATGCGCATATATACGTGACATAAGTGTTACTACATTTAGTACCTAATACCTATATTGGTATCGGGGACCGAGCATAAGTATAATTACAATAAGGTTTTACTTTCAACTGGAACATTTCGATCGTTATGCTGAGACATTCTGTATAATGAACAATGTATGGTTGTTGATAACTGGAAGACAGTATCACGGTCCACGGGAGAAGCGCTTATGTTGCTGAGATGACTCGAAGGCTGACATTCAGAGACGACAGAAACGAGTCTAAGCGTGAACTTACGCTTCCATCTGTCATAATTTGTTCGTAAGTTTGACAGATGGAAGCGTAAGTTCACGCTTAGACTCGTTTCTGTCGTCTCTGAGGCTGACATTCAGAGACATGACGTTAAGAAGGGCGAAGACCGCTCTAAGCAAAGTCGTCGCTAAGCGCATCTTCAAAATTCGTATTCAGAGACGCAGTGTAAGCTTAGCTAAGACTCTCTTCTCTATGGCCATTTTTAATAGCAAAATGTTTATCGGTAAGTTACGGTTTTTATGAAAATGTGTAAGCAGGCGTATATAAAAATTAAAACAGGATAGCAATATATACAAAATGCAATTGGAGTGAGCGAAACAAAATATCTGAGACATAAACCTATTTATTTAAGTTATGAGGCTAGTCAGACATGAAAATCTCAAATTGTCGAAATTAACTCCACCTTAGCCCACTTGGCGGCGCTAGTGTCGTCTTAAGTGGTCAATATTCACTACTTGGCTTATCTTAGTTTACGTTAAGTTTAAGTCGTGTTCCGAACGTCTCTGAATACAAATATGAGCGCAAGCTGTTGATTTTGACAGATGGAAGCGTAAGTTCACGCTTAGACTCGTTTCTGTCGTCTCTGAATGTAAGCCTGAATGTCAGCCTTAGCGCTTCTGAACCATTGCGCCCATCTGCTCCCATATATTAGCTTGACGCCATCGCCAGTGTTACTATTATGTGGCTTCAAGCAAATATATGTATGGCAGGAGGAAAAGTTAAAACTTCGTTAAAATTACCTTTATTCATTTTTAAATTAATTATGTTATTTTATTGTTTGTTGACGTAGTTTCCATATTAGTAGGTATAATTAATGTTTCTAATACTTATAAAAAGCTGAGAACATTATGTATAGTTAGTAAACCGTACGACTATTTTGTTAGTCCTACCAATCATAATTAATTCTAAAATAATTACTGTTAAATTTTAGAGAGATTATCTTGGGGAAATCAAAGTATTATAATATTTACATTAAATTAGATTTTAGAAAACTAGCTTGTCATTTGGTAGTGATACCAACATGGTTATTAATACTTACAAAACTTATTGCATACCAAAAGTATTATGTACCGATCTCGTGATATGTACTGCGCCTGGTGAAGTGATGACCCGATTAGATTACGAGACATTGTGTGTCACTTGTCAACTTTAACTGCTTGTTATATTTAGAATTTTCGACTTCCACGTTGATTGATGAACACATGTGTAATGTAGGTAACGTCCAGAATTGTGTCGACAACTCGAATTCTATTTAAACTTTGTTTTTGGCGGTTTTTGGCCAGTCATAGAGAGTATTGAGACTTTGAGACATCAGAATACATAATTATTGTACCTATGTAAGAAGAAAAAAGGGCTATGACTGTATCAATTTGCTCAGGTATATTGAAGCTACATCAGTCTGAAATCTCTATGCGAGTATCTACCTATCTAATGTTCATAATGTAATGTAAAATAATTAATTTAACAAAAAATTGTGAACTTATCTTCTTGTAAGAATTAAAGTCTAATAATTTATTTGTAACCCACTCCATCATAATAAAGATAACCCTTCTCGGTCAGTCAATTCTTCCAATTTGCGCGGGTTGAATCTGTTTATAAAGAAGTTGCTGATAACTATGTTTTTCCTTCATTAACAGATCAGCGCACGAACGTTGTAAGATTGAATTAAGGGTAATTGGGTTGGTATCGTAGGCGTTGGAATAGCGGCCTGGTGCTAAACTCTTTTCTCTGCCTTGCCTATGGATACCGCTTGGACTCCCAAACATCCCAAAAATATAAAAATAAAACTGAAGCAAATTAGTTAAATTCTTCAGTAATACGACCCTAATTTTTTATTAACAGAAATTGTTTACTGTTCCCATTATTTTGAGTGTCTATAATCTTTACACGGTAAAAAAGTAGTGGACGTCAGTTAATCGTGCCGTAATGTATCTGAATAAAATTTATATACAGGGTGGAATTTTCGAAGCGTACCTGGAGTAAAAGTACCTACTCTAAATACTGAAGACAGCAAATTTTACTCAAAGGAAACATTCTTTTATTTGTAAAATGAAACAAAACTACATTTAAAGATTTTTGAAAATACGCTTGCCACACCCGGGAATCGAACCGACTAAAATCCTATAATATTATTAAAATATTTTTTCATTTTCATGAAACAAGTGTGTTTGTTGCATAAAATTGAACAAAAATGCGATACCTAGATTCATCGTATTTTATAATAAAAATTTGCTTACGTTTACGTTACCATACGTCAAACATTCGTGTTCGGCCCTCTGCACTCTAACTGATTTACGCTCATTAGCGGTAACATATACATTATACACGCCACAGCCACGAACGACAGTACGAGTATCTTATCGTCATTATGACACAGGTGGGAACAAGCCCTTACCTATATTAATTTGATTATAAATAGATAGGCCATAATATTCTCATTCTCTCACATAGTTTTATTAGCTTCGTGTTTAAGGACCTGTTTTATAGCATGTCGGACTATACAAAAAGAAAAGAAATCTTCTCAATAGCATTTAAAGTTATTGCATACATGCCACAATTTATTAAATACATTTATATTATTTATATTTAAATATATTTTAAACTATAAAATAAACTGTACATAAACCATTTTACAGTAGGAAGTTTATTTATAAATAAAATAAGATCACATCCATATTCCCCGCAGGGTTGGTTAGAGGTGTAGTAGGTACTGTTGTACACCCACATTTCGCCGATGACGTAATTCCCATGTAATGGGGGGCGAGTCTATTGCCATAATTCCAAATTGACTGATTCAATCTGGGTATCGAACCCAAAACGCCACGTTTGCGACCATTTGATCAAACCGACATCCAGATCTTTTTAAACTTCAAAATTACATCATTACGAGATCGCCCAAGACGGCCAAGACGTTCATTGCCCGAGTATATTTTACATTTTTTTATAACGCCCATGATTTTGAAAACATTTGTTCCGTTTTACATGCCTACATGGTAGCTAGAAGTGACTCTATTAAAAACGTTTTAAAAATCGACTGTCCACACTCAAACAAAAGCGATTCGTGCGAGTTGCGCTGGCATTAGAGTTAGACCACACCTCAAAGTCAATTGAATCTAGGTAGGTACATTCTATTAAATTCCAGGAACATTTCCAATATTGATTTTACACATTTTCTAAAGTCTGTCCTGAATTATGCATATACATGGTTCGATTTCCGGGAGTGGCAAGCGTATTTTCAAAAATCTTTAAACGCCGTTTTATTTCTTTTTAAAAATAAAGAAATGTTTCCTTTGAGTTAAATTTGCTGTCTTCAGTATTTAGGTATTTAGAGTAGTTTTCCTCCAGGTACGCTTCGAAAATTCTACTATGTATATTGCTGGTAATGTGTATAATATTAATAAAAATAAAAGTGATTTCGATTATTTCACTCGTATCATAAGCTATAAAAATGAATGAAACATAATATGACGCTCAAGCATGTCCTAGTTTCGTGTGATAGATGAGATCAATTTCGAGGAAATGTGGTTGCTTGGTCGGTTTCTAGATTTCTGTAAATATGATGTGAATAATTGAAGACACAAATTGTAGCCAATTGTGAAATCGCGTCAATCAAGTAGTTGAGCAGATCAAACTGAAGATTTAGCCACGTGCGAGTTCGAACTAATACTGATGTGTCCCGCACAGTTTTTAAGAAAAATTCTACGATGTCTTTTTATTTTTTTTAATCTTTAATTTTATTCGAGGCTTTCTATGATGATATAATAAATAATACTTAATTATATCCAGCCCAATACTTGTCCCTCTGCTGGGCACGGGCCTCTTCTTAGAATTAGAAGGGTTCTTAGTCCTATTCGGTAGCCTGGTGCGGGTTGGCAAACTACACACCCTATCGAGGACTTTATGAAGCCCTTTCAGGTATGCAGGTTTCCTCAAGAAATTTCTAACGCTACTGGTAATCAAAATGTGATCCCCATTTCAATTGGAAAGTCACGAGGTGCAGGCCGATTTCGAATTCGCACCCTCTCCTTAATGGAAGGCAAGCCTTCAACCGCTAGGCCATCAATGCTTCAGTGCTCTTGTGTGATATAACTTCATTTTAATTGTCCTTTTATTAGGTCGAATTTCTATGTTTGAAAGTATGGACAATCACTTTTTAACTAGGTCATTTAATTCATAGAAACTACTTATCTTATTTAATTGTATTGGGACGCGAGAATACTTCGAATCTTGATTTATCCTCAGACAAGAAAAGATTTGGGTACCTATATTTTTGCAATAAATATTTCTCAAGGCAGGGTGAAGAGAAACATAGATTTTTATTACCTACCTAAAGCCTACCTATGTTCAAAGAATACACGAAGGTGTAATAAGTTTCTGTTTGATACCATGACCATCATCCGTGACCTTGATACATTTTCAATTGATACAAGTAGTATTCAATTTAAAATGGAAACTTTCCATATTCTACAGAGCTGAATAATTCATACGTATATCTGGGCACTAACTAAAATAATATTTATGTATTTTTTCTAGAACTTTTATAAATTCACCATAATAGGCCTTTTACTTCTATTGAAAATTGTGTTTGTGTTATAATGTATTAACAGTGCTCTTTTATTTTTCAGCTATGGTGGGCTCGCTTACTATGGGAGCGACGTTCTTCCTGTCACCGTTGTCTGGTATCCTAACTGGACTATTGGGTCTCCGCCTGACCGCAGTGTTGGGCGGTACAATTGCGACTGCGGGCATGCTTTTATCTTCTTTCTTTGTATATAATGTGGGGGTTCTCTATTTTACGTACGGTATAATGTACGGGTTAGGAGCATCTTTCGCGTACACGCCTTCCTTAGCTATTCTCGGTCATTATTTCCGTAAGCATTTGGGTCTTGTAAATGGTCTTGTAACCGTAGGTAGTTCTCTTTTCACAGTAATTATGCCACCACTTATGGAATACATGATTGAACATCATGGATTAGTTTGGTTGTTTAGGCTCCTAGCAGTTTTTACTTTTGGTGTAGCAATATGTGGCTTATTATTTAAACCTACTCCATTAATGATGATAAAAAGATCCAGGGATGACGATAGCTGCAACGCTTTACTAAAATCAATTATAAATGTACAAATATGGAAAAATAAGAAGTATACACTGTGGGCATTATCTATGCCCATTGCTCTGTTTGGCTATTTCGTGCCTTATGTTCATATTAAAAAATTCATCGAATCCATATTTGTTGATGTCAATGCAAATTTGCCATTGCAATGTATAGCTATTACATCTGGTCTAGGGAGATTAATTTTCGGTTTCCTCGCTGATAAACCAGGAATAGATAGAATCTTGTTGCAGCAGATCTCTTTCTACGTTATTGGGGTCTTAACTATTATTCTACCGTTCGTCAGGCATTTTGGGCTATTGGTAGCGATTTCTTTAGGTATGGGATTTTTCGATGGGGCGTTTATTGCTTTAATCGGACCCATAGCATTTGAGTTATGTGGGGGCGCGTATGCGGCGCAATCAATAGGTTGCATGTTGGGACTTGCCGCCACTCCCTTATCAGTAGGTCCACCGGTAGCTGGCTATATTTACAGTAAAATGAATAACTCGTACACGTTGCCTTTCGTCCTCGCTGGTACATCTCCACTAGTCGGTGCAACTCTAATGTTTGCTATTCGTTTCCACCGAAATACTGGGAACCAAGAGTCTACCAATACAAATGGCGTTGTTGCACGTCCAGCTTCTATACATATAGGTGAGTGTAATAAACATAATATTATGTATTTATAAATAATTAGAGACAATAATTCGATTTTATTTATTTTTCGTTTCGCTACCTTAGGGATATTATTAGTACCGCATTATTAGTGGCAGTGTAGGTGTCATACGTATCTGCTTGACAGCTTTAATAAAGATAATCCTAAACAACAAAACTTTGAATGTTTTCTTCTGTGGTTTTTTTAATCTCCAATGATTCGCTTTGATTAGACTTTATGTTAGAAATAAAAATGCCAGTTGGTGACATAGTATAGTGATACAATAAATTCCCTTCTTATGTTTAAAAATTACTCATGGATAATGCCGATCTCATATAAGATTTTTTATATTATTCCAGAAAGATCTCCAGGCCCGTTACTTAGAAATGGAGAAGCAAATCAACAAACAAATTTATAACCGAATTTAAAATTCACGATGTGAATAAAGAAAAACATTTGACTGCCATCAAGAATAATGTAAGTGCTCTCACTACGCATAATGTACGTTAGACTGAAATTCCGAAGAGTAAAACGATGTAAGGTAACAAAGAATCTGAACTTTTTTACCATTCGTAAGTTGTTTGAAATATTCAGAAAGGCTTTGTATTTGTTTACGGCGTTTAATGCTAATTGGAGCTGATTGTAATGTGTCCACATTATACAAGTTATAAGACTGTTTGATATGAAATATCAAATGGATAAATTATTATGTAGTATATAGTGTTGGGTAATTTTTTTACTGATATAATCATCAGTTCGATTATTTTCATTGCCATAATATTTGTCAGTATAACATCATCGTATTGCTATAGACTGCGCATATTGAGCATTTCCAAGCATTAAAATTATACACGCTTAAATTAATATGATAACTACTAATAAATTACCTAATCTAAGTTTTTCTTTAGTTGTATAAGGATATAAAGTTCTTCAGATTGTATGCATTTAAAAATACATTAAATTGCATAATAAACTATGTATGTTGAATGTTCTTACAGGGTTGCCACCCGTACTACATAATGTAGTATGGTACTATATTTTCGTCAGTTGTACTATATATTATAGAAAAATAATATAGTACGAAAAATACCTAGGGTGACCTGTTCAACAGTTAACCACATAAAATTCAAACCACCATATCTCATAATTGTTCATTAAAAACATGTTTTCTTCTACTCTGGTCAAAAGGCAGGTTCATTAGCTACATATTGGCATTGAAGGACTGTTCGTTTTCCAAAGGAATTCAGAGAAAAAAATGTTTTAAAACAAAATGAGAATTGGTTAACTGTGTCCACACTATAGTACACTATTAACCGGGGGGGTAATCAACAGTTAACCATGGGGTACACAATTAATCACTAAATATGATAAATTAATTATTTTGAAATAATAACATTATATGTTATTAAATTGACCTTTTATTTGTTATTAAAGGTTATTTTGTCTAAATTAACACAAAATATATGTTTTTCTGATAATAATTACGAAAAAATTTACATGTTTATAACATTATCAATCAGACTTCTTGATTTGAGACATAATTATAATAAATAATGCTTTTGAATCCAAGCAAGGCTTTAAAAGCATTATTTTTTATAATTATGTAATTAAATTAACATTTACATGCTAACAGAACATACAACCAGGGAGATCCATTAAGTTTAATTATAACCTATACAGTCAACCATGGTTAACTGTGTACCAACTGCGTTTGGTTAATTGTAGGCCACCCGGCTCCCAAAGCCGTTGAGCTAACCTCACTTTTAAATAAGCGTCATTACACACGTAATATATATACCAAATAAAGCATGTTTAGTCAGTCTACCCAGGCGACAAATAATGATTATTGTAAAATCAAACCAAATGAAGTTAAGAGAAAAACTACTCACGCTATTTTTTTAACTTTTTTCATTAAAAACACAAAATTTGATGTCACACAACTGACGCCCGCACTAGTTCGCTGCAAATTGGGGAGGGGGGAGCGGGGCCGTTTTGACGTCTAAATTGCGCGGTTGCACGAAATAGTAACGTCACGTTTGCGAAATATGGCCATGGTTAATTGTGTACAACTGGTTAACTGTTGGACAAGTCACCCTACTTTATTTTCATCGCTAATTCAACTGTCGCCTTTTTTATATTAACTGTGACTGGAACGCATCCACAGCGTAGCATGGGAAATTTCAGAACCAAACACATTCACGTCGTTCAGTCACTCTCTCACGTAACGGCAAGTAAACGTCATCTTTCGGTGCTGATAAGTTTTCTAAGAAAATTATTTTACACTTTTTAGCTTTTTGAAGTCGATTTTTACTTTTTTAAAGTTTATTTGACACATAATGTGCCATAAAATTCCTATAATTATTTTAAAAATAAAAAAAAGAGTAATAACAAATTCACATTGAAAATAAAAGTGTACTTCTTTTCCAGAATTTCCTAAAAGTACCTACATACTAAATTTTTGCAATTTTTTGAAAAAAATACTATTTTTCTTCTATAAAAAGGTGGCAACCCTAGTTTAAACACACTTATGAACATAGCCTTTGGAAGTTCCTATATTAGTTAAAAAAAATCAATAGTTTATTATATCCTATTAATAAATTATTTGATTTGATTCTGATAAATTGTTATTAGAGTGTGAGTATGAGAGTGTAGATCCAAAAAATCTGTATGATAATTTTCCCGTATTAAAAAACATAAGTAGATACGATTTAGATACCAACTGATAAACCCGATACTGATAAAATTTAAGTTTAGTTCCTAGTAAATGTATCGGACTCTCACAGAAAAGAGATGTGGCATTACCTGAATTGTAAAGGAGCTGAACTGAATGTTTAATGGTTTG
This sequence comes from Allophyes oxyacanthae, assembly GCA_932294325.1. NCBI lineage: Eukaryota > Metazoa > Arthropoda > Insecta > Lepidoptera > Noctuidae > Allophyes > Allophyes oxyacanthae. The sequence goes on from OW028617.1 coordinate 9,298,938, forward strand.
AGAGTCGTCGCATATATAAGTATGTAATTATTAATTTATAAAATAAGATTTAAATCCTAAAAAAAAAGTGATATCATGACAAAAAATTATTTTCTGGAATCAGTAGAATGGAGTTTTATGTTCTATTTTTATATGACTCTACATAACATATCAATTACTTGTTTAACTAAAAGTAAGCACGCACTGTTTCTAAATTTAGAATCAGAATCTCCATATACCACGTGCATGTATGTATGCACCTATAAAGATTATTCGGAAAAGGAGTACCTAATTAAAGGTGAACGCACTTACACGCAGCTAACCGCACTACGCGCCGCATTTCTGTAAAATGCTGTAGGTATAATAATTACACCCGCATTTTCGAATGATGTCATCAGATTCGGCGCGGACGGTGTGAGTAGCGTAGGCGGCTCAATTCTGATGACGTCATCCGCATTCTACCCCAACCATTTCTGCGATTTGGACAATACTGATCGTTCGGCGCATACTAACAACCAAAACCTATTGATTTTGCGAAGAATTATAGAACACAGGTTATTCAATATCATGATACTTTATAATACTTTAATACCATTTCAGTTATATAGGTATCTACCTACCCTATCCGACTAAGCTTGTAAGTTATTTTAAAATAATAAGTTTCAAGTAATTACGTTAGTTTATTGGATATAAATAAGGTACCTTTACACACTGTACTTATTATAAATGAGTTTCGAAAAACGAAAATTATTTGTGCAATGTTGAAAATAAAAAGTCATTTAAAATTGACTTCATACCTAGTTCTAGTTTTATGTTGATGATAGTATATAATTATCTTATCTGTATCTAAGAGAGGAAATGAGCACTGGGTATGTGTATTTGCTACTGCCATTATTCATCAATCATACCAATACCTTACAAAATAGCAATATCTTATTAACTAACTTGTCGTTGGCTAAAAGCATAAAAAAATACTTATTATGATTTTGGAACTTATCTCTTTGACTCAATGTGTTTACGCGTTGAAAATATTGGTTACGGGTCAGACATTGGGGTCATTTGTAATCAGAATCGAGACAGCACGGTCGTCAATACGATACCCGTTTTAAAAAATCGCCTTGCATATTATATGACATGAAAGGTATTGTTACTGACATGATTCGAAAAATATATCCCCATAGGGTAAAGTATCGTTTGTCAATTTTAAAGTGGTGATTATAGTACCTATACATGAAATAGAAGAGAATTGAAGTGTTTTTATTACCCTAAATGATAAATTAAAATATTTTATTGACTATTGTTAATAAAAGAAGGTGAATAGGATTTTAAATTACAGCATAATAATAATATTATTATAAGATTACAAAGATACTTTGATAGTAAAATATTCAAAAATACAATGAATAATTTACGCCATTAAATAAAAAGAATAACACTTATATCCTAAACTATGCATTAATTCATGTGAACATTGAAATATTTACATACAATTCATTTAGGTAGGTACATCTTATTTTTCGTCTTACATAAAACTGTGATATAAAATCATAATCATTGTTAATTTTTAAATGTATGTAATAGGTATTAGAATATTACTTGTATTTATTGTTGCTAAAACATTTTAAAATTTAATGAGTTATTCTTGAATATATCTAACCTATATTATTATATTTTTAAATGTATTTATATTGTTCACTAACGTGCAATAAGTAGAAAGAGGCTTATTTATTTAAGAAATAAACTGCATTTACATCTGACTGTATATTTAAAAAAATGACTATTGAAGAGCGTGGAACTCAACGTAATAATTAAAAACATAAAGCAATCAATAGCAAATGAAAATATTAGCTTAGATTAGATTCAATTGTTCCTAGTGTTACTATGAGAGCTAACAACGTTTATACAAACAGTTTTTAGCTTCCTTGCGTGGTTACCAAATCTAACTAGTTATAGTAGTTAATAAAAAGTAGTTATTTGGAAACATATTTATTTTGTAGTAAAATACCCTACGGTATAAATAAAACACGCGTGAAACAATTTTTCTAAAATATAATTTTACCATGAAAGTAGCATCAGTTCGTTAATAATTTCTGACAATAATTGACAACGAGTAAAGGCATAACATTGTAAAAATATATTTTCTAATAATGTAAATTGAATTTAACTTGATTGATAGGTAGGTAATAACTACTGTATTTAACTATTTTTTCATGTGCAATAAACTGGATTTCTATTTTCCATTAACAGATGAATGGCTGTACGATTTACCTACACCCGTAATTTTGATTAATTTAATAAGTACAATAATATAAGTAAAATACATTACGTATTTTATTTTTGCGTGTTTAGTTATTGGTACATAATTATATAACATATTTTATTATTATTGAATACTGTACTTCAAAAACGGTAGGTATCAGTGGCGAAGAGTCCATACAACCCGATTCCCATCGGCTTCCCTTTAGGAATTGGTTAGTGCATAGACCAACGTACCTAGTATTATATTATTTACTCATCCAACTGACAAAAAAGGCTTGTTATTCAGTTAGGTCGAGCTCTTCCAGACATGACTATATATAGATTACAAGAGACGGTATGGATTTTTGTCTTGCAGCAATTTTGAGAGGGCATTTTGTGCCGGCTTCCCCTTTTAAAACTGTCACCCTTCGCCACTGGTAGGTATACAACTTTATAGAACAACACAGAGTTGAATTCGTACAAAACGGTATCTCTTGATAAAGTTTTCAAGTAGGTACTTGCCTTTTTTGGGGAAATGTAAAAAGCATTTTAAAATCAGGTGTATGGGAGAATGTTACATTTATTATCTAAAGAATTTTAAGGACATGAGGCTTTTAAATAATTGATTCGCATTATTATTTAACTGTTTATAATAATGGCATTTAGACGACTGGTGCTTAATATAGAATATAATATACTTGTAGGTACTGTCAATTCAAGTAGCATTCTCCTTAATTATATTCTTTATTGTTACTCTATAAGTTTATAATAATATTAGTTAAATTATTAGGTAGGTATAAGTAGATATAATAATGTTGAATCCAGATATTGACTAAAAATATGAAGAATATTTTAATACCTAACCGAAATTCATTTACCCCGTTTTTGTTGGGTAGCAATTCATGTTCCTACCTCGTATTAAGATTATGTTTACTTAATTAATTAAATAAAGCACTCTTTGTTATTCTATGTATATGCATTTGTAATATAAGGTAGGTATGCTGTGTTTTATTGCGTGTAAATTGAGATAGATTCTATAAATATCTATATTTATACATGCAAGGACGAGTTTGTTGGAGAAAATGTTTTATCTCAATAATTTTAATTAAGTTGTAATAATATTTTGTCTCTAATTCAATTAAGCCCGCTCTACACATGTATCTGTAACTGCATAGGTACTTGACAAGTAAGGTTAGTTTCAAAATCCCCTTTCCATATCTTTAAAGGTCATTTTGGAACTTTTATTCTGATAATCCCCTTTGGTGCTGAAGTTCAAGCTGAAGAAGATGTTGACACAAAAAAATTCAAAATCCCCTTTGAGCACCCCCTCAAAGGGATTTTGCAATTTTTTGTGTCATATTTACTGTCTTAGTCATATTTACTGTTTCTCATCTTTTCCATAAAATAATACTCTTCCATTTATTATCAGGTGCTCATACTGTCTGACATAGGAAGTCGAAAGGGGATTTTTATATTAATCGTTCAAAGGGGATTTTTCTTGTAGAGATTACATATTTTTTCATCATAATCTCCACGATTTGTATATTTTAATGTTCCCCAGTTTATTAATATACCTAATCATGACAATAAGTTATGCATAGATTCTTGAAATATATTATTTTGCACTTTAATACCGATTTTATTTATTTAAATCCTAGCATTTTGCATGCAACAATATAATTATGTATTTTCTCTTATCCCACAAAGTCTTTCGTCATTATATTATAATTAAAATTGTTCCATGACTACTTTGTAATATTGTAGGTATTAAGTGGACATGTGTGTCCTCGAAATATAACAGGAAACGTAAAATTGCTGATTATTAAATTATTTGTTGCAATTTCCTTATTTATAAGTAGGTAGGTATGTCTATGCCGAAAAAATGTATCGCTTTAAAGCCACATTAGCATGATGAAGTTCCGTTGTATTATCTTTCTAACTTTATTTTACACTGAAAACAAAAAAATTAAATTAAGTGGATAATTATTATTTTGTAGGGACTACAAGCTAAATGGAAAAAGTACTCTAGCGCCACCTAGCGGAGTGATTCGACAACGTAAGTCCTGAATCGCGCTACGAGAGTTTACAAAAATTGTTAATTTCGTTCGTCCATAATCGAGTGCCACGTTTGCGTTATTGTATTTTTATACACAACATACTAATGATAGTGTTTGGAAATGACAAATGAAGAGATATTGGAATTTATATTTATCTACTTTAATTCGATGATACTATTAACTTAATGGACATAATTATAATTATATAAGTTTCAACTTATATTAGGATCAATTTTCCGAGACCACTTCCGACGAACGTAATTGATGAAGACCCGCCACAATCTGACGCAACCTATTGGTTGAGCGGGGGCTATTGTTTCAGGGCTGTGGGTACGAGTAGACGTACTGTGACCAACGCTTCCAAATGAGTACACTTTTATTTCCACTTCCTCAAGGGACGGTGAACTGGTTTTTTGTGTAACCCATCGAAGTGGTTTTGATAATCTGTGAAAAATTATAGTTTTGTATTTATTGCGGTACTTATTCCACAAAATAGATAGGTATAGAAGGCCGGCTCAAATGCTCAATACAACGAGCGATAACAGGCGCACGCAAAGGCAAACAGACGCGTACCTACTAAGCGGCGATCTCAACTACCTATATTCAAACCGATTCAAACGAACGTTCTTTTGACAGTTTGACTTCTCTATCGCTTGTTGTATGGAGTCTGTCTTCTGGTCTTCTGTACCTACCTATCTATTTTCTGCTTAATCCTTAGAGTGATTTCAAACGAATTTACTGAAACTGAACTGATTCTTCAGGTCGTTTGTGGTGGTGATCGAAATATATATTTTTTATAACAATAAAGACGAAGGCCAATCGCTTAGCCGTTGCGCCTACCGTGCCGTTATTGTTAATATGACCACCACATGTGACTTCAAACAGTTCGCATGGCCACTGACATGGATATCATGGATATTTGCATGAATGTCGGCAGCGACAGCAATACGTGGTCTCCAAGAAAATACTTGTGACATCCACCAATCCGCATCAGTATTTTTCAGTGAGCCCACCATGTGGTAGTTTATAACCCAGTGTCACTTTCAGGGAGGCGGCCTTAGTCCTAGCAGTGAAATAAGAAATTAGTAGGAAGGCCGCTAGTTAGCGGTTTCCTTTCCATCAAAATCTAACACAAGTAACTTGTCTAAATTGATATCCTAACTCACTCAGAGAAATAATCCATATCGTGCATAACATCGGGTAGTTCTCTCTTATCCACATCGGGAAATGTAAAGCACAGTCCAGCTAGGATTATCGTAACGGCCAGCTCTATAGTCATCGTGGTTATGTCATCCATAGGATGGAACAGGAACAGGAGGTAGCTGATGATCGAGCCCAGCTGGCCAGTAGCGTGGCAGCATCCGACGACCGTCGCACGTATGTTTATGGAAAAAAGTCTAGGCGTTATGTTGAGGATCAATGCGTGCGCAACTAGTCCTGATGCTAACGCAACTGAAGATAGGAAGCTTCGTGTTGTGCCCTGAAAAGTATACAAGACCTTTCTTTCTACCTATTTATTTTACTGTAGGAGAGATCCGGATTTTGGGTAGGTACCTAATGATGGCCAATAAATAAAATTAGGTGTGATCATACACCTAATTTTATATAATAAAAACGAGAGTGGATATTTATTTCAAAGAAAAATACCTATATTGTTAAATGTATACAGCGTGTATATTTAAACAGGACCCCTGCTTAAGGGGTACCTACAACAATAACATTATCACTAACATCATGAACAACTTACTATGGGAACAACACCGAAATCGGTAAAAATAAATCTGCTGTTCCATACATTTAGTCGAGTAATATTGATTTCGTATGGAACAGCTGATATTTGTTTCGCGATTTCAGGTTTGGTCCGTAGTCGGTAAAAGTTGTTCATAATAATGAGTACAATAACCCCATAAAGCATGTGTCTTGTTTTATACATCCTATTATTATTGAACGTAACAGCTAATATAGAATGACATTGGCAAAATTAATAAAATACCTTCCATAAAAATATAACACCAGCAGTGAACACGCCTGTTACTGCGACATGGACCAAGAGCAAGTATCTCAAAGTCAACTTTGCAGATGAAAATTTTGTCAGGCACCCAAATATAGCGACGAAACAGAACACTTTCAGTAATAAATAATTGATGTCTTCTTCACTATACATTCTTACATAGAGAGAGCTCCATAGAAAATAGTATAGTATCCAGAACATTGTGGACACGAAAAATGTAACTCTTACGTTGTATGTTGATAACATTCCAACACAAGTCATTGTTTCATCCAGCGAGTCGTAGGCCTGAAAAAGGCATAAGATCGTAGGTACCAACATGTTTCAAAGTTACATCTAAAATTTCTGTAATAGTTAAAACTTGGCAGTTGTCTGCGTTCTTCTGTGTGAATGAATATTGCCGGTGGGCTCTAATAACATTAGATGTCTGTCGAAATAATAACGATGACACGTATTTTCGATGTACCTAACTGAAAATCGTGCATTAGCACAGTAATAACGATTGACGACACGGTTGGCGCAGTGGCTAAGCGATTAGCCTTCTGCGCTACGTGCCGCGGGTTCGATCCCCGCACGGAACAAATATTTGTATGATCTACAGATAGTTGGTTCGGGTCTGGTTGTATGTGCATGTGACATGTATGTTTGTAAACTGTAACCTCGATACAGGAAAAATCCTAGTGAGGGGCAATGTTTTTCAAAAAGAACGAAAAAGAGAAGAATAACTGTAACACATATAAACATAATGAGTTTTATCTGAAACTAATAAGTATAAACTTACAGACGTACTCTGTGGTTAACAGGCCTTATCTTGAAGTCATTACAAATTTTGATGCCGTTAGTCTTTGCGGCTTTCAGCAGAGTTTTTTCAGCGACTGATATTTTCCTGTTATACAACAACCATTGAGGTGATTCTGGGATCCATCTAAAATACGATGTAAATTATTCATCATTAGTCTACCAATGGCCATACTATTTGGACTCGGGCCTATTTACTACGATTCGGATTGTGGGCTAAACTCGTACCCATATATACATATACTACCCATACCTACCAGCCTACATCATACCCAAACCAGCTTTTGGCCAAAGGGAGGTAAAATTAGAAATTTCACATATAATTACCGAGCTAAATGTATGGCCCTTACTGCCCAGTAAGGGCCCAAGGATGGCAGGCCACGTCCAGAAGGGGGAGTAGCTCCCCCCTGCCCCTAGTGTGGATACTATTTTATAAGGCATGCCTAGCCTATCCATATCTGTCTGTTTCGCATGGAATTTGAGAACGCAATGAAGTTTTTTTATTGTTTTCGTTCTTCATTAGTAGAGCATGAAAAACGGTTTGACAATGTAATGCGCTAGTAACTCCGATATTAAGGAAAAAAATGTCAACTAGGTACCTATTCGGTCAACGGCATTTGATCTACATTTTATAGAACAACGTGGCTTTTAAGCTGAACTAAAATGTCGATTGGACGGTAGTTATGTACGTTTTTCTTAAGGCGCGTCCTCACCGCGAACTTTCGTTAGCAAGCATTCGATACTGTGATGTGAAACGGGAAATGCTCGGTGCACTGCTCTCACCCTAGGAACTTCGCTCTCGCACGTCTAGTTCCCAACACTCGTTTCAACGAAGTACCTACTAGAATACTCGATTAGTTGAATGCTGTTTACTCAAAGTCAAAATCAAAGGTTTTTATTTCAACTGGGCCTTTGCAGGCACTTTCAAAACGTCGTGATTCTAAGTGCACGGTTCCAAGTGGGTTGGTCCTGGAGAAGATACCGGCAAGAAACTCCATGGATACCTACTCTTTTCATAAATCAAGTTAACAATAACATATGGAGCCGCGGGAGCGGCCCCAGCTAAAATTCGACCAGAATTTACCCAATATTACAAAAAAAATAACAGCAAAGATCATATTATGAAGTACCACTACAATTTACACAGTACAAGTAGTTACATACTTAACACTCAAGCCACTCAGTATTCAAAATAAGGGAAGCGGTATTAAAACTAGCTTGTGAAGACAGGAAGCAGCGGGTCACCAGGGAAGCCACATGTGCAGAAGATAGTCACTTCCATACGTCTCCGTCGTCAACATAGTCTTTGATCTTGTAATAGGCTTTCTTTATGAGGACAAGTTTAACGCGAGGTTTAAACTTTTTATAAGTACGATCGGTTATACTTTTTGGCAGTGTTTTACTGTTAGGTACAGATGCATGCTTGAGGTGAGGACAAAATTATATTATAAAGAATTCATTTTATACTTACCTCAGTAAAACCAAACACATTAAAGTGTAAATACAGGCGATAAAACTATACGTTTCTGTGTTTGGTGCACTATTTGCGAGGGGTACCATGCTCACAATGGCTAGAAGTCGTGGAGTCATCACGATGGTGCACAGCCATGTTCGCCAACTATTGCTCGCCACTTCACATACTGTAAAATAAATAAAGTCAGTACCTTTCAAATAACTTAAAAAATAATCGAATGTTTCCACTGCTAGGAATCTGCCACTTGTCTGAGAGAGGGACTGGGCCTTAATCCACCACGGAGGCCTAGTGCGGTGTAGTGGATGTTACAAGTCTTGGAATATTTGGATCTCGGACATTTTATACACGATGTTGTCGTTCACCGATAGAACAGACGTGGTGATGAATTATGCGCACATAATCCAAGAATAAATCTGACCCTTTATTTTATTATCAACTGTCTGTAAGTTTCTTACATATATCGACAAAAACCGATTGATATAATTGCAAGACAGAATGTCGAGTGTTGGGCATTGATGGTGTCGGAGTTGAGTCCGCGAGGATTGGGGTATATAACTGCCATACTCACGGACTCACGGTATTTTTAACCCCCGACAAAAAAGAGGGGTGTTATAAGTTTGTAGTGTGTGTCTGTGTATTTGCGTATCTGTGGCACCGTAGCTCCAAAACGGATGGACCGATTTCAATTCAATGCAGTTTTTTTAATCGAAAGCTAGTTTAATCGGATATCATCTTAGCTATGTTTCATGAAAATCTGTTCAGCAGTCCAAAAGATACAGCTCTTTTTCTAGTTGGAGCGTTTTTGACAGATAGGTTATTATTTACACATATCTACATTTTATTTATTTACACAACACACAGTGTCATTCATTAAAAACAATGGAACAATTGTGATAAATTATATTCGCATCCACAAAAACAAGGGATAGGTCACAGTTGTATTTTTCAAAATAAAACAACCATGAGAAAGTAATGACGTCAATCGGGTCAAGTTCGAAGTCGGCACGCACGCGTAGTAGGTAGGCAGGCTGCATACTGAGAAATGTTTTTTCATTTATAGCTTCCTTGTCAATAGTGAAGTAGGTAATAGTCGTGTAGGCTCTTTCTTTTAGAATAAATACGTATTTTATATGTATGTTCTTTTATTATTTATTTATACAGTGAGTTATCGTATTGTGCTGCGCTGCGCTGCGGCTTTTGAGCATCGGTGGTAAATAAAATTCTTTAGTGACTGCAATGTTTGCGAACTATTCGTACCAATCTGATATTGTGTTTGTTTGACGAAGAAGTAATAACATGGCTGCCAGTCCAAACAACGTTGTAGTTTAGCGCTGTTATGGTCTATGGCTGATCGTAACGAGTTGTTGCTTTGATTTTGAATCCGGCCGGAGTTTACATATTTTGTATTTATATACCTACCTAGGTACAATAATATGAAAATTTGTAGAAAGCTAGGTATTTCAAAATAAGATTAAAATTAAGTAAACTTACTTAATATGAGTCCCATATAGAAATTGGCACTCCCAAATAATGCTTTCAGAAAGGCAATTAATCGGAACCATCCTTCCGAGTCACAGAATGTGATCACTAAGCCGAGTACTAGTTCCGTAAACACATCAAATATGATAGCGGTTCTTCTTCCAAAACTGTAACAAACCACCGATCACTGCATTGTCTAATGAGCATTCTCTTGAAGATCTTCAAAAGAGTAAGTACTGAGAAACGAAAACCTCTATGTAAGAAACTACTACACGTTACGGACGAACTATTTATTGGTGCCCAGCCGGCCGCTGCGTCCGAGCCACTATTGAAGTAGGTATGTGATAATAATTACTGATTGGTAATCCGAGTTAGTGATTCGTTTCATTTTAGCAACGTTGTGCGCGAATGGGCTTTTCATTAAAAGATTTTCTTATTTAGAGATTGCAATGTTCTTGTCGGTAAAAATTTAACACAAAAACTGAAAACCAGTGAGCGGTGAATAGTCTCTACTTTCGAAGCGGTTCAGTAGTGTCTCCTTCTCACCCAATAATTAGCAGAAATTTTTCTTTATTAGATTATAGATTATATGTACTTACTTTAAAATCTATGATATGAAACTGTTCTAGGTTTTGCAAACATTAGATATGACTGTGTAGAGTTAGACCGTAGTAGAGGAAATTATTAATCTTAGACAGTCGTTTAATGAGCTTCTCTGTGCACGGATGTACTAATTTACTAAATCTTATGAAGTAGGTACACTAATTCTACACGACCTACACGACCGCACCATCTACTGTTAGAGGATACAAAAATTTATTAGATAGTGATTTGTTTAGCTGTTTTTATGTTGCAAAGGTTTTGTTTTGGATGATAGGTCAGCTATAGTTTCTCTATGTATTGTATAGAAATCCAAATACCAACCAATTCATAAATAACTACTCGAGTTCACGCAAATATTTTGTTTTCGATAAATTTGTATTGGTTATTACGGTGTACCTACCTATTTGATTCTCTCCCTTCCACAATGGAATTTATTTTCGAGCACTTGCTCATAACGAAACAAGGAAAACATTCAAAATTATTTATACACAGATTTAGAAACAGGAATAACTTGCTGGAAACGAGCTTCAATGTATAATATGTCTTATAACAGTTAGGTACACCATTGAAAAAGGTTTATACCTTTTCCTTGTGTAGGTATACCCTTTCAAATGTAAAAGTAGAGCTAAACTATAGCATAATACTTATAAGTTAAACCGTTACCTGTCTGAAACTAAACCGAATATGATAAATCCAAATACCAAACCAAATCGGCTTATGATAGCAGTTGACAGTAATTTCAATTTCTGGTCACAGAAAACGAGCCACTGAAAAATATTAACACTTATTGAATATTCTGTAATGGAATAGCTCACTAAGAAATAAATATTTGGACTAGGAATATTATATATAAGTCAATGATCACTGAAGGAAAACGATGAAGTATTTGTTTTACAATAATACAGAAATTCCTATGAATATCAAAGCACAATCATTCATAAAATTGTTGTCATTGTTCAAAATTATTATATCAATCAAAAGAGTATTTTCGTGAAATATGATAGTGGCGGCGATATTTGATTTAGGAGTGTATGTTCCTGAATTGATATAAAATTTAGTTTGCTACTGATCTAGTCTTGGATTATTCTCGTAAAGGAAACCAAATGATGGTTTCATTGGCAGCAGGAAGTAGTAATGTAGAGGTGATCATGTTCTAAGATTAATCAGTACCGTTTTTTTCAGCCAAACAATCCATAACAATTTCAAATTCCACTTATTACATTTAAAGTCTGAAGTTCCATTGTTTTCAAAAGTCACGCGACATAAACTTGAGTTAATTATTTTATATTCGTTGGGTAATATACAATAGACCTCCGAAGGTTGTAAGAGAAACATATCTTCGTAATGATTAAACATAGCGAGCATCATGTGTGATGTTGAAACAAATGTCACGAGCCATTGCCAGGAACCGATTTTTCCCACCACATCTGTTGTAACATCTTCATAGATTGTTCCAATTCTACAACAAAGAAATTCTTCTATTACTTAATATTCTTTCTTCCTTGATAGTGTAAATTATAAACATTTATTACGTACACAGACATGGTTTTAAAAATGTCATTGATCATCCGAGCTTTATAGATTTTTATGTAACATTTGAATACCTGTCATTTACGTTTCGATGGCGATATTACCGTTGTGTAGTCATTCCAATAATGCGAGCCTTTGAGTTGCAAGTCGACTAGTGTTACATTATTCATTGCACTCATATACTTATTACTTAGTCCTCTGCAGTTTAGCAATTCAATGGCTAAGTAAAATGATTAACATGTGTGTAGCAGCGGAGTGTATGAGGATAACATTGGTTAATCCCCCTGTTATTTAACAGATTATTCTATATTTATCCTCCTTGAGAACAAGTGGCGCTACCGAGAAACATGAAGGTACCTACCTAATATAACTTATTTGTGACTATTATTATGATAAAACGTTAATCACTGCTTATGTTATTCGAAGTTAATATCGTAATATGCCTAGAATACGATAAATTATTATAGTAGTTATTTCATAATAATTATCTTGACATAAGTAAGTACCTAAATATACCTTAGTCCTAAGAAAGTTACGGGTTAAAGTTATCAAGGTCTTATCAGTTATCAGTCAGGAATTCAGGCCTCCAGATATGATAACGGAAATAGCACGATCAAAATATATTTACATACTTATTATTTTTTATAAACGGAATCGTTTCGTTTATTGCGTGTCTGCAGGTTATGAATAATAAGATATTGCTTAGTGTATTTTTCCACTATATTATTGGGGACTATAATATTATTGAGGAAGTCGAACTTTGAAGTCGTAACTAAGTATGTAGTATATACCTACGTAGATACATTATAAATAATTCAGTACCTACGTTCGTGTTTATCAGATGCAGGTAGTTTTTTTTTTTTTATAACTTTGCTAGGATTTCTGCTGTATCGAGGATATAGTTTACATACATGTTACATGCACTCACACCCAGACCCGCAACTACTATCTATAGATCATACAAATAATTTCTTGCTAATCGCTTAGCCACTGCGCCAACCGTGCCTTGTCGTGTCCAATTATCTGGGAATAGGTATCATCCAACGTAGAATGCATCGCAGAGTCAACCGAGGGAAACAGTGAACTTACTGTGCTGGCAGGTGATGTGATTGGCTAGATAATTTAATCCCTTCTTACGCATAATTATGATTCACACCAAATCAAATGGCTCCTCCTACCTAGTGTGTGTGTGTACCTAGTGCTACAGTAGCACTACAGTACCACTACAGTACAGTGCTACTCATTGATAAATATTCAAATTTCGATACGAGCGCGAAGTTATAAAGCAATAGTTATTTGTGCAACAAGAGAGCAAAGTCGTTTTTTGCTGAGAGTGCTGATTTTGAATCCTGATTGTGGCGAGGGATTCAAAGGCACGAGATGCAAAAAACTTTGCTCTCGTGTAACACACATAACTTTTCACTTCAGCAGCGAGAAAACTTGAGATAAAATATATTACGTAACATTATTGAAACTAGAAATAAATATTTACAGGTTAAATATCAGTTTTATTTGCAGTAAATACTTATTTTCGTTTAAATACAACAATAAATTAAAAATTCAATAAATTACACTATAAGACATAATTATCTTTTTGCAAAATTTCTTTAGTTAGTATGAAATTCCGAACGTGTTTGTCTTTGAGGTCGAATTCAAAATCGGAACTTCGAAAGGGCTGGTATTTGTCTCTCTCTCTTTCTAATGGCGGGAAAGAGATAGAGTGTGAATGTTTCGAATTGTATGATTAACCCAAGGCTGAATAAGATATTCGCGGCTTTCTGAAAACAAAAATTAAAAAGTTACTTTGTCTCACTCAGTGAGCAAAATCGCATTTTGCTCACTGATTTCAGGCAGCAAAACCTACATGTTTGAGCTACTGAAGTGAAATAGTTATTTGTTATACAAGAGTGCAAAGTTGCTTTTTAACCGCGTGTTCAATTTTGATGACCGAGCAAGCGAAGGATTCTAAAATTGAATCACGAGCGCAGCGAGTGATTCAAAATTAGAATCCTGAGCGTTAGCGAGGGAATCAAAAGAGCACGAGGTGAAAAATCTTTGCACTCGAGTGCAACACGTAACTTTTCATTCCACATCAGCGAGGAAATGACTAAATGCAAAAAAAAAACGTTTAATTCACAAACTTAGTGCACACGATGTTCTAAATTCAATTTACTTTATCCTCTAGAGAATAAAAACGGCTTTTCCACTCAGATATTGAAGATTAAAAATACTCTTTCCGAGATGGTGGGATGAAAATTTACTTTATCCTCTAGAGAATAAAAACGGCTTTTCCACTCAGATATTGAAGATTAAAAATACTCTTTCCGAGATGGTGGGATGAAAATATAATTATCTATCTACTGAGCACTTACTCGTAGATTATGTAATCAAGACTGAGCATAATATCTCATCAGTATTGCTTTGCTTCTTATTCTCGCTGAGTACGTCATGGAACAAATGTGTCATGAAGACTATGGCACATTATTATATACCTATTCAATGTTAGTTACTTATGTCATTGTTTATAATACTTTTCTCTTATTTTTGAATAGATTGCAGCGAATCCAACTTGACACGGTAATACTAATAAGAAAGTTATGAGCTCTATGGCTCATAATATTCATGCTTTCTGAAACACTTTGTTTGGTATAAAATAATAAAGTCATAAATCTTAAGTTTCTCCAAAATTTATGATCACCATCTTATTATTAGGTACGTCATCAGCCTGTAAATGTCCACTGCCTGAAATAGCTATTCTCTACAAAGAATTCTTAATCCTGTAGCTACTTAAACTTGGAAGGCAGCTGATTATACTCGTAGATCTGTGATATAGGTCTACTGCTGTCTATCGTCTCGATCGTATTATAGGAGTTTTGTTTATCATGGTAGAAGCAAAAGATCAAACGATACTACTAGCTATCGATACTATAGTCCTAATTTAAACTAAAATCTGGAAATAATATGTAGGCCTTCTAAATCGAATAGTCTATTTTAATTGTGCTTTTGGTGGCTTTAAATACTGCCCAGGTGTTATGAATAATGTATGAAATATTACGTGGCCCACATTTCAATTTTTTTTTCTTCTTTTTTTTGTCGAGGCTTCGATGCATCTTGGTGACTATGTCAGCTTCGTAAGGTCACTTTTATACATTAGG
Organism: Allophyes oxyacanthae; assembly: GCA_932294325.1. Taxonomy (NCBI): domain Eukaryota; kingdom Metazoa; phylum Arthropoda; class Insecta; order Lepidoptera; family Noctuidae; genus Allophyes; species Allophyes oxyacanthae. The sequence goes on from OW028617.1 coordinate 9,314,259, forward strand.
TATTTATCAAAACTTAACATATACTTAAATTAATAATAATTACCTACGACAAACTACACATGTGTGTTCCATTTGAAACCGCCTGCGATAAACATAGAAGTTCATCTGCAACCGAGTATTGTGGCTTGTATCAAATGGATTATCATAAACAGTCCCGATGATGTCACAATAATTAGATGCTAATGACGATGATGATGATAGATACTGAACAAGAGGGGATTGTAACATTACTTACACTTTTCAGTTTGTCTTTAGATCACACTCGTTGTAAGGTCAATGTATTTTTTTTAATCATGGCCACTAAGTGATTATGGCTATTGCATGGTTTATTAATGCAGGGACTTCTTTTTATACTAAGGTTACTTTCGTATATTTTTGCCCAGTGAGTGTAGCGTTTGTATCAGCGGTAGATAGACCGCAGCGCGTCGCGGCGCGGCGGCCGGCAACGATTACCGAACTGGCAGGTATGACCAATGGAGATAAGAGGTTAGGTTTTTTTTTCGCGCGATTGCGGTAACCGACTCGCGTTCGGCGCCACGACGCGTCGATTGCCATCCATTCGCTCGTCCGCCGGCATACACGCCTGGCGTTCGCCTGCACTACTCACGCCGCCGCGCGTTTGACATAACTCTACCATCAATGGTGTTTGTGAATATCGTTACAGAACCCCGACAATACAACTTCTGGGCCGGGAACCACCGCTGCAACCATGGACAAGGATCATGCTTTGGAGGAAATGATGGGAAAGCTCGGTGAGTGGTCGATTTAGAAGCGTGTTTTAGCATATGGATGCTTTAACTTTACAACACTTGAACCCTTTAAAATTGAGTAGTGGTACATTCTTTTTTTGTTTCGTACGGACAAGCAGTGCAAGTAACGCTTATTGGCCTCGTTTTCGTTGCAACTGGTCAATCTAGTAATGACTGAGAAATGTGATCAGTGTTGTAAGCGTAAACCTTCATGTGACTGAGACGTAAAGTTTAATAGTCGCGTCGCCGCGCTTTCCTTTCTAATTGATCACATCCTCAATGTCAGCCTTATCGATGATAGTAAAAATAGTACTTAATGCGAAATACCACTAGTAAACTGGTTGGTGTGTATGGTCTAAGGATGTAACTTATATAGCCCTTGATTTTCTTGAAACATTAAAATCCGGATTTGTTAGATGGTTTGTGTAAGTGCAAGTAATGGCAGCTTTTTTGAAATAAAATAGTTTATTTTGCTATTAGGATTTTTCAATCACTTATCTGTTTTACCCGACTGTGCCAGAAGGAGGGTTATGTTTTTTATACACTAGATGGTGCCCGCATTTCATAAGACTACCTGGGATAAGAAACACCTAAACAAAATCACAGGTCACGGTCTTAAATCGTTAGGCTCTATGTGGAACAATGTAGGGTAACTTCTGGGATAGCCTTTTGAGGAAAGCGCCATCGCCATAGCAGTTTGAGCTCACCTGTCTCAACATAATTATTTTAATAAAGTACTGAGATAAGGCACTGTATTGTAATATTTGTATTACAGCATAGGGCCATGAAAAATGTTTAAAGTTAAAATAATTTCTTACGGATACTGATTTATGTTTACGATACCTTTTTTGGCAAGTGTGAAGTACAATAAGCTTTTCCGTTATTGCATCAAAAATACCGCCAGTTGGCAACGCAAATAATATGCGCATGTACAACAAGTAGCTCAGTACGAATACAATACGCGTGTTCGAAGTAAAACAAATACAAATCTTTTCAATACGTCACATTAATTTGAGACAAAATAATTATCGCGTCTTTATGTAGATAGATAATTATAATGTACAGATTCTTTACAATTATTTGAAAATCTCTGTGTTAACGGTATCTAACGATCTTTAATCGGATTCAAATATGATTCAGTTGCAAAGTGTGACTGATTCAAGGTACGTAAACATGGAAAATTGAACATTTTCTCGTCTCAACTCGGAAAATAAATTAGATAATATTGTAACGCGATCAAATTTTTTCATCATCGGTTTTATTTCTGTCTCGGTTCATTACAAGAGTGTTTCAATATTTATATCAAAGGCTCGGGTTTAAGAAATATTACAACCGTATTCTAATTGAAAACCAAGTACGAATTATTACGTAGGTAGGTACATATTATTCCTTTAAACAATGCTGCTCGTAGTATTTACTAAGTATTCATGTTAATTCTGTCAAATGCCGTAGCGTCGCGTGACACCGGCGACCCTGTATTGTACCCGGTATTCGTACTGCACAATATATGCGACACTCAGTGAACCTAAAAAGCAATATTATACAAATAAAAATATTATCTATACGCACTTAAAATTATTATTGTGTAAAGTTGACAGGTTTTAGATAAATGTACCAAACCATCGACCGATAATTAGATAAGTACCCTAAATATCGCTCAGATCATTAATCCATTCGTTTTGTGTAGTTTTTTCGTCACAATACGCGATGAATGAATTTTTCATAAATATGTAATAGCTTTATAATTACATTGCATTGTGGTTGAAAAGATCGATGATCTTTTCTCAATACCTACTTATATTTACGATTATTAAATCACGATCATAATAAGTCACGAGAACATTTAATATTGTTTAAGTATGACAATGCCTGGGAAATACAGAATTTTTAAAAACTTCAGTTACAGTTTGGGTTCACAACGGAAAATACATGGTAGGTACATAAATCTCATTTACCTTCTCAAAATAATCTTAATAAATATGTGTATTGAGGGTAGGCCCTGTCTGTGAGGTCAACTCAAATCTGCCATGGCACTGGCCATTACTCCAAAGGCTAGTCCAGGCGTTGACCAACATTGATCTTTAACCTTGCAATTTTAAGTGTAACTAAACTATGGACTTGTTGGATACTTCTTCTCCATGGATGACTACTTTTGTTGAACTAGCTTGACGATTTGTAAGTGGCGTTTTATGGACTATGCAAATAAAAGAGTATAGTTTTCTTCTTAACCTTATTCGGTGTATGTTCCGAATTGACAACCATCGCCATCAAAGGCCAGAGCCACAGGTCTACCTACTCTCATGTAGAGTCGTAGTATGTAGTTTTAACCGTTCGTATTAGTGAGAGAACTCTACGCATTCTGGTGAGGTTTTGAATGTTTTGAGTGTTAATCTGGCGATGAGCAACCTGTTAAACATCGTGCTATTACTACTGTAGCTACCTACGTTATATAGTTTTATGGGTCCCGCGCGAGTGCAGTCGATGCACCAAGTTTACTAGTAGCTCAGACGCAAATATCTAGATTTATCAAAGATAATTATTATCCCAAAAAGGACTATAGATACGAGGATTATGTATTTTTAAATTCATATACCTACTATTATCTCACTCAGAAACGGGTTTTACCAGATTATTCATTACTGATTTCGTCTGTCTTTACTGACCAGCTAATCTATATATAAAATTTAAAATAGAGTAGTTTCCTACTACACTAGGTGTACCTATTACATCGTTTCGATGATTTATATTTTACATATGATACATGATAGTATCTCGGTGAAGTATCAATGTCGGTTGACCACAATAACCTGGATAGGTACGTCAAAGTGCGCTAATTCATCATAAACCTAAACAATAATGTTGTGCTTGACTGACTAAACCAAGGTAAACTATCGCAGGGATGGTCACAACATTCAGCTACTCTTATGATGTATGTGACATCATAATAATATAAAATATAAACATTTCCTGCAATGCTCAATATTTGAATTCTACCATTTCTAATACAAATATTGGCAAATATATTATTAAGAGCGCTGCAAGATGTTGTACGAGAAACAAATGCTGTAGCTCGTTTTCTTGATTTGTCATTATCCCTTTGGTCGCGATACGATAACACTAAGTAAATATTAGATGCCCTTTAATTTGGTGGGAGATACGCGGTTAGCAACATTATTTCATGATAATCGCTAGTTTTGCAATTTTATAATTAATCGCTAATGATATCGATATTGCATTAATCCACTCAGCGGTGGCGTTGATAAATTATAGGTACATAAAGGTACCTAAAGCCAATTTTGATGACCCTACCTAAAATAAGATATCTTTTAAGATAGGGTTGCAACACAATATATTTAACATACTATAACATGACGTAACAACTTTATCTATGTAATTACTTAGATACCTAGGTTATATTATGTAATCACCTCGTATGTAGTAATCATTTATCAATCAATATGTACGTATCTGATCACGAACGCGTGATTTATCGATTTCAATCTGTAAGTGTAGAGAAGAAAAACGTGTAAAACAATTTTATTGATTTTTCCTAGTTAGGTACTTTTAACTCTCTACAATTACTTATAAAATCTTAATATTCTTTAACCCTATGTAAGTATTGAAACACATAATTCTTAAAAGTATACTCTTTTTGCGTCTGTAACAGGAGCGTATGATCTTGAAATGTCAACAGCGACATTATTTGAAGAATGGCAAATGTTTTAAAATAAATCGGCGCGTGATTCTAATGGTGCGATAGACTCGGCTGTCTAGTACGTAGATAGGGTCGTAACTCTATCGAAACATTTGGGAGGTGTGTCGGGTAAAGTAAACACCAATTCATCAAAATAATAGGCAGGCTCAATTTGGGGCTACGTGCCAAGGAAATATTATGTGTACATACACGATTTTAGAACGGTACTGCGTCGTCATTCTGTAAACAACTGAAATCGCTAATATTTTCATCAAAGTGCTTGCATAATTTCATGCCTTTGCACGATTTATATGCCCCATTGTATATATTCACATTGGTGCATTTACAATTTATCAGCGTATTGATACGCTAGCGAAGTACCTACGCACCTAACTAGTAGGTCCTACCTTTCTTAAAGTCCCGATTCCTTCAAGGGGTTATTTTACTCATATAATACCTATAAAAAATTAAAAAATAAACTAGTGAACAAATTACCTCTCTGCTGTTCCATACATTTAGTCGAAGTAATATTGAATTATTTTTATGGATTCAGCTGATTTCTTTTTCGCGATTTCAGGGTTCGTCCATAGTAAAAGTCGTTCATAAAAGGGATCGGGGCTAGAAAGGTAGGACCTTGTGTATTATAATTATTATAATATTTTAGTTATATGTTTATAGGTAATATATAAAAAGTAACACGATTAGAGAACACGCGCTAAAAAAATCCTTAATATTTTGAGGCACTACAAGTTCCTAAGGACTTTATTACACCCGAGTACGAGTTGAACACGTGTTCCTTTTTTGTAAGTACAGGATGTGATAAAAAAATCATGTCACTAGTTAATTATTTGTTATTCATAATAATATTGATTTTAACACATATCTGATGAGCACTAGTAATTTCATGCAGTCAGGCAAGAATGTTTCTTTATTTACATGTTAATAGTCGTAACGTAACTACCTTAAGGCAAATGAATGCATTCCACTTTAAAAGGTTTAAGTGTTCGTTTAAGTTTACAGCTAATTACGGTCTGCGCATTATGACTTAAACATAGGTATTACGAATAATTAAACTCTATGACCTACGCGCTACATGGCTACCTGGCTACGTTAGAGCAGATGATTTGCATTATAATGTGATTTTTTATTATGCTATTTCCGCCGGTTTTTAGGTAGAGTTGTACCAATATTTATAAAATGCATAGCGTTGCATAAAGTTGGAAATTGATTTTAAATGGAAGACCTGACTTGACTGTTACGGTTTAATTACACTCTTGTTATTCTTTACGTGTCGAATAGATAATAAAGGAATTCCTCTACGCCTCATGGAAATCACACAACCAGAAAAACATGCCTAGGGTTTCTACTAAAATTTTCTTCGTTTTCTTAACCCATCAAGGCATAAGTAAAGCTTACAATTATCCATTATTTGTTTTCTTTTCACGTGATGTTGGTTTTTACACAGTAATCGGTATTTAGCCTCTCGTCTTAGCACACACAGATATTTTCAATGTGTTCCGATTTAGCTGTGCCACTTTTACTTCACGGACAAAATCTACATTGGTTTAACGTCCGCGTATGACACAGTTGATCTCCGAGTGACATAAATGATAGACATGATAATAAATTTTATGCATAAACGTATAATACTACAGTATTGACTTCAGGTCTTACACTACAATGAATCAATTTGAAAATCTGATGTTGCTAATATGTTCAAATATTAGTTTAGGTTTCAGAACTATTTGATAAAATGGATACGAGCTGTCTACGAACTTTTTCCGTCAGTTATTTTTGGAGGATTTTGACCTTAGGGATACTCTGTGCTTTCAGTTTATGAACACATCATTAGTCTTTACTGTCATGCTGCCTACATGCATTGATAAAATAGAAGCATTTCACTTTCAGTGAGGTTTTGTTTCACTAATACTATATACTTAGTAAATGTCTATAATTTGGTTAGGTATCCAGTTATCGCACTTTTCTTTGTAGACACAGTTTTCATTGAGTGTAAAATTAGGGCAATTTTCTGGGTCAGCGACAAGAATAAAACAGTTTCAAGATACCCTAAATGAGTACACTACGCTGTGGTCTATGTACGCTACAGAGCTACGGACTAGTTAGTTATTTGCTATATTAATATGACGATAATAGCGTAAAATGTATGTCAGATAATCTGGTCCATCAAAACACTTACGACTCTACTTCACATAATTTTCTGAATAAAATTGTGATTTATATATTTATATAATTGTGTGTCATACAAATGTTAATAATGGTTAAACTATTATTGTTGATACGGCACCGTTTTTGTATTTAATTTTATATTAAAAGGAATAAATAGGTCCCTCAGAATGAGAGGAGAATGATCCAAAGTAGTAGTAGTTCTGAGAATGTTTTGTGTGTCTCGTTTATTTGCGTCGCATTTCGAAATAAACGCTGAAGTATATGTATGGGGTTTGGGTTCAGTGGAACGTCAAATCACCAACACTACACAGTATAAAATAAAGTTGTCCGCCGCGTCTGTTTGTTCGTACTTCTTAACTAAACAACGGATTTTGATGCGGTTTTCACTATTTTGAACATTTCTTTCGGAAGTTTGTAATTATGTATAATACTTTCATATTTAACTAAGGATAGTAGAGAAATTGCATCTGTGCGAAACTGGTGGCAGGTCGTTAGTTTATTCATAATTGGATGCTTGGTGAAAAAGTATTGCAAAAATTCTTATTATGCTCGAGTAAGAGAGTGTTAGTTATACTAACCGCAATAATGATGTATCGTATAGGTACATTAGCCGGAGTAGTTTAAAATGGCGTAAACGGTGTTCAGTCGGCGACCTCCAATTTGCAATTTGCTGTTTGCTTGTAGGCATTTGTCTAATTACACCAATTCCACGAACGTGATATGGAGAAGATATGTGGGAGGTACCTGCTCAGTACCAAGACGTAGCGAACGACTTTTACAAATATCTATTTTTGAAATTTGTCTCGTACTTAAGCCAAGCACAACGAATACATTTTAATATTGTAGGTAAAATTAATGCGGTTGTAGTTTATAATAAATATAGGACATTAATCATCGAACCGTTACTTGAATGGAAATATGTTATATTAAAATAAAACCGTCATAAAACCTAACTATTGAAGTTCCTGTTATCGGTCGCAACAGTGTTATCGAAGCCTGCATCTGTGTCAATAGTCAGTACGAGTTGCGTGACGCTCCGATCTCATTACACTCCTTGTAGGTCTACTAAACTTAAGTGCCGCACAATGTTATAATACAAGTTATTGTTTCTAGTATCTAATGTTCGCTATCGGCCTCCGAGTCTAAAGTCGTGACATGTAATTTTCCATACACTCCTTCTTCCTCCTTCCTTACTAATCGATAGGCTATTGTCCTAATGTCAGTTAAAGGCACTTTGGTTCGAATATTTAGATTGATTATATTATAATTTTGGTGACTAAGGAGTATTAAACTTTTCACGACCACGTGCTTATTGACCTTGAGTGTGTTGACCACGTAGTTATTGTTGATTTTAAATTACATTTGTTGCTATCAGTTATAAATGTAGGTACGAGGATTTCAACGATCTAATTCTTATTCGATTTTAGGCGCCCAATTATTGATTCCAAAGGCTATGTAGTTTAATTCTTTTAAATTAAATTTTTCCATTAATGTGTCCGTTTTGGGTGTACTGGGACCATTTTTATTTAGCTTTATCTTGTTCTAGTCCGTTTTGGTTCGTTTGGTATATACGCATGATTTCGAGATTATACGTTTTTTTCGTAACAACTCTGATTTTTTTGTGTTTACCTTTATCGTGGCCATGGACCACAATTTAATGAAAGTGCCTTAAAAATATCCGATACATTATAATTGTAAAACATTTTGGCAATGATTTTATGTAGGCAGAATTAATCAAGATAATTAACAATAATATAATTATAATAATCTTTATTGACATAAAAATAAGTACAAATCTGTGTGATGTTCCTAACTCCTGAGCCAGGTGCAAAAGACCTGTGTTACAGGAGTCAGTGTCTTCTCCCATTGCTGTTGACACAATTAAATAGAATTATAATTATCTTTATCTTTATTTCTGCTATCTACTTAATTTAGCTTTATTGTTCTTATCTTACGTAAAATGTCAATTTGAAGAATAATGTGTAGATGACGGAAGATAAAGGCCAAGAGATGTGCTCTACATCAATATTTTTTGTATGCATTGATAAGACTAATAGTAAAACCTAGCGATGCCGCGATGGGCCGAATATGGCTTTTAACCGTATCTATACGAATGTTCGGTAAACCTGCCGAATATGCCGGATGCCGAACGTTAATAAAGTACGTACATAACGTATCTTATCGAATATATGGCCCGATTTTTCAGTTTCATTTGTCAGAATTATGATCTTATAGGCTGAGTTAATGATGATGATGAGATTTATAATTTTGACACGTTATGTTGTTATAATTACTAATTTAAGCACGTGATAAAATATGAATAGGGGCGTAAGTCGAACAGATCGAGTACAGTGCGGTGAGGTTACGGGTTATCGCGACCGACACCGATAGTGGCCCAAGTATACAATGACCCTTATTATGATAGCATTATTTAAATTTACATTACGATTGGACTTATATGTGGTGCGCCTTCCCGAAAACTAGTGCGCTTGACGTCAAACTTATATTTGTCTGCGTGGTATATTACGCAACTCTTCTGTGTGTCCGATCTCGTGACTGCTGCCATAATTTTTTCTCTTAAAATTAGGAAATTTCGTTCCTATCACTCATCCGCTATTGTATCTACCTCTTTATTATTAATGTTTGAGTTTATAAAAGTTAAACTAAAAGTTATTTAGTTTCTTCTTATTTCATACCGACATGAGTTTAAGCTAAGTTTTATAATACCTACATAATGATGATCACTATTTTCTAAGGACTTACGATAAGTAAGGTTCAATGAAAAAAAGTCGAGCTCTTTTTTATACAAAGTTTCCAGGTAGAGGGAAATTTGTAGTATCTACAACGACTGACACACAAGTAGCTCATACCAAAGGTGATGGAATTCTGGTCAGCCGTTATTAAATCATTGACGGGGAATTTAAGAAAATGAGATTACAGTTATACAAATGACATAGATAGATACCTAGTTACTCATGATAAGCACTTTATTTATAATAGAATAAATGATTTGATAGGTACACAAATTTAATTATGTAAAGCATAAGCACGAGGGCCACGGCGCGGCGGCGTTCTGGTTTCTGTCTACCTCCATGGGAAAATGGCGAGGCGTGATGATATATTTTGCATTGTGTAATAAAAATATTTATCGCGTTTTACGTGATATGTTTTCATAAAATATGGAAATAAAACGTGAAATATACCCATAGTATAATGGTTACAGACACGGTTAGTCGGAAAGGGTGGGTATATAAAGCCAAAAAGATGTTATTTTACTCATCATTATGAACAACTTTTATTATGGAACCAACAACGAAATCGGGAAAAAAATAATCTCAATATTGAATTGTGATTTCAGTCTTGGTCTCATAGTAAAAGTTCTTCATAATGAGGAGTAAAATAAACCCCCTTCGGTTTTATACAGGTTAATTGCTAGTTTTCGTGTAAAATTGATGTAAAATCATCATCATTTCCATGTGTAAAATATCACAGAATAGCTATATAGGTACCCGTTCCGGCTGATCTAGTATTATGGAAAACATCTTTCTCTGTTCTGTGTGGAAAGCCATGGAAAAACAATGGACTACTCATTAATAATAAATTGTTCTTATTATAAAAATTCCATTGAACAACAGGTGTGATTGCGAACATCAATATCAGCTAATAAGAGTAACAAGTAGGTGGAACAAGTCTCGGCGCTGATATTAATTGAGTTACTTACTTCCATATTTGTATCATACAGAGTTATATTTAGTGCGCAGTTTGCTGTTAAAATTGTGAGCTAGTTCATAAATGTGATTATAATTTCCGTATAATTATTTGTATTTTTTAATTCCAGTTACGGTAACATTTTTGTAAGTGGTATATAATCAACGGAAAATTAAATAATTGTTGTTGTTGTTAACAAAAGCTGTCCCATTAATCAATAACAGTAAGTTTAATTTAACTAAGAAATAGTTACAATATAGGTAGAGCCAAGATGTATAATTTCGAATGTAATATTATTTAAATTTCAATAATTTCTAATACCTATCTTAAGACCATTCAAATTATTCAGTCTTATACTTAATGACAACCTTAATCAAAAAAAGAATGGGTATAAACAGCAATATTATGTGTGTTCAAAGACGTAAGAATAAGTTCATTCAATTATACTAATAGAGATAAATATTTAATCGAAATTAACCTAGTATAAAATATATAAGATAAAACATAGAGATATTGAAATTAAGTAACCGTTGATATAATATTACAATATTTTTAAAGTACCTACCTACATCGTCCTTGTGACCATATCACAATAACTATAAACAAATTGTTTGTCTCATAAGTAAATAGTATCTACCTATTAATAAATTCTTAAACTGTCAAATATGAATCGATGACGATTACGAGTGGGTATCGTGATTACCCCACGGGTGTCAAAGTTTTCCTTTCTCTTGTTGTACATTACATAATCCAGAGGGGGTTTCTTTGTAAGTTCACACAATTATGTAGCACCATAGTTATATGCCTATGCATTTGGAAAAATCATGGAAATTCGATCAATGGTGTTTCAGGCTGACATTCAGAGACGACAGAAACGAGTCTAAGCGTGAACTTACGCTTCCATCTGTCAAACTTACGAACAAATTTTGACAGATGGAAGCGTAAGTTCACGCTTAGACTCGTTTCTGTCGTCTCTGAATGTCAGCCTTAGTATCAAAAGAATCTAAGTGTTTACATGTGCGTAAAATAATTTTCCCACGATTTCATGCTCTGTATCTTATCTCTAAAGGAAATAATTTCTTACCTTACATTTGTCATTTGCGATAATTCATACAATTTCCTCTACTATTACGTAGATTTTTTTTGCTAAAAAGTGAAAAGAGTTCACTGTTTGATAGACTTTTTCGTGGTTCCAGGTGACTTCGGGCGGTACCAATGTTTCCAGTTCATCCTGCACATCCTGGCGGCCATGACGGCTGGCATGCACATGCTGTCTCTGGTCACAGTTGCTGCGGTACCTGATCACAGGTCAGTATTGAACGACGTCCAGCTACTTGTACATGAGCGGCTTTCTTATGGGTATGATTCAATATTAAGAAGGGAAAGATATTTGATGACTAGTAAGAGAATAAACGCTCAGCATATCAGTTAAAAAAAAATATGGTATTGTATTAAATTGTAACTTCCTACAATCATATCAAATATCTATCTTCGCTTATTTAACGGCGGCGGCGCAACTGGAACATAATGAGGTTATATTACGTTGCATGCGCATGAATGAATAGCAGAATTCATACTGAAATGTACATCGTTTTGGGTATTCTATATATAAAAGTTTATTCAATTTATTTTACGGTGGTTCCGGGCAATTGCAAGAGTATGATTGGAGTAAAGTCCTATTATATTATTTATTTTTAGATCTTTTCCAAAATATTTTGGTGCGTATGGTATTTGGGTCTTATAACAGTATACTTGCTTTTGGTTATACAGCGTGTACAGTTTTGCTTGATCAGGACGAGGGAGGGCTGACAGGGTCGGCTTTGGTGTTCGTTATTATACAAGAACAGTGATTTTATCGGTGCAGTTATATATTGGTATTTTGAACGTAAGTACATTCTTTTGTAACATACATTTTGTTTGTCTTTTGGGTTAAGGTCCGCTACGTTTATCGCTTTTTCTAATATTTCAACATGAACTATAAAATCCATCCCTTATTATTTTATCATCATTTACTATTACGTTTTGGTTCCCGGTTTCATAGGTTCCCCTATTCTTCTCGTATGTGTTGTGAGAGGCAACTCATGGATTATAATATCAGGAAAATAGGCAGCAGCATTAACCTGTACCTACCTACTTATTATAATGAGTCTAATGAATCGATCACCAACTCGCCTAGCAAGTTCGGTGATTGTGGCAATATCCTGAAGGAGCGCTCTCTTTATTCCTTGTGCAATAAAAAAAAGTTTCACGTGCTTAAGTAGACATTCACGAGTTGTTATAATATTGTTACGATACAAATATTTGTTAATATGGGTCAATACCAGTGTATGATAAAAATAAATAAGCACAAAAAATATGTTTTCGTATCTTGTAGATATTTCAATTGATAATTATAACATTTAATTAAAGTATTATCCTAGTACATAGAATTAAAACGATGTAATATACGTGCACTCATAACAATTTTAATATACCTATGACTTACCTAGTATACTTATTTGCTGGTAATAAAGGTATATGACGCGTATAGCGTTTGGTTATAATTTGTGTAGCGTTCCTGGTTATCGTATTTTAGGTACCTACATAAAAGTATAAAATAAAGTCAAGCACTTTAGTTATATATACGCTTGGTTTGTATATTTTTTTATATCAACAACTCAACACAACAACTCGTGCTTTATTGCTATTCTTAGTTGTAACACACGGCTTTTATTAGTGTAAGTTAAAAGTGCACTATCTCCATGTCCAACAGGTTTAACAACATTTAATAAAATGGAATGAAGTTTTAAAACTGCAACTAACATGCACCTCGCACGCTCGGCACCAAAGTAATTATTAAATGGGACAATAAAAGTACACTTTTTGAATTCCAGATGTTCTCTGCAGGGAGTAGACAGTGCGAACCATACGGAGCCATGGAACTCGTCATTGGTCACGGCCGCCATCCCATTGAATGAACATGGAAAACTAGAGTCTTGTTTAATGTACGGAGACAATAAAACCTTAATAGAGTGTCAGTCCTGGGTCTACGACACCCAGTTTTATACTTCATCACGAGGCATTGAGTGGGACTTCGTATGCAGTCGACGCTGGATGGGTGCCTCTGCGCAAACCGCATACATGTTTGGTGTGATAGCTGGTTCACTCATATTTGGACGAATGTCTGACAAGTTTGGGAGAAAAAAAGCCTTTCTTTGGTCTGGAGTCCTACAGGTTCTATTCGGCGCATCTGTTGCTTTCGCTTCAGATTACTATACTTTCATAGGACTTCGATTCCTTTACGGAATCTTCGGATCAGGTTCATATATAGCTGGGTTTGTGTTGACAATGGAAATAGTCGGCCCAAGTAAGCGTACTATATGCGGTGTTACGTTTCAAATCATGTTTGCCATTGGAATAATGCTGCTGGCCGCTTGGGGATATTTATTAGATAACAGATTCTACTTACAAATAGTATATGCGCTACACGCACTGGTATTACTTCCTCACTGGTTACTTATGGATGAATCCCCAAGGTGGCTTTGGGCCCAAGGGCGCGCTCGTGAGTCAGTCGCTATAATAGAGAAGGCTTTGAAATTTAACGGCTCAACTGATTCGATAGATACGGCGTCGTTGGTGTCCCACTGTAAAGCAACATGCGCAAAATACACAGACGAACATTCTGCTGGAACAACAGACTTGTTTAAAACTCCAAAAATGCTGCAGAAAACTCTAATAATTTGCGGATGTTGGTTCGTCAATTCGGTAGTGTATTATGGACTTTCGCTGAATACTGGTAAACTAAATGGAAACCCGTACTTTCTTATGTTTTTGATGGGAGTCGTGGAGTTGCCCAGCTATGTTATAATTGTATACTTTTTGGACCGTGTCGGACATAGAGCACTAATCAGTACCATGATGTTGTTAGGAGGAATCGCTTGCCTAGTCATTGTTGCCTTACCTCATGGCTCCTCCTCGACCACCGGTATCGTGATGGTAGGAAAACTTTTCATATCTGGCTCCTATTCCATTATCTACAAGTATTCAGCGGAACTTTTCCCTACTGTGGTGCGCAGTTCTGGAGTAGGTCTCGGCAGCATGTGCGCAAGCGTATCGGGTGCTTTGACACCACTTATTAATTTGCTAGACACGTTGAATCCTAAAATACCAACAATGCTTTTTGGGTTTTTGGCCTTGTTATCGGGATTTTCTACTTACTTCCTACCTGAAACAATCGGTCGAAATTTGCCACAATCATTGGAAGATGGAGAGAAGTTTGGTGTTGGTGACACTTGCTTCACGAACTGCAGTGGTCGACGAATGAGCACTGACACCGTGGACCTACCTGAAACAATGGTGCCGTTGGAAGTAATGGAAAAGAAACCGTAAAAACATGATTGTATTGTGAAGTTTGTTTATCTCAAAAGTCAAATTATTCCTGCATAAATATAAATTGTAGAAACGTAAGAATAATAGTTTAGTTGGTTACACGGCTATTATAAGTTACTTCACTCTAAGCACTCACTCATCTTTATGAACCTCTGTACGTAAAGCCTGCATTTTATGAACTTTGCTCATTATTATTTCTCACATAAGGTATCTAGTGTTTTAACACAACACTGATGAACTACTTTTTTACTGTGAAGTTTTTCGTGTTACTGTTTTGCATAGAATTTAGATATTAAGTGTTTATGTACGTAAATAGATTGCTAAAGTATATTATAACTTGTCTAGTCAAGATTTAATAACAAGCAATTCGCGTTCATTGAGCAGTTGTGTTTTAGACTGGATGATTGTTCTACTAACAATAGGAAGGTACTAGTTAATATAATGAGGAAATATGTAACAGGTAAATAGCATATAATATATTTATACACTGAATCCGAATATAAGTACAATTTCTACACATGTGACATTATCATCACTTAAATCCATATCGTCGTTGATAGTCCCGTACCGCGTAATTAACATAAATAAAAACCGCGTATGTGCTAAAAAAATCAAAATTAAGTTTTCGCGTCTAGGTATTAATTGCCATTCACAATCAGCTAGGTACCTACAGACGCGAAAACTTAATTTTGATTTTTTTGTACAATTACGCAGTATTTAACCATGTTAGTTACGCAGTATGGGACTATCAACGACCATGTTATGTAGGTACTAGGTAGGACATTGGAAGGAAAGTATAGATATCATACTTATAAGATTAGGTAAGTATTTACGAACTTTATTAGAAATAGATTATTTTGACGGACTTCTAAATATCGTTAATACCTGTCCTGAATATTATATTACGTATTTAAATGATTACCATATTAATATATTTGAATATGGTAGACTGATATCACTTCCGTATTTACCTAGTCACTGTGACAAATTAATATGTAGATACATCGATGCTTATGAAACGTAGGTATCTGCCGCAAGGTCAAAAATCCGCTTTTTTATTTAAATCAGGGCAATTAATTACATACCAGCATATTGAAATCTATATTTTTTTTTAACTTACTTCAGGTTTTCTAACGCCTTATCTGTTTCGCATGTCATAGATACCTATCTACTAATATAGCTACATTTTTTTAAATCATAAACTTTTAAAAATAAATTACGTATAGGTAAATCAAAAGCGTATGGAATAAAAACCTGAATGTACGAATAATTTAAGTTCTAACCTTTCTAGTCCCAATCTTTATAAGGGGTTATTGCACTTATCATTAAGAACAGCAACTTTTATTACGGGACCGAACATGAAATCCCGAAAAAAATAATCAAATGTTACATACAAATAAGTCAATATTACTCGACTAAAATGTATGGAACAGACGATGCTTTTTTCGCGATTCTTATTTTGCTCCCTTAGTAAAAGTTATTCATAATGAGTAGGTACAATAACCTCTTAAAGGCATCGGGCCTAGAAAGGTTGGACCTTGTATTATAGCCATTCATTGAGATATCATAATTTTCTGGTCCAGTTTTAATTAACAAATGTATCCATATCCACTGATTTTAACCCTACAAGCAGTGTAAAGTAGACAATGAAGTAGAAAATCTATTGTTTGCGGGTCTCGGGGCCCTTACGTGATTGCTTAAAGCTTGATGAATTAAATGAAGGTGGCCCACTTTATGCTCAATACATCACTGCCAGTTGGTGCTCGAAACATTGTTGTTATGACTAGTTATGGAGCTATAAGCATATTTAATTTATTTTTAGTAAAATGTTAGCAACTTAAGGATATTATAAGGATTTAGAAATTAACACGAAAAGTCATTATGTGTAAGACTAAATTCAAAAAAGTAATAACGGAACGGTGCGAATCATTTAAAAAATTGTGTTCGGTGATTAGGTACGCTAGTATTAGGTAAGTATCTATATTTTACAGGGTGACTGGTAGAACGAGGGAATCGTCGAAGGAGGGTATTGTACTCATCATTATGAAATCGCGAAATAAAAATCAACTGTTCCATATAAATAATTCAATATTATTCGACTAAATGCACAGGACACAGAAGTCTTTTCTGTGTTCTGTGACTAAATGTATGGAACAGCTGATTTTATTTACGCGATTTCAGGTTTGGTCCCATAGTAAAAGTTGTTCATAATGATGAGTACAATACTCTCCTTCAATAATTCCCTCGTTCTACCAGTCACCCTGTATACTGTGGCTTAGGTATCACTGTATTTTTGTTTCGTCAATTGAATGGAACTTATTTATAATATAATATTTTTTATGTTAATTTTTATTCGAAGGCTCATGTCCAACAGTGAAACTTGTTCGGGTTGGTATGATAATGACATTAACGACGTATGAAAACGTTTGCCTAGTAAATATGCAGAATAGTGATAATCCGCGTTTTACACATAACGTCATACTTAAAAATAAAAACAAAATAAATGGAAGTTTATCTGCCCATCGACTGACCGCTTTAAAATTAATGCAAATTCACGATATTAAACACGCCTTTTCTATAAATAACGTGAGTTCAAATGGATTTAGTCGATCCTTAATGTTTTAGTACTTAAATAGACTGATGTTTTTAAAAGTATGCATGCAGTGTTCAATAAACATGGCCGAATATTTATAAATGAGAGCCAGCACGTGCCCAGTGTACCTACTTTAGTGTCAATAAATTATATTTAAAGTACTTAATATAGAAAAGATTAAACAGGTAGAGTACCTTCACCTAAGATTCGCAACTAATATCTATCTTCAAAAACCTTACCTTTTCGCAAAACATATTGAAAATTGATGTTATTGGATTCAAACCGTAAAAAATGTTTCCTTACAATATCTTCTACTTGAGCCTTTAACTAAGTACGAATGCTCTCAGACAATAATAGGTATGAGTACCTAATCTTTTATTCAAACTCATTTACCTAACTGGTAATTATAACTTTTTAATTTAACGGGGTCAGTGATAAAATGTTGTGGAGTCTTTAAAAAATATTTTTCCGTGAGAAATGACTTTGAATTTGTAATTATTGGTATTTGCGAGCATGGTTTCTTGGGTTTGGGTTATTATTATATAAGATGAAAGAAATCTTGTCGTGGAAAATTGTATGTACCAGTGATGTTAAATGTTAAGTCATTACAAGCATTTCTTTTTAGACATGTAAACATAATTTTTGAACAAATTCCACATTTAATGATATGAATGATTCATAACTTTAATAGTCAGAAGTTTAAAGGCCTGTGGCGAAACTTCAATGCATTTAGGTATCCTGATATCTATTCGTTACAATAAATTGCCTCTGTCAAGACTGAAAAGAGTAACTATTTGAGTCTTATTAGATGGTATAATTATTTTATATGCAAGCCGTCACCTATTTAGGTAGTCACTGTAGATTCCCACATAATTATGTAAAAACAAACTATATTTTTATATCATCTGTACAAAATGTCTGTTAAAAGACTAAAGGATATAATATATTATTTTAAGTATGCAACAGCGATTAATAGTTTAGTAGGTATATACTTAATCATTATCATTTTTACACACTTAGATACTATAAAGATAATAAGATGACGCAATATCTGAAAGAGCATGTCCAGAGAGAAGTCATACCTAGGTCAGGTTAGTTTCAGTTAAAAGTAAAGATTTGTTATATGGGGTCTCTCACTACCTCTAAGTATAGACTGATATCTACAGACTGTTGATTGAATAATGAAATTTTGCGTTTGTTTATTATTGCAAGTATACCTACCTACTTGCAATAATAAACAAACGCAAAATTTCTTTCTTTGGTAAATTAATATCTACTGTCAATGCTTATTTTGCTATATTGGTTTTCTCCATTCCAAGGGAAAAATGATTTGTTTTATACTAGGCTATTATTATCAGTGTTTACGATTTACTCATTAGAGTACCTAATATCCTATAAAACCTAATTCGACTTACCAATCCCGTGGTCCCCTTTTCTATTTCTGTACCTAAGGTGCATTTAGGGCCATGTTCACCGACAATATAACAGATGTTTAAAATGAAATCGGCCGATTACCCATACAAAAATTCATGTTTAAACGGCTGATGTTGCTCTAATCGTCTGTTTTGTTGTCTGTGAATTTGGGCCTTAGACTGCGATCGATCGACGTCGATGAACCAAAATCCAGTCGATTCGTTCGATACGCAATTGAATTGATCCAATCTCATCGACCGTCCAGTGGCATCAATTGTTTTTAAGACCATTTTAAAACTGAATGGTCATTGTCGATGAACCTCAGTCCATGTAAGTAACAAAATATTTAAGTACTAATTAACGATCAAGACTATGTTTTAAATAGGTTATGTATGAAAGACACGGTGTACACGAATTTAATAAATATTTTTTACAAGTGTTGTGTTTTATTATGCACATTATGAATTGATTATTTTTGTAAAGGTAATGTGAACACATGAAGAAGTTTACCCTAAATGCTTATCTACTATATAATAATTCAATACATTGGTAAACTCAGCAGATGATATAAGTCAACTAAATATTCTGTAATTTGACGTCACGGTTGGAGCAGTGGCTAAGCAATTGACTTTCTGCGCTATGTACCGCTGGTTCGATCCCCGCACGATCCAAATATTTGTATGGCCTACAGAAAGTGGTTCCGGGTCTGGGTGTGTGTGTATGTGACATGTAGGTTAGAAATGTTAAATAAAAATGATATAATTAAGAAAGAAATGTTAAATAAAAATGAGCCGTAGACGATTACCGAGCAAGTTTGCGCTGCGCACAATAATTATGCGTAGTAAGTATAATTATTAAAAACATTACTAGCTGCGTTATTCCTATACATAGTTTTTAAGAGTTTATGTTATCTCACGACCGTTGAGGCCCATGTACAGCAGTGGAAGTTTAACGGCTGACAATGATGTCTCAGGATTCTGGCGCTACGAGAATGCTACGACGTGGCTACGACAATCAAATTACCATAGCAATTCAATAGTGATGGTAGGGTCAAGTTGTCTATGATCGAGTACAAATCCAAACAAATCCAAGGTAATTGTTGTTGTTCTTGGTAAGGTAATAAGTAATTGTTGCACTAGAAATTAAGTTAATGTTCAGTTAGTAAAGGCAAGATGCACAGTTTTATCAATATTGTATCAGGCGAAGTATTCCAGTGCCGTAGCAATTCTCTTGGTCAAAAGGATTTTATTTTACTTTTGAGCACGAGTAGAATAGAACATACTATAACGTGTGGTGAGTTCTCTAGAGAAGCAAATACCTAATGTAAGTGCGACGACGAGGGAAACAGGAGCAGTTTCGATTTAGATACCTAGAGCAGCTCTGGTGAACAACTGGTCAGGAATCAGGACCAATTAAGTAATGCCTGCTTCTAAGTTGTTTTGACTGAATAACATTTCCTTTTTCAGTCTAAACTATTATATGGAATAATCATTTTAAGTTTTTAGATTAAAATGCTCCAAACAGCCTTCGCGTGCTGAAACCATGTCTCCGCGAAAGTATATATTAAGATCGGATTTTGCCTTGCACAGGTTTTAAATCTTTGAGGAACAAATGGTAATAAAAATACAGTTACACGGTTACACGTATGTATACAATATATTGCGCACCGAAACGCGCCACATGAATCAAAGGACAATGGGCAAATTGGCCCAAAGTGCCTACAGGGTTCACACATAGTACATTCGAAAGAGCATGCTTAGCTGATTATTTTTTATTATGGGAGTAAAAAAATCGGTCCTACAGGAAAAGATATTTTGAGACATAAAGACATTTTTAAGTTTGAACCTAAACATATGAACTTTATGAAAGTTAGCAAATAAAAGTTATATATTCTGGTAGATTACACTATTCCTAACATGTTTTATTCAGAAACTGAAGCGCTACGTGCACCATACAAAATATTTTTGATTTTGAAAAAATATGTAATTATTGTTGTGGTTGATTATTAAAGGTGTCCCTAGAGTAGACATATAGTGTATTTAAAAGAACACATTGGACACATTATTTTTTATTATGGCAGCTAAAAAATCGGTCCTACAGGAAAAGATATTTTGAGACATAAAGACATTTTTAAGTTTGAACCTAAACATATGAACTTTATGAAAGTTAGCAAATAAAAGTTATATATTCTGGTAGATTACACTATTCCTAACATGTTTTATTCAGAAACTGAAGCGCTATGTATATTCCACAAAATATTTTGAAGTTTGAAAAAATATGTAATTATAGTTGTGGTGGATTATTAAAGGTGTCCCTAGAGTAGACATATAGTGTATTTAAAAGAACACATTGGACACATTATTTTTTATTATGGCAGCTAAAACATCGGTCTTACAGGAAAAGATATTTTGAGACATAAAGACATTTTTAAGTTTGAACTTAAACATATGAACTTTATGAAAGTTAGCAAATAAAAGTTATATATTCTGGTAGATTACACTATTCCTAACATGTTTTATTAAGAAACTGAAGCGCTACGTGCACCGTACAAAATATATTTGAGTTTAAAAAAATATGTAATTATTGTTGTGGTTGATTATTAAAGATGTCCCTAGAGTAGACACCTAGTGCATTTAAAAGAGCACACTGAACATTTATTTTTTTATTATGGGCGTAAAATAATCGGTCCTGCAGGAAAAGATATTTTGAGACATAAAGACATTTTTAAGTTTAAACCAAAACTTATGAACTTTATGAAAGTTAGCAAATAAAAATTATATATTCTGGTAGATTAAACTATTCCTAACATGTTTCATTAAGAAACTGATGCGCTATGTGCACCATACAAAATATTTCTGAGATTCAAAAAATATATAATGTCCGAGAATTGAACCCGCTACCCCTATGTACGAGCAGCACCGTAGATAGACTTACGTTTAACCAGTTTGCCAATCGTGCACCAAAAAGAATCCAAAATATTAAATTATAATGTAATTAAGTTGCCGGGAAAATTCGTAATACTAATTGATTATAACTCTGGAACGGCAGGATGAAAATAAAAAAAAATGAGAATATAGAGTAACACTGATGTCCTTCATCGATTAGCACCGGTGTCAACCGTAGGGGCAAGCTTCTTAATTTGGACCAGCGTCCATAGGAATTTGCCCATCCTCCTTGCTGATGGTCTCGTGCACCTATCCGCATCGAAACCTACCTTCAACTTTTTACTAATTAAACTAATTAAAGTTTTACTAATTAAAGTTCATTAAAAAAATAAAAATAGTAGGCAGGGGTTAACTGTATCTAATCTGTAACATATATAGGGTAGGTACCTTTCTCCGTCCACGGTAGGTACTAGGTACCTACTACACTCAGCGAAATGCAAGTGTTTGGTAGGGGCTAGATAAGGAAAAATCTTGTCATATAGTGGGTAGGTAGAGTTGATATAAAAATTATGTTATTCTGTAGAATTATTTTCAAATTATTGCTAATTGAGACTTAAATCCTTGACATTTGACGAAAAATTAAATATACCTATACTTATTATTTAGAATTTAGATGAATGATTGTGCCTAGGATATATGAATTAATCGTAAACGTTTATTTTGGAAAAAATAGCCTTATCTTCATATTCATTATTACTTATTTGCATTTCACAATGTAGGCATAAAAGAATTTAAACATTTGGCTTAAAGCTAGGCACAATCACACATCTTTTGTGGAGTCGGCACTGGCTATCACATGGGAATCACACATGTCGAAGTGGTCAGTCAGCAGTGGTGGTGTCGAGGCTGACTGCCCAGGGTGCGCCAGACGATCTCAGGTTTCGTACTTGTAGAGGCTCTTTCCTTGCAGCTGACAATGTTATTGTAGTATTAGGCCGCAGAAGGTAAAATAATATCATATAGAGAAGGTCACAGAACCAAGTGCCGGGTTAAAACTGAAAAAATATAAATAAAATAATACCTAGGTACTTTGCCACGGTATCGATGAGGTAGGTATGTTTATTGTTTAAAGGAAAATCATTTAGGTACAGCTATTAATTAATGTACCTAATTCATGGAGTATGGGCCGAGTACATGGTTATGTAGATACTATCTGCACCTACTATTACCTATGTCTTATTCTATATTATTTATCACAATTAATTATCCAATTTTGAAATAACACAAAGTATTTGTTTCACTTACAGGTGCTGGGTCGACGGCGTTGACACAAATGAGTCAGTAGCGGATTGGAATTCTACAGAAATATTAGCGGCCATACCTAAAACCCTGTCTGGTGGTCTACATAACTGTCTAATTTATGAAAATAACGGAACTACAAGTTGCTCTAAATGGGTATTCGACACCACATATAGGTCGTCGTCACGAGCCATGGAATGGGATCTTATATGTGATAAAAGGTGGATGGGAGCGTTAGCCCAAACTGTTTATATGTTAGGAGTATTCACCGGAGCTGTAGTTTTGGGAGGCATGGCGGATAAGTATGGAAGAAAAACCATATTTTGTTGGTCCGGAGTGTTACAACTAATCTTGGGCGTAGTAGTCGCTTTTGTACCAGAATATTGGTCCTTCTTGGCAGTTCGTTTCTTATACGGAATCTTTGGATCTGCCGGCTCGTATATTACCGGTTTTGTCTTAACTATGGAATTAGTAGGAGCCAGTAAACGAACTGCGTGTGGTGTAGCTTTTCAAGCAGCATTTGCTGGTGGTATCATGTTAGTAGCAGGTTGGGGAGCTCTTGTAGATAATAGACAGATTCTCCAAGTTATATATGGACTTCACGGTTTACTTCTTATTCCGCATATTTGGATCATGGACGAATCCCCTCGCTGGTTGTGGGCCCAGGGTCGATCAAAAGAATCTGTGGATATAGTTGAAAAGGCTTTGAAATGCAACAAATCTGAAAGTACGTTGGACAGAGCTGAATTGGTTTCTAGAGGAAGAGCTGAAGCATCCAAGGGATCTGATGCTCCTTCGGCCAGTACCGGAGACTTGTTTAGAACACCTAATTTAAGAAATAAAACAATGAATGTTTGCTTTTGTTGGTTCGCTAATTCCATAGCATATTATGGCCTCACCTTGAGTACTGGTAAACTGGAAGGCAACCCATATCTGATTACAGCAATTTTAGGTTTCGTAGAACTGCCTAGCTATGCAGCAGTGATTTATTTCCTCGATATTTGGGGTCGAAGACCACTAATAAGTTCTATGATGCTCGTGGGTGGTGCAGCATGCGTTATAGCTACCTTCCTTCCACCAGGAAGCACTATATCTACTGGAATTGTGATAGCGGGCAAATTATTTATTGCAGGATCTTTTGCTATTATATACAACTATTCTGCCGAACTATTCCCTACAGTAGTTCGTAACTCAGCGCTCGGTCTAGGTTCCATGTTCGCTAGGCTTTCAGGTGCTTTGACACCATTAATTACATTACTTGATTCGTTTAACCCTAAGATCCCGGCTATCACTTTTGGAGTAGTAGCAGTTATGTCCGGATTCTTATGCATGTTCTTACCAGAGACTATGAATCAACCTATGCCTCAATCACTCGCTGATGGAGAAAGGTTTGGTAAAGGAGACACGTGTTTCAAAAGTTGTTTTGGAAGTAAAAGAAATAGGACTTATTCTGAAGATAATAAAGCACCTGAATCAATGGTTCCTTTAGAAGACACTAGTAAAAAAGTTTGAATAGTTGTTTAATTTCTAGGATTGATGTTATAAGGGTTGAACCTGTAGCTAGCTGTTCTTGTATGTAGGCTATTTATTCTTTGTAAATAGTTGGCTTACCGAACAAAATAGTAGATATAGACAATCAGTTCTAGGTACTTTCTTTTCTAACATCAAGTTATTTTATTGCTGCTGAATGCTCTTAGTATTATTTTATACCTATATCTTGAAACTTTGAAACAATGTTTGTTGTATCTGACGCGTAGCCAAAGTAAATTTTCTACACTTAGTGTGAAAGTTGTTTGCTAGTGATAATGTTTTGCAGAGTTTAAGATGTTTTGTTATTGTGTTTATTTTAATTTAGAAATAGTATAAAGTGCCTATAAATATTTGACTAAAATAATATTGGTGCTTATGAATCTGGTGTGATATTGACTGTACAAAGAAATTCATATTATTTTGTAAGAATGTACATAATAAACTATAGGTACATAACTATCGTTGGTTTTATTGTTAAAGGAAAATACCAGTATACAACTCAATATAATTTTATATTTACACCAAACAATAAAGAAAATCACAGTGAGATTAAAAACATCAATAGATGATACATCGATGTATGAATAATGAACATTATAGTAAATTGATAATTAAGCATACTAAGTATTAGGTACCTATGATTCACAACTGGGCAAAAACCCTTTTGCGCTGAATCTGTACAAGGAGAGGGTGGAAACCACGCATAGAACATAGGTACCTACAATACAATCCTGCCACGCAGACAGTGTCTCATATGGGACTATAGACCAAATCTCCTAAAGTCCCGACTTTATTAACACCATACTTATATATGCATTTTATACCTATTATTATTATTATTTTAAATTCTTTTGTCATGCAGTTTTTATTTTTATGGTTTCTGGTCCACACATATATTTTCTTAAAACTCTCTTACACAAATAGGTAACTGCAGCTCACTATCGCCAAGTGATGTAAGTATTTTTAAACTCAAGACGTAGGTCATGAATGATTTAAAAAAGCTGATTCTAACAGACCTACCCACGATTTACACTTTGTAGGCTTTACAAAAATAACAACCATAAGAAGCATCTTGAAAAGTTGATAAAGGAAGAAACGGTAAGTACCTAGGTAGGTAGCTACCTGAGGAGTCTGACGGATAAATTTCAGGATGCAGGAAGAACATAGTAACTATAGGTATTTAAATATACCCTGTAGGTACCTACATAGACAACTTTAGGTATAGGTACATAAAGTTTGAGAATTACTTATGGAAGAAATATATTAGAGATTAGTCATTTTGAAATCGTATCGACGAAGATTAATACGGGATTAAATGAAAGCTACCACTATCCGATATTAATTTCTAATTTCAGACAATAACTTTGTTAAATTATAAATATAGGTAATAATATAATAAAGAAACAATAGGTACCTACCTATCTTGTTGTATAACTGTTTAATTGTTCTGTAACAGACTTAAAACGTACAACACGAAAATGAAATTCAACATGAAACACTGCATTACATTAGGTACCTATAGATGTAAAATGGAAAAATAAGGACAAACAGTGTCAATTTTTTTTTGAAATGTTTGACATAGGTATAATATACAGGGTGGAATTTTCGAAGTGTACCTGGAGGAAAAGTACTCTACATACTGAAGATAGCAAATTTTACGCAAAGGAAACTTTCCGTTATTTTTAATAAGAAATAAAACTGCATTTAAAGATTTTTGAAAATACGCTTGCCAAACCCGGTAATCGAACCGATTAAAATCCGAAAAAATAGCATCCTTTATTTTTATGGCACCAATCGTTAGGGTCAATCATATAAATATTATATCTACCTACAGTTTATAGGTAGTGAGTAGGCACCTACATTTATTAAAATAATGAGATGGCCTTTTATCAATTTCACGGTCTAAAAACAGAAAATTACTTCTTTTTCAGCACAAATTTCTCAACAACCATAAGATATCTGATAATTTTTTTAACGCATACCTACCTACTTACAATAACATCTTTTTATCTAGGAAGTCTACGAATTTTAATTTAATTACAACTTAATGAACTGTGGGCCAAAATAACGAGGCAGTGGAGACCTGACATAGAAAGCGGCGACGCGGCAGACCGCGAAAGAGATGTCGGGACGAACTAGACACATTCAGCAAGGGCTGGTCATCACTGGCACAGGATAGAACAGCATAGAAATCAAGGGGGAGGCCTTTGCCCAGCAGTGGGATGATACAGGCTAACAGTAACAACTTAATATAAATTAGGAAAAATATAAATCAAACACGTTTTTACGTAAGCACGAAACACCAGGTTTTTCGATCGTTTTTTAGCTTACTGGTAACGAATCTGAGAAAAATCGTAAGTACTGGGCATATACCTAGTAGACATATTATGCAACCTAAAATTTTATTTTTTAAACTTTATTGAATAGTACCTACTTTAAAAATGTGGTCCACGTTGAAATAATCCAATAAGATCATGTGCAAAACCGACATCCACGCGTAAGAATTTATTGAAAATAACTATTATGTGTTGAATATTTTAAAATTTGAGGTGTTTATCTACCAAATTAAATTATTACATTTTATTTTGGACTACTTATGTAGTTAAGAATGGAAATAAATAGTAGGTAATAACTTAGATACTTAGGTACTTAACGTAAATAACGAGTAGGTACCTAATATATAATTAATTCGAAAAAATATTATAAGTATCTACTATTTTAGTGTTCTACCTTTTTTAGCGTTCTTAGCGACGGAACCATTCATGAATCCAGCTAGCTGTAGAACTGGTGCAAAACGCATTTGGCCAACGTTTAATTCATAAAAATATCGAAAATCATTCTTATAATTTAGGTATTAAGTAATTGTTCATTGAGGTCCGATTTCGGACAAATCTTATTTAATAACTATCTGAACCTAAACGCGGTAAACGACGATTAACTTAAGTAGATACTTTTCAACAAGTCTAGGTGGTCTAGGTAGGTGTTTTTGCTTCTACTACTAATTGGCTCACCTAACTATGAACGTACTAACTAGAAAATGCGTATCTTGGTTCATCGATATTCATCTCTAATATCATGTCGACTTCGCAAATAGTGCTTCTGCTTGTGCAGTGCCAATTTACAATTTCTTTCAAATAAAAGATCAAAAAAAACAAAGGAACTTTTACAATGATAGGTTGATTGAATGATCTTCAGGGATCATAACTTCACAAGCTGGCAAAGTTTTTAGTTGTAAAATATTTATAAAAACTACAACAATATTTAATTCTATCATCATCAACCTATTTTTAAAACATAAAATTTTCTGGTTTTAGAAGTTTGTGTTATCTGAATGGTTCAATACATTTTGGAGTTACTACATAGTTACTAGCTACCTCAGATTTTTAATTTCCTGAAAATGTTTATGTTCATGCTCTGCTTATCATTTTGAACAACATTAGGTACTATCGCAATAATATTTAGTTATTTGTATGGAACGGCTGATGCTTTTTCGCGATTTCAGCGGCGGTCCCACAATAAACGATGTTCATAATGATGAGCAGAGCATGGGCTTAAAACTCTTCTAGTAACAAAAAAATTGTGGTGTATATTTCCTATGCAAGTGTGAAATTGGGTATATCGATAGTTCGGCAAGTACAGACTTGCCGAACTATCGATATACCCAATTTCACACTGTAGCTACCGAGCTACAGTGAATCACGAAAGTGCGATTGCACAGACTATCATCTGGCGCGCGCTGGTGGCAGCTGCTGT
The DNA here is from genome assembly GCA_932294325.1 of Allophyes oxyacanthae. Taxonomy (NCBI): domain Eukaryota; kingdom Metazoa; phylum Arthropoda; class Insecta; order Lepidoptera; family Noctuidae; genus Allophyes; species Allophyes oxyacanthae. The sequence continues at coordinate 9,342,438 of OW028617.1, forward strand.
GAAGTTGATGCTCACAAGTTAACCCAAATACCTACCCAGATCTAAATGATGAAAAAAAATTGAAAAGAAAAACTCTATAAATACATCAAATTCTCTCGAGAATTATGAACTAATTTACTTAATTATTGTTAATGTGAACATTTGTGGTATTTATTCCATTGCACCTATTGAACCATTCAAAATTATGTGTTAGTAGACCATCATCATAACCACAGTTGAACAACAAATTTAACATTTATTTATTAAACATATTATCACAAAATTCTAACTCTACACTTTTTAGTAATCATTATAATATATTATTATATGTATATAATTATGTATTATGGAGCAAGAATTTAAAATATATATACTAATAAATTACTACATTGATGGTAACTAAATATGTTTCTTATGTGAATAAATTAAATTATTATATAAAGTTGGTATTTTGTCATAAAAAAGACTTTTTAAATTTAAAGATATAGGTATGTGCTGGTATGATCTGATTGATCATATACTAGAAAATATGGGATGAATAAGTTCCATATAACATTACTTAAAATGTTTGCGATAGAAAATAGATACCATTTTTTTTTTTTCAAATTTATAGTGAACATGATAATTACAACAAAACTTTATTGAGCAACCACCCTAAATTTATGGGGTTAATATATTTAGAAGGCTTGCTTTTCTGATGTTTCCAACTATTGTCCACACATTTTGCCAATTGCATTATAAAAACATAATCATTAGTTTAAAGTGACTATCATGAACTTATTATTATTATTTTAATGATGTGTACAGATAATGAACAATTTAAAAGTGTTAATGTAAGCAAATTTTTAATTATCCCTTTGATAAAACATAGCACCAATTTAATTATGTGTAATTTCTGTTTAGTAAATAATTATCCATTTCAATAAGCAAAACTACATTGTTAGTTAAATTCTGAAGCTCAGTTTTCTAGACCTTTCATTTTGTAGCCAACTTTTAGACAGTTGTTACATCTTTGGCTTGGCATGTCATAAAAATTGACATGTAATTGAATAAAAAGCATTCATATTTACTACTCTAATTCATAGTCACTAAATTTTATTCAAAAGGCATTTGTATCAATAATCCGGACAACGAGTATGAGGTATCTTAGCTACAATAGGTGTTTGCTCTGATGTCATAGCAGTATGCACAATAATGGCAGGTTGTGTAGGAGTAGGTGCATGCAGTTCATGACTCTCCCCTGGCGCCAAGGTTGCCAGTGCTGCTAAAAGATCATGATTAACTAGAGGTTCGTTTTCTTCACGAGGCTCCCAACCGACAGGAGGACTAGATGGTGGAGAGATCAGAAATTGCTTGACTGGAGCCGGTGGTCTGAGGTTCTTTAGTGACACAGGCGTCACAGGTTGCGCAAAGTAACAATTGATGCTCGAATTATGAAACTGATATTGATGCAGTTGCACACGTGCATTGGCTGCAGCTAGTGGACTATCATAGTTAACACGCAAACGTTTAAAACTGCGGAGCCATTGAAATGTTATATTATCTGAAAATGTGCGGAACAAGTCTTCCATTCCTTTCTTTAACTTTTCGTCAGCAAATATGTCACTATGTATGTTTGTGACGATCACAGATTTAGGCAAGTCGTCGAAGTCATCAACTTCATCTTGTACATTACTTTCATGTTCGAAATTTGCAATATTTGGGTGAACATTGGGCATTCCATCTTCAGGATTTATGTATACGTTGTCTTCTTGAAATGAGTCTTCGTCCTCCTTATGAGCCATTATCAGCAAAGCTAACTACAAAACCAAACACGCACTTATTGTATGGCAGACTTCCAATTGTTGATTATGAGAGCATAATATAAATTTTCGACGTTGTATGATACGGAAAAGATTATTTTTATTTTTATTTTTCAATAATCGATTGTAATTTGCTCAGCTGTCAAATACCTAACTGTCATCAATGTCATGTTCATGGGTGTGTTCAGTGTTGTTCAGCCAATGACCAAAGAATCTCAGCAGAGGTGTGTTCAGTTATTACGGACGGACGACGCGACGCTCGACATGACACAAATCCGTTTACCGTTCATTATTTTAGCGGCCGTCACGTCGCGGCGTCGCACAGTGGTTCGTCCCCATACAAGAGGTCGGACATAGGATTTTTAAAACAAAAACTGTTGAATTTCAAAAAACAAACTATGCCATTATATTGCTTTATTGAAGGGCAACAACTATTGTATGAAGCATTTTTTGATTGGGCTTATAGTTTAGGAGTAAAAATTAAAAAACCGTTTCCTCAGTATGGAGAGCAACACAAAAATGTCTATAACTTGTGATTCCCGTCCCGTTTCGTTTTGCGGCTTACATAACTTGTTTTTACTTATTATATGCCACATTTTCTTCAAAGTAACATGGTGCACTAAACCTGCACTTTTTGAGATATGACCAATATGGATATTAAAAATAAAAATTCTACCTAAAACGAGTTTTTGACCTAATACTAGTACATGTAGGTACTGTACGGAAATAGGAAGAGAGGATAAGGTACTGAGGTAGCTGTTCATGCAAAACGCGCACCCTGATGATATTAATTTCGTCAGTAAAAGCCAAGGTACCGCTTTGAACAAAAATACTACTGATTATTATTATTATTATTTTAGAAGACGTATTCTCAGCCCTTTTTCTTTTTCTAATCACTACACCTGCGAAGATCATTTGCATGGCGCCTCTTGTGTAGTTACAGCACTCCCTATAGCTGTAAGTCAGTTATAAAATTGACTTTCGTTTTGTGATGGAGAGATTTAATCTCATCCGATGAGATTAGGTGGCCTCGGATATGCTGGCTTCTTGTCACTGCTACGTCACACTCGCCTAAAATATGTATGGGCGTCTCATCCTTCTCCCGACAGAATCTGCAAATTGTAGTGTCACTAAGGCCCATTTTGCGCAGGTATTTGTTCAGTTCGCCAGTGAGGGTTCTCGGCAAGATTCTGATAGGGCTCCTGTTCATGGAAAGCCTTGTTCCGTAAACTTACTGTTGAAGCCTGTGAGAAGAGGTTTGGAGTGTTCTTGGCCTGAGGACTCTTCCCAGAGCTTAATACTCTATTTATATCCCCAGGACCTGAGGTGGGTGGACGTGGTACATTTAGAAATTCCACACATGGGTTCAGGGCTCATTATGGTGCTTTCTGCACCAGCTCTTGCTAGTTCATTAGCAGTTTCATTTCCACTGATACCTCTGTGTCCAGGTACCCATCTTATAGCAACTGAGTTCGATGTTCCTAGTAAGTTAGTTAGGTAACTGGACACGGAGTGTGTCCAGTTACCTAACTAATTGATGAGTTTGGAGTTGATCTCCTCTGAGTTTAAAGCTTTTTTTATAGCTTGGCTATCAGAGAAGATAAACTACCATTATCTGACGCCTACCCAAAAAATTTACAAAGAAACATAACTTCTTAACATTTTCCAAATTTATCAATATAATACATGTATTCTAATCCGTAAAATTATTTCCAAAGACATACATACACAAATCACGTTCACAAAAAACATACAGGTCCATAAACGTATTCTAAGACGAGCTGTGCGTGAATTAGGTTTCAAATTTTAAAGGGTTGAAGACTGTGAAGGACCAGCTAGCAGTGTTAGGAGGGTGTCGATGACCAGCACGACCACATACCCGATCCACTATAAAACACAGGGAAGGTGCCACTTACCGTTCAATTCTTCGGGTGCTCGCGTGGCTCTGCAGCCGGCTGCTGATCCTGATGAGGAACCACCGATTCCAGTAATTTCTTCACGTCCACACACTGGGGGTAAAGTTTTAGGAGGTGGCCAACACTCAGAACGCGGATTTGCATTAGATTTTACAATTTTTAAGAGCGAACACGAAACTGCGTGCGCTTCTATCCAGCGATATTTTTCAAGAGTCCCTGGAGGAGCGCGGGGCCCTCCCACGTGATCCTTGGTTCCCACTTCATTTGGGACACGTAGCGCCATCTCTCGGTTTGTAGCACAATCGCATGCGATCCATAGCGAACAAGGCAGCGATCGTGGGTCAATCAATAGGATTAGGTATTTTAAATAAAGTTAATGATAAGATGACAATAAGAGTTATGATTTATAAAAAAAATATAAAAGATATAGAATGTAATATTAAACATACTCCCCCCCGCTGCGAAATCTAAGATTTCCAGTCAAAACTAAGAGGAAGAGACGGGCAAGGGACACAACTTTACAGCTGGTCGCTTGATTATTCCTGACGGAGTTCGTACCGTAGCAACACGAATGATTCCATCGGAACCCGGATGAAGATCAATAATTCTACCTAACCGCCAGTGCAAAGGTTTGAGATCATCGTCTTTCATCTGGACAAGCATGCCCTTGGCTAAAGTGCCTTTACTTTCTGTCCATTTTGACCGTTGTATTAAAGTATTAAGGTACTCATTGTACCACCGACGCCAAAAGTCGCGATGTAAGCGCTGTAAGTGATGCCACCGGTTACTTAGGCTCATATGAGCTTCCGAAGTTTCAGGTACTGCTGTTAACGGTTCTAATGTAAGAAAATGTCCTGGTGTTAATACCGATAGATCATTGGGATCGTTACTCATTGCATATAAAGGACGGCTATTTAAAACCGCTTCAATTTGAACTATAAGAGTTTGTAACTCCTCATAGGTGAGGAGTTGAGAACCTACTACACGATTTAAATGAGTCTTGACAGACTTGACCCCAGCTTCTGCTAGTCCAGAGAAATGCGGAGCAGAAGGAGGATGAGTACTGAAAACAATTCGTTCCGATTCTACAGCATCCTTCATGAGAGCGGACAGTTGACGATAGGCGCCAACAAAATTGGTGCCGCAATCGCTGAAGATATGAGTGCAACGACTTCGACGGGCAATAAAGCGCCGGAGGGCGGCAATGAAGGCGTCCGAAGATAAATCTGACGCAATTTCAATATGCAACGCCTTAGTGGCAAAGCATACGAAGATACACAAATACATTTTTTCTGATCGAACACCGCGTCGTCGTTTACCCACGATGATATTAAAGGGTCCAGCATAGTCACAACCGACTTTTGCGAAAGCCTTAACTCCTGAGACGCGAGTCGACGGAAGGGGAGCCATAAGGGGCTGGACTGGAACAGGGTTAGTCCGAAAACATCGTATACACGAATTCAAATATCGTTTAATAGCTCTCCTAGCAGAGAGAACCCAAAATTTTTGAGCCAGTAAAAATTGGACAGCCTGAGGTCCAGGATGCAAGTTAGAGGCATGTACATCACAAATTATTAATTCTGTGAGACGATGTTTACTTGGCAATAAAGCCGGATGACGGGCGTCGTAACTTAGTGGGGCATTTACAAGCCGACCACCAACTCGAAGTATTTTGTCTTTACATAGGAAAGGGTTGAGTTTTCTCATAGGCTTTGATAATTTTGTGCCTAAAATTAGACTATCAAGTTCTTCACGGAAGATTTGATGTTGTACACGTGACACCAGTAAGTTCAACGCCTCTTCCATTTCGACTGCAATAATGGCACCGGAATTAAAAGGGAGTTTGAATTTGAACTTACAGAATCTTTGGAAGTGGACTACAAGTCGCTGAATTTTCTTCAGGGAAGAAAAACGGTTTAGCAGTCGCGTGATTCCATCGTCAGCTGTTTCAGTAATGAGAGCGACTTTCTTTTGTTCGGTTTCCGACAAGAGTATTGCATCTGACGACACCTGCTTGACAGATGGCCAGTGTTCCTGTGACTGATGTAACCACTCAGGGCCATTGAACCACAAGTGATGCTTTAAAAGTTGCTCTGGCAGTAACCCTCGAGAGACACAATCAGCTGGATTGGATTTGGTATCGACGTGATTCCAAATAGCTTGCGGTAATTTACGCTGTATGTGACTAACACGGTTAGCAATAAAGGTCTTCCATCGCGTAGGGGACGACTGGATCCAGGCTAACGCGATCATCGAATCCGTCCAAGCGTAGACAGCTTGGGGATCTAAAAACGGTCCTAACGATTTAATGACGTAAGACAACAGATCTACTAAGAGGACAGCAGCGCCGAGTTCAAGTCGTGGAAGCGTCCATCGATTAGTGGGTGCCACTTTGGACTTCCCACTGATTAACTTGACCTGAACAGACCCATCAGGGAGGTCACATCGCAGATACACAGCGGCACCGTACCCTGCTTCAGACGCGTCACCGAACCCATGGAGCTGATAATTGACAGCGTCTCGGTGAGTAATTTTTCGAGGTATTGACAAATTTGATAATAAAGGAAGTTGGTCCATATACTTGGTCCAAATTTCTATAATTTCCGGTGAGGGTTCTTCGTCCCAGTCTGTACCGAGAAGCCACAGTTTTTGTATAAGACATTTAGCCAGCAATGTAAGAGGCGCGAGAAACCCTAACGGATCGAAAGTACGGGCAAGTTCGGAAAGCATTGTCCGTTTTGAACAGGCCCTATGCAATGGCTGCACTTTATAAAGAAACTGGTCACGTAATGGGTCCCAGCGTAAGCCAAGTACCTTGACGAAATTGTCTTGATCCAAGTCACAAGTCTGGGACTTAGAAAGGCAATGATCCGAAGGTAAGTGTTCAAGTAGTTTGGGGTCGTTACTGGCCCACTTTCTAAGTTCGAAACAGCCCTTAGCCATGATACCTATGAGTTGTTGCTGAAGTTCAAGAGCCCGGTCACCCGTAGGGGCCCCACAGACGATATCATCTATATATATATCACGCTTGAGCACTTCAGCCGCCATAGGATATGCTGCTCCTTCATCCTCGACCAGTTGCTGTACAACACGGAGAGCCAAAAAAGGTGACGACGAAATACCATAGGTAACGGTATTTAATTCGTATTCTCTGACAGGCTGGGAGGAATCAAAACGCCACAAAATACGCTGCAGGTGGCGGTGTTTGGGAGCAATCAAAATATTTCGGTACATTTGCCGAATGTCTGTTGTCATGACTACATTGTGCATGCGAAAGCGTAAAAGAATAGCAGCGATGTCAGTTTGCAACTTTGGTCCCGTCAATTGATTCTGATTTAATGACTTCCCTTCTGCATCGGGATCGGAAGCATTGAACACCACTCGGAGACGCGTAGAAACACTGTTCTCATTGATCACGCAATGGTGAGGTATAAAGTAAGCGTCTGGCCGATGAGTGTCCCTATCGGGAACCAAGCTCATATGATGACTATCTAAATAATCTTTCATGAAGTTGGAGTAAGCTTCATGCAAGTTTGGGTTACGCTGAAGGCGTTTCTCACAGGAAAATAATTTTCTGAGAGCGATGGAACGCATATCCTTATACTGAGGAGCATCATCTCTCATCGGAAGTTCTACCACATAGCGACCCTGCTGATTTCTGCAGTGGGATTTTGAAAACATCTCCTCACACAGGGTATCTTCTACAGAGGCAGGCTTGTCCTCAGGAATATTTTCAGTCTCCCACAACTTCTGAATAACAGAGGTCAATGGTTGGTCAGCAATGGACACGCATGCTGTGAATTTATGAGAAGCCTCACACGGAACAGCCCCGATAAGAACCCAGCCAAAAACAGTGTTGAGGGCCATCGGTGTAGTGTCTGTAGCCGGAATAGAACCAGGCTTCAAAATGGAAGGCCATAGTTCAGCTCCTATTAGAGCATCAATAGAACCAGGTATGTGATGCATAGGGTCAGCGAACGTGATGTCTTTGAATGAAGACCACGTGCTGTTGTCAATCTTGGAGGAAGGCATATCACAACAAATTTTCAAGACAATAATGGCTTCGAAATTTATAATTACGTCAGAGGCCCCCCGGGGTCTGACTTCACACTGAACCTTCCCAAGATCTATCACGGGTTGAGTATTTAACCCATACACAGGCATACCACTTCTAACCTTTGGTAGTCCAAGTCGACGCGCACAAGCTTCAGTCATAAAATTAGCTTGACTGCCAGAATCAAGCACAACACGAATTTCTTGATAATTTCCCCATTTGTCTAAAACATTTACTTTGGCAGTCGAAAGCATAACCGTTTTCCCAGTACTAGACATATTGGCTAATACATTAACAGGATTTTCGGACTGCGGCGAGGTAAGAGCGGGAGCGTGCGAAGAGGTTAACTCGGGACGTACGGTCGGCGCAAGAAGCGCGGCGGCCGCAGGAGGCGCGGCGGCTGCAGGCGGCGCACGGGGCGCGGCGGCCGCAGGCGGCGCGGGCTGAGCATGCGAACTGGCATTGCTCGGCAAAGGGAAATGCAGTAAGGTGTGGTGACGGCGACCACAATGACGACAAGTTGATTTGGAATTACAAGTTCTACTGGAATGATTTAGACGCAGACAGTTCACACACATTTGCTTCGCTTTGACTGAGTCATATCGCTGTTGAATCGACAAACCCAGAAAGTCAGAACAGTGTCCTATAAAATGTTCCTGAGAACAATAACCACACGTATTAGACGTGCCGGCCACGAGTGTAGTGCGTGGAAACTGAGCATCTTTTCTAACCGGCTGTGTATTCTTCACGGCGGCGGTTACCATCCTTTTTCCCGATGCGGCCGTAGGCGACACATCAGAAGTTAACGAAGACCTTTCCCAAGCTTGGCAATATCTGACAACAAAATCCTTCAAAGTACCGAAAGAAGGGATTTCCGATGACGTCACAGTCATTTCGAAATCTTTTCGAGTGGATGAATCTAATTTTATTAATAAGGTGTGAAAAAGTAAAAAATCCCATTGACTTATCGGCAAATCCAGGTTTTTAAGAATAGCTAGATACTCAGAAAAAATATCTAAAATTTTACGTAATGACACAGAATCATTAGCCGCGAGCTTGGCGTTGAGAATAGCCTCCCATGATATAAATGCTAAATGACGTTTATTTTCGTAACGATTAATTAAAGTACTGTAAGCTTCGTCATAGTTGATTTCCGAAAGCGGAAAAACTTTTATTAAGTCTAAGGCCGGACCTTGTAACACTGATAATAGATAACTGAACTTCTCAACTTTCGATAAATTATTATTGTTGTGAACTAATTGGTCAAATAGATCTCTAAAAGGTAAAAAGTTTTTATAACTTCCGTCGAATGTCCGAAGTTCAATACGCGGCAACTTAACACACGACGACGTACTGTTAGACTTTTGCATCGAAATATTAGAGTCATTTTGAATTTCCGAGGTAGAAGTATTTTTCCCGAAAATGCGAGATTTTATCCCCATAACCTCCATGTACTCCTCATCGAATGATTCTCTAAAAGATTCCTCTTGGGTATAGGCTACATCATCCGACGGATCTAATTTAACTAAAATTTTATTATGATTTTCATCAAACTCTTTTAATATCTCCGGAAGTCGTTCACACCACGTTGAAAATCTATCCCTATATGCATCGTCACTAAGACAGCGTTTCGCACAAATATGGGCATCACTCAAACGTTTGATCACGATACGGCGCTTAATAACTTCCATATTTGAATATTCAAAATGTAATAAAATAAAATAAAATATCAATATCGACTACGAATAAAATGTCACTAATGTTATTATGTTAATAATAACAATGCGATTAGGCACACAATGGGCACAAAGTTTTCGAGCACGTAATGGGCCTAATAACTTTAACAATACCTTGGTATCGTACGTAGGTATTTATTTATGTTCATAAACTCAAGTGTGTTTATGTTATTCGACGCGGGTTGTATGGCACGGTACTGCGGCCTGCAACGCGGAATAATAGTAAGTAGGTAAGTGCCTACTTACACAAAAATACGAAGTTACGACTGGAACTACGTTTTGTTTTATTAGAATACACTGCTAACGAAAAATAAACTAATATCCATAGGAAATAGGTACTAATAACGAGATCCGACTCGTGGGACCAAAAACATGTGCGTGAATTAGGTTTCAAATTTTAAAGGGTTGAAGACTGTGAAGGACCAGCTAGCAGTGTTAGGAGGGTGTCGATGACCAGCACGACCACATACCCGATCCACTATAAAACACAGGGAAGGTGCCACTTACCGTTCAATTCTTCGGGTGCTCGCGTGGCTCTGCAGCCGGCTGCTGATCCTGATGAGGAACCACCGATTCCAGTAATTTCTTCACGTCCACACACTGGGGGTAAAGTTTTAGGAGGTGGCCAACACTCAGAACGCGGATTTGCATTAGATTTTACAATTTTTAAGAGCGAACACGAAACTGCGTGCGCTTCTATCCAGCGATATTTTTCAAGAGTCCCTGGAGGAGCGCGGGGCCCTCCCACGTGATCCTTGGTTCCCACTTCATTTGGGACACGTAGCGCCATCTCTCGGTTTGTAGCACAATCGCATGCGATCCATAGCGAACAAGGCAGCGATCGTGGGTCAATCAATAGGATTAGGTATTTTAAATAAAGTTAATGATAAGATGACAATAAGAGTTATGATTTATAAAAAAAATATAAAAGATATAGAATGTAATATTAAACACGAGCATATAACCTACATCTACCTAAACCTAGAACTAACTATGGAAAGAAAAATATAAAATATGAGGGAGCGCAACTTTATAACTCACTACCGAAGGATATAAAAGATACACAGTCATTATTGATGTTCAAAAGATCGTTAAAATGCCACATCTTAAAAGGCCACAAGAAAAACAGTTAAATAAAAAAAAAAAAAAAAAAAACTAAATAAAATAAAACTTTGATCAAAATACAAACTACTATGAACGAATCTTTACATTGAACAGCAAAACAAAGCGCACATCGAGTCACCACATCACCGCACCGCACGGCCGCGCCGGCCGCGGCGTCATAATAACTTAAAAACTTTTGATAACTACCTTCCTAATTTCTTATCAACAGAGATCGATAAAATACGTTTTTTCTTTTCGACTTTCTCGACAACAAATTGTATGAATTCGTATAGAATGTTTAGTATTTATTTCTGTTTAAGTGATTTGTAATCTTTAAGAAATAAATGAATTAAATCCGTAAACCCGTAGATAAATATGTGCCTATTATGGTACCGTTTTTTGCACTGTTACGAACACATCCTATGATCGCGAGTAGTTCTGCTTGAAATACTGTGGCGTATTGTCCAAGGTTAGCGAATTTCCTCACCATGGTTGTCCTACGTGGAATCCAGCTCCAGCAAGACCCTCTATCTTTCTTCCATAGGTGAACCGAACGATGTCATTGATCCGAGGTTTGTAAGGCATGCTCGTATTCACCGAGAGTTTAGAGAATTACTTATTTATTTATTATTTATTATATACTTTACTTACTTACTTACTTTACTTGTGCACTACGTACTAATAATTAGCTCTTGTTATTATCTACATATTAGTATTGATGTTTATGTCCAATGCGGTGCCTTGGCTTTTACTGACGAAGATAATACCTACTCAAATCAGAGGAGATCAACTCCAAACTCATCAAGGAGTGTGACCAGTTACCTTACTAACTTACTAGGAACATAGAACTCGGTAGCTATAAGCTGGGTACCTGGACACAGAGGCATCGGTGGAAATGAAACTGCTAATGAATTAGCAAGAGCTGGTGCAGAAAGCCTCATAATGAGCCAGAATCCATGTGTGGAATTTCTAAATGTACCACGTCCACCCATCTCAGGTTCTGGGGATATAAACTGAGTATTAAGCTCTGGGAAGATTCCTCAGGCCAAGAACACTCCAAACCGCTTCTCACAGGCTTCAACAGTAAGTTTACGGATCAAGGCTTTCCATGAACAGGAGCCCTATCAGAATCTTGCCGAGAACCCTCGCTGGCGAACTGAACAAATACCTGCGCAAAATGGGCCTTAGTGACACTACAATTTGCAGATTCTGTCGGGAGAAGGATGAGACGCCCATACATATTTTAGGCGAGTGTTACGTAGCAGTGACAAGAAGCCAGCACATCCGAGGCCACCTAATCTCATCGGATGAGATTAAATCTCTCCATCCCAAAACGAAAGTCAATTTTATAACTGACTTACAGCTATAGGGAGTGCTGTAACTACACAAGAGGCGTCATGCAATTGATCTTCGCAGGTGTAGTGATTAGAAAAAGAAAAAGGGCTGAGAATACGTCTTCTAAAATAATAATAATAATAATCAGTAGTATTTTTGTTCAAAGCGGTACCTTGGCTTTTACTGACGAAATTAATATCATCAGGGCGCGCGTTTTGCATGAACAGCTACCTCAGTACCTTATCCTCTCTTCCTATTTCCGTACAGTACCTACATGTACTAGTATTAGGTCAAAAACTCGTTTTAGGTAGAATTTTTATTTTTAATATCCATATTGGTCATATTTCAAAAAGTGCAGGTTTAGTGCACCATGTTACTTTGAAGAAAATGTGGCATTTAATAAGTAAAAACAAGTTATGTAAACCGCAAAACGAAACGGGACGAGAATCACAAGTTATAGACATTTTTGTGTTGCTCTCCATACTGAGGAAACGGTTTTTTAATTTTTACTCCTAAACTATAAGCCCAATCAAAAAATACTTCATACAATAGTTGTTGCCCTTCAATAAAGCAATATAATGGCATAGTTTGTTTTTTGAAATTCAACAGTTTTTGTTTTAAAAATCCTATGTCCAACCTCTTGTATGGGGACGAACCACTGTGCATCGCGTCGTCGGGCGATCACCCCGTAAAATACGTACGGTATACGTATGATCGTATGATCCATAGAAATATCTTACATTACTTATATCGGAAAATATTACCAATGACTAAAGAATCCTCTCTATTACGTACTTCCATAGATTTAGGATTCGCTTACGATCAGCGTACTTCAGAACCGTCTACGTTCGGAGCCCACTGGCATGGCAACCACAGAGTACTTCGACTTTTGATTTGAGACTTTTTTAAACACAGCTCTTCTAAGTTCCAGCATAGACAAATAAAACATGTTTATTTGTCATGTCAAACCATTAAATGAAATCGTGTGAAATCTTGATTTCTTCATTTAATTTCCTTTCTTTTAAGTCGAGAAAGACAGAAAGTTATAATTAAGTCGGTTATTTACGATTAATATGAAAATGGCTGGACTAGAGTCAATGGTAGTTGAAGAGGTTAAGCCCGTAGAGAAGCCGGTCGATAGAGAGAAGGTAAGCTTTATTGTGGTACTTTTAACGACAGAAACATCTTTTGTCATCGTTTGTACAAGATAATGTTTCTGTCTTATTAGTTGGTACGCCCCTAAGATGACCCACTAACCGTAGTTAGGTTTGATGAAGTTCCAGTACGATATGACCAACTACTAACTGAACTTTGTAAACAAGTCTGTGTTTGTGCATTTCGGCTTATTCTTATTTTGTATTTCAGACCTGCCCACTATTACTTCGTGTATTTTGTTCAACTGGTCGACACAATTCTCCTGGTGACTATGCAAGAGGAAATGTACCACAGAATGAACTTCAAATATACACATGGATGGACGCTACACTGCGGGAACTTACAGGTCTAGTCAAAGAAGTTAATCCTGAGACTAGACGTAAAGGAACATATTTTGACTTTGCAATAGTGTATCCAGACATGAGATCACCAACATATCGTATGAGAGAGATCGGGGTGACATGTTCAGGACAGCGTGGTGGAGATGATAATAAAACATTAGGTCAGGTCAAGTTCCAGATAGGAAACTATTTGGATATATCTATAACACCACCTAATAGAATGCCTCCGCCAATGAGACGCCCACAGCCATACATGAATAATCGTCCCTACTGAATGTAATTTGGGTATTTGATAAGTTAAGTTAATTAAGTGAGTTTAATATTAATAAAACTTATTTACAAGTATGTCACTGTTTGAATCTTGTTTACAGAAAGTTCACATCAACCCTTTTGCCTCAATGTCATTATATCAATAATTGTAATTTTGAATAAATATTATTGATTTGTAATTCAAAATTTAAGTAAGTACTTACTTGAATGCAGCTCTTTCTTTTTTTACTATTTAATTCCTTGAAAATACCTCTGCAGATAAAATTAAGATAATTATGAGTGTGCCAAGAGTGAATCTACAATATTTGGTTTGGGAAATAAGGTGATTTGAGAATTTTCTACATTTTATTATTATGTCCTTCAAACCTGCGTGCAAGCATACTCCCCCGGATTTTGCATACCACATCTATTGCCAAAACTCTAGTGTTAAAATTCCCACTGTACCTCAATTTGCCAATTGTAGATTGGGGAAAAATTTGTTGTCCTCGGAAATTACGTGTCTCCAAAAATGTTGACTACCTATTTGCTTTTCAAATTTTAATATAAGAGGGTATTAATTGGTAATTTTATCTAGAATTCATAAAATAGGTTAAAAAATATATAAATATGAATTTTTGTAAGTAAATAGGTACTCATTTATATTTTTTAACCGACTTCAAAAAAGGAGGAGGATCTCAATTCGACTGTATTTTTTTATTTTGGTTACCTCAGAACTTTCGACTGGGTGAACCGATTTTGATGATTCTTTTTATTTGAAAGCTAAAATCATTTTTTAATATGGGCAAAAAATGAACCCCGGGTAAGAAAAGTTACTTAGGCGCAAGCCTCACAAAAAGAGACATAAAGGCCGTAAGGCGAGGACGACGCGAAGACGTGGCGCCACTCTTTCATACAAAATGTATAGAGTTATAGACGCATCGCGACGTAAAACATACAGAGAAGATGAGACGCAGGCGCCACGCTTCGTCGTCTGCGCCAAATTGCAAGACAAACATACCTACACAAGAGACGGGGCGTGTGGGCGCAACGAGTGTGCGGGCGGAAACTGGAAACACAATGGTAGCTTGCACACATCCTAAGCACTCACCCCACCCGCCGTCGCACAGTAGTGGTCCGAAAATTCGCTCAATTTTTAACCGACTTCAAAAAAAAGGAGGTTCTCAATTCGACGCGGATGTTTTTTTTTTTCTTTTTTTTTATGTTTGTTACCTCATATCTCTCGACTGCGTGAACCGATTTTGATGATTCTTTTTTTATCTGAAAGCTAGTGCTTCCCGAATGGTCCCATTTTAATTTGGTCCAGTTCTGACAATGGGATCTATGAGAAAACCATATAAGTCTTAAATTTACATTAAGTATGTGCGCGACAAATGGTCGAATAACTCAATATCACGCCAACCGATTTCGATGATTCTTTTTTTGTTTGAAAGGGTATACTTCCGAAGGGTTCCCATTTAAACTTAGTGAGGATCTGATGAAGATCTTCGGAGATAGACAATGGAACTCTTGAATGAATAACAGCACATCACTCGCGATTGCTGTAATCTCATGTTTATGTATTGTTTATGCCACTCAAAATTGAAAAATAAAATAAACTTTAAAAAAAAAGTAAAAACCGACTTCAAAAAACTAAAAAGTATAAAATAATTTTCTTAAAAAACTTAACAGCTTCTGAAGTCGGGGCCTATAATTCTTCAATGTACCTACTCGTAGCTTGGCAGTGGCCCCGACTTCAGAAGCTGTTAAGTTTTTTAAGAAAATTATTTTATACTTTTTAGTTTTTTGAAGTCGGTTTTTACTTTTTTTTAAAAGTTTATTTGAAATTCAATTACTTCAGTATTTCTCGCCTATACCTAAGTATTGTATCATTCTATCGACCGTAACACCCACAAATATAGCATATAGGTAGACATCGGAAGTCCTGACAAAAATCGAAAAAGATATCAATTTTCGATGTATAGAGAAGCACCCTATTGATCACGCTGATCGAGGCTACCTGTGAATTTGTGTTGGCGGTTATTGTTATTTGTGGTTTTGATAATAAACGCATTATATTATTTATTGCAACCAGCCATTTTATTATATCCATTATACACAAAGATTACCGCAGTATTCCACAACCATCTTGGATTGACCACAGACAAAGATAGAGAGTTAGCATAGAGAATCATTAGATGCGTTCCATTCACAAAACATTCTAACATTCCCCCTCGATGAGAGTTTAACAAACTTAAATCGCTTTAATTATACTAATGTTGGTGAATGGATCGTTTACAAAATTTTGCTTATCAATATTACTAATAAAGTTCACATACTACACTAACATTTAGCATCACACAAACAATTTCTTTTCTCTATTATATTACTGATGATACACATCATAGCTTACAGAAATAAACAAAACAAAAAAATATTTTCTAATATTTTCCAATCACTTTAGAAATGGATACACTTCTTATCACTATTGTAACATTACAGTATACATGACAATAGAAATAAACACAAAGCTCTTTAAAATTAAAGTATTAATTATAAGAATAATTAATGATACACAACAACATTCCCCCTCGATTGAGAGTTTTGCAAAAGAAACTTGAAATCGCTATAATCTACCTATAAACATATAGGTTGTCACAATAATAAAGTTAAGTACCTATGTTTTAATTTAAGTTTCTAACATTTCAGGATTATTTCTTATTTAGTTAATTTCAAACAATTTTTCATTTTAATCAATCTTTCACTGGATATAGATTTGGTTAACAAGTCTGACAAGTTATTATCTGTTGATACATACTGCACTTCAATACTTTTATTTTGAATTAAATCTTTTAGGAAATGATTTTTAATGTCAATATGCTTAGCACGTTTACTATTTTCCATTGACTTAGATATTTGAATTGCACCTTTATTGTCCATATATAGAATACACTTCACTTCACATTTTGCTTTATCATCTAGTCCATTTAGATCTGAGTACAATCCTTTTAAGTATAATAATTCACACGCACTTGTAGCAGCCGCTACATATTCTGCTTCAACTGTAGATAACGCAACGCATTGTTGCTTTCTTGAAAGCCATGCAGTAACATTGCCATTATACAATGTGATAGATCCTGTAACACTTTTCCTGTCATTGGAGTTACCTGCCCAATCGGCATCTGAGTAGGTTTCTAGACTTTCATTTTCTGATTTTGAATACAATAATCCTTCGTTTTCTGTTCCTTTTAAGTATCTCAATACTCTTTTTGCTTGTATCCATGTAGACTGTGTTGGTTTATCTAGATATTGACTGAGGTAGGATACTGCGTATGAGATGTCAGGTCTTGTAAATGATGAAACAAACATCAAACTTCCAATCAGCTGTCTATAGGGTACATTCTCTATAATGGGTTCATTCACTTCCTGTTGAAATCCTTTAGTTATAGGTGTAGATGTGGCATTGCATTCTGACATTCCAAACTTTTCTAACATTTTAGAAATTTGTCTTCTTTGTGTAAGTTTTAATCTATCCTGTTTTCCTTCAATTTCCATGCCTAAGAATGACTTGGGTTCTCCAAAATCTTTTACCTGGAATTCTTTCTTTAAGCCTTTAACTACTTCTTCTACATTACTATTTGGTCCGGTTAATAATATGTCATCGACGTAAATCACCATCCAAACATTTATATCTTTTCCTATGTATAGACAAAAATCACGAAGTGATCTTGTAAATCCATTGTTTTCTACATAATCATTGAATCTCTGATTCCAACACTTTGGGCTTTCTCTCAGGCCATATAAACCTCTTTTTAGTCTTAGTACCCTATTCTTCTCGACATCTACTCCTTGTGGGGGTTTTATATAAACTTCCGATTCTAGATTTCCGTTCAAGAATGCAGTGGGTACATCCAACTGCCTTAGTAGCCATCCCTTGGAAATAGCATGTGACATCAATGTTCTTACCGTTGATATTCTAGCTACCGGAGCGTAATTCTTTCCAAAATCATCTTCTTCTTTTAATTGAAAACCTTTTACTACTAATCTGGCTTTTCTCTCTCCATTGTCTTTTGTTTTAAATACCCATTTCGTATCTATTGCCTTTTTATATTTTGGTAATTCTGTTTCTACCCATGTTTCCATTTTCTTCAGTGCATTTAATTCATTTTTTATAGCTTCTTTCCATCCATCATTTATTGCTTCATCATAGCTTTTAGGTTCTTCACTCTCGCTTATTAAACAATATGCTTCGTATATTTCATGATCATTCATTCTTAGTGGCAGTTTTACTGTACGTCCACATTTTGTAGTTTTTACACTTTTATCTGTTACCTGTATGGTTTCCTTCTCTTTTTCCTGAATATTATCTGTTTCTTCCGAGTATTTATATGCATTTGTTTCTTCATCTTCCTTGTCTTCATTATTAGTAATTTTATTTTCTTTGTAGATATAATCCCTTTCATCAAACCTTACATCCCTGGATTCTATTATTTCATCTGTTTCAGGATCCCAAAGTCGGTATCCAGTTCTTGCATATCCGACCATTCTTATTTCTCTTGCTCTATCATCTAATTTACTTCCTTTTGGAATGTTTACCACCCATCCTTTTGAGCCAAATATCTTTAACTTCTCTAGATTCATTGGTCTGTCAAAGCGTTTTGCAGGTATATCAAAATTTATAGAACTGCAAGGTGATCTATTTATCAGGTACGCTGAACACATCACTGCTTCTGTCCACAAATGCTCAGGTAAGTTTGCTTCACTTCTTAATGTTCTTGCTTTGTTAAATATGGTGCGGTTCATCCTCTCAGCTGTTCCGTTTTGCTGCGGACTATATGGGTAAGTATATTCAATTCTGATACCTTTACTTGAGCAATAATTTTTAAATGTATTTGATGAGAACTCGCCACCATTATCACATCTAATTCTTTTTATTTTTAGCTCTTTTTCTGTTTCATATTTAGTTATATAGTCTTTTAGGTTGATTTCAGCTTCACTCTTATTCCTCAATAAGTAGATAACTAAATAGTGTGAATAGTCATCAATTATTGTTTGTATGTATTTATAACCTTTTTTAGATTCATTTTGGATAGGTCCTGCTATATCAGTGTGTATTAATTCACCTATTTGTTTAGATTTAGGATGTAATATTTCTCTGAATGGCAATCTCGTAGATTTACCTTTTAAACATGCATCACACATCTTGTTGCTTACTGGTAACTTCATAATATTTAAACCTTTTCTATTGAGGTGACCCATTCTCTTGTGCCATATGTCGAGGTCATTGACCTTGCTCAAGTTACAATTTTCTGTTTGAAGATATAATGTTAGCACATATAATTTACCAACTTGTTCACCTCTTAATTTCTTTCCAGAACCATAGATATTTAAGTTTCCATTTTTGAATACAACTGTGTACCCTCTGTTCATTAGTTGTTTTACAGATATTAAATTATTACATAATCCTGGTACTATCAAGCAACTCACACTTATATTTATTCCATTATAATATGTTGGCAATATTCCTTTCTTTTTAGCTGTTAAATATTCACCATTTGCTATTTTAATTCTTACTTCTTGCTGTAAATCTTCAATTTGTGTCATGTATTTCTCATATTCAGTTTGTATTAAATTTTCTGTTGCTCCTGAGTCAATAATTAATCTTATTATGTTCTCGTCTGATACCAAGTTTGATGTTTCATGTGTAATTGCATTTAACAACATGTTTTCATTCGTTTGAGCTGTATGCGCATTCTGTGAGTGCCCTCTTCCTCTTCTGTATGTATTTCTTTGTCTACATTCAAACTTTTTGTGTCCAATTTTACCACAATTGTAACATTTTATTATCTTCTTCTGTGTTTGTGCCGTAAAGTCTGTATTATTCTTTTCTTCTTTATTTTTCTCTTTATCTTTTCCTTTTATCTTTATCTCTGCATCAAGCAGTCGAGCTTTCACAAACTCGATATTTAGATCTTTTTCACTGCTCATTGTTTCTAAACTAGTTATAACATGCTCATATTCATTAGGCATTGTCAACAATAAATGGCATATTTTGTCACTTTCTTCCATTTTGCATCCTGAAATTTCTAGTTCAGTGATGAGTTTGTCGAAGTTCATCAAATGATCTTCGAGATTCGTGCCATTTTCACATTTTAATGTTAATAATCTTTTCTTTAAATGTAATCTGTTTAGAACACTTTTCCTGTCGAAGATTTCTTCTAAGGATTTTAACATGGCGACACACGTGGTTGACTTTTTTACGACATCTATATACCGGTCTGAAATACATTGTATCAATATATTTCGCGCTTTTGCGTCCTTTGTTTTGAAATTTTCGTCCTTGGCGCAATTTTCTTGCAGTATATCTTGTAATCCTCTTTCTTCAAGTAAGGTTTTAACGCGAAACTTCCATGTTGAAAAATTGGATCCACTTTTTAGTTGTGGAAACGGCGTCACGTAATTTTGCATCTTTCTTATTTATTTATTACGTTATTTTTGTAGCTGGCTGGGCCCATAACCTATTGTTATTTGTGGTTTTGATAATAAACGCATTATATTATTTATTGCAACCAGCCATTTTATTATATCCATTATACACAAAGATTACCGCAGTATTCCACAACCATCTTGGATTGACCACAGACAAAGATAGAGAGTTAGCATAGAGAATCATTAGATGCGTTCCATTCACAAAACATTCTAACAGCGGTAGGCTCAGTAATATACCTATTTCTCGATTTCTATCAGAACTTCAGCTAGGCTAACAGAGATAATGCCTCTAAAAACCTGTTACCGCACGATTTAATGCGACAGCAAAATCATATTGCGGCGCTCATGTATGCTAAGCCCCGCTGGGGTCTAAATGCTATCTTTGTGGATGTTATGGAGGATAGGTTTAGATCCTGATACGTAGGTATGACTACGCGAAAAATTGAAGATGAATTTAAAAAAAAACATAATACCCCCTTGAGCCATTTTTCGGACCACTGCGTCGCTGTGCCCGTTCTCCGTCCCGTTTCCGTTTCTTCTGTATAGTTAGAAAAGTCGCAACCGCGGCTTTTCTGCGCCTTCTCCGCAACGCGTCCTAGTCCACTTACGAGTACGTCAGAGTCTGTCCTGTCTGGCTTGCGCCTTAGATCGTAATTATTATTGCCTTTGTAATGTACCTACCTAATTCCCTATCTATATACAAGCTATATACCTACCTATATATATATATACTCGTCAAAACAAAATAAGGGCCACCTTATATTTTTGATCTTCTGGGCAAATTATGAGGTTCCTAGGTTTCTAAGTTGTAAAATTCATTGCAATGATTTGTTTTTAATGAAATGGGTTTAAATTTTACACAATCCACAGAAAAAAAAACAATTTTACAACATTTTCAAGAAAAAGCGCAATTGCAGCAAAAAGTACACTTGGACTAAAAATGCAATTAAAAATGAAATTCTACGGCGTTTATTCTTATTCCTTTTTGAATCAATATCTGGTGTAACCTCCTCTTTTCTGAACATATTCTTGAAGCCTAGAGGACATTTTCTATCAGATGCCGCATTGTTTCTTGAGAGATTTGTTCCTAGCTCGATTTTAGGACGTTTAAGGGCTGTCTTTCATTGTACACTGATCAATTTGTGTCTCATACTCTTCTTTTCAACAGATCCCACACGTGTTCAATTGTGTTCAAGCCCGAACTGTTCGCAGGCCTCGGCAACACTTGTATACAAGCCTCTTCTAGTGTCTCTCTGGTGGCTCTAACAGTATAAGCGCGTGCATTGCCGTGCAACAGCTTGAAACCTGCACCTATTTGCTATGCAAATGGCACCACATAGAGTCTTATGACCTCCTGGATGTATCGTTAAGTTGTTACTGTACCCTGGTTCTGAATTATGAGCTCAGTTCTTCCAGTTTGGCTTATGCCTCCCCACACCATAACATTGGACCCCCCAAATCGATCATTGTTGTGGATGCAGGCATCTGCAAATTGCTCCCTTTTCATCTCCACACCCTTATGCAACGGTCAACACTAAAAACTTTTACTTTGCTCTCATCTGTAAAAAGCAATGTGCATCAGTCACTTACGCTACAGTCCAATTGTTGCCTTGCGGATGTTTATTGATATGCATGATGAATACTGGTCTATAGAATTCGCACCACTTGACTGCTGGACAATTGCTGGTCTTCATAAAACTGGTTTCTAATTGTTT
The DNA here is from genome assembly GCA_932294325.1 of Allophyes oxyacanthae. NCBI lineage: Eukaryota > Metazoa > Arthropoda > Insecta > Lepidoptera > Noctuidae > Allophyes > Allophyes oxyacanthae. The sequence continues at coordinate 9,364,310 of OW028617.1, forward strand.
GGTCACTAAGTCACGTGCCTGTGGCCGGGCACAAGCGGGTTTGCACAGAGCGGGAAGTGACGGTGCTCTCTCTGCGTGCATGTAAGTCTATGTAGCGGTCTTCCTGAGCGGTGATTCCTCTGGTTCTGGCTAATTCCTGACTTCTGACAAAATTTTGGATCTCATAATAGCAATTCCAGGCATTCTGAATCGTTCTCTGCGAAAATCTCGGCTGCAAAACTACAGATCGCTACGAATAGCCTTCTTGGATGAGTGTTATGGTCCTGGTCGTTGTAGTTAAGTCCATTTGAAGTCGAACCTGTGGAATTGCGTTCTTAAAATGCCGATGTACGCACTGACTTGACACGCTAAACTGTTTTCAGTACAATACAAATGTTAAATGAGCTTAAAGTTCACGTTAAAAACAGGGTAAAATTAATTGGTTTCAAAAAAGTTGATAAAATCTACCCATTTTAACGGTTTTTCAAGCGGAATACTGTAAAAGTGTTCGCAAACACTTAAAATAACACAACGCTGTACAATTTACCACATGGATATAGTTAATGATCATTAAATCATCCATAATGTCGATATTTGCAAGTGGCCCTTATTTTGTTTTGACGAGTATATATATCTGTATGCCTAGCTAATTGCTCAACCCTGGGTGAAAACCTCTGCCTAACCCTTTGAAGAATACATGCCTGGTGTAGTAACCTACATTGTAAAAACCTACCTAAAATAAAAGTTAAATAAATATAGGAATTGACACCTATTCTTATGTCAACTTCTAAGTCTTAAAATACATATAATACCATTCCTTCCCGGGACTTGCGATCCCTCGCGAAACCTCGTCTTATGAAATCCTGGAATATCCTCTGGCAACAGTCCAGGCTTGTAAAAGGCAAACATTATGGCAATATTCAACCAAATATTACAGTCAGACCATGGTTTTTTAAATTTAAAAATATTAATAAATTAGTTACCTCTATTATTATTCGGTTAAGATTAGGACATGTTTGTTCCCCAGTATTTTTGGCTAAACTCCGAATCCGAAATCACTCCTTGTGTGAATGTGGTTTGGCGGAGGGCACTTTGGAGCACCTATTTTTCTCCTGCCCCAATCTAGTAGTTCCCCTTTATGATATTCTTCCTAACAATATTTCAAGACCGATCAATATTCCATTTCTCTTAACGTTGGTCGAATCACCTTTAATTAAGATTCTACAAAAATTTATTACTATTAACAAAATTAAACTCTAATTATTTACAGTACTAATTCTTAATCTTCCTGTAGTTTGATATATGTATATTATACCTAACTATGTTTTGTCCTATATGTATTCTTATCCTAACCAAACCTAACCCCTAACATACTAACTCATGTTGTGCTGTCTGTTTGTATGTCAGGTGCCTCAACCACTTTACTAAAGAGTAATTAACTGGCAACCATTTCTCCGGCCAATCTCCACTCAACTTATCACATGTTCTATTCAACCTTGACATTGGCAGAATCATCGTCAAAACGATGGAGCCATAATCCTAAAATTTGAATTGAATTTGAAGTCTTAAAATATATTATTCTTCAACGATTTTATAATGTTTCATATGTGTTTGATTTATAATAAAGTGGCGACGAGAAAATGAACCCGCAACATTAACATGTGAAATTAGTACTGGGTTAATTGTTGTACGATAGTCGCCACAAATTCTCACTTGACCATTAGATTTCATAACGTTTACAGTTGGCGTTGCCCATTCTACAGGTGTTTCATTAGGATCTACCTTTTCAATTATACCTTCTTTTGTTAAGCGCTCCAACTCGATCTCCACGTTTTTCCTTATGCCGAACTTGATTGGCCTCGCTGATATATGTTTGGGTTCTGTCCCCTGTTTAACATGGATGTTTACCCAATAGTCTTTAACTTCCCCTAAATGCTCATCAAAAAGTTCCTTATTTTGATCTATAATTTGTTTGAGTTATATACTTTGCGTTGTGATTGAGTATACCGAATTGGGGAAGTTCATATCAAACATTTCGCTCCATTGCAAGCCAAATAGCATTGGTTTTGCCTTCTTGATGACAACAACCGGTAAAATTCTTATTTTTCCCTGGACTTCAACTGTTACCTCGGCTAGACCTTTTGGCTTTAGTTTGTAGTTGCCATATGCTCGCAGCTTTGGACCCTGTATTAGTTCTGGTGAACCAATGGTTCTCCAGAATTCGGTGCTTATTATTGAATATATCGAACCAGGGTCCCAGTCCATGTTGCATTTGAATCCGTTGATAATGGGATCTATCTTTTTGCATCTGGTAGTGTTAGTGTTAATTTTATAGACATTAGTGTCAGTGTCTCCATCACTATCGTCAGATGAAGAATATGTTCGGGTTGGTCTTCTGTTTATGTCTGCATTGTTTCCATTTGATAAACTGTTGACAGTCTGTTTCTGTTTTTGAAATGTGTGAAATGAGAGGTACGCTCGTCCACTCCTCAAGCAACAACTTTCAAAGTGACCCTTTGCTTGACATGCTGTGCATGTATGGTCTTTGGCTGTACAATTATTAAATGTATGTTTTTCATATTTTCCACATCTCTTGCACTGGTTTTTGTCAAGAGGACGTTTGTTAGTATCGGGTTTGATTGTCTTGCTCCTCATTTTTATGCGTTGCACTGTAATTTTGTCCTCAGTATTGTCGTTTTCTGCTAGCTCCCGTGACAGGGCAACGGCAAAAACTTGTTCAAACGTGATGTCTATGATCTCACCATTGCTAGTACGTTCTACTAGATCTGGCCATTTTTGTTTAAGGTCAATTTCCAGCATTTCATGGTTTATTCCGAACAACGTTTGGGAGAGAGTACACATAGATTTCGCAGGACCATTTCAAGGCAAATACTGGTTAGTGCTGTGTGACGCCCTTTCTAAATGGATCGAAGTAAGGCCAATGGTCAGGACAACAACTGATAAACTCTGCGATCATCTCAGCGACATTTTTACAACATTTGGATTACCTGAGATTATCGTATCAGATAATGGCCCACAATTCACATCAGAAGCTTTCAAGATTTATTGCAAGAACAGAGGGATAGAACACATCAGATCATCTCCATATCATCCTCGTACCAATGGCTTGGCTGAACGCCTCGTCCGAACATTCAAAACTCGAATGGCAAGCAGCTCACAAAAATCAACAGAACAACTAAGAGATTTTCTTTTCACCTACAGAAACACACCTCACAACACCACATTGAAGTCTCCAGCGTTTATGATGTTTGGCAGACAATTGAATTGCGTTTTGGATAACGCACGTCCTAGCACCAAGAAAATGCTACAGCACAGAGAGGTACGAAATAACATTGCGACTGAAAACCAAACGACACCTAATCATCGGCCGGGTAATACTGTCTATGTACGGACTAGAGAAGATCCTATATGGAAACCAGCTGAAATCGAAAGGAGAACACATAAATATTCCTACATTATTAAAACACCGGAGGGGATATTACGACGCAGACACGCAGACCATGTGAGACCTCGAGTTGTCGAAGAAACAACAGTGACGCAGGAGAACACTACGCCTTTCCACACACCTGCCGGAACACCGAGTACGTCACCTGACACGACCACACCGACCACACTGAGTTCTTCACCTGATGCGACCGCACCTAATACATCACCATCAGTAATTGATACGTCACCTCCACCTCTCCGACGGAGCGTGAGAACAATCAAACCTCCGCGACGCCTCATTGAGGAGCTTTAAGAGCCTGGGGAGGAATGTAGTAACCTACATTGTAAAAACCTACCTAAAATAAAAGTTAAATAAATATAGGAATTGACACCTATTCTTATGTCAACTTCTAAGTCTTAAAATATATTATTCTTCAACGATTTTATAATGTTTCATATGTGTTTGATTTATAATACCTGGGGCCTGATGCTGTTATACGTATAAAAATGTAGAATACCTAATTGTTTTCTTTCAATGAAATAGTAGGTTCTTCTTTCGTCTGTGTAGTAGGTACTTAATATTGGCGATACAGGGATATTTTATTTCTGAATATTTTTTTCATATCTCATGCTCGGAAAGTACCTAGTGTTTGTTTGATCTGAGTAGCGGGTGGAAAACGCTGCTTCCCACCGTCGTTGGACGGAAAAGACTTATAGTAGGTAATTACTTTCCACACTAGGGCCGGAATTAATTTTCAAAATAGAACTAAATTGGGTTAGGAAGTAGACTATGAAAATGACGGAAAAGACTCATAGTACCTAATTACTTTCCACACTAGGGCCGGAATTAATTTAAAAAATAGAACTAGATTGGGGTAGGATGTAGACTATGAAAATTTTGATTTATTTAAAAAAAAAAGATTAAAAAACAAAAACATGCTGCGGTACCTACTGTGAGTGTATAAACAGCCAGTGTGAATAAAAAAAAATACCTATGAAGCGGGAGGGACCGCGGTGGCGGCGGCGGCGGCGGTGGTAAAAAAGACGATTTGAATATAAACAACACAGAAATAATAAAAGGGCGTTAATAAGTCTATGACACAACACAATAGATACAATTAGAATGAGAGAATTTGACGGTATGTAAGCCGTACTGAAATTCAAGTTCTCGGTTTTATTTTATTTTAGAAAAACTACTATTTTTTACTTTCCTTATACCCATTCGAAATGAAAAGTAGAGTGTTTAACACGGGTGAAAGTCACCAATTCCTACTCAGACTATAGCCCCTATAGACCCCACACCTACCTATAACAATCTAGGTACTATTTTATCAGTTTTTGTACTATTTGCCGTACTACCATACTTACAACATCATTTTGGACGGATATCCTCAGGCTGATTTTTAACCCCCAACGAAAAAGAGGGGTGTTATAATAATTTTGTAATGTTTATCTGTGTGTCTGTCTGTAGCATCATAGCTCCTGAACAGATTAACACGACCCCTGCTGTCATAATTATGTCGGCTTATATTACGTGATAACCGATTTTGAATAAAAAAGGTGTCTTAATCGGGAGTGTTATTAGTTCAGCTGTTTGGGGATCATCACTTCTTTTCTAGTTGATGAGGAGATATAATTCTAGTCGGGGATTATTGACGGTTAGGTTATGTTATGATGCGGTTTGATTACAACACGTAAATCAACGTCAGCGACCAAATGTAAATTATAGTTTCATTTCTGGACGGCATTTAGACCAAATCCCGTAGTAAGATTGGAATAAAGATAAGGTTTGGAATAAAAACAACGTTTTATAAAAGTATTCACATTTATTTCCATCTCTCATTTCTTTCCTAGGCACATGTTAAACCACCTGAAGTCGATGAAATGTTATATCTAACATAACACTTCCATGACGAGACAACGAAAAATGTCCTTATAATTAGATTTTTCCTAATATAAATAATAATGTATACTTAAATACTAATGATTTACAGGTGATCTGAATGGCCTCTTTGATTTTTTGCCCATTGCGGCGAGATCGATCGTAATGCCATTAGGTAAAACAGCCTTATTTTCCTGATAGTCTACGAATCCTTTCTCATCTCTGTCTTCCTTGGCTTTGTCGCAAGGAATACCAGTTTCGTAATTGTATTCACGCTTCAATCCATCAGGGTCAACGTACCCGTATTTGCCTCGAGTGACGCAGTCAACGCCGATGGTTTCTTCCTTGAACGATCCGTCGTCGTTTTCGAATCCCCATGTGATACTGCCATCTTCATTCTCATCTCTGAACTTACGAATAATCTGAGCTACAGGTTTCTTCTCTCTCTGATGCGACTGTGTGTATTTTTGCTGAGGTGCTTTAACGGGGGCACGTTGAATAGGCTCTTGTGGTCGTGAATACTGTCTAACAGGTTGAATGGGTGCCTCGTCATCTTCAATGAATGGCTTAGGTTCCGGTCTAAATGAAGGCCTCTGGGGTCTGCTAGAAAGAGGCTGTAGCCTTACTGGTTGCGGCTTGTTGACTGGTTCGTTTCTTACTGGGTTGAAGGCTTGTGGGGCCAACAGCGGTCTGTATTGTGTAGGCTTAATAGGTTCAAGTTGTTGACGATTCGAGGATGGTGTCGATTGTGGGTACGGGGATGGGTTATATACAATCGGAGGTTTGGGTTGTGAAGTAGTCGTAACGTCGTAGTAATCGTTTTGAGGTTCAGGTGTGGAAAATATTATATTTGGAGAGAAAGCAGTTGGAGTGTTGATTTCCAATTCGTCTTCTGGTTCTTCAGTGACTGGTTTCGCGGGCTCGTCGAGTGATTGAAGGCTTGGTCGCGGTGAAGCGTCCACAGACTTGAATGAAGGTCTTGCTAGGCCAGGCCTCCTGATCCTAGCTGGGCCTCCTGGGGCCGCCTGAAATCGTCCTTGTCTAAAACCACCTTGTCTGGGACCGCCCAGTGGGATCGCTCCGGGTATTTGTAGTCGTGGCGGAGCCGGTGAGTCATTATATTGAGCGTACGCTGTGATGACACACAGCATAAATATCTGAAATAGAGGATAGGACAAACATTAAAATTTTAGTTTCAAATTGGTTAGGGAATATTGTACCAACCATTGCATGGCACACTTTGCAGATTCGTAGACTTTATTCTCGAATAACCATTACGGCTAAAAGATAACACCTGACTCCATTTAATCAAGTGATGTAGATATTATCGCATGCCTTATTCTTATTCTATTGTGTCGTAAGTAGGTAACATAGATGTAATATATATTACATCTATGGTAGGTACCTAGGATACAAATGCTTATCTACACATTTGATTACCTTACGAAACTCCAGAGTAGAATTTCTACCTCCACCCAAACTTACGTACAAAATACGTACCTGTTATATTATGTTTATTTTTGTAGTACTTACGAGTACATAAAATTAACATACCTATCTACCAGTGGCGAAGAGTACATACAACCCGATTCCCATCGGCTTCCCTTTAGGAATTGGTTAATACATAGACCAACGTGATATTATATTATTTACGCATCCAACTGTTAAAAAAAGGCATGTTATTCAGTTAGGTTGAGCTCTTCCAGGCAGGACTATATAGATTACAACAGCTTTAATTGATGAGTGTGCTTTTTTGGAAGGTTTTTTTGGGACGGCTTCCCCTATGAAAATGTTCACACTTCGCCACTGCTATCTACCTATTCTTATTAAATAAAATTACATTATCAACTTATTTTGGGCACCTAAGACAAAGCCTTAAGATAAAGCTGACTGCTTTTAATCCCGACGTAGGTAGTAGGCAAAGACATTGGAAGAGATTCTTAACAAAACATTTGTCTTGTTTTCTTTGGTTTCTATTCATCCTATGTCTGTACATCGCATCGGTAAGACTGGCTGCGGAATTGTACCTAGCCGTCTCACGTCAATTCATAAAAATAATAATTAATAACAAAAAACCAACCTATCACTCTTCCATTGCTGGACACGGGCCTCTTCTCAGAATGAGTAGGGTTAGTTAGGCCTTAGTCCACCACGCTGGCCTAGTGCGGGTTAGTGGACTACACACATACACATCATAACATCGATAACTTTATTAGGCCCTCTCAGATGCGCAGGTTTCCTCACGATATTTTCCTGCACCGTTCAATTAATTATTTGTGTGACTGCTTTAGATCTTTTAAATGTGCTATTGTCCGTTTATTCGATAAATCAGGTTATGGTTTTTTATGTATGTCAATGATCTACAATCATATAATAAATTATATCGTTATTGTGAAATTGTCAGCAGTTGAACTGTAACTCGTTGAGAGTGCTGTGAACATTGTCGCAACATGCAAATAACAACCTACACACTCCACTTTCGGAAATCGATGTACGTTTTGTAATATATATAATGTTTTTACTATCGCTTACTTGTTTGAATGAACAGATTACCGAACTCACTTTTACTACGTTTTCATAGTTGATTTAGATCGTTTGAAATGCGTTGCGTGTTTATAACATGCATTACAATTTCTAAAAATACAAAAAAAAAAAAATGTATTCTCTATTATATAGCTTTGCTCGCTATTTTTGATACTTACCTAAGAAAGGTCATGCTATGATAAAAAGTAGGTAGAGGTGCCTATTTTACTGTATCCTGGATAGCATCCCGTAAACGTCCACTTCCAAACTTGGGCATTCTAATGAACCCTTCAATAAACGGTTTAAGAAGAAATCTCATTGCCACAACTAGGTAGGTGCTAACTAACTTGTTTAGTTACTAAAAATAATAACCCTAGTTTTCTGAGCACGCTACCAATTGACAGCGATGAGGAGTACTTCGATGCCTAAGTGCTCATTTTGTATACTTTTATATTTGGATTTTTATTTTATGTTTTAGATAATTAGGCAGTATATCTACTTCGTTTAGTTTTCTTCGATTTGTTGTACATAAACTTGGAATTTTTCTTAAAAAAAATCATTAACTATATCTATTGTTAATTAACTAAACGGATGTGATTCAAACCTACCGGAACGATTACCTAGTTATTTGAGCGAATATCAACAAGTATCTTTAAAAATACGACAAATTGGTCACATAACGATGCGATTTCATTAAAATAACAATCATATTATGGGTATCCATACGATTGTTACTTTAATGAAATCGCGTCAGTATGTATTTAGAAAATAAGGAAACTCTTGATTGTTCGTAACGGTTGCGAAAGTTGAGCGCATTGTATGATCTACACTGTTTTGCGTTGTGTTCGAGTGTATCAGTGTATATCAGTTTATTCATAAGTAACACTTTATGGTACTCCGTTTAGAAGCTACATTGAAAATCTTTGTTATCGTGTAAGTACAAAAATTCCGCAGTAGTCTGCGCCTGCGCGAATGAAGTTTGCCGATGTAAATACCTAATACTCATGGTTGAAACAAAAAAATTAAAGACTGGTGAGATCTACTGATGCCGTGGGCCCAGTGTGGCTCTCCGAGAGGAGGTCTAGAGTTCCAATAGTAGAATACCAATATTTGATCTCCGCAATCAAATTACTGGGGATCCGATATTCTAACATTTCAGGCATCTAATGCTCCTCGAATTTTAAAAGGAACTTGTTAACCAGGACCTGCTTTACTTGCTGTACAAGGTAAGGCTTCAATTTGTATATAAAGTTCACCCATCCACGTCATGATCGTGGCAGGCAACTTTATCTCACAGATCCATCGTCGACTATATACTTAATTCTTGACAGCAAGTTCCTAACTATTAACGAAAATACCTTAAATATATATGTATTGGTACGTCATAAATATGTATGTACATAAAAATAGTTTCATTGTTTGGTTAGATGAATGACTGGTTTTAATATGAGCGCAGTTTAGGGCGTGAGCAGACTGATCTGAAAGTGGTAAGGACGCCCGGCGCGGCGCAGGCGCTGTACGCTTCCGCCAGTCAAGGTGACTGCGTTGGAATGGTGAACCATACACTAAATTAAATACGTTATTATTATTGCGCTATCTATGAAATGTCAGATTGCTTCAGACTATTCATATAAAATGTTAGTAGACTTAAAAATGAGTATAATTTCTGATTTAGACGTCTTTACGTTGAATGTTAATTGATTTGAAAGTATTCGATTTGCACTTTAGGTTGCATCACTATAATAACTGTAAATTAATGAATACACGAAAGATATAGAAAAAAAAGATTACTTGGTATATGCATCCTACGAGTTGGTGTTAAAATATTTAAAAAACTAAAAGGTATAAAATAATTTTGTTAAAAAGCTTATCAGCTTCTGAAGTCGATGCCACTATCAAGCTAGGTGCATTAAAGAATTAAAGGCCCCGACTTTAGAAGCTGATAAGTTTTTTAAGAAAATTATTTAATACCTTTTAGTTTTGGAAGTCGGTTTTTACTTTTTTTTAAAGTTTATTTTATTTTTCAATTTTGAGTGGCATAAACAATTCATAAACATGAGATTACAGCAATCGCGAGTGATGTGCTGTTATTCATTCAAGAGTTCCATTGTCTATCTCCGAAGGTCTTCATCAGATCTTCACCAAATTTAAATGGAACCACCTTGAGAGTATACCCTTTCAATTTTCAAAACCGGTCTGCAATTGGCGGATTAATAGCGTAACAAACATTTAAAAAAAAACATGCTGTCGAATTGAGAACCTCCTCCTTTTTTGTAGTCGGTTAAAAGGCCAAACGTCACATACAATTCTATGAATACTTTTCTAAATATGCTGTTATTGCATGGTTATGCTGTTCACTTCAAATTCATAAATAGAAAAATAAGATGTTAGGTGACAAAGGTGCTAGTACGCGTTGAACTCTTTTGTAAGAGCCTGATTGAAATGCACTTAAAACGCTCAGTATTCGATACGTTATTGGATAATAACATGTCGAGAATGTCCAATTAGTTTCGCATGTGTGTGTTTATCATATAACTTGGAGCATCGTAACCGTCACGCATTGGTGGACAACAATTAAACTCGTAAGCGGAGTCTGCCACCTCAATACTTCCATGTATTATGGACGGAGAAAAAAAACAATTTTATTGATTTAACAAAATTAGGCTCGAAATATTTCTTGATTTTTCATTCACATTACTTTTATATGTTAAAATGGTTCGACAGGAGTAATTCCTTTGCAGCGTAATGATTATGGAAATAATCCCTGGTCTTTAAGGAGTTTCATGAAAAAAGAAATAAAACAGTTTTATTTTAGACTCGCACAGGAAATAAAACAAGATAAAAAGAATAAGAAAAATACAAAGGACACAAAATTTAAGGTAACTGCACGAGATCAAATTAAAATGATTGATGTGAATGAGCAATAAATGTTTACGGGCTGCTTTAATGATAATAATGTGCACTTTTTATTTAATATGGGAAAAGCAGGTGCGTTTATGTTTGTAGTATCTAATGGAGAAACATTGTTTATGGGAAAAGATAGCTTATTATTTTATGAGCTTGAAGACGGGAGCTGTAAGTTATAGAAGCGAGAAAGTTGAGCAGAACTGGATTAAAAAAAAACGACTTGTAAATATTATTTAAAGCTTTCTTGTTTTTTTTTAATAATTTCACTTTCCTACTACGCAGTCCACTGCCCTTAGTCATCATGCAGGGGGGATAGCGTAATTATGCATAATCAAATAATTATTATCATTATCGTGTAGGTACATGTGCATTTAAACAACAGGATGTATTCATTTGTTATGCATATCCGCGAGGATTTCATGCATCCGAGAAATGGAAACGTTTCTAATCTAAGGCTAAGATCTACAGAGCGTATTTAGACTTTGCTTTGGAATTAGGTACTTTCTTTGTTGACTTTTAGACTTTGTTTATTGACTTCGTCCGTTTTAGCGTATGCTCAGCACAATTTCAGCGAGTTATGACTATATATAAATTCCAAATCAAAGTATAAGTTATGCATAAAAAATATTAATTATCATTTAGCTTTAAGTAAAGATACATTGTACCTGACAGATACATTTTATATCTTCGATTCTTTTGCTCTATCCATAGTTATCAATGTGAAAATGAACTCTTGCTTTGTGAGTTAAATTAATTAATTAATTATTATTTATTTAAAGTATGCTTTTAACTAACACTGCAGTTTATTTAATTAGGCGATGGCATTGCTAAGTGGCTTAAGTTACATGGAGAAATTATAAAAATAACGCACAAGGCTGGTTCCCATAGAATCACTAATTGATGGCGGGATTTCGGAATATCGATTTATGATAGATAAGTAGACTGCGTAAGACCGTGGCGAGTGAGTTTTCAAATCCGACTTTTTGCAGTGAATGGCCACAATTTAATATGACTGTTGAAATAGAACAAGTTATGCGTATCTAAGTCCGCGTCTACGTCCAGTAGCCGAGCCTGTTCATAGCAGCGCGCCAGTGTGGTTACGTACTCAAGGTATTTGTCAGTAAGTTGCGTGCTTTACGTAATTCAGCTGTTAACATGACAACGGCTAACTTGCCAAATTATGTGTTAGTACTAACCAATTAGTTCCGCCTTGTGAATTATTAAGGGCGGTACTTATATTGGTATGTTGTAAGGTTAATAGAGCAATAGGTACCCGACTTGTGCCAGTACATTGCAGTGATCTGTCAGCTCACGATCGCCTTCAAGGTTGCCGCGAAATCGATACTTCGAATGCCGCCTGTATGATCGACCTGAATTCTACGCAGATATTAATTTACTTGTATATTATTAATTGAATGCAACCAAGAACTTGTTGTGACTAGATATATGTAGTTAGATAATAAAAACATTTCTATATATAACCGCCTACTTTCACAACGTTGTGTCCTTACAATTATATACACTTTGAGTTATATCTTAGTGTACGACCATGTTTATATAGAGTATCTATAATTAATTTTGTCTGCGTTGTTGTTTTGTTCAAGGCTAATATAATATTATGGAATTTAAAAGGTATAATTTTTTTAAACACTTGACCAAGGGAGGAATGTAATTGTCAAAACTGTCAATGCAACAAAAGAAGCTATATATTAATTTTTACCATTACCATTGTTACATTAATTATTGTTAAAAAATAACACTTTCATAAACTTTAATTAACTTTTAAAAAAAGGTAATAAATAATAAACTAGTTGGTATGTTAATGATGCAACCGCCCTTGGTGAGGGCATGGCATTGAGACTCACCAGCAAAGCACGCATGATGTCCTGCTGTCCTGCGAGAGTCACGTCACTATCACGCAGCGTACCACCAACAAATAAAGGAAACGCCTCCCGCGCAAGCTATATGAGGTCGCCCACTCTCGCCCTGCGCCCGACGCGACCACCATACCTTATTGCAAGGTGACCAACTGTGAACGCATACCCGAACCACAGTAACCTAATCAAATGCACCACTCTACAAATCGGCTGTGCTAACCGCGAAGATACCGCTAAACGATCTAATTATTGAAAAATCTATTGTTTCAAGTGTTTGTATTCATAACGCGAATTGTAACATTATTTTTATTCAAATTGTTTTATTTTCATCGAAACCTTAACGTAATTTTGTGTAGGTACTTATTTCCATGCAATCTTCTATTGATCGAACACCTACGGCGACGGATGTTTGTGCCCTATAGGCTATAGTTGCGAACCGGATTGGAACTGTGCCACTAGTGCTATTGAATCGTACAAATGTATTAGGTAAGCATCTATACATACCCATAACGAACCTACATTATCTAGGAATGCTATTGGATCTCCCTGAGAGCTTAAGTTCAAGCAGTTTGCAACACATCAAGGTAATCATCTTCTAATATTTTAATTTTCGAATTGCGGGAGAAAATTCTCTTTCATTGAAGTCTCACGTACCTAAGTAGAAACTTAGGTTTAGTTCAGGAGCTGAGACATTGTCGATAAGTGATCTGGATATAAACTTGCATGACCTGCACTTCTCTTAAGTTCACGACATTGTTGAAGGTTATATTATATTATACACCGCATCCGCTATGCAGTTAAATCGAGATACAGTGATCATAACACGAGTCTACTGATACAGAACTTGACATTTTTGTTAAAAACATGCTCCGGATTTTCGTAATACTTGAGAGATTAAACATTGTAGAACTGATTAAATAACTAAATTAATTCATTTTATGGCATTTTTATGGTCTGTTTTATAAATTATTGTGATAAACTTTAAACCACCGTCACTTTTATGTGACTGCCTCTGACTAGTATCTTGGCAAGTATCAGCCTGGCCTAAATGTCGATCTTATTTGTGAATAAATAATTACAAAATGCACACATATGTATAACTAAAATCGTAACTGTGGGCATGTTGCTAAAACAACATTCAAATTCTAATTCTAATTATCTCGACCTCAAAGAATAAAAGTTCATGTTAGCCTAATTAAATTATATTATCTTAACGAAATAATATTTTTATAGATTGCAACAAATGATCATGAAGACAAGACGTCTGCAATCAACACATTAAATTACATAGATTTTTAGTTATAATTGGGCAAAGTAGAATAGTTTGAGTAGACAACGGTTAGTACTGGCGACGAGCCCAAGAATTAATCTCGATCCAAGTTAAACAGCTATAGTAATGACCTAAGATATCCGATTAACCTCGTCACTGGCGCTATTGTGCTTTTTGTAATTCAATCGAAATGCTCACAGCACGCGATATGTCAGGTGTGGCAACAACGTGATTGTTACTTTTAATATTTAGTGGTTTAATGACATTGTTGGTGCTCGAATCAAGTGTGCAATTTCAATGGTGTTTAAAATCAATAGATATTAAACATATAGATTATACAGACACAGTAGCGTTTTTCTGCAGAAAGTAGAACGTCTCAATATTAAACATGTAAGCTAGGTGTTAGTGGAGTCATATTATGTGCAGGTATGTTGCAGGATAATGCATTTGGGGTGTGTTACATCAGTGCGCTGTTTCACCGGCGCACGCGTCGCAGTCGAGTCACGCAGTCGCAGGAAAGTGTATCGGCAGCATCACAACAAGCGAGTGAGAGTTACTGTGGCCATAATAGTTCATTCCCCGCTTCGTGCGCCGCCGTACACATTACAAGCTTGATTTAATTTTCCGATGCTGGAAACTCGTGTATGGTCAGAGGAAAACGTTAGTAAAGGTGCGATAATTGAGGAGTGACTTTAAAAGTGCTTCATTCAATAATAACAGTTTATTCAGCAATAAGAAAAATATTATGAAAAATCTTCTATACGCGAATATTTACGTGAAATAATCTACACTGTACCGGAAACCACTTTCAGTGTCCATTTTTATAAGGGAAAAATTTATAATTTGAAAAAAAAAAAACCTATATTTCCCTTTTGAATCTTGGTCATTCCATTACTGCCATGTGTTATTTATGTAGTAAATTAAAAAACAAAAAAATGAATTGGGGTTATATAACTTCAACAACAACGTCCATAGCAGAGTGCAATGGGACCATTGCACTCTGCTATGGACGTTGTTGTTGTCTCGTAAGACGAGGCGACGTCCACTTGGACAAGTGGACGTCGCCGTCGCCTCGTCTTACGAGATGTATTGTGCATGGGTTAGACTTAGATCCAGGCACTGTACAGTACACCAATCAGTACGATTTATTCATAATATAATGTGACTATTATTGACATTTTCTTTCCTTCCGGAAAGCATCGTGACTATAGTGAGACAACCAAATTATCCTAGAACCAAACATTCGAAGTCATGTGATATCTACAAAACTGTACAGGGCCTGGGTGGGAGATAAAGCTCAGTCATTTTGTACAAAATAGTACTACTAAATAAAATTGTACCACAGTGTTTTCTTAGAAAATGAGTGGTCGATGATATATTATATTTGAAATTGTAACCTCGTAAATTTTTAACGGGTGATTCGATGAAGAAATGGTAGGATAAGTTTACTTTATTACCTACATACATTTATGTTTCCACACCCTATTGGACATGCATGTGACATGCATGCATGTACGTGTGCCATGCAGCAGGGGTTTTAATCTATGTTTGAGTCCAGTGCGTTTGCAACAGGTCAATAAACAGAAGTTTCCTCGCTTGCACAGATACTTACGTACCTACGTGCTGTTACTGCCCTGCAAACGAGGCGCATTCGGTGTGGACGAACTTCATTAGAATTCGCATCCATCTAACGTCATATTGTTTTCGATGACAATACTTTCCTATCTCTCCACACCTAGTCTAGCCTCTTGGAAGTTTTAGTATTCACATCAGTCTTGAACCACCATGAAACATTTTGTAACACATATGTTATGTGTAGGTAGGTATTAGGTCATTATTAGATAACTCTTGTGGATTCAATTCGCGACAAGTATTTTCCACAATAAATTGCTGATACGGTCTGACATGAAGTAGATTACTTTGTCGTATGATCTCCGAGTGATGTAAGAGAACCAACTGTTCCTTAGCTCATAAATGATGTCCATGCCGAGACCATAAATATGATATTTATTTATGTGCCAAGACGTGAACAGTCACGGTTGGACTATACCACCAATTCAGTCGCTTGATCGATGGAGTGAGATATGCTTGATTTTATAAAGGATCACACTATGTCGATAAAAGTGGTATTTACTGCTATAATATGGAGGATGACTATATCTGTCGAAGGACTGATGGCTGTTGAAGCAGACAAGTCTTTGGTAACCGAACTACGGATTTTTACGTTGGTCAAACGCAGTGTGGAACGCTTTCCAGTCAGGTAAACGGCGTCCTGAAAAAAGCAACAGACTGGAATAGGTGTTGAGGTGCACCTTGAGGCCTACGTCCAGTTGATCTGACTGCTATAGGTATATAGGCTGAGTTGATTGAATTTATTGTAAACCTATTATTTTCAAAGAGTATCCATGGAGTTTCTTGCCAGTAACGTCTTCTCCATAGGACCAACGCACTTAGAACAGTGCACCTAGAACGAAGTCGCGGGCACAGCTAGTTGACATATAAACTAATGAATATAGAACCAAAATATAAAAACAAAATTGAATCGTTTCTTCGAGTTTCGAGAATTTTCAGGATAGGTAGTAACGGCCTACTGCAGTATATACTAAGGCCCTTACTGCCAATGGGCATATTGTTAAGATTCCTACTTCTGAATTTCCTATTAGAGTCGTTAAAGTAAATAGGCGGTAATTTAATATATATATATATATCGGTGGATATGTAGACTTCTTCTCCATTAGGAAGCGAAACATTAGGAAGCGGTGAAGGGTGGGCGATTTGGGGACGTCGTCTTATGTTGACGTCAATGGAGCTAAAATGAATAGTATATTTTCTGCTATTGAAATAGGTCGATAGGCATAAACTATGCCTGCAACCTTGTACAATGTGCATGCTTATTACTTATTTAACCACCTAGCATAATTTCACTGGTGACTCCCAGTACTAGTGACTGAGTTACCAAACGACGTGCTATGGGAGGTCGCCCAGCTCCGTTATCCGTCCTGTATCGCCTTTTTCAATGGCTTTCTGATTCGACACGTATTCTATTTGCCTCCACAATAGGACCTGTTACGGGGTCATATTCATATCGGTTAAATGATATGCATTTGGGTTAGTGTACAACGGGTGAATGACCAGAGAAATTAACTATGACCGTTGATTCTCAAGTTAGTTATTACGAAGGGTAAACGATGTCTATGGCAATATTTTTTTTCTGAAATGATCAGTTGTTTGGCAACATTTTTATATTTTGCCTTGAGAGTTCAACGAAATCAAAAGTTTAACATTGAGGAGAGAATACAATAAAACAAGATAAGATCTGCTGGTGGCTAATGTGTGTGCGTATTCATTGAATCAACGTTACAATTTGAAAAAGGTACCTGAGTACTACTACTACGTAGCTATTTTCATGAGTGCAAGCTATGAAAAGTTGTATCGATTATTCTAATACTGACTGACTAAGGGTCATGTTCACCAACAATATAACAGATGTTTAAAGTTAAATCTGCTGACTACCAATTGAAATATTCATGTTTAAACGGCTGATTTTGCTCTAATCGTCTGTTATGTAGTCGGTGAACTTGGACCTAAGTAGCATAAGAAAGTTGTCAGTCATAATCAAAGCGTTAAATATCTGTCGTTGAAATGGCATGTGTTTGTTGGAACAGCGCAAGAGCATGCAAGTCACGTTTCACATGACGCCTGCGCAGGTAGCGTCACCGTTATCGACATTTTGTAATGGCGACCAAGGGACCGCCGCCCTAGACGCAGGAGTCAATGTCCCGACTAATACTGCGCCTGCACCTGTCAATTTATGTGTGCGACCACATGAAGCCTCGCGGTCACCGCAACTCGAAGAGACAATTCTTCAGTAATGCGGTTGCGCTCGCGGCGTTTTCTGGCATAGATACAAGTGTTATGTAATCATGTACACAGATTCTATGTGCGTCGAATGAATGAGTTTCAATGGCTTCTTATTGGGAACAAATAAAGAAATAGCTATTACAAATTATTATGTTTTATTTATTTTAGAATTATTACAGAAATGTGTAATTAAATGATTCAATGTTTAATAGAGACAGAAAAAGTCATTAATTGTTTTACATTGATTACCAAATAAGTACAGAAGCCAAACATAAATGAAAATATCATTTATGTCTACTGATGGTAACTTTATAAATTACTTAGATGATGAAACTATTAATATTTCTATGTCTAATATTAGGTGCTTAGGTTACTTTATTGTTAAGGCAATAAATAAGCTAATTGGTAAGAAATACAGGTACATACTTCCCTAATTTTAATCTACCTATTACAACTGTACAATAAATAGTAGATGTACATTATACTTTTTTGTATATAGTAGTACCTATACATTTGAATACTATTAGATACAAATGAGTATAAATTAATAATGATAAAGTTATTTAACAATATTTATTTAGCTAACGAATAGAAAAGTAGGTCAGTGTACTGGTATCTACCGCGGTTCCTGGACGCTGAAGTTTCACGGGATTTTTGAACCTGGGATAGGTTCCAAAATTCTGACACTATTAGAGAAAGGAGAATGTAGCTTCACTTCTTTCTATTATAGATTTGTATTTATATATTTTTTATAAAATTTATATTATAGGTGCTATCTGTTTCTATGGTTCTGGTTCCTTCTGGGGTACAACGAAAAGAGCCTCCACGAGTGACGAACAGGAGATCGTCTGGCACTCCCTGGGCAGTCAGCCTCGATGCCACTACTGCTGACTGGCTAGTCTATCCACTACGACATGAGCGATTGTGATAGCTCGTGCCGTCTAACCAGAAGAAGAAGTTTCTTCTAATATAAGTACCATTAGTATTGGTTCGATCCCAAAATAGTAAAATGATACCAAAATAACCAAGGACCTGAACACCAACTGATCGGTTCTCTTTACAAAACGAAGTATAGTCAGCATAAATATTATTAAGTAAATTTGATACTCCATACGAGGTTGCTAAACAATTAATATTGTTGCTAAATCATTACATAAATAGGTTGCCGAGTATTGTAAATAATTATTATGTAAATAAAAAATATACAGTTATACGGTTAAGTTAATTTGTAATTTCACGAAATTTACGGTTGGCTCTTTAGCATTTTCAAATGCAATGCGTTACATGCATTTAAATAATTGTTACGATATAATTTCGTACGGCCATTGCGTATTGTTAACAAATATTTCTTTTCTTTATACGAGTATATAACAATGCCCCACACTATGATTTCTCCTGTATCGTGGGTACAGTTTACAAATATATATGTCACATGCACACACACCCAGACACGGAACAACTATCTGTAGGCCATACAAGTTATTTGTTCTGTGCGGGAATTGAACTCGCGGCACGTAGCGCAAAAAGCCAATCGCTTAGCCACTGCGCCAACAGTGCAGTTGAATTATTTGTTCAATTCATATAACCATTGATTTTAATATTCACACTTCATTTTCAGTAGCAAACGGTAGCAACATTGCGCATGAGAAATCATTGCATTGTAATTTCACATGAAGTAAATAAATAAATATTAAAATCACATGAAGTATCATTGTATAAAAAAAGTATCTCATCAAATAATAATGAATTAAAAGTAGGTAGCAAACATTTGCATCCTTTTAGACAATCTTTTAAGCCTTTTCCTAATGGTTAAAAAATATAGTGAACTATTAAACCTTATTTTATAATGTTAGATGGAAAAGTTACCTATATAAACCCGGAAGGAGATCATTGTATTAAAATGTTATTAATATTAAGAACTTTTACTATAGGTTCAAACTAAAAAACGCAAAGAAAAAAACTGTTTCATACAAATAATTCAATATTACCCGACTAAATGCATGGAACTACTGATATATAATTTGTCGCGATATCAGGGTTGGTCCCATATTAAAACACGTTCATAATGATGAGTACAATGACCTCTTTCCGGGTTTATTTCGTCGCCATGCAGTGAAAACCTGGTGATTACATACAACGTAGTTTTACAGGAGAAGAAAAAAACAGTCTGGGGAAAAGAACAATGAAGTGTAAATGTATGTAATTCTCATGTTCATTATCATCAATAGATGTCGTTAGAAGCGTCAACAAATAGTTATAAAAGACAAACGATGAATTTGTATTTTATGAGGGTTTCACTGCACGGCGACGATATAATGGTTTTCATTAACCTTGTACTTTTTACAGGAATGATATATGCAGCTAATACAATAGTCATAAATAATAAAAAATTATTACCTACTGCAATGTACACGACTATACTTCTGTTTCTACTATGACTATACAGTGTACTGAACATGACGACTGAGTTCTCATACTAAACTGCTTAAAAATTAGACTAATTTAAATGTTAACCAACATTTTCACATAGTTATATAAGATAATTGATCTTAGTTAACTTGACTTTTATTGATAGGTATTTAGGCAACAATATTACCTTGAGTAATTTTAAATTGACACACGCACTTAATTGATATGATAGGGAAGTGATTGAGTAATTAATTTAAATATAACTATGTACTTACTAATAAAATATTGCTCAGAGCCCTACCTTTAATTAGTTAAGAATTATACCTAAGTAGTTTATATAGACTCTTTACTTAGGTACTTAATTTTTAATATTACCACGATTTTCTTAAGCGTAATTAAATTATCTACGATAATAATTATAATGATACTGCATTGTTTTATAACTACTTTACATGTAACATACACACAGAAGGGCATCTAAAGGGGTATTCACACTTCCATGATATGTTATTATTCAACTCATTCATCATACATCTACTTAAAACTGTAAATTAAATTCGAAAAATCTCACTATTCACTGTCCATTGCACTTTGTTCAAAGTATTTACAAATATTGGTAACTGTGTTCTTTCACTTGATATGCTAGTGCGCTCTGTCGTCAGTAATTGTAAACGTTCCGTTGCAAGGTGAGTTGTTGTCGAACTGCGGCCTGTAAACAAAAGATAACGTTAATAAACTGTACGTAAGTGCAGATGGCGCTAGTAGTCTTAATGATAAAACAGAAAGGATCTTGTTGACTTCAATAACATCTACATACGGAAATTACAGAGTAACCGCAAGGGACACATGGATTATTCACACCTTGACCTCGTTCCAGCTCCTGCGACACAGGGCTCAACGTGATTACTCTGACACTAGCGCAAGAGTTAACTACCTTGCTTTATTTATAGAAAGGACACATTCACAGCAGTAGAGAAATTAAATGCACTGTTAATTGACTGGGGACTGTCATGCATGATATGATGTCAGACCCGTAAATGATTATTTTGCGTATAAAGTTCTAACAATCTTCAGTTCGACTGTCTGAAAATGTAAAAATCTGAGTAAATTTTGGGTTACCATAACAATATTACAAGCAAGGTCGTTGACATACTTTTAAATGTAATATTTTATGTGTGTGACAGAAATAAAAATCTTGCATATAAAAATATTATTAAATCTTAAATCACGAACTTACATGAGAAAATATAGGGTAGATAAGGTGTCTATGTAATAGGTGACTTTACATCAGAGTTCTATAATTATACTGTTATGATATAACTGTGAGTGATATTGCACTTGTGAGTACAATCACAGATATGTAATGTAAAATTATAAGCGGAATTTTTCAGTTCACTCCTACCTACCTTCATTATAATTTCTACAGAAATATTATATTAGAATATGAATCAGGATGGAAACGATATCTTGTTCTGACGGGATCGATCGATATTGTTAGGTCTCAGTTTAAGAAAATAAAATAACATCTCTTGATATTGAAGTACACATTTCTCACATATTTTATTTCTGCTGCTTATAAAGACTAGTTCCAGAGGATATTTTATCCGAAGTATAACAGTCTAAGGCCTCTCTGAAGGGTAATGTCCAAAGTCACTAAACTGGGCAAGCAGCCTACGTAGCACGAACATCGACCTCTCTCATTCATATTACGTAATTTTCAAAATTCGTGAAAATATCAAATTTTTTCATAAGTAATAATGTGAGTGAGAAAGGTTGAGAAAAGTTAGCAAACTAATGCTTGTGGACTGGTGATGCCAGTCCATCTGTGATTCAAGCTAAGTTGAACGGTTGTTCTGCCTTGTATCAGTCGTCAAAGGCTCTATGATAAGCAGTAAGGTGTGTGATACCTCTGATGAATTTGACGTTACATAACATAATTTCCCACGATACTTACATTTTCTTGTCGGTCACAGGTAGTTCTTGCGGTCGCGAAGTGTCAGGAAGCAGGAGGACTATTCCACCACCAATAGCCGCCAGCGCTGCGATTGTTACCATTGGCAGATGTTCATTTATCATCGTCTGTGAAGAAAAAAAAACGTTGTAGACACACATTCATGTGTGACGTCCGACAATGGGCGTCTCCACTTTTCTCACTCGGAATCGCCGCGAGATAGTGGATCAGTAAGCTTGTTGTGGTGATCGTATCTTAAGTTGTTTTATGGATGCTGTTGTCCATCATTTTCACACATTCCTTTACTCATCTTTTGCCCTTGGTAAGAGAAAGGACGGCCTATCCTATGCCGGAACTACAACGGCAGCTTATTATGTAGGTGCGTAGGTACTTATAAAAAAAATCTGTGTCATTATATGAGGAAGTAATTTTTATATTTGTAGGTACCTCTCCATATACAAGAAGATAAATAATTATATTGGAATTTTTATAATTCATTTCATTTTATGACGGAACTTATTTGATAAGCAGGAAATGTTTCAATGAACTACAGGAATATTAATTGATGTTTTTCTTACCAGTCTCCATAAGTACGGTATGCATATAAGAGCGAGTCCCGCTGCTAATTGGCTAGCGCCGACGCCAAGGTTTCTTACCACCGTCGGGTACAACTCCACAGTGAATATCGGCATCATCATGTTAGTGGAGCCGATCGCGAACTTTCCGATCATCAGGCAAGCGATCATGATCCATTCGTCGTCGAACGCTATCGAGAACAACTCGCTAGCTATACAAGCGAGTCCACACGTTAGCATACTAATGAAAATCGGAATCCGTCTTCCAGCCTTCAAAAGTATCGGAATACTTATAGCTATCGCTGGTATTTCGACGACCGCAAGGATTATGGAGGCAACGTGCAAATTGCCCAAATTGAAATTTCCGATATTCAATAGCAGTCCATAGTATGCGATAGTCATACAGAACCATGACAAGAATAGACATATTGTTCTCTTGCGAAGGACGCCTTTAAAGAGCATCATAACGCTGGGTCCTTCAGTTATGTTCTGTGTTTTGTGTAACATGAGCAGTTTGTCAATATCAGCTGGTAGTTCCCTTCTGTTGAATTTTGCAGCTTTCTCCAGTATTACTTTGGCTTCCTGGGACTTTCCCATGCTAAGCAGCCATCTTGGTGATTCTGGTAGAACAAACCTGTAATAAACATATTTTTGTTAAGTTAAGTATGAAACTGTAATTTTCCACAGTATTTATTATGATTGAATAATTTTTTACCTAAATTTATTAAATTGAGACCCGTGTTTTTAAAACGACTCTTCAATGTTTCATGTTTTATAAAAAAAATTGTTCAGAAACTAAAACCCGACTATTGAAAAGGTATGAAACAAGAAAATATTAATACCTAATTATTCATAGTGGTGTTCAGAGGATAGCCGTGGTCTATATTATTACAATAGCAGAATATGTGATCACAAATATAATATTTAATATATATAATATATAATATTTAATTTTTATATATAATATTTCAACAGATACCGGGTAATTAAACAAAACCATTACCATAATGCAATTAGCAGGCATCCAGGTACGGACAGGCTCAGTTGCAAGTTGCGCCAATTAGGCATGACCAGAGACAATAGAGTCACGATGAGGTATGCGAGAGGTAGCCAGAAGAAGTTGCACACTCCCGCAATGGTCACCCATTTCCCTCCCACCAATTCCACGGCGAGGACGAAGGCGGCGTATACCACAGAGACGGAGACGAAGCCCATTATCAGCCTCACTACCACGTACTGCACGAAGGAACGGACCAAGAGAGACAGGATTGCTAGTGCACTCTGCGCAACCATCATACTCATCAGTATACGTTTGCGGCCAAATCTGGAATATTAAATGCTTATTTGTAATGCGATATCAATTATTAAAAATAAGAAAAAATATAAATTTCCTTCTATTTCTATTTGCAAAAATATTACCTAAATCTACGAATTAGTTAAAAGAAATCATTAAAAAGAATGTGATTTTATTTTAATCTTCTGTCGAGCCAGCACGAGAATATCACATGAGGGTCGCTCACGCCTTAGTGGAAAGATTAGCCAGTCAATAAAAAAACCTAATAAGAAACTGGCCGATTCAGATGGAAAATAAAAGAAAAGCCAATTTTTTATTTAAAAAATAAGAAAATGTTAATGGCATCTCCATTGTTTTGAAGGCAAATGGCCAGTTACTCAGGAATTTATTAGACTAAAAAGGTTGTAGGTACTATAATACAGTTGGAAAATAAAGGCCTTTGAAGATGTGAAAAAAACCGAAACGCAGATTATTTTTCATAAAATAAATTTATTATTAACGTCTCTTTGTAATTGACTACGGAATACGAATAACTAGTTGCTAAGCATTGGTTGATAGAGCACAGCTACAACAAAATCTTGGTTGTGATAAATAATTTTAGAAAATATAGTTCGATTAATCAAGGAAGTAAATATAATATTATCTGTGCGAAGCGAAAATGTTTTTTAAACCTCCTAAAGGTTCTACTTTCTATTTGACGTACTATTTTACGTGAATCAACACTTGCATAAATCCCGGCACTTGGATTTTAAACAATGATGGTGAAAATTGATTAATATTTAATTTCCGTTGATAAGGTAGTGGGAAATGAAATTTTATATGGAATTAAGTACTAATTATTAAATAATTCATCAAGTGACGAAACGCAGACGTATATCTATTGTTCTCAGCCACCGGCGTCTTCTTGTGATCCAACCGGTAAGCTGTTAATCGCGGTTTTACTCGCATCCTCGGGGAATTACTTCATGTACTCGGATACAAAGTAACCTTTGTATTAATCCCAGACATGGTCTATCTGTGTGCGAAATCCGTTTAAGAGTGATTAAGTAACAAACATCTAAAATTTTTCATAAATATTTACATTTATAATATTAGTGTGACCTTGTAATCCTTATTTACAGAATGTATTGAAAACTCACCTGTCCGATATCCATCCTCCGATCACTCCACCGACACCGACTCCAACCAAGAACATGACTTCAGCCAAACTCGTGAGATGAGCTCTATCGCACACTAAGTTCCATTCCGAGATTATCGTGTTACCGACTTCTGACCTGTCATAGTCCCATTCCGTGCATCTTAGGAAGGAATCTAGGAGAGGGGCGGTGTGGTTCAGTATGCTTTCCACTGTAACTTTCGCGGAGAGTGCTCGAACTGAACAGCTGTCTATCGGCTGGCTGTAATTTATCCACTCCGCTAATGGCAAGCTCGACAGATTTTCCGGCTGCCGACACCAGAACTTTGTTGCCTTTGCCTGAAAAAATAGATGTTTGAATAAATTGGATGCGTCCTACCACTTTATCATTAAAATAAACTTATTGATGTCCCTAGCTAGTACACTTTTGGTTCTAGGACATGCTGGTTTCCTCAAGATATTTTTCTTTACCGTTAAAGCAGTAGTGATGAATAACCAACCAGCAGGTCTACCGCGTAACTAAAACGGTAATGAACATGAACTCTGGTAATGAACTTCATTAAGATAATGAGAGAATAAACTTCGAGCTTGGTTTTTTTTTACCAATCATGAATTTTAAGATCCGCAGGTCCTACGCGTAAATTGCAAATCATGGAAATTGCATATTCATTATTATGAGATTGTGGCATTGGTTTTCCTAATGTATTATTTTATTTACTTAATAACAATAATATATTAATAATAATATATTATAACGACGACAAAAACAAGGGTAGGTACTTATTAGCTTTTTGCACGGATATTTTAATTTACATTTTTTGGTAAAATAAACAATGATATGACTATATCATTCTGTTCATTACATCATTGTTTATAAAGTAGTTTGTTATTTATTATAACATATATATGAAATAGCACATTTTAGAAACAGACTTGTCTTATGTGACGTTGCTGACACTTTAACGTGGCGTCACATCACATAACCGCAGCTCTTTGCGCCTTTAGGATCGTAGTATGTGACGGTCTGCAGTTTCTGCAGACCCCATGGGAAAAGGAGTAATATTATGAGTATAAATGTATAATTATGTTTAATCACTAATCAATCATTAAACTACATTCAAACTGACTACTTTACGGGGACGACTTCCCCGGTATTTATTTTCCGCCTTATTAAACTTTTTCACCAAACAGTCCTTATAAATTGGACCTTATATAACATGGTCCAACCGATCTAGTCTCGATCCCTTTAAGGGGTTACGTACGCATCATTAATAATATAATAATACAAAAATTCATGTTTAAACGGCAGATTTTGCTCTAACCAATTGTTATACTGTCGGTGAACTTGAGCCTTAGCCGAGTAATATTTAATTATTTGTATGGAACAGCAGATTTTTTTTTCGCGATTTTAATTTTGGTCCCGTAATTAAAGTGGTTCATAATCATGAGTAAAATACTGAACCTCTTAAAGGGCTCGGGACTAGAAAGGTTGGTCCTTGTATGTATAACGAACCAAGCAGTGAGAAATGAATCTATCACTACTATCCGGTATCAGAATTTTAAGAAGAGAACTTTTTGTAACTGTGGAGTATTTCCAGAAACTCTGTTCTTTGGGTTTTTGAAATTATTCAATTGCTACCAGAATAACGCAAATATTAGATTTATGTTATCAAATTGACTGGCTTGACATACCGTAAATGTAGGCAAATATATGTGGAATGTGCAGGGCAGTGAGAACAGAGACAGTAGGAATGTCATGAGCATCTGCCAGCGTCCGTATTTGCCGATCACGGTGGATACCACGTCCGGGCCATCGTCTTCCACGGGCGACGCTGTCCGACTCTTCTCCTTATTCGTCCCCTGGCTTGGGATTACTGAAAATAAAAGATTAAAATAAGATTACGGTATGATAGCTGTGATAGCCTAGCGGTTGAAGTTTAGCATCATGCTTGCTTTCTAAACAACTCGGTCTGGTTTGATGCCAGCCCGCACCTCGGGCTTTTCTAATTCATGAGCGGATCAGTATTCGATTGATTATCACTTTTATCAGTGATGGAAAACATGATGAGGGCTCTTAAATGTTCTTGAGGCCTAACCTATTCTCATTCTGAGAAGAGGCCCGTGCCTAACAGTGGGACAATACTGGGCTGGATTAATTTACTTATAAAAATTGGATTTCAGTGGCTAAGGATGTCATGTAAATATAGTCGATGTTGTCTAAAATGTTGTATATTTATTATAACTAATTTAATATTGTAGAGCTCTACTATAGCTCTAATTTTACAGGAGCTTATCTTAATCTACTTTTTTTGTATATAAATATTATTCTAATAATTAACAAGTATTATGTACGCTGTTAATTTTAATAATTTATATTTTCGAGACTAGTTCCGGGAAGTCTACTGTATAAAACACGCATTTAATATTGTTATAATAAATAATATAAAATTAGCACTAATTGCATTCGTATTTTTAGGTATTATATTATAATTATTCGTAACTCATTACTGACTATTAATAGAACAATACCAATTACATATTGCATCAAATAATCACGTTTGATGGTACGTGCTACTTAATTATAGTTGGAAAATCATATTTCTCACGAACATGTAGGTAATACGAGCATCTAATTCCTCTACTGAACAAAGTACCTATACGAGATTAATTACTCGCAAACATATATCTACCTTAATATTTGTGCTGCACGAAATAATAATGATAGTTACTTCGAGGCGTTATTTAATACAGACCCGTTGAAATCAAAAGAATCAAGTTCCGTAACAATATCTTGGACTTTAGGTATTTTTTGTGTACGATATATTACGTTTCTACAGACACACACCCAGAACAGAACGTATAGACAGAACGAACGTATGGACAGATATGTCCGTTAATTGATACTTAGAATATGTAGGTACTCTTAAGAGAAACTTACTATACTTCCGTCGAGTCAAGGCTGTATTGCAGCAGTGATTGAACGCTGTTCAACTAATATGAGCTGGCCACTGGCAGTTAGGGGGGTAATTAAGTAATATTAAGATTTAATTGAGCACATCTTAAATAACTTTTAAATAAATATACGCACTATCTGATCAACGCAACGATAGTTAATATATTAAAAGAATGTCCAAGGTGACAAGCAGTCTAGCCAGAGTACCTACGTCTTTTCGACTGCTTTTAGTCCATGTTCAATTGTTTTAAATCAAAGTCCATAGAATGCCTAAAAACGAATATGTATAGACTATTTGAAAAGTGGATAATATGAATTGTCAGATAATGTAGAACGATGCTCAGGCGTTTAATAATAAATATCGTAATTATTTTAAGCTCAATTAGTGGTTGTCTCGGGTCGCGTGCGCAGGTTTGACGTACCACGTGCTTTGCTCGCGAGCATTTCACGCGCGCTTCACAATTAATAACACATGCGCGCCCGCCGGCGCCTTGACAATGATCTTCACATCATTGCAACTATAACGATGACCCACTACAGAATCGATGTTAATTTTAGCATCATTTATGTCTTCATTCAGGACATTCATAATAATAGAACTTCTGAATAATGATAATATTTGTTGTTGAAAACTTTATATGGTATGTACCAATTAATCAGTATTGCATTACAGTGTGCACTATTAATTGATTTTAATGAATTCTAATTATCATTTAAACTTCTTTACATGAAGAAGGCAATTCCTTGCAACAAGATTTAACTTATTTACAAGCTTAATAGAAAAACATTATTTCTGCTGATTTCAGTTCGTCTTTGTCATCATAATATTGAGGCCGCTATTGTCTCCAAAGATTTCAAACATACTTCAAGGCTCTCACATAAATGTAGCTGTAACCTTTTAGGGGTTATTGTTCTAGGTCTGAAAGGATCCATCTATTCAGTGTAATGTCTGACGTAATGTGAGATTGCGTGCGTAGTTTTACAACATAAACTGGAGAGGCGTCATCCGTTTAAACATTATTCTTCATCTAGTGGACAGCGGACTGCATTCGGGGCCAAGGCCGGAGGGCATATCGATTACGTTTATCGCGATTTGCATGGCTGACTTAGCACAACGAACGAATTGCTTTTCATGCAATAGTTACGTATGTTCGTCCAGACTCTACGGTTGGCCTCGGTGTAATGCGTGCGGACTAGGTATCTATGTTTTAATTTAACGTATCTTATTTGGAGCCGTCACGAAAGCTGCTGAAAATGTTTAATTACTTTGCGTTTGAAACATTTCAGCCTTCACGTTATTTTTAACGATTGTTTTAGCGATTGGAGATTATAAAGATAGATTACGTTTATTATAAGGAAGCCAGATATCGTGACAAACTTTTATTAAAAATATTTCAAATTGCTGGATGACATTGTCGTAAAGTAAAAAAATGTTCTCCTTTTAGTGCCTTTCCAAAATTCCCGACTATGAAGGTTAGACGTTCACGAATTATCGCTTTAAGAAACACATTAACAGAAAACTAGCATAAAAAACGCGATCTACATTTAAAATTTTCCATATTTCTAGGTAGAGACAGTATGACAGTACTCACGAGGTAGGTAGGTGAATCAAGAGTTACATTAGGTCGCTTCCTATTTTACCAGAAATTGCCATATCATGGATCACTAGGAAGTACCTACAAAACTTGCTAAATACGTATATATATGTGCTGTTATACTGTAGCAATAATTCAGGACGTCGCGATCGTGAGACCGAAAAGAAGTTATGACCTTTGCAAATAAATACCGTGTTATAGGTATTTGATTACATTATGTGAGTATGTACATTCCGTAATATATGATTTTGTGTCTGATCTCTTAAACGAAATAGAGAATAGAATATAAAAATTGTTATTTCAAATAAATTAAACACACAAACACAGCCCCACACACTTTTAAAACGGTAAAAAATATATTAGGTGCAGGTTTCATAAATAATTGGTCCTATATAGGGAAGAATCAGCAAGAAACTCCACAGATAATCTTTTAAAAAAAATTATCTAGTATATTCACAACTCTTATCTGTCTAGCTGTAGTCTGTAATGGCTAGAGTTCATTGTGAGCACTCTGTCAATTAGTGGATCATGTATACATTTTAATTGAAGTCGAAACAGAGAAGATTTATATTTCTATCATTGCGCGTAATTAGCATTTTTTTTTTTATCCGAACCTGAGAAACCATTATTTATTTATTTATTTATTTAAAATGCTTCATGTACAATGTACAAAGGCGGTCTTAATGCCGTAGGCATTCTCTACCAGACAACCTTAGGGTGATGCAGAGACAATGAAGGTAGATGCACCAAAAAAAAAAAACTTAAATGAGAGATATAACTATTATACTTAAAAACAACTATATAAACTTACATAAACATTACCAACATAATATTATATAAATAAATATGCAATATGCTGAATAAACTAATTACACATATATAAATAATAAAATACAATTCGGAAAAATCAGAGTCGAGATGAATCTGCCGCCGTCTTGTCACGAAAGTATTTACGCACTTTAAATTTAAATGAGAGCTTACTGTTAGCCATCCTGATTTCAAGAGGGAGTGCATTCCATAGTAGAATAGATTGAACAAAGAAGGTAGAATGAATAAAGTCAGAGCGATGAGAGGGACATTGAAGAAGACGATTGTTTGAAGAACGAAGATATTTGACGTGATTGGAACAAACATATTGGAAGTGAGAAGATAAGTAAGAAGGAGAATTTGGGGAGTAGAGTATAGAGAACAGAGTGGTCAGTGCCCTCATGTTTCTGCGCTGACGAATGGGAAGCCAGTTTAAAAGTGTTCGATACGCAGAAACATGATCATATTTACGGAGGTTGAAGACAAATCGAATGCAGTTATTGAGAAGGCGGTCAAGTTTGTTGAGTAGATCTGCATTCAGGTCGAAGTAGCACACATCACCATAGTCGATTATGGGAAGAATTAAGGTCTGCACAAGCATTGCCTTTGTATGAGACGGAAGAAATTTTTTGAGACGATAGAGATACCGCAAGACACCTGTCACCTTTTGGCTTACATGTGCAACTTGAGGTGCATTATTATTATTATTTTGGAATATTGGGTATTGAAATGAGAAGTGGTAAGTAGTATCATATTTAAATGAACTGATGCGTGCATATTCAAATCGCATAGGATAAGAGATGAATAATTAATTCAGGTTTTGAAAGCTGACATTCCACGGTAGTACAATTACATAGATTACTTCCTATCCTATCCCGAAATCACTGGTTATTTCTATGCGGAAGAAGCTATCCGAGGCAATCTATCTATTAACCAAGCCAAATCGTCCAGAGCTGAGAAGTGGTGATACCCGTAGGCCGTAGTCAACATGCTCGGCTCGGTAAGTAAGCTGGTGACAATGACCGTGGGAAATGGCTCGTACCTACTTACATAATATTTTTATATATTTTACTTATATAAATAAAATTCTTGCACATATATGCATTTATTTGTTATTTGTTAGATTCTATCTAGTACATTATTTGACAATGACTTGCTTTTTAGTTTTATGTTTTTCTCAGGCACAGTTGCAATATTTCTCAATTACGAAAATACTTGACCAAGTGATTCAAATTATCTACGGTGAATGGCGCGCGACGTGTAGGCTACCGAATTGTCCAAGTAAATTTATTTAATTCAATTGTCTAATAAAAAACTAATTAAATTAGTTACACAGTTGATGGGCCGGTTTCCTGGTGAAGATTAAAAAAATATTGTAATCTGTGACGGTTCCACTCTATTCGTCACCTCAAGAGTGATCAGCACTGATCATCTTATCGAACCCAACTAACCCAACTAGTGACCTGTAAAATTAAATTTACCTCTTTACGTAGGAGAAGTCAGATGATTTCATGTGTAACGCAATACTTCAGTTAGTCATACTGCAATTTGCATTATTCTTGCAGTCATTAAATCGTTTAGTTTTGACGAATGTGTTATTTTCGTATCCATACATCACCATGACGTATAGGTACAGTAGTGAATCGAATTGATTGGCTCAAATGTTGGCATGCATGTTCGGATTTAACTCAGATTTCTATTACTTGTTTTTCGGGTCTAATAAGCCGAAGAAGCCGAGTTTGGTCCCTAAGAGTAAAGAAAGACGAAAACTGCGAGGTGGGAAAAACTAAACTAACTACTTACATCAGACTGCGGAAATCTGGTTTCTCTATAAGTTGTGAGTCGGTCAGATTCAGCATAAAACCAGATAGTACCAAATATCATGAATGGAAAAACTGGTTTTGCGTTTGCTGCTGAGCAAACAATACTTTTGAGAGCATAAAGGGCCCTGAATCCTTCTAAACATTCTATTTGTCTTTCGATAAAACAAATTTCAGTGACAACGATTTAGGTGATTGTAAAGTTTTTGTTATACAGTCCGGCAATAATATGTAGGTAAGTAGTTATTGTTTATTTTAAACACTAAATTTCAATGAACTGCCAAAAATAATGCATACATATGTGGGACACTTTGGAATTTCACCGCAAGATTGGAGCATTGCACCATAACCAAGCGTTCCGAACCTTTTAATTAAAACAAGGTGTCTTGTATACTGAGAAAATACAAATATTTATACACAATAAAATGTTATTCAGCGTAGTATTGAGTGATGCGGTGCTAATAATTCGCATAATTTCGAGTTAGACAGCGGCGGTGTGCCGACACGCCCGCGTCTGCGTTGGGGGACCACTCCGGAAGCGAACGTACTCAATGAAACTGATTCGACGATCCTGCTGCCACTCGGTCACTGTTCTGGTTACTCACTCTAATATAAAAAACAGCAGCATTACGCATCATATTTCCCAGAACAACTTTTTTCTAAGAGCAGTGGCAATTTTAGTTGCGGTAACATTCCGATTAATTATTCGAAAGCAAACTGTTAATAATACGAATGGTGCATATTTTGCAAATTGGCTGTTTATTATAAGTATATTAATATTATTTAATAAAAAGTAATGAAAAATACCTTGTCCCTTACGAGGATTTCTCTCCTATGGGTATTGTGGACACAGTTGTTTGTAAACATGTCACATGATACATGTCACATGCAAACACACCCAGATCCGGAACAACTGTATGTAGGTAAGCCATACAGCGATTTGTCCACTGCGGAGATTGGAATCCGCGGCACGTAGCGTTGAAAGCCAATCTCTTAGCCACTGTACCAACCGTGCCGACAAACCGTATCGGTTTAACGGGAAATTATCTAATTTATTATGTGGCTTCCTGACTACATGTTTTGCATAATATTTAAATAATGTATTATAACAACTATATAAAAACAAATATATAAAAAAATCATGGAGATTTTGATACCTGCTTCTTATGAAAATTTCCCAGCTTCCTCGTTTGGTAAAGAGGAAAGTACCTTACTATAATAAATTTAACAGAGTATTAAATCGATTGGCCGTGTATAAAGATCTGGCAATGGCCATGCCCTTAACTGATAATTCCGTTTCGTGAACTTTTCGACCCTCCGGTCGGTTAACATTGAACTGTCAGTGTCAATCCACACAATGAAGTCCAACTGTCAACGGTCTGGCTCCCTTCTGACGACGCTTATGAAAATGTTATTTGATAAAATGACGTACAAGTAAGCAGAAGTAGTTAGTTCGAACGGGCTTTACTGTTTTACTTGTATTCATTCAATTAGGAAGTGGTTTGTTATTTCTTCGGGTTGGTATATGCATTATGCACTCATCCGTAGACAGGAGACACAAAAAAGCCTTATTTACATCCTATCCTACACTAATATTACTATCCTACCTACTTCCTACTATCCTACAATTTAATATAATAAATGTGAAAGTTTGGATGTTTGTGAGTTTGAGAATTTGGATGTGTTTTAATCAATCACGCCTTAATGGCTGAACGGATTTGGATGAAATGTAGGACACACGTAGACCCGAGCCTGAATTAGGACATTTTATCTGGGCACAAGAAGAAGTTACCCTAGAAATGAGAGTGAAACCGAGGGCTACAGCTAGTAACATAATGATTTACTCTTATGATGATTTTTTGCTGAAGACTCTCCATCGAAGACATAACACACATGCACATGCATATGAATATAACTAATAACTACGTGTGACAACGTAGGTACTTCAACAACCGAACGCACGTTGTGGGAAAATATAAATAACAATGATTGATCCATTGCGTTGTGCGTAAGCGCAGGAATATATCAAGCTCAGAGCGTCGACCCTCTCGAGAATATAAAATTTAATTCATAATTTAAAATGACGTGTTCGTTTATTGTTTAAATCTACTTTAGTTGAATTCGTTGAAAATTGCGTTGAGGTAATAAAAATCAGGAAAATCATACTACCTACTACCTAGTCGTTGAGCCATAATGTTTAACATCTATTAAATATGTGAATAAGGCTTACTTTAACTTTTTTGTGATAATGGCTATACAATTTTCTTTTGT
Source organism: Allophyes oxyacanthae (assembly GCA_932294325.1). Lineage (NCBI taxonomy): Eukaryota > Metazoa > Arthropoda > Insecta > Lepidoptera > Noctuidae > Allophyes > Allophyes oxyacanthae. The sequence goes on from OW028617.1 coordinate 9,398,866, forward strand.
AACAAAATTGCATACCCGTTCACATGGTTACCTGAGAAATAACATTTTATAGTTTGTTATTGTGTTTCAATAGGTAAGCTACGTGGCAGCAACTCATAATTTATCCTTCAGGTATAAGTTGAGGTAAACTGCAGTGCTACTCGATGTGTATGTGTCTAGATTTAAGAATATTCATCATTATGAAATCATAAATAAAATTACTAGGAATGGGTAAATAATTTTTATATGCAATTGCAATGTTAACTCTTGTCAAACAATTTTTCGTAGTACAGTAAAGATAGTTCGTTTGTTCTTTCTACCTCAATAACCTAACAGTCCAATACAGCGTATTACATAAGACGTACTAGTACACACTACTTATACAAATTCATTAATTAATTCCTATCATTATCCTATAAATATATTGGGTTATAATTTCTGTCTGGCTCTTATATTCTTAAGTTAGGTTCTAATTTTCTTTTTCAATGCACAAATTAACCAAATTAGCATCTATGATAGAAGCTATATGTATATTATATTTTAATGATGGGCCGAATTTAGTCATATTCGGCCCATCACTAAAATATATTTATATAATATAGATTATTCACCGAATATGAATATTCGGCTGAATGTTCGGCAAAAGCTTATAATACTGAACCGAATATTGGGCAGGATTTGGCACGCTTTGTAAAGCGTAGTTAAATAATACAAGTCTATGCATGTTGAGGTTTTTGAATCGCGCAGCCTTCCGGCCCGCTGACCCCGCACCTATTATGGCATAATTTATTTTGCCATTTTGACACCTGCGTTTCTTATTGTGTTGAAAATCGTTAATTCTCATTAAACAGCCAAAACTCGATCAGTGGAAGAATAGGTCGAACATTTGAATATTTTTCCTTGTCATTAATAAGAATAGAGGCAACTTTTTAATGCCGGAATATTCGGCAGAATGTTCGGCATTTTAGCCGAATATTCGATAAATCTATCGAATATCTGCGGAATACCGAACATATAACGAATGTTTGGCCCATGCCTAATATATTTATTTTGGAGCATTGCAGGTAGTGCACGTAGGCACTTGGCGACCTACTTGTTTGTCTTGGATCTGTATGCACGTGATGGGAGTCGAAAACGGGACGTACATGCGGGCGGAATCATGTGAAGGCTGATTCATCTTCTACTAACAATTCGGATTGAGTGGTGACGGTCTAATACCTATAATTATACTGCATGCTTCGTTCTCGATATATGTTGTTAACCATGCAGCTTCCTCGATTTACTCGGCAACTGAACGCAATTTTCAGAGCTAAAACTAAACGGTATATTGAGTGCGTTATCTGTGTCCCTACGTCAACTGTCATTCTTTTCGTTTGCGCGGCAACTGATACGTTGTATCTCTGTGTTCATTGAAATAATAAAACTTTATGTCCTCAATTCAATCTCAAACTATGCCCACTATGCCTAAAAGGCATCATGAAGAGGATTTACATTACTACAAGAAGAAAATAATAAAAATTGAACGCAAAATGAAGCGTTGTCGAGACGACAATCATTCTTCGCCTGATGTTTTAAGTGATACATTACGTTCTAGTATTCCAGGTACTAAAAACGTTGTCTTGTGATTGCTATTACACCGGTACGGCTACTGGCTTTCATAGCAGTTAAGGCCGCAAAGATTTTAATAACCTTCATACCGGTTGACACGGGTGGTGTACGAGATACATTGACGTGCTCATTGGACTCGGGGTGTATACGAGATATACGCACGAGATCATCCTACTCTTATGTGAAGTCCGTGAGGCTTCAATAAGCAGTTTTATCAATCACTTGTACAATCTGTTTTCAGTGGTATGGTTATATAACGTTTTCCAGATTACAATACCTATTACCTATTGACACTTCTAAAGAAGTCGAAATTATTCAACCAAGTGATACGTCACCAGGACCTGTGACAGATCTAATCCCAAATGAATCTGAACTTCGTTTAGTGGAAAATATCTCCACTGCGACGGTTGAACCTGAGCCTACCTCAGCAGCATAAACAATAAGCTCGGAGGTACTGTTAGCACTGGGCAATCTTATGCCAGATAAACCTTAATATGTTCCGGCTATAAATAGCAATTTAGCTCATATTTGGAGCAATATTTTGAAAAATAGTCTATATTGCATTTTAATTGTTGGTAAATAATAATACAGTGGACCAATTCAAATCTAAGTACCTACTCAGTGATGCTGATAGGATCCTGACAGATTTACATTTTGTTCAAACAAAATCAAGGAGAAACCTGGTCTTCCCTGCTCTTGATACAAAGTTTTTAGATGTTGTAAAAGAGATGACTATATCTATGGAAATAATTAGTGATATGTTCAAAGTTTTGAAAACTTGCCAACAAAGTGGCCAATCCATCAAGAAGCCTACAACAAATCATAAGGGAAACTCAGCGAGGTACGGACACAAGATGATCCAGTCCTCAATGCAGGCCCGGTAACATTACAGCCAGCATTGTCAGTCCACTGCCAAGAAAAACAATGCCTCACAGGGAAAAACCTCCTGCTCAAACATAGAGGTAAGTCATGCCGGAAGGCTTGCACATTTTTTACCTTGCTGGAAGAAAATTAGACAAGTCCATACCTGACCATATCAAAGGATACTCAATTACCTTTGTATAAATGCCTCACCGGGACTCAGTAAAATCAGCTGAGGAAGATACTGGACATGCATATAATGATTTGCAATTTATTAAAATTGGGAGCTATATCCCCTTGTAAGTCATGTAAAGACTAGTTCACAGTGGCGTGATTAGACATTTCTTACAGGTTAGGCGAAAACAACATAGTGTTGTATTGTCAAGTTTAATGATGTTGTGATTGGCCACCTCACCTAAGACTTACAGTTAGACCTAAGACTTGCATTAACTGATATTACAGACTTATTAATGTTTGTATTACTTAATACATAATTTATTAAGACAGGAAGTGTATTTTTGTCTTTATGGAGTGCAAGCCACTGCCAGTTCACTTATTCTAATATTTTTGATACCAAAAAATAATGGTACAAAAAAAAAAAAAAAAAATTAAGTATGTAATCATAATTAGGTATATTATTAGTAAATATTACTTTACGATATAGAAATACCTATGTTTTCAATATAACAAATTATTTGAGTTTATGGCTTGTGCTCTGCACCTAATATTTTCACAAAAATTATTAAGGTTGTGGTGACACATCTTAGACAAAATGTTACAAGTCAGTACAATATCTAGATGACCTGGTATTATATTGTATAAGATCTGGTTATCAATCATACTTAGAGAATGTTCAAGAAACAATAGCTCTCAAAGTGCTTGGGATTTGTTATAAATTTTGACAAAAGTACATACAAATAAATAATATATATATAATAATACATATTAATGAATAATACCATCACAGTCTTACCAATTTCTAGGTTTTATATTTGATACAAGAAATGTGACATTAGAATCGCCCTTAGACAAAGTCACACCTGGAAAGTTGTTATTTATATATGATCTAGAAAAATAACAAAATATAAATACTAATAATAATAATATTAAGAACCTGATACAGAAATATTTGCATCTCACACTAATACTAAATATTTTTCCTATGTCTTCTGGAAACCAGATCCAGAGGCAATAAATATTGTTGCTTTTACCCTGGCTTGGACAGAATATTTCCTTAAGGATTTTAATTCATTAAAAAAAAAAAAAAAAAAAGCAACAGTTATCTTGGTCACACCCCACTGGCCGTCACAAGCCTGGTATCCCTTAATGCAGGATATGTTAATTTATTTATTATGCAATCAATATATAAATATAATTTATTTTTTAATCTCAAAGCGAATCTATTTGTAATCACAAAATATCTTTGAAGTTCTTCTTTCAGATACCACCACCCTCTTCACCACCAGCTTAATCTGATTGCCGGGATTATCAGGCAAGCGTGGCTGAAAAGGGCTATTCCCCCAACATAAATGTATGTCATGTTTGCATTCCTTTCAAGTAATACCTACATTAAAACAGTATAATGTTACATGTAAAACTTGGTCGAGCTTTTATCAGGAACATGGTATAGACCCATTTGCTCCATCTATACAATTTATTATGTATTTTTTTTTAACAAACTAACTCTCACAAGTCAGCTCTATCTTTGATAATAGGCTCTAAAATTGGGGAGGATGATATATAGATAGTCTGTATATGTCTGTATATAGCCTTTGTAGGTACATTGTACATGAAGCATTTTAAATAATTAATAAATAAATCGTCAGATACTTTAAAAGAGTCTGTAAGTCTAAACCACTATTGGCAAAATACCAAAGAATATGGGATCCAAATAAAGTTCTAAATTGATTATTAAACTGGATTCCCAACATGACATAAAGTCTTAAAAGTATCTCAAAGAAAGTGGTGGTTTTGCTTGCACTAAGCACAGCTCAATGAGCACAAACTTTATCACTTATTATAGTACCTAATATAACGCTTATTGAAAATTGTTGTGTCAATATTGCCAGTACTGATATGATTAAAACTCTGGCTGTGGGACGAACCCAGCTAAATCTTCACCTACCCCTGTTTTGAAATACTGAGATTTGCTCAGCCAAAACAGAAGATTTATTAGAGATATTAGAGTGTATAATGATTATTATTTTGTTTTTAACACTTAAAAAACTCCATAAACCTTTTCCTACTTCTACCATTGGTAGATGGATTAAAAGTACTCTTTTGTCTGCGGTATTGATACCAGTATCTTCAGTACACGCCACGCCTTTCCTGCCAAGGCTAAGAAACAAGGAATTTCATCAGATGTAATCAGTCAGACTGCTGGTTGGACAAATAAGTAACTCATTAACAGTTGAATATTTTTATAACCAACCAATTGTTAATTTAGTAGATTTTACCCATGCTGTGCATAATGCAGAATAATTTTAAATACCTATTTTAAATGATTTATTTTTTTGTCACTATTGATCTCAATCTTGCCTTCATTTATTATAAAATTAGATTGTTAGGTATCTAGCAATTAAGACTGATTTTAAGTTAAAATCAGTCTTATTTGTTTATGTTAAAAAAATTAACATAAACATTTCCTGTTATTAAGTATGGGAAATTCTATATAAGTTTAAAATATTTAAGTTGTTTCAAATAAAACTACATTGATTTTTATCAAAAAAAAAAAAATTGAAGTTATAAGTACCTATTTATGGATTCTAAGGTTCATCTCAAGTTTACCATGTCTCTAAACATCTGCATGGTTAACAACATATATCGAGAACGAAGCATGCAGTATAATAAGTGATCAAACGAACTTACCTTGTGATGTTCGATCATTATTATACGAAGTGCTTCGTTCGAAGATATATGTTCCCTACCCACCCTAAACCCAGTAAAATTGAGATAACCTTACAAGCGTTTACAAGACTCTAAAAAGAATGACAGTTGACGTAGGGACACAGATAACGCACTCAATATACCGTTTAGTTTTAGCTCTGAAAATTGCGTTCAGTTGCCGAGTAAATCGAGGAAGCTGCATGGTTAACAACATATATCTTCGAACGAAGCACTTCGTATAATAATGATCGAACATCACAAGGTAAGTTCGTTTGATCACTTATAATATCGCATTAACTTCCGGCCTCTCATTTCCTTTCGAGAGTCTAGTATATTCTCTATTATATGTATAGTAGATGCCAAGACTATATGGACTTGGTATAGTTTTGGACCAGTAACCCTATAGGTACCGAGTTTTTCTCAAGCTTGACCGTAGCGTAGTTACCTACTGCCAAGCTAAAAATGTTTGAAAGCAACATGTGCTCGCATTTGAATGAACTTCTATCAAAAACGCGCGCACACGGTCGAAATCCAGAAATACTCAGTATAGGGGTACAGAATATCCAGTACCTATACTTAATATAGTTTTCAAACTTTATGAACTATATTTAATATAAATTGAAAATATCCAAGACTTGGATATTTTTCAATTTAGAAATTGATGTATGAAATTGTCATCAAATCTTGAAATCGCGACACTATTCTTACTAAAACAAACTGGATCCTTCTGTCGACTTGTTTTTCGAAGTAGGTAACGTCTAGTAACGTAACGTTCTAACAAAGTCTTGCCTCACAAATCTCAATCAAAGATGCGAATGCCTTGATGTTCCAGAGGATAGGTAAATTCTGTATTTAGCAATAAGGTCGATACTTAATTTTTAATTTTAATTATATTTTTAATCCCGGAAATTAAGAACTTTTTCCGTAGGTATATGGAGCTAGTGGCACAGACTGTGATCATAAAATATCGATACTACTACGCTTATAGCCCTACAAACAAAGCGCCCTACTAGTTGGCGTTACATAACAACTACATAATAATAAATACGCTTAAAATGTATTAATAGAAAGGTCTTGTAACGTGTTGTTATTATTAAAACGTATTCCTGTAACACATAAATTAATTTAAAACACATTATATTAAAACTGTGTATATGCAATTGTTGTGTTCGTAATAAGAACGATCGTATTTTCAGAATCATAAATTGTATTGTTGTTAGAAATTGGACGTCTTTGTATTTTATGTCCCGGAAAAACCTCGCCACGTGTTTAAGTACATTGTACATCGGTAGAGTAAGTAGGTTAGTGCTACTAAGCATTAAGCCAATCAATTTTACCATTACTGGTAGCAAATCCGTACCGATAACTACATTTACCATTAGCCCAGTAAGTTCGCATTACGGTAGGAATGGAAAAGTTACCTACTTATATTCTGCCATCCGTAATAGGCTACTTACCCCCGAATTCTTAATGGACATTTAACTTTAAAACATTCTTAACAATCATACAGTCGTTACAGTGATAGAATTTAATTGCGGTTGACAATTCGGCGATTATCTACTTTACCATGCAGGCGCGCACTTAAAGACAGTGTCAAGGCGCGGCAAGTGAAGTTAGCAAGATCTAAAATCAAAAGTATACTCGATGCAAGTACCTTCCTGACCCGCTTGTATTAGGTACCTACTTGTATTGGCTGTTTTTCATAATCAAGTAACTAAAACGATAAAAAGTTATTCGGAAGGGAAATCAATCCTATACCTACTTTCAAGGTAGTGACATTTGTCAAAGCATGGTCAAGGGCAAGGGTTGAACTAAAGACACGCCTAAAACTGTCTACTATTTACTTCCTATTAAAAAATGAATAGTAAACAGCCCACTCTTCCGTCGTTTACTTAACGTAAACCAAAGGACGACAAGTTCATAATTGGTGCTAACCTAGACACAGAACCTGAGACATATTGTATTGACCTTTCAAAATATATCAAACATTAATCAAAACAAAAATTTGTGCATTTATGGTAGCATTTATGGAAGCAGCAACGATTGGGTTGCTGCTTCTTTTATTTACGGTAATATGACAAATGAGTACCTGTATTATTATACTAAATATAGACGAGGCCGATTGGTATAGTCACCTACATAAAATCAAATAGGAGTTTAAGCAATTTACTTAATAGTTATGTTATAAAATGTGTAGAGGTCGGTAATTGACCTTGTGGTCAAAATCTAGAATAAAATTCTCAAATTAGGAAACTGACAAATGATTGCTTGCCATTTATAAATTTTCAAGAATAGTATCCGTTTCTGAAATAATTAATTTCTAAAAGGCTATTTCCTCATAGTTTGCTATTTTGCTGTTGCAAATGTAAGAATCGTTACGGCCAGTTTTCAAATACCTATATAAAACTTGAATTAATTTGTTGGTAATTTCCATTACATGTCAAAACCATTAATATTTAATAAAATATAAAATAGTGACTAATTAGCTATTAAAAGATATTATAAATACATAATATGACATAATATTTAATATTATATTAAGTTCACTTCAGTTGTAAACGTTAATTGTAATTATTATGTTCATTGCTCCTTTTTATCTGGTTTACAATAATACATAGGAAAGTACATACTTTTTCAAGTGCAACGATAAATCTTGTATCGTAAATATACGTGATGATAACACCCCGATGATATTGGAAGATAGAGAGGAACGTAAACCCGGTGCCATAGAGACAAGTCCCTCTGCCTAAAGCCTCTCTGCATATCTGAGTAGTCTATGAAAGAGTCCGTTGAGCGACCCTCTTATTTATTCACATCTCTCTCGGGGACACTAGGAATGTCTAAACGAGCTACTAGATAAAAAGAATATGAAATTTTAACAAGTTGCCTTTGATTGCACTGCTAAGGATTTTTATGTTGTTTGTACTGAGATAAATTTTTATTTATTTTGAAGTCGACCTTTGATCTTTAAAGGTACTTATTTGAAATAATAAAATAATTCTATGATATTGTTGTGTATAATTTCGAGGTAGTGTACCAAATAATGGCAAAACATGGGTCTACACTGATTATAATTATTTGTTTAAGCTCTACGCGTCTTCCTTCACCACACATAGAGTGCACCCATCGTGTTTTAGTGGTAAATTTATTGTAAAAACCAGCATCGAACTCTTAATTCTTATCATCATTTTACCAACACCTTCATTTGTTTAGAATAATAATGTCCACTATCCTAAGGCGCATGTTTAATTATTTTAATTTATAGTGATTGGCTGCCGTAACGACTATCATACTGCCCTCGGAAAGAAAAAAGACACCAAGTAACATTTTTTTTAAATTGAATTTTATTCATTTTCGAGGTCAGGAAAAAAAGGAATACCGCATTAAATACGCAAGACCTCAATTTAAAAAAAAATGTAAGTTATGTCTTTTTTCGGTTCCGAGGGCAGCATAGGTATTCGTATGACAACTGGGACCAACTGCATAACGTGCTTTCCGATGCACGGAATGCTTCTTTTTTTAAATCTTCAAACACCGTACTCTATGACATTACTGTATTACAAGTATTATTATTGTAAAATGCCTTATATTTCTTCAAAAATAGAACGATGTATTTATTTCACCAAATCCTACCGAAGAGTAAAAATATTTGTCTCCCCTTTTGAAGAGAAGAAAAACATGAATAAAATAGGCTAACTGACTTTTCTTCAGTTGGAATATTTTTTGGTATTTTTTTTTATTGTGATTGCATATTATTGTCTCTTTTAACTTTCACCACATTCGTTATGAAAAGCAGTGTAAAAGCATCAATTTCACGCTCAAACCATAGGGGACCTCACTGCGCTCGGGCGCCAAAATATCTCGTGTGAAATTAATCACTTTCAACCCTTGGTTAACAAACTCTAGACCTTCACCAACAACATAACAGTCGATTAGAGCAAAATCAGACGTTTAAACATGATTTTTTGTATTGGTAATCGGGCGATTTCATTTTAATCATCTGTTATATTGTCGGTGAACATAGCCTTTAAGGGCCCAAGTTCACCGAGAACATAACAGACGATTAGAGCAAAATCTGCCGTTTCAATTTGAATTTTTGTATGGGTAATTGGCCGATTTCATTTTAAATATCTGTTATTTTGTTGGTGAAAATGGCCCTAAATAAATTAATAACAGCTTTGTTTGTAATTGTCAATTCAACCCTTTCAAGTTTCCACTTATTACCACTAATTCAGTGCTCAATTTACATTAGAATTAGCACAGTTTGTTAACTTTATTCCGTTTACAATCTAAAAGTGATATTATTATTATTAACGTTTCAATAGTTTCATGTTTCGTTGCAACCGCAACGGAACATGAAACTCTTGAAACGTTTAAAACGATTAAAGATGCGCCATTTTGCAGGACACTGTGGTTATAGTGTCCTGCAAAATGGCGCATCTTTAATTACTAGTTTAAAATCCACACATCCATTCCAAATAAGTACTATACACGTTTCTTTTTACATCATTTTTATACTATCGTGATTCGTGATTGTTTAGTGATACGCTAAAACTATTGTTGTTTTAGCAACAATAATGATGGCAGCGCAGCCCTTGAAATAATTATGATATTTGTAGTAACTGAACGCTATGAAGATTGTTTTACATCCGATCCGAGATTTAATTATTTCCCTCAACATGTTTTGATACTTAAACAGATATATATTTATAACCACACCGGAATTGGAAAGAACAATAAACTATAAAGCCCATGTCTTACATATTAAAAAAAAATACATCGGACTGGCAGATACTTTGATACTATTATGAGTTATCATCATTGATTTTCTTTCATTATTTTACTAAGTTTTACTTTGCTGCAATACGGCTCTGCATTTCAATATTTAAACAAAGACGAACACACAGATTAGTACTAATGACCAGTTCACCAACACTATAACAGATGTTTAAAACGAAATCTGCCGATCAACCAGACAGAAATGAAATGGAGTGGATACCAATTCGGAGGCGGCGCGTATCTCATATTCTATCTCTACTTTTTTCTATTCTTCAGAATTCTAACTCTCCTGTATATCTTCGGGACCGTTTTCTCGTTCCCAGTGGTAAACCCTGTCGATCTGCTTCTTCTTCGTACTCAGCGTCACACTTCCAGCCGTTATGACGGTTCTTTTACCATTCGTGCAATGCGTCTTTGGAATTCTCATCCCCACTCAAAACGTGACAGTACTTCTCTGAACGTTTTAAGTATGTATTGAGCATTACTTTTCTGAATAATATCATTGTATTTATATTTAGGTATCATTTATTTTAAATAAAATAATTGTAGAAGGAATTATGTTTTAATTTGTAATAGGTGTACCTATATCTATACTGTACCTTCATTTACCATCATACTTTATCACCCAAAGGTTTGCTGGTAGAAAACTCAAATTTAAAAAAATACCATCTCAATTTAATTTGCTTTTTATCTCATTGCGTGTACAATACAGGATTAAGAATTAAGAAAAAAACATGTTTAAACGGCTGATTTTGCTCTGATTTTTCATCTGTTATGTTGTGGATGAACTTGGGCCTAAAAGTAGTAGTTAACAGTATGATCGGTTTGTTGATCTAATCAAATAAATCATTACAAACCATATACTTAAATCATGTCGACGTTATCCATATGATAAACTATTATCTAACTATGAAGTATTTCCACACGCTCTCAATAATCGTCTACTTAGATCTATCGGTTAATAGGTTAATGAGCGAACCCGCTTTCTTCATAATAAAGATAACACTGCGCTTGATTGCAGATAACGCGAATCAATTTAGTCGTTGATTTAATTTTGTTCAATGTTCATATAAGATTATACAGGATAATTGTTTATGTATGGCGCAAAATTTGCAGAGTGATTCAGTTTTCGTACCCAAATGCAACCGCAGTAATAACATTCACTCCAAAACAAAATTAAAAATTTATTTTGTATGGTTTGTATGTACATTATGAGTGACCCCCATACTAAGTCGAATTTTCGTTTTGTTTTAAAGTGTATCTCAGTATTGCGGTTGCATTTAGGAACAGAGACTGAATCACTCTAGGTACAAATTATGCGCACTACATAAAATATTATCCTGTATGAGAATATGATTTCGTACAAGTACCTATGTGATGCTTTTTAGTCGGTAATAAAAACACCTTCACTGTAGTTTTTTAAAAAATAGTATAAAAGAAATAACTATTATTCTGAAATCGCTAAACTTTGAATGATTGGCCCGTCGAAGATACGGTGTTTTAAATATTTTCAGCCGCAATATAGAACAAGGCCTTACCAAAAGTATGTACATAATAAAGGTATAATTTAGCCAAAGTGGTCGGATAGTGTACCTATTATTATGCCAAGTTGCATCAACAATCTTCAAGTGAAGGGCGACACCTAGAAATTGCAGGTTGCACTGCGTGACAGGTGAGCGGAACTTACGACACAAGGCGATAAAAACGCTAATCTACACAATGCCTAATATATCATGTTCATAATCAATAAATGAATTGACTGATGGTTCACATGCAACACTCGGTATTGCCAGAATGTTGCTGCAATATCATTTTTGTACTATCTTTATTTACAATTTACCTTTTTATATTATGTTCTAAAATCTTGTTGTATATCTAGGTACAACACGAAGGAACTATTGTACACATAATAGCGGTTGTCAATATTCAACAAAAAAATTAATGAATGTTTACCTGGATTTACATGGCTTTCGCTATTATACAGAATTGTATTGAGTTTTCCATTGATATTTACTAAAACTGTTACTTTCACTTAGCATTTAACGCAAGCAATTCCATTAAAGGTCAAGTCTACCTATATGTATAATATTATTCTCATGCGGAATTGAAAATATTAATGTATTTTAATTATATTCCAAGTGCATATGCACTCGCAGATATGTTATTATGTTCTTATAACGATTCTCTCCTCTCGCCCAATTCAAACCAGGGTTAAGAGCATAATTATCGCTTATATTTATTATACTAACTCCATTATCACTTATGTTGTCCACAATATAATTAATTGATTTACTATGATTTGTTATATAGACTAAACGATAAGCCGATGACGCATGTTTATATTTTACTAGTTCCCGCCAGCGGCTTCGCCCGCATGATATCTTTATAAATTATAGCCCATGTTACTCACTGATAATGTAGCATTCTGCTGATGATAGAATTTTTAAAATCGGTCCTGTAGTTTTTCAGTTTATCCATTACAAACAAACAAACATACAAAAAATCAAATCTTTTCTCTTTATAATATTAGTTTTATTTATTTAACAATTAATTAATGCACACATAAAATACATGAGAAATATGAAGTAGGAGCAAAAAGTAAAAAGGTACTGCTTATTTCTAAAGAAATCTCTTCCAGCAGACCTGCATTTTTTTTTCAGTTTAGATTAGTTGTTACTGCAAATATCTAGTTGGTCACGATACAGGATTTTTATTACTGAACGCAATTTTACAGTTTACATTATGTATACTGTATCTGTCTTTATGTCAGCATGTTTGAACGATAACAATACTATTGTTGATTAGGACAATACAAACACGTCTCTGAGCTACTTCGGCAACATCGAATAATATAGATGGGCGGTAAAAACTTAAATTAATTATATTAACATGATCAAAAGCGCTTTACTCAGGTAAAGTAGAGGTCCAATTGCGTAAGAGTTTATGAATGATTAACTTTAGAACTGCTCTATATATTTAAAAGTTTATATTAAGCGATTATTTCGGTAATTTTATAAAAATGTATTTCTTGAATCTTGATTGGAGTATGGTTACAAGGAAATTAGAAACGGTGCAGAGGAAAGAACGTGGCAATGTTGCCATCTTTTGGACACGTTACAAGTGGACAGAGATATGGAGTTGTAACTGATTCATAAGTGCTTATTTTTGTTATTGTATTTGTTTAAGTTGTTTAGTTTGTTAAAGAGGAAACTATTTTAAATCAAATAAGGATCAGATGTCGATATAAATATACAAATAACTTGTTGCGGAATTTGGGTTTATCCATGACTGTATTCCTACAGTTGTGGGCGGTAGCTGACCTAGTCCTTAGAAGTTATTTTAAACTTCTGTCAGCAAATACGACCTTGACTTAAAACATATCTTCGGAACTGAGTGCGGAAGTGTAGTGCTTCCGTAGTAGCGAGCGTGTTTATGTATATGTTCTACTATCTGGTAGTAATTGCAACCGGTTATCGGTCACCAGTGCCATTGAATTGTCCTCTCGTACTTTCAGTACGTGCTTTGAACTACGATGAACTTTGAGGAAATACTCGCCAATATGTCGCGGATCAACGAAGATATAATATCAACGCATCTTGATCTCGCCTTTGGGTCTCCGGAGATCTTAACTGAGCTAGTATGTAAACAATGTAATGATACTCGTACAAATGATATATCTGGGCACATTTCGGAGTTCCTCTAGAATGCAAGTGAAACCGCGGGCAACACCAAGTATTTCATAATATCCACCATATTTTAAAATATTCTATCTTCTACCTCTACGGGTAGGTACCGTACTCTAAAATAGGCTACCGGAAATGATCCAAGTCTGTTTATTTTATAGTGTTACCATATTGAGACTCCTAGGATAGCGTCTCATTACATTGTTAATTAAAATTCTTAATGGGCCTCTGCGTTTTGAAACCATGATGCTCCTATACCAAAACGCCGAACATTTTCTAGTGGGGAATTTTAAACCGTCAAGAGAAATACATACAAAAGTAAGCTACGGCACAATTTTATTCAAAATACAATAAAATTAAACATGCGCATAAAAAAGATAAAAAGATAAGAATAATATGGAATTATGTAAATTTTTTAATTCACAATGTCGTCTCGTTTTGTCATTCTTTATTCTTTGACAAGCACGTCAAATAGAATGAATTTTACGCACGTTGATTCCTCATAATACATTCCAAAAATATTGATGAATTATTATTTTATCTATGTAACATGTATATGTTGAGTGTCATGGTATATTAAAATACAACACAAAGACTTCTAGTTTCATTTTCAGTATGTTTTGTATAATTAATTTCTTTTTTGCACCTGTTTACCACCTACAGTGATAATGAGTTCTAATTATTGCAATAGAATATTGAAGAACACAGGGGTTCGATAGTATTGTAGATAAATGACTAGTAAGTATATAGGTAACTAGAATTGGTAGTGAGATGAAGACCGGAATCCACAGAGATGAAAATATTAATAAATAGTACCGATTCAACGAAGTGACATAATATTTTTTGAATAAATCACGAGTCATTATAATAACAATATATATATACATAATTCCTATATATAAGTATTTGTTTTTATATATTTAGATAGGTATTTATTCGTACGGTATATGTAGTTCATTGTATTTGTTATCTATGTAGTTTATTTCATAGGTATTTAGTTATTGGTTTAGTTTAGTATACCATTAGTTTAAGTCATCTAAAGTAGTTATTTTTGTAATTTTTACACACTGTGTCTACGTGTCTATCATCCTTATTTCCAATCACGGGACTACTGGAAGAAATTTCTTTAGAAATAAGTAGTTCCATTGTGCTCATTTGTCTGTAACATTTTTATTACCATGTTTCCTTGTGTGTACATAAATAAATAAAATAAATAAATAACTTTATTAGTGGGTAATACTATAATACCCGTTCTAAACGTACTTGACATTATCACAGACCACGATTTACTTAAATAAACGAATGTAGGTACTAGACCCATGCTAGACTACCTTCTTTCTGTTGCCAATTAAGACTAGTTCTTATATTCATATTTTATTATAATAGTTTTTATAGAGCTTTTGAGCACTTATCAAAACTAATGCCTTATGGGTGTAGCAGACGTGAGTAAAAAAATTACCACAATAATGTTAGCTACTAAGAAAATATGCCATTTCTAGAGCAATACGGAAATATAAAACAACAACCATCAAATGTTAGGTGCAATTTAATATCCAGGCACAAAATATGTGTTAAAAATTCTATGTATTCAAGAATAGAAATATTATGGAAATCAAGGAGGATTTGCAAAAACTAGCACAAATAATTAAAGATATTGGGACTTATTTTTCGCCCAAACACATAATACTGTAGAAAAATACAATACCTATGATTTTAATGTATTCTATAGAACTACTTAATAATTATAAAACAATACTTTGGCCAAAGAAAATGACTTCAGTAATTTTCTGTGGTTGTTAACCGCACATAATTATACGTTCACGTAAAATAGTTAGGACTATCTAGACGGCAAAACTATGCGCTCTGATGACTACCAGTAATTATTATTCTATGTGTAATACATGGATATTGTGTAAAAAAAACAGTAATTATACTTGAAGTTTGTTGACAAGAACGATAGCCGGGTGCGTGGTACCTCAAATAGCTATCCTATACAAATTGAGAGGAGGTCGGATACCGATTAGTCCCTCATGCAGTACTGGGCAACAATTCACGCCTCCCCTTACTTCAGACTTGTGTAAATTAAACTGTATGGATGGACCTAAGTACCTACTATCTGAAGTATAATAATTTTGAATTTCACAGAGCCCCGATCGCACCTCATTAGCATTTTTAGTTATTTTTTGGTATCCAGGCAATAAATCTTTTGATATGACTACTTACTAACAGTACTTAAGTTATTCAGGACACAAAATTGTCACAGTGTTGCTAAACAAGTAAGCATTCACTTAAACCGCTAAGCGAGAAACTCACAATGTCTGTGCGTAAAGTTACAAAACGCTTTTCGTTCGCAATCATTATATAGCAAAAAACAGCTATACATATAACAAAGCTTTTTGTGTACAATGATGGAATAACTCTCAAAACAAATAATTTTGCTTAGCCTAAAAAAAGTTTAGCGGTATTTTTACGTACGTAGGCCTGTTATACTAATGGAAACATTACAACAATTAGACTTAATTAATTTATCTCATAACAATGCAATAAAGGTATATTTAGCAAAACAGAATAATTAACGTTTTTATTATTAACATCATTCAAATTAAAGTGCTTAACATAATGGTTGTAGCTTCCTCTTAAAAATATCTGGTACACGTCGTGTGGGTTCATATAGATCTTTTTTCCATTTGCGTCTATTCGTCTACTGGGTCTGTCGCAGTCCTTAGCTATTCATACGGGTATACCTCTCTTAGAGAGGAGGGGAATAATTACTTGACACTACAAATTATTAAGAGCTGGAAGCACAGTTAATAACGACAGCTAAATCGAAATATTTTAAATATTACCCATACTCGTTAATGTGGTGGAAATACCAGAATAATAAAAAATGCAATATTTCATCACGCTTG
This sequence comes from Allophyes oxyacanthae, assembly GCA_932294325.1. Taxonomy (NCBI): domain Eukaryota; kingdom Metazoa; phylum Arthropoda; class Insecta; order Lepidoptera; family Noctuidae; genus Allophyes; species Allophyes oxyacanthae. The sequence continues at coordinate 9,415,571 of OW028617.1, forward strand.
CTTGTGTTTGGCATAAACTAAAAATTCATTTTTTGTTCAGTAGCAATTATGTTTTTACACAAAATTATACTTTGGAGTCATCTCGGTAACTGAGGATTCAAAAGAAAAATGTTGAAAACCAAAATAATTTTGAATAAAAAATGGATTGGTTCGTAATGTGAAACATAAAATTAAAGTAAATACTTTTAAGGTACCTAGTACAAGTGATTATTTACTAGCTGTCAGTGTTGTAATGTTGCGAATGGTAGGCTATAGACGTAGCATTGTGGGATTGCGGCGATGCATACGAGGCGCTGATTGCACCCAACGCTGTGATCAACGCACCCGCTCGACCGAATAGATTGAAATACCAATGTAGCCCTTTCCTGTTTGTATAAACATTTGTATAGTATAAAAATATATAACTATGCAATATTCAGGAATTGGTGATTAAATAGTGAACATGTATCGATATTGCTTGATGCTGACATGACTCTGTTTTGTACAAAGGGGTCCCCAAAAGTTGTCCTATGTCTATGCCAAAATCCCACTAATACTTAGATTTACTTTATCTATGCACTAATATTATAAATGCCAAAGTGAGTTTTCCGTCTAATCTGGCTGTTTGTCAGTCTGTAAAGTCTTTATTTAACTGCCGAAAAGAGGTTGACCTAAAAGGTCCTAAGATAAAAAATCTCTTTATCCCGGAAGATCAAACTTTTCATGCGGAACTACTGGCTAACATGTAAGATATTTCAATAGTTATTTTTACCGCCGCCTGCTGCTACCAGCCACGGTCAATTTTATCTCAGTCAGTCTATCCATCACAGTCTTGACTAAAGTATTGTGTAGATATTATAGATATTCAAATTGTTGTTTAAATATAGGTACACAATAACCGAATAAAATATAATTGTGAATGTAAGCCCGCTTCGAAAAGCCTATACCTACAGTAATATTTTTGGACATTGCAGCTTGTTTTTCTTGTAAAAATAATCTTCTGATAAGCTTTCACGTATTTTTATTGGAAAGCTTTTATCGTTTGATCTTTTTTATCGGCTGTGTTCAGCAAATTGTCGAAATGTCGAGGATGATCGGGCCTTATGCGTGACTACGTTACAAATGATAAAATCTGTAGGTGTTGTACACACGGCTACATATCAAGCTATACATTTCCAGTATAAGCTGACCTCGCGTTATATAGGCTTTTCGATGTGGGAAATTGATGTCTTCTATACTAATTGGTATAATTAATCTAGAAAATCAGTATTCCAGAAGCCCAATTCTCGTAATTAATTTATAATATGACTGAAAGTTGACCGAACTGAGATTATATTATGAATTGACAAAAAGTCATGTATTCTACTCCTCTTAAAGTTCAGTCCGATTCCAGTATGATTTGGATTCAATCTTCTTACAAACTCATTTCAATCTCATTTTTGACGTTTGTGTATAGACGAGAGTGTCAATTTTATTATCTGTGTCAGTTCAAAATGTTAGCAGAATACCGATTTGCCTTATAATCAACTTTCGATCTCATTACAATATAATGTCACGTTTGACGTTGTTTGTTAGGGTAGGAGAATACCATTTGTGACATTTAAGCATAGAAATAGTACAAGGTACTATGTTATCTCTATGCATTTAAGACATTGGTAGTAGATCGGAATGAGATTCGAACTATATTTTGAACATTCTTAATTACGAGAATTGGGCCTCAGGAGAATGCTACTGCACATCCCCTTGATTTAAGACTAGTCGCCTTTTATGACATCCACGGGTGAAGGTAGTACGAACCATTCTTCTTCAGAAGCCGTGAAGGTTTTGTACCAGTAACTTAGTTATTTGTAGTAGAGTAGGCGTTGTAAAAGCAATAATTGTCTGAAGTATTGTTTCCCCAAATGTACAGTATTTTTAAATCGTATGACATAAAATAAATAATTGGTCTTCTAATCTTTTCTCTAAATAGTATAAAACAAAGTCGCTATTCGTGTCTGTCTGTTTGTTCGCTTACTACTTCTCAACTATATGATGCAGATGCGGATTTCACCATTATTTAAAGAATTTCTTCCGGAAGGTTTTTGTACCTATATAACATTCATATTTTTAAAGATAGTAGAGAAATCTCAATGTTTTGTAGTTAGGCCATTAAAAGACGCTTTTATAGCGCTTATATGACTTACGCTGGCTTATACGTGACTGATACATAAAATTAATGTACTTACTGTGAATTGTACCTAGTTATTAAAAACGCCTACAGAAAATTCCGCGAGAGCACATTGTCTATCGTCTAAGGATGATCCACAATAACCATTTACCATTATTTACAACCACCGACATAGTATTAATCCTTATCCAATTAATATGATAGTTATCTTAGGCATTTAATTTAGATCAAAATTGTCCTTTACACCATCATTTAAATGAATCAGTAAAACTGAAACGTGTAAAAGAGCATTATCTCTCATTGTCATAGATTATTAGTACTTCTTTTTGCAATTTATGTATATTTTTATATTTATGTGTATTTGTTTTATGTAGGTATTTTATTTATGTTTATATTTAATTTGTAGTTTGTATTCATCGCTGTCTACTCTTCATGTTTTGAATTCTCCTATCGCAGGTCTGCTGGAGGAGATTGCTTTTGTGAAATATGCAGTACCTTTGTACTTTGTTCTCCTATTTAATGTTTTCTGTGTCTTTTCATGCATGTACATTAATTATTTAATAAAAAAATATCTTAGAAGATATCACAAATTAAAAAATTACTCGCAACCACAGACTTTGTATTAAGCTACTTTGATCAACACAGTATTAATCCTTATCTAATTAAACATGTTAGTTTCATTAGGCAATAGATAATCGCATCCGTGCGACGTCTTTATGTTCGCTAATCTTCATATCATCAAAAAATGAATATATAGGTATGTATTTAATAATTTTGGTTATTGCGTTCACGATCAAAATATAAATTAGTAGATAAGTTGTGTAAGTCTTAAATTGTAAATTATTATGTTATGATTTTTCAGCTATTCATATATAAGTATATAATATGTATATACATTCAGTTTTGCTTTTTTTAGTCGTTCGATTTACCAGTTGGAATAATTTATGAATTTAAATAATTCATAAATAATTTCACTAATGGTTAAATCATAGATTACTGAATAGATATATACACTCCAAAATTTTAATTACTAGAAAAAAATATGTTCGTGGTCTACCCATAATTATACACAACTTTTATTAGACAAACTCAGTAATCATGAAAAACAAATCGAGTGCTCCATACATTTTCACCAAGTTACGTAGCCACTTTTGTATAGAACGGTTGTTTCTCTCGACTTCTGAGTTGGACTAATAATAAAAGAGAAGTTGTGTAGAATGATGAGCAGAACATGACAAAATTTTTATTTCTGGCAATTAAAAAAAATGTTGTGTACTGTCCTAACCGTAAAGAAATAAATGAACTGTATAAGTAACTATATCCTAGAATTTATTCTAGATATTATATTATGGCGATTAATTTTTTACAGTGTGTCTCTTGGGTAATATTATGTTTGTGAGAAAATCCTCACGTTTATAAAATAGAATATGAAACAATGACATGAGAACAGAATGACGGCGCAATGTGGCTGTATCGAGTATGCTTTACAACCATTGACAGTTTGATGGGTTCTTTAACCTTTCTGATAAGTTTTGATACTATAATAACTAAGTTTTAGAATATCATAATTAATTATTTTTAAATTCAATTGACGGCACGGTTGGAATAGTGGCTAAACGAATGGCTTTCTGCGCTATAGAGCGCGGCGCGGCGAGGGTTCGATTTCCGCATGGAAGAAATAGGGATTAGTAGTATATAAGGCCTTATCGTACAGCTAGTTGATTCGGGTCTGGGTCTATTGTGCATGTGGGATTTATGTCTGTAAACTGTACCCAGGATTTACAGGAGAAGACCTAGTATACTCCAACTTATTTAAAAACATTTAACATAATAAATGGTTATCTATCAGCCGCATTCAAACTTATTTGATGTGTCGCTATGGTGAACGTCTAGTGACAGCTGATAGTGATACCTAACTACTACCATCATCATCGCCCATTTTTAGTCTTTCCACTACGATGCCGGGGTCGGCTTCCAGAATAAAACTAAGTGGGTTACTCTAAAAAATACTCGTAATTTCAATATCTTTTAGTTCATTAAATATCCACTTACTACTATCCCTTCAAAATTAAACAAATGTAGGCATAGTGAAGCTGTAAACTGACATTTATCGAATACCGATTGATGTATCAGTATTTTAGACAGCTGCTGCTACTAGCTTTGGCAACTCAAATACTAGAAATCTAGTGCTGCTGGAAATACCAGTTACAATTATAAAAAGAGCCTAAAGATAATCAAACTATATTTGCTTAAAATTATAATGATAATATCGATCAAACTGTTTCAATGGTTGTGTAAACATAAATAATGCAGAAACATTTCATGGTATAAATACCTAATTATATGCTAATCTGTAAGTGAAGAAAGGCACAGAGTAACAACGGTTGCAAAATAGACGTAATAGCCTACCGAAGAAAATGGGTCACCCAAGTGCCCCAGTCTAACAAGTAACGACTATCATTGCTTATATTATTGGCATTTTAAATAAAACGTACAACAACGGTATCTTAATACTAATTTTAAATTTCTATGTTTGACATAGGTTTTACTGCCTATGTGTCTTCACGGGTTGTTAAGGAAATGTAAACGAAGAATGTGTGAAAAAAATCAAGATATAACACGCTTTCAGTTAGAATACCTACTCTTTTATCGATTTGTTTCGGTAACAATTTTACGGTAGGCTATATTGTTTTGGTATGTACAAAACATTGCTGACTTCTTAGTTTAAATGTGGGTGCTCGAAAATATATGGATACTTATTTAATTCAACACGAGTACCCCCAATTTCTAATTAAACGTTTTGATATGTCTACGGCGCAGTTTAGAAGTAGATGTTATGAATAGTACGTACAGTTACTCTATGGTAGGTACATCCATGTATCCAGGCGTAGTTTGTTTTACAATAAAATTGAGGTCCTTTTATAATAAAGCCTATTTAAATGGATTTGAAACAAAGTTTAGAAAATAAAAAATTGCTGAAAACATCCTTAATTCAATACTCACTCTTGAATAGACCCATCTTGAAACACTTTCTCATAATGTCGGGAAATGTATTAACTTTATTTACGTCGCCCATATATCATTAGCACTTCCTTTAACTAGTCTTTAAATAAAACGACTTTACCGATGTCATTAATTAATCAATGCAAGTTAGAACTTAAATCAAGAGTCAATAATAAAAATTAAAGTTACGAAAACTCGTGAAAATGTTTGTTAAACGTTCACGTAGCCGGCTCGCTACGAGCTGATACATTATCAGACTGAAGCGTCGTCGCAGGCGCAGCCACCGGGCGACCGGCGAGCGCGCCGATCTCATTGCCACGCTCCGCATAAATCACACACGAGGATTATCTTATTAGACTTCAAATCATAAGAACCCACTGTTTGTGTGTAAACAAACAAACATACACGATTTTAATCATTCTTTTATGACGCAGCGTCTTAATTGATTCCTGAAACGCTGGAACGAGATAATTAGACACTGTAAACTGTAATAGATCACTGAAGCGTATATTAACTGCTTATTAATTTTATGTATGTAATTAATTAATGATTGCAAGGACCCATCGTCACTGCTGGAGACGTTTGAATATGAGCTTCCTGATAGACCACTATAATGTGGTATTGTCACATATAATCGCCTCATTTGGCAAATGGATTTGTGATCGTAGTAAGTTTTTATTAGCTAACAAGGAGGATGTCGCTGGCTATCCTCAATATAAACACTTATCCTCGTATTATTAGGCCTTTTGTCAGAGACTCCAAGCGATTTTCCTTTGTGGTTTTGGTAATTTAAGGTTTGCGTAGACAATTAAGTGTGTAGATAGAAGACCGATGAAGGACGACTTATTTGGAACACGACGTCTAGATACCAAAATAAACAAGGAAAATCGAGTGAAGTCGAGAATTTCCTGCCAAAAAGTGTGAGATTACGTGGGTTAATTGCGTTTTACAGCCTGCAAAGAATAGTTATCCAGAAATGAAAATATCTAGGTAGTAGAAATATTTACTTATTACAAAAGTAGTTAGGGTATATAAATCCTGAAGCGGGTTATTGTACTTATAAATATGAACAACTAAGTATGGAAATAAACCTGAAAACGCGAACAAAATGTCTGCTGTTCCATAGAAGTAACTCAATATTACTCGGTATGGAACAGCAGATTTTCTGATTGAACAGCCCATATTGACCACCCGACCCCCATATTGATCGAACCCATTCACTAACAACGCTAGGCGTGGTGCTTAAGACCACATCTAGCGTTGTTAGTGTATGGGTTCGATTTCCAATTCGGCCAAAGTGCTCAATTGTTGTTTTTAGAAAATTTTCAATACCATCCCGTAGTTTGGTATTTTGCCCGGTAAATTTCAATTTGGTTAACTCCCTTATTACATGGGACTTTTACCACTATCGACGATATGTGGATGTACAACAGTACCTACACATTTGCCTAAACCTTCGGCGAAAATAGGGGTGACAAATAACAAAACTCCAAGATTACTTATTTTATGTACGATAAATATGATAGCCTAAAACTAGGAAAGAATATTATTTCAATTCAATAAAACGAAACATGCAGTGCACACATAATGTAGGTCTATACATGTGCGAGTGTGGTTTATTAAAATTTTGTTGGTTGTTACAATATACAAGAGAATACAATTTCTTTCAAGAAGTGATGGTAGCTGTTGAATTTATAGTTTTTTCATTAGGAACACGTCATAAACATTGCTAATCCTCAGAGTATTGAATGGACAAATGAATGGATATTCTGCAATACTGATAAGATGATCACCATCCATCATGTGCACATCAGAATTTGATTAAAATCACTTGTATAAACGGTGAAGGAAAACGTGAGGAAACGAATATTTATTATTATTAAGTGAAAATTACCAAGACAACTACGCATTTGTATCAACCTTCACGATTTATGACAGATAACACAATGTCTTAAGATTTGATCTGTTAAGTAAATATCTTTTAATCTGATTACATACCTACTTATGTATTTTTGGCATCTTCTACAATCCGAGTATGTTCCGTCGTGACAATATCAGTCGCCGATTTTGTCTGATTTTTACTGTTTTCGGGTTGATCTTGTCAAAGTTACGACATAACGTCATTCTTCTGCATTTAGCAACCAGTGGACCTTGGACCCCAGTTACCTTTTATAGGTCTACGGTTTCCGATTCACAATTTCCACTCGAGGGTTCTACTACTCGTACGGCCCTTGGTCATTTAACAAACATGACCAGTACACTGGCACTGCCACTTCAGCTTCCGGACTCTGCTAGCTATATTGAATACCTACCTACTCTGATTCTTAACAGGATACAATCTCAAAGAAATACCGAACAGAGCCTGCTTCTTAATTTGCTTAGTCAATTTGAATTCGCGAGCTAACCCAACTGCAGTATCCACGACTCAGTAGGTACTATCGAATGTACTCGTAGATGATGATCGATTTCTGGTATTTTCACTACCCGGATAAAGCAAATATTTGCAGAAGCCCCAAAAACTAGTGGCCTTGTGATATATATATATATATATATGTACCTACCCTTAAAAAGTAAAAGTCTGAGTGTCCTAAAGAACCCATAACGACCTAAGAGTTGCAATTTAAAAAGTAGCTAATTATGTTAAATAATTACTATGATGACTAAGTACACGGTAAAAGTAACTTGCGTAATATAGTCGGATAATACTTAGTTAATTATTAATAATCATCCTTAAATGAAGGATCATTAGAAATTAGTTTTGGGAGTATATAAACTGTAGCTCGGCCCTATTTTGAATACACGGACAACAATTGGGAATCAAGAAGTAACTTACCTATTACTTTCAAATTCGTCAGGCATTTAGAAAAGTAAGTGCTTATTTATCGTGTACATTATTATTTTGTTCATATTTTTGAAGGTCCGTGACATTATCCGTAATGGCTGTAAGGAATATTTAAGTAATTGTGTAACTTTCCTTGTTCGCGGTTTTATAAACATAATGTTGTTTTCGTCGCGTCGCGTCATGCTGTCTGCCCATGATAATCTAAGGTTAACTTTTAATTATCGTCATGTCAGATTATGCTTGGTTATTTCTGATGTAGAATAAACCATTCTAATTATATACCTAATACTGTGAATGTCATAGTGTCAATAAGGGGACTAAAGAGCAGCAGCATCCTTCTTCTGCACCAACTACATTACCTACTACATTCAGTAATCCAAGGAAAAAAAGAGCCTCCACGAGTGACGATACCTAAGATCGTCTGGTGCACCCTGGGCAGTCAGTGCAGTCAGGCAGTGGGCAGTCAGTCTTGATACCACCACTGTTGACTAGCTAATCTTTCCACTACGGCATGAGTAATTCCCGTGTTATATCTCGTGCCGACTCGATAGAAGAAGAAGAAGCTACAGTTTCCTATAACTTTGTGATTATAACAATATTTTCTGTACACCACCGTTTAAAAGCTTGTTTAAAAGGAGCTTTTTGATCAAAAGTGGGGTTTACGGACTATTGCGATATGAGATGATAATATTGTTCCGTCATTTTATGTTATTATGAAGGACCTAGATTTGCAGACTTACATTCAGGCGGTAGAATATTAACAAATGTAACCTTAGAATCATAAAATGGACCTTCCATTTGATGATTCTAGGGTTACATTTTGTGCAGTGCCGAAATTGGTACGCACGGCTACATATCAAGCTATACATTATCAGTATAAGCTTAGACTTATCATTGTACGGAAAGCCTATAATGCGAGGTTAGCTTAAACTGGAAATATATAGCTTGATATTTAGCCGTATGTAGGATATTCGTTTGGCACTCGGAATGGTGATTGTAATGTTATGTTTCTAAATCGAATATGAATGCTTGTCTGACCCTTTTGTAAATTTCTTAGTCACATCTGTTGTATTTGTCTTATGCGAGAAAATTCAATGGGGCATTTTTCCTCGTGGGAGTGGTATGTCTACTAAACTTAATGAAGACACTATTTATTTTCAGATGGTGCGTGGAATAATTGTAATAATGGCCATTTTATTATCAACCTACATAGCTGTTACAAGTACTACGTCTACAAGAGGCTCAATTATCCCTGGATTAGCAGATGAAGACTCCATGCTTAATATTAACGTACGTCAGAGTAGAGAAGTGAGTTCATTATTGTGGGCGATCAAGAACCAGTTCAAAGAAATCATGGAAGAAATCAAAAGTGAAGCTTTTAAATCCATGAAAAATATTTTATTTCATTTAAAAAAGAATCTGCTTAATAAATTTGCAAGTTTTACATTATCAGACGTACTCCTTAAAGTAATCAATGGTGTTACTGAAGCGACTTTAGATTTAGATCCAGAACTGTCCTACGAACCCGCGCAACCAGCACCAGTGGAATCTTATGAATATAGAAACCCATATTATTTGGCATCTCTATTTAGTGATCGTAGACAATAAGCTGTACTTGCTAAGTTCTTATTTATAAGTGTCGATCTCGATAGTAGGTTAAATAAATTATGTGGATTAATCGGTTATTAAAAAACTGATTCAATATTAAACGTTCTTTGTATTCCTTAAATCCAGAATATGTTACTCCCTCAGCCACCTTCTTAAAACATCTAATCACCATTACCTATATTTATCAGTTTGCAAACGTCTCCTGCACATGATCCTCACATAAGATGAACGGAATAATGATCACAGGACTGTAAATATTGTTGTACCAAAGTAACATTTTGCCTCACACCTTGAAACAATTCCATCTTTCACGGGATCTACTACTGTAATTCTCGTAATAACCCTGGGTTACTACCCTGAGAGAGATATGTGGGGTATTCGTTGATAAATATGAATTTGAATTAACAAGTGTTGGTTAAATTTTCTAGAATATTCTTAACCAATAACCGGGATTTATACGCGTCGATTTCCGCACTAAGCCGCATGGCTAAAATAGAACATGTCAATACCTGGACCGCAGGTCTGTGACTATCATTGCAAATACGTTGTAGACTAGCTTTTGACTTTTGTCGTGTGGCGGCGGGCAACTAAAATCGACCGTGAAAATGCTCTGACGCAGGCGATCGCTCGTCATTTAAAGACGTGTTATGTTCAACATTTTGAAAAAAAAATGACCAAGTCGCTTGCGATTTAATTCGACTATGTAAATGGGGTGGCTGTGCGTTTTTGTGAACCGTTTTGATAAGCGACTAGCCGCACAGCGAAAATCGACTCATGTAAATGTCTCTTTATACGTACCTATTCAGTTGAGTTTTAGGTGTAGTAGTAAGTACATGATTTGTTATCTTCATTTCAAATGTACATACCTATATGGTGTTATTTGTAATTGTAACCACATTAGTATCAACAAAGAACAGAAATTCCCAAAAAGATTCGTTAGCGTGTTACCGTTTGTGTTATTATTTTGTTAACATGTGTAACTTAATGGTTATTTAAATTAGTGAACAAATTAGCTCCATACACATTGTGCCCACTCGACGATGCAATACTTATTTTAACAAAACTATTCGAACTAAGCGCGACTCTACAGAGCTAGACACATAGGTAATGAAGGCTAGACAACGATTGATACTGCATATTAAACGACACGGAAACCTAAAATTTTAATATTTCCTAGTACTTTTTACATTAACATTTACATTAACTATTTGTCTTATTCAATACATTTTCATCGCGCTGGAAGGCCCAAAAATGAAATCGGGAAAGTAAAAATCTGCTGTTTCATGCATTTAGTCGAGTAATCTTTTTTTATAGTGATTAATTTGTATGGAACAACAGATTTTTTCGCATTTCCAGGTTTGGTCCCATAGTAAAAATTGTTCAATATCTCCCTTTCGGCTTTATATATCCTTTCCGATTAACCGTGTATATACCTTACCTATGCTTTAATAAGATTGTAAAAGTTTCTGACAGCATCATGTAGATACTATATAATTTTTGATAAAACTTTTTATTGTTGTACCTATAGCTATTAGCCTAACTTAAAATCTAAAGTATGAATTATCTCGATCGGTTGAGAATATTATGAGATAAAGCCTGACCTCACAACTGTGTAAGCTCCTATACAACGCAAAGTTCATGCATAACTGGGTGACGCGAAAGTAACGAAAGGTGTTGTTTTTCGAATTACATACGAGCGAAGCTGCGGGCAGAAGCTATCTACAATATTTCTTATTCGTATATGAGTCTATTATCTGAACACAATGTGTCATGTCTATTCTTGAAAGGGTTCAGGTACATTCTTGTCTGGTATTTTTTAAACCACGTTTAATTTATCCATTCAGTCAAAATCGCTTAATAAAACCATTAGTTTCCGCGAAGAGATCAACATAAAGGACCCAAAAAAACCACCGCTAAAAAGTTAACATTAGTTTCGTAAAGCATCCGTAAAGTTAAAAATTATCCCTGTCAAAACTTCTTGCAGTCATTAGTATCAAGCGCTCTTTAGTCAAAAAGAGCAGGATGAGTGTTCATTGTCTACTGCGAGATCTCGGTGCATTCGTGCGTTCCGACCGGTTCCGACTCGGGCATAGAGAACTTAATACTCTTTTATATCAAGCATTTGACGACGTACTACATTCAGTCATTCAGAATCACTAAGCTATCTACAGAACCGCACTCGATGGACGTAGTGGGTTTGTTAATGTATTAATTTATTTATCTATGTATTTCTTTTTACATTTTTAATTCTACACATTTTTTGTATTTAGTTTACCTTTCTTGTCTATTGCTTGCCTTGCCTCCATCCTTGTGTCACTGCAGTGGTACCAAGTGTAAATCAGCGTTGGGCTCTTCGCTCCCAGCAAATCCTAAGCTATCCTTTCGGCATGCGTATGCGTATGCTTGATAGCATAGATATTATATTATATTATTTAAAAAATCTTTTAAGAGTCAATTTTCTTTCTCGTGTGTTGTCCTTGTCACTGAGTTCGTGCTGAATAATAATGTATTTTCTTTCTTTCCTTCTTTCACTTTGAAAGATCATGTCACTGACTTATAGCTGTTAGCTCACGAGGATCTATTGATGTTTGATGTATAGCCATTCAATTGACATCTTGCTGTGGTTTGAGAAGTGAGGGTGAGGTGTTGACATTATAGCGCAGGAGTGGTCAGACTTTAGAACTCGAAAATAGCGCAAAGATTGTTTTTCTAAAATATTTGTATGCTCATTAGTTATGAGTTAATTCAATCGTAAAATGAAATCGAATTGCATATCCAACAAACATACCTTGACCGATATAGATTACTGAAGAAGTGTTGTAAAACAAATGATTACGGATTTTATTGCTATAGATTGTATCTACCTGTTTCGATTATTTTACCGCAGCAGTTACTTCACATAATTAGATATATTGCACTTGAAACCATTAAACTCAATACATGCGATCGTCGTAATATTAAATGCTAAACATAATTTTAATGCTTTAAATCTTTTCATGATACCTATCAAATTTTTTATCAAACAGAAAATTTTGTGTGTTATTTGCTGCACATACAGTGTATGCAGTCACGAGTGTGTAAAAGCACGAGACGTAAACGAGCTTTTAAATCTCTTTCATGATACAGAGTATAGAATTGATACTGTGAAACAATTAACTTCTGAGTTAATTGTTTCACAGTATCAATTCTCTACTGAGTAGTATAAGCTTGTACATGAAGATTTCCGGGTTTATAACGGCATAGTTACCTAAAAGTCCGAACATACGACATAAGAACGAAGGGGTTCTAATGCCGGGGGTCCGGCACAGATTCATTTATGAATTCTCCTTGACCGCAAAGAAAAGTTACCCATACAATACGAGTATTATATTAAACCCGCAACATTAGAATAAGAACGCATAGAAAGATATAATGCCATACATGATCCCCACTAAAAACTGAGGCAACAAACGTAAATATGTGTGCGTAAGCGGCATGCGATAACTGGCTGCCGATACGCACACATAACTAAATCTTGACGATCGACTTAGCCATTTATGGCTAAGGCTGATTTGCCTCACTTTGCCTCCGCATACTATGCTTCAATACCTAAGCTAAGGCTAAAGCGTAGAAATATCGATAGATCGATCAGCGCGGTAGCTCATTAGCCATGAGCCTCTTAACGTGTCACGAGATAAAGTCGGAAGTCAACAATACTTACTCTATATAATATGAGTGCCCCTCATGCGTTGCCCCCGGTTTACCTTTCTAAGAATTACACAGTAGGTATAGTAGATACAAATCATTATACAGATCCATGCACTTCCTTCTTAGAACGTGAAAATATATTATAAAGAACCATGCTTAAAATAGATATAAAACAATCTCTGAGTTAAAAATGGTACTTATCTTTTATAAACTATAAACTTCATTATGCTGAACGTAATTATGGAGCAACTTCCAAGCGCCTTACAAAAAAAATGAGCAATGCAATTGTTACGCTAAATAACCTTATAATAAGTAATTAGATATCCTTACTTTTGCATAAACCACTCTACGGTAGACTGAAATCAGAAGGCTCTAGGCAGTAATAAGGTCTTAGTCTAAAGAGGGATGAAGAAAGCGAGGCCGACCATCAGCGCGATGGACGGACGAGATGCGGCATGGTCAGGATACAAGGCAAGAAATGAAAAGCATGGCGTGCAAAAAGAGGCGTAGGTGCAAGCCTCTTTTTCATGCTATCATTTTGGATGATCCTTTGCTTGTGGAGTATTATGGGGTGGCATAGATTGGATAAACTACGATATTATTATAATAGTTACACGTCTTATTTTAAATGTTACAAAATCAATATTGATATCAAAATTAAGTAACGCCTGTAGTAACCTGAGAGCATAACTCTCAACAATAAATGTTGCTTTTCAAGTAAAGCAGGCGCGAAAGTTATCAAGAAAATAATAATTTATGGCGAAACGAAATGAATGCTATAATACTAATTATATACACTATATTTTTAATAACAATATGGTTCATTCCTCTTTCCAAAAATTTTGAATACTAACCAAAATTCATTGTTAGATAGCCGCAAATAAGAATAGGTACTATTATGTTTACCAGTAGACGTAGAGTAGGTAGCCGTACGGGCCAATATGATGTGAATTGTTATAGCAAATTTTTCGTTCGGATGTCTTATGCAGTCCATACAGCAGTACCTACATCTTTTTAAGTTTGTGTTAACAAAGGCCGTAACTTGTAGAGAATAACTTTACTGCTCTTAACGTTATGTTTACGTGCGCATTAACGCCTGTCAAGTTTTAATAGCAATCTGTTTATTTTATGCAGCTTTATATAATAAAGAGTCAAAGTCAGCGTTTTCCTAACGTAGCGCTTCCCGAATAACAGCCATAGCTTTTATTCTGAAAGAGCTACGTGTGCATCATAATGCTTAAATATGAGAACACAAGAAAGTACTAAAGTAATAGATAGTGGCCCACTCATTATTTCTCCAACTTCTGAGGAAGTTCAGGTGAAATATTAATTTTGCATGCTTTAGCCCTCACCTATATGGTTCAAACTTTCAGTCAATTGCTTACTCGTATATTATGCGAGTATATACAATGTAAAGTAATACCATTCACTCGTTCGTAGGAGAATACTTTAAACCATAGACTTATTATCTAAGTAGGAGCCCTACTTATTATTTCTATGCTTTAAACACAGTTTACGTGGGACTCGACGCCTGTGATTTTTAAAAAGCAATCTGCTTATTTTATGTGACAGTGAACAAATAAATGACGAGGAATTATAATTTTTTTTAAACGGTCAACGAGTTCCTTTCTATTTAGCCAGTCTATTTATGACCTGTATTAGTCAATTACCCATTGGCTAGGCAACAGCTACACTCTACCACAGATTAAACGGTCTACTTAGCCAGGGCCGAAGACTTGACGTGCTTTCCAAGGCGCAATCTTGACCATGGTAACGTTGCTTAACATCGTAGATTTTATCATGGCATATATTACACAGATTAATTGTTTATTTTTACCTATATTGCCATTTAGCTGTTATGCAATTGCAATGTTCAGTAACCGCATAGAACAAAAGAAACCAGAAATCGAAACGCTACGGCACCGCGGCGCCGCCGCTGCCGGCGCGGCGATATACCGCCGCCCGCGCCGTAGCGTTCCCGCCACCTCACCTCACCACCCACCCATACCCATACGAAAACCCTGTGATATTATAATATCACAGGGTTTTCGAATGTTATGTAACAAAACTCTTGAAAATTATACGAATTTCAGAATCGCAGATTGCATTCTTTTGGCAGTGCGCAAGTGATGTTTGACGGACTGGTGCTACTGGCACAAACCACTTACTCAGATCGATGACAGAGAACCACACAAATCTACATATTATGTGGATACCACTGAGTAAAATGAACTATAGGTATAATAATATTTTTGGTTGGACACAGTTTATAGAATTAGATCTCACATCTCACACAACTTCGATCTGTCGCAAACGCGTCGAACTTATACCTACTATCTGACTCAGAGATCTGACTGTTGATCTTATATGTGAGTATCGTATAACAGCTATTCTCGCCGGAAGCAGTACATTAAATGCAGGTTCTGTGCAGGTTCACCACATATTTCGCTACATCTACGACTAAAGTGCAGCCGCCGAGAGAGTGCGGACAGCCTGAAGTGGCGAACAATTTACGATAAAGTCCGTCAACCTACAATATACTAAAATAGTTAGCGCTTTTAATCTTTAATTTAAAAGAGACATGTCCAATTGACAGCAGATGTAGCATAAACACCATAGAAATGGGTTTTGTGTATGGATGAATTGGAAGAATCATGGAAGAATAGACAAAATGACAGATTGTAGTAATATTTCTACTCTTCGGTAGGATTTGGTAGAATAACTACATCACCAACTACTTCCCCATTACTTATGGAAATAATATTTTGTTGCCGTCTACGTAGAAACGCGAGTCTAGATGTCGAGATGGATAGAAAGAGCTTTTTCTATTTTTGGGAGAATAGAAATAAAAATGGTCATGAAGTCATGGGTGCAGGTGACAGGAACGCAATCTCTCGGTGGCGGTCATAGTCAGAGTGATTCCATGACTTTGCCGAGCATTTTCAGGAAAATCTGTCTCGGTGGCAGGCCAGGGTTGGCCATGTGCCCGATGAATAGTGACCGGTCACGTGGGGTCCAATGAAATTTGTCATTTTGCACACCGTGGGTGAGCAAAGTTCAGCACCGTGGTTGTACAAAACTTCTACTCTGCTCAGCCCTTCGGATCCCAAGCATGAAGGGGTCATGCATGTGCAAATTAACAGTCAAACCGTCGAGGCTGTATGATGACCATACCGAGCACAAACACGGCATGCCTTCCATTGCGAGATGCGTTATAGTACCTACCTTAGGTGATTATCCTGGCTGCAGTAGTACTCATCAGGTCATGGTGAAAAATGACTTGCAAGATCAACTACCTACTCTAAAAAACTTTGTACCCATGTATATACATGTCACTTTTATTCAGCAAAACTTTCAGTTTTTAACCTCATTGAGGTTAAAAACTGAAAGCTCATCGCAGATGGCGCCACTATCGGTTGTTCCTGAGAACCGCCATATTGTTTTTTGTTGTTGTTTGGTGTCCTACTTAGAACCATATTATACTAGTAAAATGTATTCGACGTGGAGTGTAATACAATTAAAAGACGAGCTAATAAAGAGGAATGCCTCTGGCATTTCTAAAAAAGCAGCATAAATTGCACAGTAAATAGATATAATTATATAAACAAGTTTGGAGGTTATATTGTGTTCTTTTTGTAAAGCCCTATTTTTTCGTTGGAGGTTAGAGGCCTACGATCGAAATAATCTCATTGGTGTTGAAGACGTGCTTGAGGATGAGACTGTCAACATTCCGGCACTGCATAAGTTCAGGGATGTAAATGCCAGCACAAATCTCCCAACGCTGTCTTAACGCCACATTCAACAGTTTGCAGAAAGGTAAGAATGCTATTTAATTATGATTTTTTCATCTTTCCTTGTGGATTGGCTATATTTTGGATTAAATTCGACATACATGTTGTTTCAGGTGTCAAGTACCGCCCAAAGGAAGACTTCTGTACGATTATAGAAGTTTAGTTATAAAATAATAAAAATATACACTGTAATACGTTGATAGCGGTGCCTAAAATAAAAAGGGAGCATTGAAATGATGATGAATGTTTATTTTATAAAACTAGTGTAAGAATTTCTCCCCAAATATTCCTCAGGTTTAAAATGGATAGCACTTAGCCTCTACTTATTACTAGTCTTCGAATTTTTCTTTCGAAGGGCCTTTTCCCATAGTTTTCTTCTTTTGGCTTATTTAGGGAATATTATGGACTCCCGGATTTTTGCAACCAACGGCTGCTCAAAGCGTCATTTTATTAATTATTCTTATAACAATTCGATTGTTTATAAAAATAGTATGAAAGTTGACAGCTATCTGTCAAATTTCTGGAACAACCGACAGTAGCGACATCTGAAGTGAGCAAAAGGCAGTTTTTTACCCCAATCTATTACAGTTTTGCAAGATCCTTTTCAGTACGTGATCTGTTGAATGTCAAGGCGCCTCTAGTTTTTAAACAATAAATCACTCGGAAGTTAACTTTTATTTTGTCAAGCTTAATTTGATTCTACACTAACAAAGAAGTTATTTTTAACAAGATAAAAGGTGAACGCGCATCGAACGTGCTGTATGCGTGCCGAACGCGGCGAGCGATGAGCATTGTCTAAATAGCAGAATCGTTTGGTGGCAGAATGCGGATGACGTCATCAAAATCAGAATCTATGACTGTATACCAGTGTATACCAGGTATACCAACAGCATTTTACAGAAATGCGGCGCGTACGTCGCAGCTAGGAGCGCGAGGTTGTATATAATTTCATACAAAAAATACTAAAATTTAATTCCTGAAGCGCGTGCGGCGCTTTCGGCACGTGTAGGTGTGCGTTCACCTTAAGTATTGAAACTTAGAATTGCATAAGTAAATGATCGTTCAAGTCTATGTTCGTGCATAAAGTTGCTTAAAACCTACAATCTACGTAATCAATGTCACTTGCAGAGACCGTTCATATTTTTTGTCCGCGTTCACACTTTAATTAATTAGCCGCCCTTGTTATAATTAAACTTTACGATAGCAATGATTAATACAAAAATTACCATTTAATGTTCTATTGTGAAATACTTTTTTTTCTATGAATTGCGATGTTATTTAAATAAGGTCTGAGCACGAATCGAGGAATCTTTCTGCAGGTAGGTAAATCACAATTCAGAGCGATCACAGTTTTATATTCCAGTCACAATACAACTGGTTTTGTCACGAAGCGCGGAGGCTCGTTTTTATACGTTTTGCATTCGAAACGATGGCATTTTATTTAGAAACGAAAATTCCGTCGTGGTACTCGTACACTCGAACAAAATGTTAATTGTGTTATTTTCACTAGTTAATTTGCACCACCGCCGTAAAACCATTCTCTAGTTTCAAAACGGTAGTTGGTTTTGAACAGTCGTGAATTATTGACGCCCACGCGACACCCATGCAAATGCGTCGTGTGTTACAACATTACCTCCACCTGTCAACTGGATCGGCTATGGACTGATGTTATCTACGTTCAGACTAGTAATGAAAGCCCAGATGTCGGTTCAATAATATGACACTGTGACACAATTACTTGTACCTTCATTTGCTCTATTTTGAATTTGACGATATGACTAAATACTAGTACCTACTACGTCAGCTACAAGATAATTGATCACTGTACAAAGTGATTTATGAATGAAAACTTGCTACCTAACACTTATTTATTTTTTTATAATTTTTATCTTTCTTGGATTTTATTAAGAAACAAGATTCCCAAATATTTATTGGCACATCTTCGAACGGCACACTCTTATTCCGTAACAGGCACAATATTTGTGATTCTATAGTCCTCGAGATTTAAAAAGCCACTTTTGACATATATCATTTGAGTTAATTTGGGATGTGAAGCGTATAAATCGGTAACCAAAAATATCGATTTTTATAATAAATCGATTTAAAATTCTAAGAGTATATAATTGTTTAAAACTATGAATAAAAATCGAGAAATTCATCTGATAAGCAATTTATTAATGTAGTAGGCACCGAATTTAATATGAAATCGCATGTCTGTGGGTATCTTCATAGAATAATAAAATATATTCATAATTTTATACCAAAATTATTTATCCACTTGTACCGGTAATAATGGTCCACCAGTTATTGATTCACTTTCGAAGTACTCACATAGTTTCCAAACCACGTTGCGGGATTTACTATTCACAGTAAGAAATCGAACAGACAATTTGAAAAAAAAAATTGTAACGGACGGCCGAAATCACAGTAGGTATTAGAATCCATGTACCTATAGAAAGCAGAGTCAACTTAAAAGCGGGAACACTCCAAAATCAAAGCCAGATCACAAAAACAGAGGTATCCGAAAAATACTCGTAGAGAGAACGAACAATTAGTCGGAAAAATCGCGAAAAACTGCACAGATGTCATTGTCATTACTGCCAGTGTCAAGCAAATTGTGATCATAGAGAAATTAAATTAATTATAATAATATAATGTACGTGTCATACAGCCTTTAAAGAGTTTTTAATACCTACGTAATTTTATACTGATATTTCAAACGATTTTAACGATTCTAGTGATCACATCCCTTTATTTAAAAAATAATTGATTGAGAACGTAACCATTTTTATGATATTTCGGCAGTACATAAACATGCATTTTAAAAATATTTCGATGCTTTAACAATACTTATGAAATTATATACCATGCTAATTTATACGTATCTCAAAAATTTATAATAATTTCATAATTATTATCAAGTGTATATTCAAAATGGTTTTTATTCACAGCCTATAGTAACATTGTCAAGTTACATGCTATCGTTCTTTAAATCTGTCAAAAGGGACTTCTTAGATCTCGAGGAGTATAAAACATATTATTTTATTATTGCCCAAATGGCACACACGATTTTGCTAGGACATCATGTCGCTAATATTTGAGTAACTAAAAAACGATGCATCGCAACCTTAACGGAAATACTACAGGCATACGAAAAACCCAGCATATGTATTGATTGCAAATGTTATTTTATTTAACCCAGCGTCAGGTACCTAATAAGCGAGCCTAAATGTATACCCAATAAAAACGAAATAACATCTTGGAGTAGAGGGGAACGGGGCTGGAAGCTATTCCGGTGGAATTCAGATAGAGATACAGCAGACGGCATATGACGACTTTTAAGGCCCCAGCAACTATGCGAAAGGCCAGCATGATCGCTACGTCACTACGTGTCTAACATAGTGTATAAAGGATATATTTAAATAAATGAATAGCAAAAATATTCACTATAATTTTGCTTATAGGTACCTATATGTCTTTAACAGCAGTCCTAAAGATTAGAAAACATGGGAACTTTTAGCCCCCGTCTCTCAGTAATAAATATAAATACTTCATTTTCTGAAGAGGTTTTTTCCGATCGAAATGCGAGTACTATTTAGCCAACGTGTTTACTGCCAGTAAATAAATATCAATCCTTTCGATCGGCAAAATTCGGATGTGACGGAAATAGCCCATGGAACCTCTGGCTTGTGTTGTACTGTAGTGGATTGCGATAGGCTGTGATGATGATGATGATGAATAAGCTCTTGCGTAAAGAATCTTTCAAGGAAAATGGATCGGACGTGTTGTGTGAACTAGACACACTATCATTTGAATGATTCGGACTGATACTATTGGCAAATAGTTTCTAGTAATTTACTGTACGTGGCCTAAGGCTAGTGGAATCGTAAGTTGGATGGCATATGTAACTACTGGTAGCACGAGGTGAGAGGTAGCGAATGTGACTACATCTCGAGGTTGTGTTGTTCGCTACCACAGCAGTTTTAAATAAATTCTGCGGTGGGAATTTCTCTCTTTTAGTAAGAGACTCAAGACCTAGAACGAGTCTTTCTAGGTGTTAGTCGGATATACTTTGTTGTCCGTGTCGAAAATAGTGCATCAAGATGTCCGTTGTTGCTGGAACTAAGTCTGCCTTGACGAATGGTCAGTACATAATATTGAAAACATAGAGTTTAGCTGTAGATGCCTTTGCGGTATTTACTAGTAGGTCATAGTTCGATTTATTTAACAGATGCAGCTAAAATATTTCGTAATAAATAATATTATAATTAGTTATAATACGTACACGTACGTACGTTTACGTATTTCGAACATATTTTAGGTGCTGAATGAGACGGTCATTTAACATAATTATGAAATGGAATAACTTGACCACTTAGACTAAGCACTGACGGCGATACGCGCGTCGTTAGTAAGTCATAACCAGCCGTTAGCATGGAGCGCCCACGCTGTTAATTAAACAAACGATTCATGGGAATTACCATAACGAGATCAATTTGTCTGTTTTCTTAGTATCACTTGGACATGATTTAATAATCTGTTGAACTATAACTAAAGATCGAGGTAAGTCGAAAAGTGGGCCAATTTACGCGATTTTTGGGTTAGTCCTCTAGTAAAAGTTGTTAATAATGATGAATACAAACTAGAAAGGTATGAGCTTGTATATGCAGAGAATTTCTATGCGTAAAAACAAGTAGGTAAGAACATAGTATCGGATGGCATGCACATGCGAGCTACTAGATTTCTGCTGAGAGCTTTCACTCGCAAATCACACCCCTTTTTGATTTTAATGTCCAAATAACGCAATTATAAAAAAAAAAAGTTTTTCTAGTGAAATAATTATATTATTCTAAAACCCAAGTTCACTGACAATATTACATAATATTTAATTAAGACAAAATCAGCAGAATAACATAAACGAGCACTTTAAGCAGTCGATAACATTTAAAAAATCTGTTGTTTTATTGTCTGCGAACATGACCTAATGTACTGAAATTGTCTCCCGTATACCGTACAAAATTATTATCACAAGGTATTCCGTAGCTCCCGAGTGGTTCACATAATGAGCTCACATGGTATTGACCAGAGGGTCCGCTGCGAAATATGCGTAATTTCAATGTCACACGCGCCTAGCAATGCTAAGACGCAAATTGTGCAATCGATGGAAAAGATAGAGCGTACATTGTACTTGTGTGACATCGAACACATAAATATGACCGTTTTATAGAACAACGTTTTAAGTACTCATAAATATATTCAATTGTTGTACAAATTATACTCACGCCTACGCATTGCAGTTTATTGTCAGCAGATGAACTTTTTATAATTTTGAAATTAATTTATAAAAGCAGATAATTCTAACCATTACACTAGTCAATAAAGTTAAGCTATTCTTTGATAATTAATTACAAAAGGTAATTTGCAAGGTTTTATTCATAAAAAACGTATAAAACTTTATACAAAGATTAGTTACTTTTTCGCTGACATGCATAGATGATTATTAATGTCAGATTTAAGAGAAGTAAATTTAAATACACGATAAGCCACCATTCTTCCCATGGGGGTTTTAAAAAGGACAAAGAAAACAGCATCCTCCTATCTGCTAATTAGGTACAACATACCTATTACAATCTGTAATCCGTTTGTAGGTAAAACGTGTTGATTATGACAATATTCTGTCGCAACCATTCACTTAGCACGTTTAGTGGCACGGGCGGTTATGATGATCTTGTTTTTCTAGTTCAGTCCGGAAAAGCTTATAATTGATTAAGTAGTAGCTATCTATTCAAGTATTTACAATATGTAATAATTTTTTTAGGTAGTTCTTGAATGATATATCACTAAAAGAAATGTAAACAAAGAAATGTAAACAAAGAAATATCAAAGATTTTCGTATTAATTGCCGCACACATACCTAGGTACTCAAAATTTCGTACCGACAACAATCAAATCTACAACATCAAATACCTACCTATTTATTTAGATAAGCATTTGAACATTAAATTATTTTACAACCTAAAATTATTTGTTTTGGATGAAGGAATTGCAAACAGCAATTATTAAGATTGTCAATTGATTTTATAAAATAACATTATAAAAATTGCCAATACATTAAGTCTTATAGTAACTTACTAAAATTAAAAAGGTGAAAGTTTGTGAAGATGTTTGGAAGTTTAAATGTTTGTTACTAAATCACGCATAAACGGCTCAGCGGATTTAGATTAAATTTAATATACAGATAGAGCATCTTTTAATTCGGTTACATGAAGTAGTTTCCTTAGGATGCGAGTAATCCCGCGGGGAAAGCTAGTAGTTAAAATGTGACATTTCTTGGTTGACATTGCTTCTACTAAACTATATCGGGGTGTTTAGATGCTAAGTCAAGTCTACATTCTAGCAAGTTAATTTAGCTATAAATATAACATACCATACTAATTGCCAATTATGTGTCACCTTACAGTTGCCTTCATTTTCATTGAGATGCCTACGTATAGTATACTGATTACTTTATACCAAGGATTTACCTATACCTTACATAATTTTAAAGATCGATTTATTAAATGTCACATAATAAATTATAAAACATCGATTGAGGCCGGTCGGGTGGGTTTACCCTACGAGTTAAAATTATAGTAAAAATGCATTGCATGGGCTTTCAAAGCCATCTAATGATTATAACAAAAATCCATGTGGTTAAAGTAGGTACATATTTTCGTCGTTTGAAATTCCGGAACTTAATTTTTGTTAGACTGTTGGATGAATATGAATACGAATCTTTACACATACCAGAGAAACCGGAACTAAATATGACGCAGACAGTATCATCAAACAAGACCAAGGATTATATGTAAATATTTAAAATTTGACCGCGATTAAATATTAGTTCGTCGGTTGGCAGCAGTTAGTATTTATGTTTCTGTAGGAAATACAATCTGCTTCGGTCGTGTCAGCATGAGCCCTCATATAGAAATTATGCCGTGGGGAAAAGATTAACCAGTAAGTACAAGCATTAACACTTTTTTTTTAAATAAAACGGTTCCTTTTCATGTAGGTATGCAATTCTCGATGATCTTCAGCCCATAGTAATGAGCATATCTAATCATTCAGATTGGTGCAGTTTATGTAAATAAGTTTAAGGCGATTAACCTTAATTTGTTCACCTACGTTACTACATAGTAACTGAACAATATGAAAAATAAGGTTAATCCTCCAAGAATCCAAAAAAAACCTTCAGTTTTTCTATGGTCATCTAACACGTCATGTATGTAAAGTTCATAAACATATTACGAGTATACTAGACTAGTTTAATAAGTTTATGGTAAAGTTAATAAAAATAATATTGTAAAACGATTTAGATATAATGACACTGATTGAAGCTCGTGTGTTCAGAGACACAGTTTGAACAGTATCGATTCATTACATAAACTTTTCATATATATTCTTTAGAAAACGGGTATTAGTGCGTGGAAATATTTATAACAACTTTTATTGCTATATATTTATGCTGCATCAGATAAAATTATTTAGGTACCCTAGAATAATAAAATGCAAATAACCTAATGAAAATCGAAGTAATGGAAACGATTATACAGCGTGCGTAGTAAGCCACTTATGCTAAAGTACAACTTGATGAATAAATTGGTAATAACTTACTCGTATCTTAGTGGAAAATACTGGACTAAATCTATCTGCCAACTTTCTGTAGTTATGCGGGGCGAGTGTCATATGGCTGGACAGAACATGACATAGGTATATATGTCGCAGGGATATTGTCAAACCAGTGATATTATAATTTCACGGGCTCATTTCAATGACATGATAATTCCACTGGACCCACGCTGATATTGCAAGGCAGTAATTTTTTGACATATTCACTGTATGTGCAAGGCCGTTAAATTGTGAGACGGTCAATTATTATCTAACCTAACTCATTGTCAGTTAACATTGAAAACGGACCAATCATTGCTGGTGATGACGATCGTGGTGACAAATCCAATCACTTAGAGCACGTTACACATTATCGATATATCTATATTTGGGCACGTAAAACGTATGATATGTGTATCTATCATTCTCATTTTCCGCACAATATCGAATATTAGACCCGATACTTAGTTAGGTACATACTTTTTTTTATTGTCAGATAATGATATCGGGCAATATATACATACCTAAAGTTCTTACACCTCTTTAGTGACGTTCTTCAAAAATTTCAGGTGCTTAGTACTCACAGTCCATTAATTTATGAGCAGATGCAAGATAATTATGGAAAAAGCAGAAGGGGAATGTAAGGATCGTTGCACGTGGATGTTTTGTAGTCATTGCCTACGCCCAAGGGCAAAAAGCGTTATGTTATATTTATGTACCTACCTATGTGTGTAAATAAAAAACAACCAAGGCTTTATATTCATTCGGTATATACCTACATATATTTTATCTTGAAACTGTCGTACTTATGATTAAGTATCCACTACCATTATTTACCAATTCACTAAGTAAATGGAGTTGAGCAAGCGTATGTAAATTTCTCAAGTATTTAAAATAACATTAAACCCCTTAGTAATATGTGCTGTATAAAGTTATTCATTAATTAATAACGGCTATTTTTTTCTTTTTTCGGCGGGCCGTGTCTACGGAACAACCTCGTCAACTCATTGGCAACTTATGTCACTCCTTGGCATCCATTCGAGAAGGTTCGTCTGGACCAGGAGCTGAAGATCATCGGTGAGTATGGGCTCAGGGACAAGCATAAGGTGTGGCGCGTCTAGTACACGCTCGCTCGCATGCGTAAGGCTGCTCGTGTGTTGCTGACAATTTAGGAGAAAGACCCCAAGAGGATGTTTGAAAGTAATGCGCATTTGCGTCGTCTGGTCATGATCAGAGTGTTGGATGAGAAGTAGATGAAGCTTGAGTACGTGCTCGATCTAATTAAGCACTTCTTGGAGCGCCGTATGTAGCCCCAGGTGTTCAAGGCTGGTCTCACCAAGTCATAGGCATAGACATATCTGGGACCGGTAGCAGGTGGTGAACATTCCATTGTCTATTGTTCGCCCGGACGGCGGCAAACACGTCGACTTCTCTCTGAGGTCACCCTTTCGCGGCGGCAGGCGCGGCCGCGTCATGAGGAAGAACTTGCGCAAGGGACAGGGCGGTGATGCCGCGGCAGACGAAGAGGAGGATTAGAAAAACGCACATTTTAGACGTATGAGCTTTACATGACTTTGTTCAGCATATATTGGTAGAGGGTTAAATATTTCTCTGCACTTTTATTTACAGTAAAAAATATTTTTAACGCGTTGATATACCAAGTAATAAAAAAAATCAACGAGATAATAATAAATTGTAGCATCAACAAAGAAAAAACCGGACGAACAATGATCAATAGTTATTATCTTAAACTGCTCGAACCTGTTAAAAACCTGATGTTTGTCTATACACGACTAATAGACAGTATTTTAGGTTTTCATTAACCACCCCGCGGTGGTCCTCTGCAAAGCCTATAAAAAGACCGTTGTAAAAGGAGACTAAGTGATTATGTTATGTCTATGTTCAGCGGAACTATTCTGTAAGAACATCTCCATTCGAATCTCACTCTTAATGTCGGTTGATATTTGACGAATACGGCATACGATTATTAACATGTAACTTAATAACAGGAGGCGAACATGACTCGAGGCAGGAGATGCGACATGTTCTTACAGAATAGCTACGCAGCAATGAGAGAACACACAGTCATGCAAATACAGTTTTAAATGATTTTTTGGCCTCTGTGATTTTAACGTGATTTGCATCAATCGATTTCTTAGTCAAAATTATTGAAATTTTATTGATTTCACGTAAAAGAAAATTCGAAGTCCGATGCTCCCAATAATGCGAGTTCTTTGCAAGGTAAACATAAAGAAATCCATAACAACCTCTTTTGACATCGGACACATGGACAAAGATGAAGTAGCGGTTTTGTTTTTATTACATTGAGGCATTTAAGGTAGGTAGTGCCAATAATCGATTGTATTGATGTCCCCACCTTCGATTAAATCCGAACCTGTTCTTGGCGTTCTTTAAAGACATAAACTGCGTTGGTTTTAGATATTCGTTAGGTATCTTAAATTCCAGTACTTTAGTAGGTACCTATACGAGTTAAAAATGTTTTCATCATCATTAAAACAGTATTAAAATAAATTAAAATGTTATTTTTAATTAGTGCCCTTATGTTTATTTTACATTATATTTTCCTTACAGAAGTAAGCAGAGATAAATCCCAGTATACTCAGACTAAAAGAATAAGATTTTCTTCTTTTAGTCTAAGATAATCCTTATTCTTTTAGTCTGAGAGGTATTAGTTCCTACTGTTAAACATACCTATGAGTTCGCCTATTATGGTATTTGATCGCATGTTACTGAGGAAAGCCTATTGCCATTGTACGATACGGATTTTGTAAATTTTAATACAATGTGGAATCTATGGTCCGGCCTGTGACCAAGAGAACAACTTTTCGGTTGATAATTAATAAAATCATATTTAATATCAACCTTATCAAGTTTCTTGATCGTTATCCTCAAAAATCTCCATTATGATGACCTCTTTTTCTGTGTTCTGTGATGATGACCTATGGAGGGCGATATATAAGATCAATAATTTGAAATGTGGCAACTAGATTTTGACCAGGTATTCACTTAAACTGCCTGTAAACGGTATGTATACATAAATCAAAGTATACTTTATCTTTAGATCGCAAATTGGAACTATAAGTGGACGCAGTTTCTGCGGTTTTCTTGCTTAGTCCACTGCCAATGAATATAAATAGGTACGTAAAGCAGTTTGTTCATGAACGATTATATTAGATCATCTTTTAAAATAATTATTCTATAAATTAAGTATTTTAGTACCTACCTAAACTATAACTGTGACGAAGCTGTAATTAACAAACAATTGGTAGTTAGCATAGTTAACTATTAAAGTTTATGTGATTAAATCTTTTACATATAAATGGTTGGAATAAAACATCCTGGTCTAATGCATAGTATAACTAATTAATTTACGACCAATATTCATTGCTTGATCATGACACACAGCATCCAATTATACAAGTCACAATAGTTTCTAATAAAAACATGAGTACATTACAGTATTATTTATATTTTGATCAATGTTACACAACGGATAATCCGTAATTGTTTTGGTTGGGTAGGGCAGTTGAGGACATAAAAAACGCCTTTGCGTTATGCACCTGTCTCCATCCAAAGTAGGTATCCTGACCGAAGATAACTCGAGAAATCAAAAAAGATACAATATTAAATCATGAAATCATTTGAATCTAGTGTCCATGTGATGCCTAGAAAATACTAGACCAAGGCGACTAACTGATGAAGATAAGATTAGGGTGGCAGCATCCTCCTGTACCTAAACTAATAGCGACATATTGTTTACCAATTCAGCGCCTCAATTTATGGGCTGGTATGAGTTAATAATTTCAAAACCTTGCATTTTATATTATAAAGGTAAAACCTTGGATATTTGGATAATGATAACGTGGAAAGTTGGAGCGGATAATAATATACATACACTGAAAAAAATGCAGACCAACTAAGATGCATTTTCTCTTAGTTGGCGTTAAAATGTTTGGAATAATTATTTATTTAGTTACTATACACAAGATAGCATAGTTGCCAGAATAAATCCATTTTGTTTGTATCGACAATAATGCACATGTTTATTATAATCAACGGTTTTTGCTACATCAAACATGCTTTGTTTAATTTAACTTTTTCACTTGTATATAATAAATAATAATTTAAGTTCATGGTAACAAGCAACTTGTTAGCAATAAAATAACTTGTATCATAGTTTTAACAACGAGCATAGTTGAATTAAACAAGTTATGTAGTCATATCTAATAACGCTTTGTAATATCAACAAACCTTCACCCGCCCGCCACGCTTGCTAATACTAGTATTATATTACATCATGCCGACTGTCGCCGTTCGACACGCACGTACGCTCCTTTTACAACCGAATTTGTCAGAAAACGGAAAGCTTTTATATCTACAATTTTATGTACAATTGTTCAACTACAATTATATTGTTAGTGAGTGAATTAACACATGGACCACGTGGCAGAATTACTTCAAACATGGGAGCTCCCCGATCTGATCCCAAAATTTGCAGGTTAGTAATTTATATCATGCACTAACCTTAGTATGTATCAGCGTTGTCAGATTTTTATTGCCAAGTCGGGATTTTGGATCATTTTGAGTGAAAAAAGCGGGATTCTTTCGTCGATAGCGGGACATCGTAAAAAACATATATAATCAGAAGGTTTTAAATATTTATCTTTTATTTGAGTTCAAATATACTACTTCACGTATACCTACTACAGGTAGCTGTTTACCTATTTAACGTCTATTGTATCTCATTAAAATTTAGGTCTGGAAAATGGATTGCCTATATTATAATATTTTTCTTTTATTTCAGCACCTAAAGAAGAAGATAAAAATCTAGCAGCATTTTTGTCCGACAACTGTTAAACAGAAGAAATAGCAAAAAAAAAGTGTAATTACTAATTAGCCAGTTCAAAATAATTATTTTTGATTTATCTATCGATTGGTCTATCCTTTTTAGAATTAAATGACGTACGAACTATTGTTTTATTTTATTTCCAAAAGCAATCTTATTTATTGCAGTCAAATCAAAGTGATTTGACTGCAATAAATAAGATTGATTTTTGATTGATTTTATTAGTCAATTCAAGTCAGTGTCTTTAGCATGTCAACAAAGTGTTGACATGCTAAAGACAATGACTTGAATTGACTAATACAGGACCAGGTATTTATTATGACAACGACTCATGTCTACGTCAAATACGAGGTTAGTTGAATTAATCATTTTATCACAGTTATTTGTTGCAAGATCTTAGTTGAAACAACATATGAATTTCATTGATCTGACAAAGTTTCAGAAACATATCGTGCAAGATCTTAGTCGAATCAACAATATAAGTATGTTAATGTGACAACGTTTTATTCTTGGACTGGCCAAGATCTGAGTTAAAATAAATAACTACCGGTGATTAAACCAATACATTACTTAATTGACGGAACTGTGACAATTTAACAAAGTTCTCATAGCTTCAGTAGTCAAGATCTTGTTAGGCTCATATGGAGTCATGATGTGTGATCACATTAAACAAGATGTTTATTAAATCAAACAATTTTTTTTTTCAGTGTAGGTAGAATTTATCCCTGATTAGCTCATAGGGGGATAGATAGGGAGATAGATTAGATACAAAGTGTGTCTGTTGACATTGAAACATATTTTGTCACCTTCATTCAAGTTTAATTTCTGTTCTTGCATCCATGGTGATGTTTGTGACGACTCAGACAAACAGCAAGGCTCTACTACGTGCAGTTTAGCGTCGCAAGGAATTGCTACGTCCGTAACCACTGGACCACGCGTGTTCCAGATCTACATTAATCCGCAAGCAGTCATTGCCATCCGGCTAAGCCCTACTACGTACAGCAGCATAGTGCAACAAAATACTCCCAGGCAAGTGGCGGCCGGCCCCGGCGCGATATAGATTGAAGTAGTCGTTGCGGCTACGTGCGGCTACGTATCGTAGCACGTAGCGTAGCACGTTGCCGTGCGGTAATAAGCTATGCGTAGTGGCACTACGATGCTACTACGCGTAGCTACTACGTACGTAGCTGTGCGGCTACTTGCGTCGTTGCACCGACACGTAACGTATGCTGCGACGTCTGCGCGAAGTGCGGTGCTGACTCACACATAGGGCGCAGGTATGTGAGGTGCGGCACCGAAATCGCTATGAAGAAAAGCGGGGCGTTTTTACTGACAGGAAATATTAAGCGATGATTGAGAAAATGCCTCATTAGTAGCAAGCAGGTTTTATAGTAGTTACGAGTAACATGGTGCAAGCAGGCTTTATGCGGCCAACTGGAGGACTCAAAAAAATAAAGGCTAATATACCTATAGTTTCCACGAGACTATGGCATTTAACCAAAAGTGCGTAATTAGTAGAGTACTATGATAATGAAATGATAATAATAGTTAAAAACAAACATATTTTAACTATTTTTCTTACCTTCATTTGTAAGTAAGGAACAAAAAACTGGCAGATAGAATATGGTATTTAAACATTATAGCAAAGGTAAAATTGCAATTTATAATGTAATGAAAACTATACTTATTAACATTACACACTATTTACATTACATACCAGAAGAATTTTCAAATCAAGTTTAACGGGTTGTTTGACCTTACTATCATTCTGTTTACTGATTAAAAAATTGCAACAAAGAAAAATAGTAAGTAGGTAGTATATCAACATGATGTTTACTTTGGAAATATAGTGGATAGTACTACTGTTATAGTTTCGTTTACTAAATTATATCAGCGGAGGTATAGGTACTCACTGCCTAGGTCTTACTAGGCAGTGACAAAAGTTCCCCGTTTACATTGGATTGTTACGGCGAGTATTTAGCCATACTTTTCCTTTGGCTTTATTGTGTAGGTGCCTACTCGTACGTAGATATTCAGATAATAATGATTGGTATCTTTCCGATGTGACATGACTCATGATATTCAACAGAATTTCACGGGATTCCTTTATAATATGAAGGTCAACTAAGATAGGTACCTTTATGATCAGAGCTAATAATAAATTGCCTGAATCAGAAATCATGGAAGCCATTAAAAATAATTAAAATGTGGGAGGTATATTATTTTATGTTAACAAATTTGGCACATTCACGAAACTCCTGCGAACTGCTTAGCATAGTAAATATTTACCGGAATTCATGTCTTGTCAAACACCCACATGAAATAAAATATTAATTAGGTAGATAAGTATTCAAATAATACTTTAAACGTCCGCGTTGCTATTTTCTTGTACTAGTACTTCAACGTGAATAAGGAGTTATACCTACTAAACATGACGAATCATTTCCGACGCGTTACGTTTGAATGATTAAGTTCTTTCCAGATCATACAAAAAATTTCGGTGTTGTAACTTCAATTCAATTCAATTCATAATCTTTATTGTGGATCATAGGTAGGTACAGGAATACAGATGTTCTTACGATACAATTTGAGATCAGCTTCCTAAATCCTAGTGGATTCATTTATACAAAGGAAATCTCTTTCACTTTTTTTCATCTTTACTGATTCTGCTATCAATTGGAATGACAAAAATGTTACATAACAATGAGCAAAATGCGGTGCTTAAGAATCCGATATTGACTTTGTCAAAGGCCTCGTATTAATCAGAAGACGACCACTAACCGAAGTCTTCCTCTAGTAACGACGGTCCCGAGCCAACAAGCAGGAGATACCAGTATCCTTTTAATAGAAAATAGTAAGAATAACTTCGCTGGACAGGCAGGCGTGCTCGCATTTTTTTATGATATAAAACACACATACGAGATCGTCAACATCCTCAATATCAGAGGAGTCCCTGATGAGTCTTGTCCTCCCTATAATTGATTAATTTAAATTTAGCATTAATTAAAAAATTATGTAAAAAAATAGTTATTTGTGCAACAAGAGAGCAAAGTCGTTTTTTGCTGCGAGTGCTGATTTTGAATCCTGAGTGTGGCGAGGGATTCAAAGGCACGAGATGCAAAAATTTTTGCTCTCGTGTAACACACATAACTTTTCACTTCAGCAGCGAGAACACTTTAGGAGATAAAATATATTACGTAACATTATTGAAACTAGAAATAAATATTTACAGGTTAAATAACAGTTTTATTTGCAGTAAATACTTATTTTCGTTTAAATACAACAATAAATTAAAAATTCAATAAATTACACTATAAGACATAATTAAGAGAGGATTCTTTGGTCATTGGACATAATTGTCTTTTTGCAAAATTTCTTTAGTTAGTACAAATTCCGAACGTGTTTGTCTTTGAGGTCGAATTCAAAATCGCTGGGCTGGTCTTTGTCTCTCTCTCTTTCTAATGGCGGGAAAAAGATAGAGTGTGAATGTTTCGAATTGTATGATTTTTTACCTCAGTAGCTCAAACATGTAGGTTTTGCTGCCTGAAATCAGTGAGCAAAATGCGATTTTGCTCACGGAGTGAGATAAAGTAACTTTTTATTTTTTGTTTTCAGAAACCCGCGACTATCTTATTCAGCCTTGGGTTAATCATACAATTCGAAACATTCACACTCTATCTCTTTCCAGCCATTAGAAAGAGAGAGAAACATAAACCAGCCCTTTCGAAGTTCCGATTTTGAATTCGACCTCAAAGACAACATGTTCGGAATTTCATACTAACTAAAGAAATTTTGCAAAACGATAATTATGTTTTATAGTGTAATTTATTGATTTTTTAATTTATTGTTGTATTTAAACGAAAATAAGTAATTACTGCAAATAAAACCGATATTTAACCTGTAAATATTTATTTCTAGTTTCATTAATGTTACGTAATATATTTTATCTCCTAAAGTGTTCTCGCTGCTGAAGTGAAAAGTTATGTGTGTTACACGAGAGCAAAGTTTTTTGCATCTCGTGCCTTTGAATCCCTCGCCACACTCAGGATTCAACTTCAATCCTTCGCTTGCTCAAGATTCAAAATCAGCACTCGCAGCAAAAAACGATTTTGCTCTCTTGTTGCACAAATAACTATTAAGATATAATGTCAATGATTTTTTGTAAAAGTTAATGAATAAATTATTATTATTTATTATTATTATACTGGAAAGTGTTAAGATTCGGCTTCCAAACATCGTCAATTGCTCTCAATCCTCTCCTCCATGATCACCTTGATTTTATGAACTTTTCTTCTCCAAAAGAAAGACCGTAAGTAATCATCGATAAAGAAAATATTTAAAATTGTTACCGACAGCTGTTTAAATAATGTTTCTCTAAGACATTCATAAGCTAATAAATAGTTATCTCAGTCTAGAATATCAGGTTAATGTTACCAGTATAATTTATTTTTTTTACTTTACCTTACTACGTTACAACTAATACCAGATACACGAGTTTTGATACTATAATTTGTGTTGTGTTTGTGTGTTGGGAAAGAAAGCGTCCGTTGTTTTACCTTCCTTTTTGTTCTGTGATTCCAATAATGCATGTAAAAAATATTAGAGCAGTCAATTTGTAAATAAAATTAAATACTCAGGACAGCCTCTGCTTACGTACCTACTAGTCCCCACATAGCCTGTCTGAAATTATTGTGTATAGCCGTGGACGCATGCAGTTGTGCCCTGTGAGGTAAGTACGTTATTATTACGGCGGCATGGTTTTCCTATGACGTCATATACCCTAGGATACTCTCTGGATCAAGACGAATCTAAGGACACATAATTTGTTAAAATCGGTTCAAACATACATAGCCAGTGAGATTCATAAACCTTCCTCTCTCTTGTAGTAGTGTAAAAAGTAGCACTTCAGTACAATGTAATTTTCGTTACGAGCCGCTCAAAAACTTCGTGACTCATTCATTGATCACTGGACGTAGGATTGACGTTCTGTATAAGACTTCTGCGACGTACAATTGTGTTTTTGTTTTAAATTCAAATGTCAGTGAACGCATATGCA
The DNA here is from genome assembly GCA_932294325.1 of Allophyes oxyacanthae. NCBI lineage: Eukaryota > Metazoa > Arthropoda > Insecta > Lepidoptera > Noctuidae > Allophyes > Allophyes oxyacanthae. The sequence goes on from OW028617.1 coordinate 9,450,218, forward strand.
TCACAAAAGCTATGAGACTACATCGTATTTTTGTGCACAAAGTTAGCGCTAATATGCTAATATATAATAACATTTTATTACGAGGAGTTGAGATGCTCGTAGCTACACGGCTACGGCGCAGATCATTTGATCTGCGATGTTAAGCTACGCTTGTCGCGGTTTGATCCTGGATGGATGACCGTTCTTCACTCATCGATACCACTTAGTGCCCCGGAAAGCGCGTTCAGTTCCAGTTGTCAGCAGTTTTTATGCGCAGTCAACAGTCCGAAAAGTCTGACAACCAGTCTAACCGTAGGCCCTACGGTCAGAATCTGATACCCTACTGCGTAGGGTATCAGATTGTCTCAGTACAATTGAGTCGCAGTAAGGCCAGATATGGTCAGAGTCCAGAGATGGTTATTCTTATTCCTTTTCTGACCATGCGGTGAGGTTGTGGAACTATCTTCCGCCTAACATACGTGACTCGAAAACTATTTCAGTTTTTAAGAAATGGGTCAAAGACTTTTTACCTTTACCTTTCTACTTTACAATGATTAATTCTATACATAATATATAAGTATTTGATGTTATACATTTAGATAGGTATTTATTTGTATGTACGGTATATGTAGTTCATTGTATTTGTTATCTATGTAGTTTATTTCATAGTTGTGTAGTTATTGAATTGGTTTAGTATACCATAAGTTTAAGTGGTCTAAATAAGTTATTTTTGTCATTTTTAAACATTGTGTCTACGTGTCTATCATCCAGATTTCCAGTCGCGGGACTACTGAAAGAAATTTCATTAGAAATAAGTGGTTCCATTGTGGTCATATGTCTGTAACATTTTTATTACCATGTTTCCTTGTGTGTACATAAATAAATAGCTCGCTTTGTATAAAATAACATAATTCAGCTGCATGTTAGACCGAGAGTTGACCTCAACATAGTTGGGAAAAGGTTAGGTGATGATGACAATTACCTTAACAATTCGTGTATATGAATATAGTACCTATTTTAAGAATATGTGACAGGTCTACTTAACCATTAGAATGTGTAACAGTGTGGATGCGATGACGATGTCCATATAAATACCAAAGTAATTAAGAAACCATTAATGTTAAAGTCAAATATTTTAATACAACAGCAGAATATTTAATTTTTATATTAAAAGAACCTGTTTTGACTAAGTTTATGGTGACATTTAAATCTAAAATACGATCATAATAATTTTAGTCGTAATAAGTGGTATAGTAAGAAGTAGAAATTAAATACATATTCCAAGAAAAAAGTAATTAGTTACCTACATAAAATTTCGATAATTTAATTTTCATATTAAAACAAGAACTACCTAATTATATTTAATATTATCCTCTAAAACAATATCCTACCACCATTTTGTGCATTGCATACAGTAAGTATCGTATACCGCATATATATAGAATAAGTAAGTGACTGGAAATTATTTATTTAAATAAGGTTCAATAACGTCTGTTACTGCAATACCTAAATGATGGTTTTGAGATTACTACACTGATTGTGTAGTAATCTCAATAATTAATATGTATCAATTATAGGTAAACACAGCATGCAATGTGTTCTTTTTTAAACAACTAATATAAATTAATTGAATGGTTAATATAGAAGAATTACGTATAAAATGGACTGGGTTATATAAATAATGTAATATAAATTCATCTTAGTAATAAAATATAATGAATTCCTGGTGATGAATTCCTGGTAATGCCATATTTTTATTAGATATCATTTTATAATTTATATGGATAAAGATACACATTTCTTTTTCTTTATTATCTGTTCATTTCATACGTTAATTGGATTGCATTACGCCATCGATTTTAATATTGCATTTTACACTCTAAAATTGATTGATTCAATTTTGTGTGATGCAGGCATTAAAAAAATGAAGAACAAATTAAAATTCCAAGCTCCACCATAATAAATTTAATATGTGTCAACTACAGTTTACAGTAACAATGTTTTTATTAAAACATTAATCGTAATTAATTGTAAATGATCTCTATTCAATTATAATAACATCTAAAGATTACGCCGCGTCAGATTTGTATCAACAAATCCATTACTCAACTTGATGGACGACGTTTTACTATAAACACTTTTGTTTTGTGTTATAAATCTATTCCGATATAAGAGTTACCTCAAAAATGCAAATTTAAAGACACATTTGTAACTCTCTTAAGTTTCATCTATTATTATCTCAGTAGCTAAGTAGGTAACAAAACTAAGACACTAGGGTAAACATTGAATTTAATTTTACATTGGAAAGCTTTTCTTTGACACTACTCTACTTAATTTTAGGAGAAGTGAAAAGGAGGTTTGTATTATCCTAATCACTTAATTCCAATCACCTCAAGCAGCACATAAAAGTAAATAAATAAATAAATCCAGCCCATTACTGTCCCACTGCTGGGCACGGGCCTCTTCTCGGAATGAGATGGGTTAGGCGTTAGTGTGGACTAATGCGCTGGCCTAGTGCGGGTTGGTGAACTACACACACCATCGAGAACTTTATGAGGCCCTCTTAAGTGTGCAGGTTTCCTCACGATCTTTTTGCTTCACCATTAATGCAAGTGATAATTATAATCAAATTGCGATCCGCACATAAATTCGAAAAGTAAGAGGTACGGGCCGGTTTCGAACTCAGACCCTTCTTCATGGAAGGCAAACGTAGTAAGTAAGTAAATAAAAATAGTATTTAACCACATGACTACAACTGCTTTGCTACACAAACATTTGCCGACAGTAATAAGTAGCGAAATGATAGCAAACTTTTCTACCAAGCGGTAGTAAAGCTAAACGTTTTCAATTTGAGGCTGCAGTACGGGTGCACTAATAAGAAAATTGTGATTGAATAAAATATCTTGACTTTATTCTACTAACATGATCTCGTGAATAAGGGTGAATGAAAGAGATAATTAAAGTTGAATAACTGGTTATTTAGGTGAATACCCTGAGAGCGTCTCTAGAATATGAAAGTATGACTATAACTATACAGGTACAAATGTTAGTAAGCAGCCTTTACGTATCCCGCTCTTGATAAAAGCATTTCACAAAGCACACATAAAAATCTGGGAAACTGGTAATATTCAGAAAACTTGTCGATCAAGTCAATAAATTCTCAATATATATAGTAGTTATACTTATGTTATTTACTTATTTATATTAAGAACTTTATGTAACAACATTATTAGAAGGAATTTGAAACTCACGTTGGTCACAGAAAAGACAAGAAGAATTTTAAGTATGAATGTAAATGGCTATTAGAGACGAGACCAGAGGAAAAGGAGGATGGCAATCCATCCTTCTTGTCTTTTTCTCTGGTGTCAGCATGTAATAATGAAAGGGGGCAAGAAGGAAGTGAACACTGAGATGTTTGAAAGAAGAGGATGTAGTGTACACACCCCAAGTAAAATGGATAAGGACAGGTGCTGGAGAGAAACCTAAATTTAATTAATTACCTTCGAATTTTGACCACTGGGTAACTACTAGTTACATTTTAGTAAATGTAAATTCAGTTAATTGTCTGGGCCTCAATACTTAGTGCATTAGATAATTGTTGTAGTGTGTGTTTGTACATTTTAAAAAAGGCTAACTAAATAAATCAATTCTATTTATGTACCTACCATTTCAGACGGATCTCATTACGAGGTGCTCGAATCCGGTGGGCTAGGTACTACCCAAACAAATTAATCTTTAAGAGTAAGCTGCACTTGCCATGATCAGTCTTTGGCTCTGGGTGATATTTACACACCGCAAACTTTAAGAAGTCGGTACCGGTTGGCTGGCATTACGTATGCCTAATGCAGTCGAAATCCCGAAAATGCTGACCAACAATCTTACTTTATGGTGTCGATACTTATATCCCAGTAATTGGCGTGCGGTGCACTGGTAGCTGTTTCTTGTAAAATAGCCGCACTTGCCTTCTTGCATTCCAACCACTAAGTCTATCCAGATGCGGCTAAACACAAATGTTTAGCCGCATCTGGATAGACTGGGTTCTGACCCTAACATAGTGGAATAAAGGCTAAGCAGATGAAGAGTTGCATCTCACTTTAATAGTTTGGAAGCTTACTCAACGTTTAAAATAGGAAGTCTGGGATAGGATAGATGCACTGACCCTTTACTCATCAACTTCGTAGCGACATCATTTTCAGTCTGACTGGATACAGCTGTTTTTTTTTTTTTTTTACAAAAGTCCTCTAATGGTTCCATAATTAACTTTATTATTATATTCAGAATGAGTTAAATAATTTGCTTTGATATATATTGCTCGGATTTAGATATAGGTACCTACGCTCTGTATTAACGTTGACTGAATTTCATGATGATTTGCTACGCCGCGGCGCTACGGCTACGGCCCAGTGCGAGTTACAAACGTTACGTTTTCAGTGATACTTGTCGTTTTTTAAATAAACTCTAATTATACTAATTAAATGGATAGTCGACGCAAAAATGAGTTTTAATTGCATTTATGATGTGGAATATTTAATAATAATGTTATCATCGCTGACATACCATGCACAATAATGACAATGACACAACATACCTACGTACATAAATACGAGTAGGTACGTATCGGGGAACATAGATTTAATTCATAAAACTATTACGTAATATTTTAACATAATTAATAAATATTTAAGTCTTGGTATCATGGTCAATGGGAAATGGGACTTCCCTAGTGATATACTCGTATTTGCTTAATATGTATAATTAAGAACTATAATTTATACTTGCTAATATTATTAAATAAGATATACCGGAAATCATGTTATTTACATTAAATTTGAGATTAGTTTCTAAAAATATATAATTTTGCGCGTGACATTTGGTTTCGTATACATTTGATCACATATCGGGCTTATTTTTACTAACGGATGTAATACACGGAGTCACTGGACAACCAACTATTTCTTTGACCGAGCTCAATGGCATCGAACTAAAGACTGCATGGTTCAACTTTTGCTTTTATTCACAAGGACGTGTTTATTTACTTCCTTTCTTACAATAATAATTCGCCGTAAAAGGCTTAAGTGCTTAGGTGCAAATCAATTATACAAAATATGTAATGATATCATCACAACCATCAAGATGCTTCTCGTGAAGGATGTTCCTGACTTCGAATAACACTTGAAAATATTAATTTAAATTTTTGGTCAATAATGACTAGGTAGCTTATTGTTATTCACGATTTACTACGTACGTCCATTCACCGGAACGGATGCTATTGAGACGTCACTCTATTACTTTGAAACATTGACTGAAAGCTATGAAAATTCGAACGTACTTGTTGCGCGTTTGCCGTCGGCGATCAGCGTTAGGCTGTGGGGCTTCTGCAGCAGCTCTTGCAGCTCCGGCTGAGGCTCCGACGAGTTGTTCTTCGACTTCATTTTAGTATTTTTCACTAACACAATTGTCTATTATTTCATTACAACTCCTTCGAGTGAGTTAAGCACTGTTGGAAAATAATGGTAGTTGACGATGTGCACATCCAATGATTCATCCGTGTAGCGGAGGCGCATGGTTCAGGAGTGTTAACTGTATCGAGAGCGGTGGCGAGCGTCTATATAGTGTTGTGGGCGGTGCTGCGAGCTATGAGACGCGAGGATACGAGCAGAGCCGCGCCGCGACTGAGCTGGGCGCCGGCATCCGGTCAAGGGTATACAGCAACACACCGCGGGCTCGCCCGCTCTGCCTAGCCGCCGATAGCGTCGCCTTCGCTTTTTAGAGTGTAAACATTGTTTATTGTTATTGTCTACTTACAATTAGTTATGTACAAAGACTTAATTTAAAAAAATACTAAGATAATTAGTAAGTATAATCGAATTCATTTCTCTATGCACAATAATCAATTTAAGTCTAGTCAATAATTAAACAAATATTAATAATACACTAGAACATGCAAAGCATTAAACGTTCGTGATGCATTACCATTATAAAGTTTTGCTGCAATTCTCAAATTGATCGAATTATCTAAAAAGCTAGAAGGTGTTGATATTTGCCATCTTTCGCAATTTGTAAACGGAATAGTAGTGCGTAAAACCTGTATACATATCCAAAACAATATCTGTAGGTATATTGCAAAGGTGAATGACACAGTGACACTAAAAGTAAAGGGCTTAAGGAAGTCGAATTTTCAAGTATCTGAAAACAACACTTTAACGAACTTATTTTTAATACTGCAAATATTAATAATGTAGTTTCGTAAGTAGCGACTAATTATGATTGACTTGCTTATGCTACTGCTACAGTGCAAGCGACCGTGTGCGTTTTTTTCGTTGGATAAATATGATGTAGGATCTAGTCAAGAATATATGTATAAGGTTCTTGGATCTAGTCTTCGATATTCAATTTTTAATGCTGTTGACACAACCGACACAAAAAAAAAACAAAAAACGTTATTAAAACCTAAATGGTTAAATCTTTTTGCCTAAAATGAAAATAATACAGAAATAAAACACAGGAAGTGTGCGAAAGTCGAAAGAACTACAATTGTAAAAAGTAGTATCATTAATGGGAATAAATGTAGAGTCAAATCGATATCAACCTATTAAAAGAATCATTTTAATGGGTTAACGCTAGAAATTTTATAGTCAATTCATAAATTGAATATTGCTTCAACAATCTCCAATTTATGAATTGACTATTAATCAGTTAATATCGATTTGGCTCTGCATGTATTTATGATGAGAATGTAGAAGTGTCAGGATAGATTTAAGATTAACTTATGAAGATACATAATGTGTCAACACTATTATGCAAGACCCGCAGCAATTTTATAAGCTTCTAAAATTAGTTTTAGGAAGTTTTTATTTTTATAGTAGATTGTGTGCGTAATATTCGAATCACAACCGTTCATTAGAGGTGTATTTATAAGACCATATTCAGTAGAGGACGCCCACAGGATTATGATAATTTCCGTAGAAAAATATTGAAAACGGGCAAAGTGCTCCCCATAACTTTTGAGCAAATCTGATAAAGTAGCAGGCATTATGAATCATTGCCACTCATTGGATCAAGCAGGTTTTACATTATTACATATCTTAAGTTCCAGTTTAATAACCTCATATTATAACAACTAAAAACAAGAAACTTTATTCCAAAAAAAATTATTCTTTATTGCATATCCAGTCCACTGTCCTTCAAGCGTCCCGCCCATAACAATCGAGTGATCAACTGATGTCCAAGCCGCCCGTCGGCGAATGGCGTCATCACTACCCTATGATAAGTTTATGTTGGTACACCTGCAGCAGTCTGAGGCCAGTATTCAAGAACAAATACACAGTAAGCTTCGACCCACAGTAGACGAAATTTCGACCAATCGACCAATCAAATCGCCGTCGCATTGGTCACTTTGCGTTCATTAACTAAACAAACTACATATCTAAGGCATTAATGAAAATGAAAGGTGTAAGATTTGCGTATAAAAATACCCATTTGAGTAAACTGGCGATGATCAACCACGAACGAAACTACGCAACTAAGGCAATTAGTTGAACTCGGTCTATTCATATATATTGATATAAAATAAGTTAATTGTTACTAACACATTAGATCCATTGTTGTCTGTTAAATAAAGATTATTATTATTATTTCCTTTATTCATTATTATACGTATTTATTACATTACAAATACATTAATACACAATATTATTATTATTATTATTCTAGCTTAAACTTACCTCGTAGTGGAAGTATGAAAAAGACTCGTAGCACCAACGTGAGCTAAGCTAAACTAAGTTAGTCCTAGCTTAGTGTTATTTTGATCAGTTCGGAGTTTTTCTTTCCACATTATTTTAAATAAGGTTACAGCAATATAGGTCGAACGTTATCCATATTGGCCAGAGGTATGGCTGTAAAACACAGCCACTCTATCTATCCTACGTATAATATGGAAATAACTCTTTATATAGGTCCTTCCATTGATACACGAAATATTGGATAATAATTATAATATATTTTAAGAGGTGGAATAATAATTATGAATATCTTTTGTATGAAAATAATTTTTTTTTCGATCTTAGGATTGCTCCTGTATTAAAAGTTGTTATTATACCTATGCGGATTGAGTAATCACTAGGTCTTATAAAGAAAAGGTACCAAAGCTTGTCTGATTGTTATCAAAATCCTCAACCTTTCTTTCATAACTTTTAAATGTTATTTTAATGTCCCAATTTACATAGCCCTATAAGTGTCGTGGATACCAATCAAAATTATCTTGACGGTATATCATCATTCATCATCATTGACAGCCTGTTTCTACCCACTGCTGAGTAATGGCATCTTCTTTTTTATGCCATGTTTCCCTAGTCTGTGCTAATCGCATCCATCTTTCCCACGAGTCTTTGCATCTGTCCATCTGGCCGCCGGTCTTCCAACATTTCTTCTAACGTCTATCAGTAACCATTCCGTTAGGGCTCTACTCCACCTAGTGTATCTATATAATCGCTTTAATACGATTATTGGTTATTTTATTTGAAACTTCTATAAACACATATTATCTATTCCTGTCACCTTTATTTCGCATAAAGTTATTCCAAATGTTAGCAGTGGGGGCTATAAGGTATTGTTGAATGTCAATAACTTGATTTTAGCATTCATATTACGATCAATAGGTACCTAAATGACATAGGCATTGCAGGTATTTTTATCGGGACTTTTTATATTAGTCACTTTAACGACGATAGGCCGTGCCCACATTGCCGATTTGCTTGTCTGATAGTATTTCCAACTTCAGATTTTGTCAAATCCTAAAGGAGTCTGAAGTTCGAGATCATAGAGATTAACAATCATGCCACATACTTCCGATCTGTAATCGAATGTCGAGTGGCATGCAAGCTACTGTGTTTCAGTTATAAAAAAGACTGCAGCAACTGTGGGTTTTGGTTTCATAACAGATGGTTGGATCAAACATGATCATGAAATATGTGTCTGGCCTAAGAGACAAAATTTTAGTTTAAGTGCTTGTCTTTCTGAGAATACATATTGTAATTGTTTGCTATTTGAGAGCATTTATACTTGTTTTATTCTACTACTATTGTTCTACTTTGGTGGAAAACCAATTTATGCAATTTTATTTAATCATATAAGTAGGTTGGGTCTTTTTTTAAATAACGGTCTGTGCAATACTTAAAAACATTGAAAATAGCTTCAGACAATTATCATTTCAACATAACAAGATTTCTTATGAAATATTATATTCGATAAGGATCTTAAACCAATGTTCACAGATAGCTATTAGAGATTATTACGCTAAGCCATAATTTAACAGATTTAAGGATAATTTTTGAACAGACCTTCTAAGACTACACAATAAATCTAGCTGGCGCTTTGTGAGTTTCCTGACTTTTAGGTATAATACAATTAAATGAGTTGTTTTAATCTCAATTAAGATCTCTATTCATGCATGTATAATTGTTTTAAAGTCAAATAATGCTTTGTACTCTGAGAACTGCACGGTGTCCATGACCTGACCTGGGACTTGAACCTAAACAATGAAGAAATTATCTGCTATCAGCGGGTCATTAACATTCAAAATTAATGAATCACAGATTAGCTTTTAATTTGGTATTAATTAGCGTGGAAATAAACTAACAGCAATGACTTATAATTTATGTCATCTCGGTTGCATAAAGTGCACCTGATCATTTTTATTTATCATTAACCTTATTTTTTCTTCATTCGACAGATTTTTACTTACTGCGGTAGGTACGTTGGTTTTTTCTTAGATATCCTTAAGGGCAGGTTCTCTCGCCGTAGTAGACATTTAACGCTACCTCAGGCCCCTATCTATTTTAATTCTATAAAGTAACAAAAAAATATTATAAATTGTTTATCAATAAAAAATAATTTGAACAATAAAAAACAATCACTTATTCAAACGTATTAGTACCACATTTTCTTCTAACGAACAGGTCCTACACCAGTAATACGTAGACAGACACATTAATTATATGGTACGTTACCATTAATTAATCGATCTCATAATAAACGAGATCGGATTGCGTAGATCGATCGCTTGTTGTATTATCTGGTTTTACTTATAAAGTTAAATAACTACACAAGTCGGAACTCTTCACATTTTCCGTACTTAAAGTGCTCTTCCTGTATAATAACAATTAATTAGCCAGTTAAATATATTCTGGACCAGAAAAAAATAATTGCTAAGTTTAGTGGCAAAATTTTGTCACAAAATTACGTAAAATGGAAACAAGAATTTACTATTTCTACGTAATACCCAAAAATTATGCAATTTTTTGTACAGCTTTCTTTTACTATCGTATAAATTGTTATCAAACGATGATTGACAACAATTTACTATATAAACGCTTGAAGAAAGTAAAATGTCCTCTTGTTTGTACAAAGTTATATTATTATTTTATCTTAATATTAATTAAAGTGATACGCTGTAGCTTCTCTAGGTTTGAGTATTATGAGTAGGTAAGTAATTAGTATGACTCCGGCCTATCCAAAGAATGATGGCATATCTAAGAAAAATATATAATATAACAAATAAATAAATCCAGGCCATTACTGTCTCACTGCTGTGCCCCGTGCACAGCAGTGAGACAGTAATGGCCTGGATCTCTTCTCAGAATGAGAAGGATTAGGCCTTAGTCCACCACGCTGGCCTATAGTGCGGGTTTGCGGACTACACACCATCCAGAAATTTATGAGGCCTTCTCAGATGTACTGGTTTCTTCACGATGTTTTCCTTCACCGTTATCATCGCAAGTGATAGTCAAATACTGATCCGCACATGAATTGCAAAAGTAAGAGGAGTACTGCATGGAAGGAAAGCGTTCAACCGCTAGGCTACTATCACTGCTGATTTAATCTATATAGGTATTAATTAATACATGAAGAGAAAACTTTGTACCCCTTTTTAAGCATATTGCGCGCACGTAGGAGTGTGAGATTTGGTATACTTAAAGTTTATATGGAGAAGGAGCGCAAAAAGCTAAAATTACGGTCGAATTTCGGCCACTGGGAGACCAACTAGTATCTACCTATATAATATGCGTATCTACTCAAGAATTTTTGTAATCAAAGCAGCAGTTTAGTAGTAGGTAAACCTCCCAATTCAATAATTATTTTTAAACCAACTCACAGTCTTACACTGAACCATAGATATCCGTGCACTGAACCTATACAAGATATCTAGGTACCTATCGATTAAAAATACCAAGATTACTAACCTATGTTTATGATACGTGTTCAGGAAGATTTATCTATTAATGAATTATTTATTATTATCGGGACAACTCTATACACAAAGAATTCTAATCAAACCAGATCTGTAGGTAGGTATGCGTCGTCATCCCAGCTACAAATCGATTCTACTATGTAGATACTAAGGGTGGCCTTAATAGTACCTAGATACCTATAAGTCATATTGTCTATAATATTTGTCAGTGAGTTTGAGAAGACTCTAGTATTATTTCAAATATAATACATTCTGAAAGGCTATTCACACAATATTTTTGATGTGGGTAGGTATATTATAATATTTTAATGTATAATTAATATTAAAACAACCCCGAGTTATAAATGCTACTACCAGGAAATCAAAATAGTGTTACACTCTTCACCCCGGGGTCACAGCAGATGCACCCGCCGCGCGCCGCCGCCACCGCGCCTTTCGCGTATAAACGTTATATTCTTTTTGGACATGGCTTTGTTTGATTTGAGCCTACAGGATTTGGCTAGGATGGGTTTGATAAATTTGATACGATATCGCGTTCATAACGTAATCAGGGTTGACACAAATTAAAATTAGGTAGGTAAGTATGTGTAATTTAATAAAAAAGGTATTCAACGAGAAGCAAACACTTTTTTTTTAATTAACACTTCTTTGTGATTGGTCGTAGGTAACGGATATGGCGCGTTTTGTCTTAAAGCCGGGTGGGGAGATGGCCAAGTTTGAACCAAAATAATCGAATTTGTACAATTTTAGTGTGGATTTGGACACGTTTGAATTCACAGACATTTTTAACGTACTTTCATCTATTTATTTTACGTGAAATACTAAAATCATGTTAAGTGGAGATGGCCATGTTTGAAATTTAACGACTCTACCATATCCAACTTTACCAGCCGGCCCCGTATTCTATGACGATCTCTGGGTAGTTTAATACCTACACTGTAATGGAATTCTATTGACTGTCATGATGAGTGCAAAACTGACATTATTTTTCTCAGCAGGTGTTCCATTTTAAATATGCGAAACGTTATTCCTTTTTTTATTTAACTTTGTATCGATGTTACAACGTCAAGTCTTTAATAGCGTCATTTATCATAAAGTTGATTAGCATATAGAATCGAATTTAATATGGCAATATTTATTCGAACTACCCATGGAATATTAACTCGTTATACTCTATAGAGAATACGCTTCGGATTATTAGTTCTAATGCCCAGAACGCATACCTACCATTGTAAATAGATGAAACACCTATTAAAATAAAAGGAAAACCCGTTAGATAAAACCGCAAACATAATATAGGTATGATTGGTATTTTTATTTTATGTTTATAGGTCGTAGTAGTTTGCCTAATAGGCAAATCATTATTGAATCATAATTATTGTGGTGGCACGTTTTGTATGAAAAGCATTAAATAAATAAATAAATTATATTTATTTAACAATTTATGTATGTACACACAGAAAAATAATAATTACAATTAAATAGGAAAAAGGACACAAAGGTATCTAATGCTTATTTCTCAATAAATCTCTTCCAGCAGACCTGCGAGAGGAGATTTAAAAAAAAAAAGAAATGTAGACTTTAGTGTGGAATTAATATAAAAGGATACCTAAATTAATCTAATCGTACTAAATCGTTTTTATGTCCTATACATCCCATAAACATACGCCCTGAGCGGGTACACAAAGGTATAAAGCCAAACTTTCGTAAATATTACAACGACACAGGGGCGCATAAATTACTTGAATTGTTGTCGTGGTACATTTTACTTTTAATTTATATTGTCGGTTATCTTATAAATCGTCATAACATCATTATTATTACATATTAATTACGTCATGTGATTAAATATTATTTTTGTCAATATCAATAATTAACTCTTCCTACATCATTAAAACTATTTAAAAAATTGCTTTTTTTCTGTAGGTAATAGCAATTTAGTTGCAAAGATTTCATAATAATTATCTAATTTTTATTTTAAATGGAGGATTTTAGGAATTCTAAGTAATTTTTTGGAACGAAAGGCATCACCTTAGTATAGTATGTTATTATCAACTAAATTGTCTGTGTAAATGAGTAAGTAATAATTACGGAAGACGTAGGTAGTACGTAGGTACATATTAATTGTCAAGTTATCGTAACTTTCAACGTCGGTGTGACACAGGGTTTGACAAGGGCGTCATACACACGTGCAGTTCCTAATTTGTACTTCAAGATATGTAAGGCCTTCACACGAGCACGATTATAATAAGCTACAAAATACTTTTTCTGAAGGTACAGTTCCGTTTTAGGCCTATTTTCTACAATAGGCTTATGATTATTTGTAAATACTACGACCTACCTACCCAGTACCCACATACTAACTACCTTGACTAACTACATATGGAAAAAACGACTTTGCTTGCTCCACCCGAACCAAGTACTTGGTTGTAAATAGCAATAAGTAACTTGTTTATTTCTAGCCGTTACGTTGTTACAGTGTAGTTTTTTTTTACGTATTTGTCATCACTTTCCTAGCCTTTTCCTTTCAATCTTGGAGTTGACTTCCAGTGTAAACGCTGAATAATCTGTATTGTACAGGGAGCGACTACAGTCCGCGTTCACACCCTGCACTCTCCCAGTACCAGTGGTACCCAGACACACTGGTACTGGGAGAGTGCGGAGAGTGAGCGACGGTCGGGCTCAGCACATAGTGCCCGCTTCCTCAGCACCCGATTCCTTGGAGCTCGCGCGCGGACTGTAGGTACCATTTGACCTACGCAACTCAATTTCGGAGAATACCGATATTTGGTTAGACCGGTTGCCAGACTTTCGAACATCGAATATCGTAACGAAGGTTATAGGTATTCGTATGACAAATAAAAACAATTAAGATAATTACAAATGTTTTGATCATTATGTACATCAGTTTTATGCAAATACACACCGAACATGTAAATAGCAACAAATATGGCTACGCAAAAACATTAAGTGCGGAATAAGTAATTCAAAACACATTCATGATACCTACCTACATAATATAAACAACTATGTAGTAAGCGTTTATATTTTAGAGGTGACTAGTGTTCATTCATAAAACAATAGTTACCTACAAGTTAAGTGTTACGACAACCACATGCGGTAAAGTTAGGTAAACAACAGGATAAATTCTTAGAGAAAAAAAGAGGATACTTACCTAGCTCTAGTTGTGGTTGTGTGATAGGTTATTTTACAGTAAAAGTAACAAATTAATGACTCTCCAAATCCTTGTTGTAATACCTACCCACATTTCCGCTACCGCTCCACCTGGGGGAGGGAGACGGACGGACGAAGAGGGAAGACGGTTCTGTGGGAATCCTGCAGACTGAGGATTTCAGGAAATGCCATTGGGGAAACGGCAAAGATTTAAAAAAAAAAACTCTCCATGTTTTGTGGGCTCCGGGACCTCCAGTGGAAATCACTCCTGGGCTCCGCTAAATGGGCACGTCCTGTCAGCAACAAATGCACAAGCAACTACAATGAGTACCAAACAAACAAACATATCGAAAATACTTATTAATACTTAATAGATATATGTATATTAATCTTACTATATAAGTTATTTAGTTATGGCCTTGTTTAGATGTTGTCACACACATGGTGGTAAATTGGACTTTGTTTCCCCCTCATTATAACATCATTATTTTCAGGGGGAAAATATAGGTACCTACCTACAGCCCTACTGGTAGACTGCCCCTGGGTCAGGCAGTCTACCATGATTGGTGGGTTAAGGGAGAAATTCCGTTTATTTACGGCGAGGGTGGATTTTATTGAAGCCAGTGCGTAGCAAAGGATTTCATAAATATCATGAGCATAGCGCAAGATTTAACATGAATCAAACGAGACGGTTTTTTTTTAATTCGATTCACTTTTTACTCAACGAGGAAAATTTAATAAAAAATCCTTTCAAATTGTATGACAATGGTACACTTAACTTGCTTCTGTTCTCTGTAGATCGGCGCCATGCGATCTCACGAGCAGAAAAGCATGGCTATGCCAGTTGTGATGCTGTTCGTCAATTGGTAGAGGTAGTATGTTCGGCTTCGGAGCATGTTATTTCGGATCTTTGGGTAGATAATTTCGAGCCTGACTTTTAGGTGAGCGGTGGAAAATAATGACACACGGAGAATATACTTGCGTTTTTGAATATCATAAAAAGCTCTAATGGGTTACTAAATATAGGCATGGGTACCTACATGATATCTTAATTTTTTTGTAGATCTTATCTTTTAAGGTGAAGTGAACCGACATGATTGCTTCTACGCTGAATTGAAACTAACGACATTGATTTACAACGGAAATTAACAATCACTATTTGACGTACCTACCTACAAAGGTTATTTTATCCAGCTCATAATTAAACCATTTCCAAACATTACTTACAACACATAAGTATTATAAGACAGCTTATAACAAGGGCCAAGCGTAGATTAATATGGGGCCAAACATCAACATGGGCCTAGGTAACGTATTTGCTGATTTCCTGTGTAAATCACTTATTGTCAAGATAAAGTTATCGATGCTAGTGTTCCTAAAAAAAAAATATAAAAATAAAATTCTTTGCGAAAGATCCGAAATGGGGTATCGAAATTTCAAAGTGGGGCTACGGCTACTAGTTCAAGTGGGGTACCAATCATATGAAAGGGCATCAATGGCACATTCCAAAAAAGGTTTTTTTATGCCGCGTTGAGTTCGAATTATGAAAAAAAGGGCATAAATATAGATACTATTCACCCAGACTTATCTCCGAA
The DNA here is from genome assembly GCA_932294325.1 of Allophyes oxyacanthae. NCBI lineage: Eukaryota > Metazoa > Arthropoda > Insecta > Lepidoptera > Noctuidae > Allophyes > Allophyes oxyacanthae. The sequence continues at coordinate 9,466,214 of OW028617.1, forward strand.
GTTTGTAAAGCGAAAAATCTGAAATAATTACCTACAATTGATAAAAGTTTATGTACCTATCATATAAATAAATATAAATGCTAATTAGCAGTTTTTTTAAATCATCAAATATCCTTCACAGACTAACTTAGTTATGCGGTTCGTATCTATATATTATGTACCTACATAACTTTTTATACGTCCAAGGAAGGTACGGAACCCTCGGTGCGCGAGTCTGATTCGCACTTTGTTTTCACGGGCGTCCTCCCTTTTTGAGATTTATTAGTACCTATGCGTAAAGCTTAGGTAGATTTGACTGATGATATTGATTTTATGAACCCCAAAAATAACATACATACCTGCCGACTTTATTATAACAGTTATTAAATTGTTGGTAATCATAGTTAAAATCTCATTAACTTCTCCATATTGCAGGGTAAATATTATTGTGTACTTTTGACAAACATTGCGTAGGTGTCTAAATAAGTATGGAAATTAGCTAAAGTGCCTCGTTACTTTATCGATAGAGCACTTAGTGAGATAAACATAAACTTATGTTTTTCCTATATGGGTACTTATGTATGTACCCTACCTACTTACTAAAGGTGCCTACATGAGTCGTAAAAATAAAAAATCATGCTAATGGTTAATAACTTCGAGGAATTGAAGATAATAGGCAAGCATTTTTATAAAGGAAAACATATCCCAAAAGGTTAACCAAGAACACATATTAAAAAAAATTCGTTAAAATTCAAAATTTATACCCACCAACATAATTTTTATCTTTCAAGTACATCCATCTATAAATCACAGCTTCCCTCTTTTAATGATGAAATGTAAATTAAATCAACTAAATAAGTACCTTTAAATATTATAGATACACGTGCACATTGTTCAAGAAGGTACCTAGGTAAGAAATATTTCCGCAAATAATCTCGACCGCAATTTAAAAGGTTTTTTACCCGCTTGGCCTAATTATGTATTACCTACAGACAAAGGGCCGGAAAAGGCGCGATGATTAATTGCCGAGCAGACGACTCCGAAAATATCACGGTCCTAAGTAGGTATAAATACTGATTGTTATACAAGGGCCGAAAGGAATGCCCTCGGGCGCTATAGTCCGAGTAGGAATTGGTGACTTTCACCCGTGTTATAGGTACACTCTACTTTTCATTTCGAATTTATGGAAAATAAAAAATAGTAGTTTTTCTAAAATATTTACATTTTCTTGTTTGCGCGAGCAAAATTTCATAAAATCTTTGTACCTATTTAGGTATTGTATCTTTCCTTTGTAATTTCTGGCAAAAGATTTTCGATTATCTACTGTACTTGCCTCATCTTTAACAACATTTCAGAATCGCTTGAACTTATTGTTAATCAAATATTAGTCTAGACATAATATGAAACTCTATCGTCTATAAAACCGAAATTCTGAATGTCGGTACAGCTTAGAGTTAGTACCTAGGCATCTCGTCACATTCTCTCATTCTAATTATTGTATTGTTTTGTGTATATTCTAATTGTCATTTTAAATATGGAACACACGGACATACTGCGTCACCGCCGCCGATGCGGACCCCTCCCGCTTCATAGGTATTTTTTTTATTTGTACTGGCTGTTTATACTCTCACAATACCGCAGAGATCCTAGTGTGAGGCAAAGCGCCTGGTGGAAACCTACATGCACATTAACACAAGTAATATATTTTTAAGTTATTGATAAACTTTCCTAAATAATTACACACAGATGGAAAGGACCAAGATTTAGAAAGTTTAAAGGATAAAATATATACTGATGGCATGTGGTTTCGGAAAAGAATAAGAACAGGCCATCTTCATGTTCTTCAAATTTAAAAGACTATCTTTTGACTGGCTGTGACAGCTGTAAAAAGGTATAATTTCATTTCTCATGCTCGGAAAGTAGTGTTTGTTTGATCTGAGTAGCGGGTGGAAGACGCTGCTCCCCACCCTTGGGCGGAAAAGACTCATAGTAATTACTTTCCAGACTAGGGCGGGATTGGAATGAATTTTAAAAATAGAACTAAATTGGGTTAGGAAGTCTGCTATGCGCTTTGCCTCACACTAGGATCTCTGCTGTATTGTGGGAACAGTTTACAAAAAAAAAAACTCCCATGCACAGAACACCCAGACCTGAAACAACTATTTGTAGATCATAGTGCAATGACAGTAAATGATTCTAGAACAGATTGCATAATAACAGACATGGGTAAAAAATTCAGGTAAAAAGTAACAAATATTGAAGGAATAGTATTTATTCATTTATTTTTATTCTGCTGAAACATTCTGTGCCTGTTTTGCTGCTTGCCTTTCTTTCTTCCTCTTCATAAGCATTTTCTTCTTTTCTTCCGGCGTCTTCTTCAATCCCTTCATCTTGCGAGTCTGCAATCTGTTGACATCTTGCTTGCCCATATGGATGCGACCCATCTTTGAACCAAATGCATCCCTGGATATGTTTTTCTTTGTGAGTGTTTTAACTTCTCTTGGAACTCTGCATGCTTCCTTGTAGAGATCATCAGATCCTAATCTGGTTCTTCTGAGTTTGAAATCTATTGAAGGACCTGAAAATTTAAGGTATTATAACAGCTTAACACCAGTTGTAACAAATTAATTACACATTTAGTTATTAAATTCCTAAAAGCTTATAAATAAATATCTAGTCTTGAATACTTTGTTAATAATTTCATATTTATAAACTAACCTATTTCCTCCAATTCAACTCTGGGTGTTCTCTGGCCACTCTTCTTCAGAAGTATTCTGTATGATCTGAAATATATGGTTCCACCTTCAGCTGCTGTGAAACTGAGGACATGTTCCAATCCTTGTAGTCTGATAGTCTCTACCTGAAATAAACATCATGCTTTGAGATGATAACATATTATGATGGTGGCATTTTGCATATTTTTGTTCTTTAGCCACTATTACATTCTCAGTATTTTGACACCACAGGTGTGTTCAGTTATTACGGCGGACGAAACATCGATCTACACTACACACTATCAACAGCTACATCTCAAAAAAGTCGCTAATAAATATTTGTGTATGAATGAATACCTAGCTCAAGCAATTAACATAAGATAGTGGTCTGTTCTAATGAACTGTCTTGTAATCAACACAGTTGATTACAAGACAGTTCATTAGAAATCCTTTAAATTTATTTTTATGAATTGATAATATGAGTGCGATAAGACCAATCTTTGTACATCTCTTTTACTATTTATTATATCTTTTCTTCTCTTTCTGGTGTGCAATAAAGTGTATTGTATACAATTATGTATTCAATTTAATAAAATGTGATGATGTTAAACACTTTGCGGGACATATTATGGTAAAACACAATAGAAGTTTTATTGTTATTGCCACTATATATAGGTATTGTGTCCCGGAATGTGTTAAATTAGGAGATCATTACTGTATCATACAAACCTTGTCTCTATAAAAGAAATCAGTGAAAAGTGATTTCAATCGCTTCAAATCTTGATTCAAATCCCATGCTGATCCATTAAAAATGATGCAAGGTTTTATACCAGCCAGGACTTTCATATTTTGGAACTCTGACATTGCTTTGTAGTTATCCGCACCGAGTTCTATCATGTCCAGGATTCCGTAGTCAAATGTACGCCCAAGTACTATGTTGTGCGGTCTCTTCTTTGAGTGAGAACCAACTCCAAATAGTGCTGCTTCTTTCTTGTAACAAAGTCTGTAATGATAATAGAATTATGTTAAGTAAATTAGCTTCAGGTACCAATTTATAACAGGTGAATAACAACATCACAATAATTAACCTTTTTAATTGATTAAGACCTAATTAGATTGCGAACTAGATTTCGGAGAAGAATGGTGATTGTGGAATTGTATAAAAGTATGAGGTCCGTGTTCAGCCGTGAATATCTATGGTTTAATTATTTATCTATGTAAACAATTATTTTAGATCCGCATGCCTATCAAAAATATAATTATAATATTTATGATAGTGGTGGTGGTAATATTTATGTAGTTTTATTTTTTAAGATAGTGGTATTAGTAGGTACAATACAGCCAAGTGTTATCTAAGGTTTTATAGGTTAAAAAGAACCAACTTACTTCTCAATAAGCGTTGCATCTTCAAAAGGAACAAAATCATTCTTGCGGCTGAGATATGCCGCATCAGGTTTCTTCAAGTCATAAATATCTTTCAACAGTTTCCGTGTGCGCTCCGAAGGTTTACGGCCCTGTAGGAAAAGGCTTTGTTTGGGCCCTTCGACAGGTTTTGGCTCTTTTGATTGTATTACCTTTTTACCTTTTCTAGTTGTAGGCTTCCTGCAAAATACGTCACGATCGTTTAGAATACCGTTTGTTTATTACCAGAACAACACCGCTTTTAAACAAGTAATCTATTCTTACTTCACTCTTTGTATAACACCCATTTTGCAACTTTTATTTCTCTAAATTATAATTATGGACGAAAACTATTAGAGTGTAAACACGTGGTTTTCTAAAGAATGACAGCAATCAGCATCTGTCACTGTCAGTGTCAATGGCTACGTTCCGCGTCTTAGAGTATAGAGAAGAATAGAGACGAAATAGTCTTCTATATATACTTTTGATTATACATATATGGATGAAATCGATATAGCAATAACAAATCACATATTGTCTCTTTCTAACGCATACAATATTGTGTAAGGTAAGCGAGACGATATAATGGTTGTTTTTACTACTAATGGGGTGTGTTCAGTTATTACGCCGGACGACGCTCGACGACGCGGGCGATCACACTAAGCCGTTCAGTTATTTGAGCGAGCGTCGTCGGACGATCGCTCTGGTCACTCCGTGAATTAGGAGGGTGAAAGTCGCACTCGGTCGCTCTGCTAACAACCGACCAATGACTGTAGTCATAGGATGCAGCAGCAGATAATTTGAAATCGTTCGATTGGTCCGGATTGGTCACTCGCGTAACGCAGTTGTGGATCGTTCAATTATTCCCGATGAGCGAGCGACATTCGCCCGAGTGACTTTCGCACCGAAAACGGAATTACTGAACGTAGCCATGGTAACATTTAACCTGTGACGCCACGATAATATGGCCGGGTGCCGATTCGCCATACTTTGTCGTGACTAGCGTGGTACATTGCCTGTCAGATGACCGTGATAAGGAAAGTTTTTTTGCGATTTTTGAGATATACGTGATTTATTGGTGAAATATATTACATTTGGATGTTAAAAGCTTATAGTTCAACATGTCTCAGTGTAGTTTTGTGCAGTGCAGAGCTCGTAAGAACAAAAATCGACCTCTAATAACATTTCATAGGTTAGTATTCGTTTCCATCAAATATCTCGTAAAATCTTAATAAGTTCTTCGATAAGTTCAACCCCATATAATAATATTACAGTGTAAATTAGGAAACCTTCGTCCAGTTTTACTTTAAATGCGTTTTTATAACTATTTGTTTTGTAAACAAATAACATGCGGGCTAATAGTGAAGTGACTGCTATTGGGCGTATATCGATAAAATAAATAAAATTAATTTTACATAAGGAATAAAAATAATCAAGAATGAAATAAAAATATACTTTTTTATGTTTTCAGAATGCCTAAGAATGAAATATATCTAGAAAAAAATTATGATTATTAGCATAGAAAATATAAATCCTCGACACAAAGATTGGTATATAGTTGAAATGCTCACTACATTTTGAGGAGAGCAGTTTTAACAAGACTCTTGACGTAATGTGGTTACATGATAACGCAGTGCTCTCGACTTTGCGTTTGGTAAATTTATTATGTTATAGCTCAACCCCAAAGTGCAGCTACACCGTTATGTGTTTAGACTAAAGCTATTATGCAGCCACCTTATTAATTTATCGCCAGTCTTATCAAAATAGTAAGTATATTTAAAAAGAAAATTGTGTATTCGTTGAAAACTTACTTATGGTTATTTATAATTTGTTTAACCACTATTAACTAACTTCTATACTTTTCTTAGGTTCTTTTTTTAGAAACACCAAATTTAGCTCAGTTTCTAAACAACAGCACTAATGTTGTATAGTTATAAAAAACTTATTTTCAATGAAATTTCTTCTATGTACTTATTCAACAATAATATTATTAATTACAAAACTATTGTTCTCATGTAAGTGACTAATTGTTTTAATGAGAAATAAAGATCTTTAAACCGAACAAGTAACACAAAATATTGTTTTTTTATTCAGATTACTATTAAACTAGAAAGAGCTGGACGGGCAGGGGATGGCGGCGTTAGAAATTGTGTTCCATTAAAGCAAGTGAACATTTTGACTTGTTCCTGTAAAAACCCCTTTGAAACAATCAATGACTTCTTACAAGTATTGTATGGTACCGAAGTGCAATAATACTATTATTAGTACACCTGATAAAGTGTTTTATCGTATTCCACGCGATGCGAAAGTACGAAAAAAATGGTGTAAGATGATGAGAAGGGATAATGTATCTCCATTATCGGTTGTATTTTGTTGTGAAGATCATTTTAACGTAAGTATGCTATTTTTATGTACAGCTTAGTGTGAATTAGCTATTAATCAGATCTGAAACACTTGAGTTAGCTTCAATAATATAATATTACGTGTAAATTATAATGACATAGACGTAAATTAGGAGTTTAGGAACAATTTTAATGACAAATGGTTATGTATAAGTTATGTTTTGTTGTAAGTATTATTTAAACATTTATGAATAAAAATCTATGTTTTGGAAATACCATGTAACATAATAATTACCTTGCAGCTTTCATTCCTTTGATCTTTGCGCTCGTAAAATCGAGATTTGATGCAAAATATGCTGACATCATAAATGATAAATGCATCTATTTTCGTTAGATTATCCGATTGTGCTTTGACAAAAGCAGTTTCTGTCATCGTCCTAGATTGACTACAAATATATATTCACAAGTAATCAGTAATCACACAGGAATACAGTTTTAATCAATTTTTCTCACAAACACTACTAACACAGTATGAATATCGACGCCGATAAATCTAAAGACGTGATCATTGACGTCACATTTCGTTTCGACCAATGGTGACGCGTTTTGTAAGTTTGAATTTCCCTCCGTTATTTATCACTTTCTATATAATATTTTCTGAGTTAAAATAATAACTAAATAAAAAAATATACCTTTTAAGTATAATGTAAAGACAATAAAGAATCTAGAAAAAAAATATTGAAACTAATTTAAATTTTTTGCATATTCCCTATTGGGTTGCACTAAAATTGGTACCGTATTTATTCGTCCAATATTCGTTATATTGAATTTCCTATGACGTCATATAGCTTAGAACACTCTCGGCAGGGCTAGTACGGTGGTGGACAACACCGTTTTATCCAACTTTGTTTCCTTGACAGAAGACAAAACGAAAATTTGAGAGACAAAACGGTAAATAAATAGTTTGTCCTCGATTTTTCCTCCCCTCCCCTTTTTTGCCATGCTAGCCCTGCAGGTTTACTGCGTAACTGAAATAGTAATCGTAATCGTAGAACATCGACTCTGGTAACATGAAGAACTTCACGATCGGTAAAAAAAATTGAAGGCAGCTCGATGTTTATTCTCTTACGATCGTAATGAAGTACACGGTAGACTCCTACTGGACCAAGACGAATCCAAGGACATCTCATTTGTAAGAATATTGGAAATATTCATTTTTAGCATGTACCCCACCCCGCATCCCGTCCTGTGCTCGCTGTGTTCGAATATTTAAAATCTAGCTAAATGTAACATATATATATGTATGTACATATACATATATATATGTATATTTTAAGTAAAAAGTATCCCCAACTACTGTTTTTATAAGTAAAAAATCATTTCTGAAAACTTCCAAAACAGCCGAAGTTTTGGAAGTTTTCGGGAATATTTCCTGATATCATATCATTTTTACCTGACTACGGTAGAGAGGATAATTTATGAATCCCACTGGTTATAAGTATGTATGTATGTGAGTTAATTTGTTACCTCGTACAGCCTAAACCACTAAGCCGATTTCTACAAATGAGATAATCCTTAGATTCGTCTTGGTCCAGAGTGTTTTAAGGTATATGATGTCATGGTAAATTCCATATAGTGAATACTGGACGAATCAATAGGGTACCAATTTGAATGCAACCCAATTGTAGGTATTATCCTACAATTGGGGTGCATTCAAATTGGTACCCTATTTAATTTTATTAATAAAGGAAAAGAAAAGCTCCCCTTTGTGCATACATTTTTAAATTGTTTATATATTCAATATTTTGTGTACAATAAAGAATAAGAATAGAAAACCCATCCTTAAGTTGTACTCCAAAGCTGTATGGTCAGTTAGGGAATGAAATAATATGCTCAACAAATCAATATGAGAAGATAATTTTATTTTATCCGATCAGTCATTTCAATTTACTCCAAGATCACACGTGAAAATTGTATGTGTGAAAAAAAAAATACGAATCTCGATATCAAAATATCGATATCGATGAATCGATTGTTTCAGCTAAAGCATCCCTAGTAATGGTAGCCATGTTTAGTCGCTAAATTAAGTTTAGGTATCCACCATTTTTTTGTAGGTATTTCGGGTCCATATATTTATTTCGTCGTTGTTCCGCGTTCAGTAATTCCATAGAGTAATTTAGTTTTCGGTGCGAAAGTCACTCGTGCGAATGTTGCTCGCTCATCGGGAATAATTGAACGATCCACAACTGCGTTACGCGAGTGACTAATCCGCACCAATCAAACGACCTCAAATTATCTGCTGTATCGTTCTATCTATAAGGTTCTTGCGGACGACGCTTGACGACGCATAATTATTATCGACCGGGTGATCACAGTAAACGGCAGGGTAATCACGATACACACTCGCAATCGGAATCGATTCAATTTTGACAGTCCAACAAACTACTTTGCGCGGTATGCTTTTAAAACCACTACGCCTACAATTTGAGCAACGCAATCAACACTGTCGTAGTGTCAAAATTGAGTCGATTCCGATTACGAGCGTGCATCGTGATTATTTAGCCGGTCAGTTATTTGAGCGGGCGTTGCCGGCGAGCAATCGCTCCGGTCCTAGGAACAACTCCGGTCCTCTCCGGTCACTCCGTAAAATAGTGGGGTGAAACTGGCGAAAGGGCGAAAGTCGCACTGCTGTCAAGTGTCAACCGACCACAGACATTTTTTTTTTTGTTCTTTTGCCCCCTTTGGGACAGGCAAAGGGCATACAGCCATGTCTGATTAGGTCTGATTTAATTTCATAGATAAAGTAATAAGTTTAATTTTCTTGTCTTCTTTCTATTCTTCAGGCCAAAGCCAAGTCTTATTTTCTTCTTCCGACCATAGACATAAGTCTATGCAACCGACCAATGACTGTACTTTAAAGGAAACCAGCAGATATTTTGATATTGCTCGAAGCCGTTCAATAACTTATACTAAAGTGTATTGTTCAATAATTCCCGATGAGCCACCGACATTCGCACGAGTGACTTTCACACCGAAAAATGAATTACTGAACGTAGCCAATAACCGTCATTGTTTCGATCACAGACGTAGGATTTCGCTTACGCTCCGGTGTGTTCACATAATACGGCGGACGACGACGCGACGGACGCTCTAAGGCTGACATCCAGAGACGACAGAAACGAGTCTAAGCGTGAACCTACGCTTCCATCTGTCAAACTTACGAACAAATTTTGACAGATGGAAGCGTAAGTTCACGCTTAGACTCGTTGCTGTCGTCTCTGAATGTCAGCCGAAGACACACCGATCGTCCGGGTGATCACGCCTATCAGTATACATTCCCGTTACAAGCCGTTGAATTTTTCCCAATGAGTGAGCGACATTCGCACCCGGGTGACTTTCACACCGAAACATGAATTACTGAACGTAGCCTCAACCAGGGTTGCCAACAATACAACTTTTTTCCTCGTACATAAAAATTATAACATTCAGTCGGAGTCGGAGAGGCATGTTTTACGGCGTTCGTCACATCCAGGGCTTCTTTGGTCATTGGTTACATCTTATTGATCTTAGCTGACTACTCGCTACTAGTGCGCAAATATACTGGATAGGTAGCTTTACATTATCGATGAACATGGCCCTAAATAGCACAAAAGCATTAACACAAACACTGAATATGTCGCCAGGGCATCCGCTAATTACAGCTATGTCGATGATGCCGATGATGTCACGATAGTCTGTCTGATGGCAGTCGATAATTTCATCCCACGAGCATCACAAACTCAGGGAGTGGGATTTGTTACCACTAACAATACTTAAGGGTAGCTATAAACGGCCCCAGATTTATAGAATTATTATGATTATTTACAATGCAAATAAAAACGCAATACAATTTTTATGTTTTTTTTTTTATTGAGAAATACAAAACCGGCTACAGACTCACGGCGAGAAGTCCCGGCGGGACTTCACGTGAACACAGGAACCAATCTACATTAACAGGGTACCCATGAACGGAGAACCAGACGAGCTATAAACTACCTGTTCACATTCACTTTTCTCGGGTGTTCTTGGAGCTTCTCAGCGAGAGCGAGAGTCTGTATGCAGCTCGGTGTTAGTTTATTTGCTCGCTTCAAGGGCTTCTGAGGCGAGAAAAGGGAAGTGTACCACACTCTTGTTTGGTTTCAGTGCGATGAAAGAAATGGCGGAGACTGCACGTGTCACGTAGGTACATTTTACTTCCTTTTCATTTAGTCGAATATTAACAAATTTTTAGTATACAAATTACACACAGTAACAAAGCCGCTGCACTTTCAATGTCGTCCAGACCGATTGGAAGTGAGAATTTGTATTATATGAGAACATTATGTGAATGTAGATTAGGCCCTGTGATTGCGTGAAGTCTCGGTGAGACTTCTCGCTGAGACTACTCACCGTGAGTTTATAGCCGGCTTTAAAGTTACCTACGTTTCTTTGTTCTGAAATTTGATTTTGGAATAAGAAGGAAATTATTCAACCTCGTATGATCGTGAATCAGTACAGACCTAGCACAGTTAGTGAAATCCTAAGTACTTATATGTGATTTAATTAAAAATATTTAATGTGAAAAACAACACTCAGCTTCCCACAATCTGCCCACTGTGCATTGCACCGGCCGAAGAGGCTATAACGAGTGTCACATGACGGGAAAACCACCTTGCGTCCGTGGCTGAGGAACGCAGCAGAGCGTCACGACTGAGGGTTAACCCTACTGTTACCATCCCTCTTCATCGATGTCTATCCCTCTTGCTCAGACGCAAAAATTATTAGACAACTCATTTTTGGGAAAGCCCTATGTCCCGCTGTAGACTAATCATCAATAAGTAAATAAAATTAAGGAAAAACATTAGGTAGGTAGGTATCCTTTTCGTGATATTGTGAAAGATTAACTCCCTACCTATTATTTTCCAAAGAAACATCGATACATTTAGAAATATCTGTTTCTAATCTAACATTGTGTCTTAATTGATGCCGAGCCAAAAATTTGTATTGCAATTCACAACCTTAATAGGTATAAGGTAAATGTCCGATAGTTCGTGCATTATTAATTATATTTATACTTTACCTAGTACATTATTTCATGAGTTTTAGTTTCCGGCGCAAAAATAAACAATTCATTTTTAATAAACATTTCTGTAAATTCTCTATTATTTAAATTGTCAAAATAATCAACTACTGACATTTTGGTGGCTATTTATCTGAGTGCAAAGCAACACTCGAAACTCTCAGGCACATTCAGGCTGACATTCAGGCTTACATTCAGAGACGACAGAAACGAGTCTAAGCGTGAACTTACGCTTCCTGTCAATTTTACGAACAAATTTTGACAGATGGAAGCGTAAGTTCACGCTTAGACTCGTTTCTGTCGTCTCTGAATGTAAGCCTCAGAGACGATAGAAATGAGTCTAAGCGTGAACTTACGCTTCCATCTGTCAAACTTACGAACAAATTTTGATACATGGAAGCGTAAGTTCACGCTTAGGCTTACATTCAGGCTTACATTCAGAGACGACAGAAACGAGTCTAAGCGTGAACTTAACGTGAACTTAACTAAGGCTGACGCCTTAGACTCGTTTCTGTCGTCTCTGAATGTCAGCCTCAGTCCTTTGTCTCAGTCTTAGTCGGCCTGACTAGTAAGTACATAAATAGTTATCCTGTGAGTCGGCCACGAACTCGAACAGCCTCGCGAAGCATGCGTTTTGCTTGGCACCGAACTTCGTAAGCTTACCGAAAGCCAAAGGTTAAGGTCTATTTAAATCAAACTTATGATTGTGCTTTATTGTATTCCATAACAATCAATTTGAGATATATTTAGTATCTATTATTTAGAGTTATTTATTGAGCATAGATTTCGTAATAATTGCGGTAAACTAACTCCCGAAATACCAGCCATTTAATTTTTCGTATGTCCTCCGTGAAATTTTTGTTATGCATTTCTTTATAAAAAATATATTTCAAATGTGATTAGAAAATCAAATAATGTAAAAAATAAAGTTTCTCAGCTAAGTTGGTATATCTCTTTCCCACTATAATTCTCATAATACGAGTTTGAAGCGGCCCTGAGTTTGGATTTCATTAAATGGGCAGTATCAGCAGTGTTATTAATAACAATAACACTGAATTGAATGAATGAATGTCGTAAAGCTGAAATTGTGATTTGTGATCTCACTTTGACATTTCCAATACTTAATCCTTTTTTTTCTGTTCCGTCTTCTCACTAGGTATTACTTTGTATTACTATTCTATTACTCGTGAATTTAGCAAAAAGAAAAGTTGAATATTTTTGTCTTGTCATTATTTATTAAACCCGTTAAATAGGTATTTATTTTTATATAATCTTGTCAATAATTATCGTACATTTCATTTTAACTTTATCCCGAAATATAAAAAGAACATAGAAAAAGAGCCAAATTTCATCGCAAAATTAATTTAAAAAAACAACTGTCTAAAAATACATAATTAATGCATTTAATTTCTCGTAAAAGACTATTCTTCAAAAAATAAAAGCTTTAAAAATGATATAATAAAAAATAAAAAATTAAATTCTGAATTTCGACAGAGCCGTGAATGAAATTCGTGAGTTGGCGCGAAATATGGGACATTTACCTTACTCCTTGTTGTTCACAGAACATGGACGAGATAAACCGGTCTTGTGGGTTTTGATTTTGCAATACGTTCGCGCCAGGGGAATTACTCTAAAACTTTGAAGTAGGTAGGTACCTGCCAAAATTCAATGCTAATGTTGAAGCGAGCAACGCAAAGAAGGTATCTAGCTGTATATCAAAATGGCGAACGGTTTGCATTTGGAAACCTGTTGATAGGTTCAAGGCTTTTCCATAAAAGCCTTTACCCAGCTACTAAGGTTTATATAACCTAAGGATTTTGTGAGCCCGGAATAGACTACCCCCTTTCTTTCCGAATCTATTTGCTATACAAATAGGAATTTTTGGTCATAATATTCCTTCTTAACCGTTCATTGTAGCCTAGGAACAAGCATTGTAGCATGAGGATGCTGCCTATTATATAAATAATAATAATATGTCAATATAATGTCAATGTCAATATTGAAAAGTTAACTTTACCAATGACGATTCTAGAAAAAAAACCAATGGAAATATTTAAAATAAGGCTTAAAATGCACGTCGGCACTAAATTGTGATACAAGAGAAAACTTACTGAGGGGCAACGTTTTTTAAAAATAATTATAATTTAAATCTACAAAATAAATTAAGTAAATTAGGTACCTTTTGATACCCCTGCGCGGCCCTGACCAAATAGTAGGTACAACGGAATATTCATACTAGGTAGACGAAGCCTAATGCAAATTATGAATATTAATATAATCTATCATCATCATCATTAGCCTAAACGTCTGTTAGACCATAGACTAAGGGCCATGTCCACCGACAATATAACAGATGTTTAAAATGAAATTCGCCGATTACTCATACAAAAATTCATGTTTAAACGGCTGATTTTGCTCTAACAATCTGTTATGCTGTCGGTGAACTTAGGCCTTAGGATATTTTCGCTTATATTACACAGCGTATTATGTAGAAGAACACCTCTTTTCATGACTGTACCTACAGTGTACAGTCCAATACGAGAGTGGCACAAACAGCTGTAAATATTCTATTGTAAAATAGTTAAATATTACTAGATACATAATTAGCAACCACTCTCTATGTTCTGTGGTTACTGGTTATCTATCATATTTTCAGGTGTTTATGTTTTTTACCCAACTCTTCATAAAACATGCCCTTGGACCCTAAGAGCTCTTAGGCTTACATTCAGAGACGACAGAAACGAGTCTAAGCGTGCACTTACGCTTCCATTTGTCAAACTTACGAACAAATTTTGACAGATGGAAGCGTAAGTTCACGCTTAGACTCGTTTCTGTCGTCTCTGAATGTAAGCCTTAGGACCCAAGGGCATGTGTTATGTAAGTCTGAACACAAGTGCTTTTTCGATATCAGCAAAAATATTCGGTAGGTAAGGCTTTGAAATCGCTGATGCCAGCGCTATTTTTATTTTCACCTCACAAGATTACGGACCTCACAAGTCCGTTAAAAAGACTTCAGTTTTATGGATATCAATAATTTTGAGTATCATTCCATCGCTGGTTAATCTGTGCCATATTTATATAACATAGGATCATTAGAGGCACTGTAACGTTTAGATATAGACGCAATTGGATCACGCCCATCAAGCATTGAGCCCGCATCATGGAAGGAAACCTATTCAATCGAAGCGTTAATACATAGATACATATCTAGGTAGTTAGGTGTATGTATATACTTAGTTCTTAATATTACATCATACATTTTAATTACGAAATACACTATTATTATTTAAATTACGAAATTCAATCATAATATAGACGGGGGGTATTAGGATTTTTCTGTCACGAAAAAGCGTTACGGTCGCGTGGAGGTGGTAGACGATATATTGTCCGTTGAAGTTTCACTTCTACTATGTGTCCCAGCTGGTCCCAGCACACATTTTTTTTTTTTTTTTTTTAAACTTTGCCCCTCTCCAGTTTTTCTCCTGTATCGAGGGTACAGTTTACAAACATACATGTCACATGCACATACAACCAGACCCGAAACAACTATCTGTAGATCATACAAATATTTGTTCCGTGCAGGGATCGAGCCCGCGGCACGTGGCGCAGAAAGCTAATCGCTAAAGCTAATCACTGTGCCAACCGTGTCGTCAAAAATGGTGTGGTGGTATGGTGTGGTCAAATTGTAAATTAAGTACCTTCATTTATGTAGGTATCTGGTTAGCGTTTAAATACAAGCCGTTATAAATTTGTGCCCGGTTTTTCCCCTAGTTAGGTACGTGCAATACGTTATGAAAACCAGTAATACAAGTATGTATGAGCATAAGTATTTATCTACTTATTTAGATTTTCTGATGGATTTTTTGGGCTTCACAGCATAAATTTTTGTATCTACCCAGTTTATGTATTAAGTAAGTACGGTTACAACTATATATCACAAACATTTTAGTAAGTAAGTATGCCTAATTTTTGTAAGAGAATATGTAACACCTTATAATTTTCTGTTTTTAACCCCCGACTAAAAAGCGGAGTGTTTTAAGTTTGTAGTGTGTTTGTGTATCTGTCTGTGGCATCATAGCTCTAAAATGGATAGACCGATTTCAATGCAGTTTTTCTAAAATTGAAAGCTAGTTTAATCGGGATCATCTTAGCTATGTTTCATGAAAATCTGTTCCGCTGTTAAAAAGTTACAGCTCTTTTTCTAGTTGGAGTTGGGCGTTTTTGACGGTTAGGGTATCGTAAAACGAATCAAGCTAATACATTGTTTTAAAACTAGCGTTCGTAAAACGAATCAAGCTAATACTTTGTTTTAAAACTCGTATATTAAGCATAAGAAAAGTGGCGAGTTTTGCAGCAATTCTTTTACTAGGTTGCTATACTTGCTATCAATATTGCCACGTAACCTTAACCTTCGTTTCATGTGAATAAGACTTCATTAATCACCGATCACACTGGCAAAGGCTATGTTTAGGAATAACTCGTACAATAGTAAACATAGATTCAAGATTCTGGTATTGTTTTATAGTGTAAAAATCATGATTGTTGATTGAAAACATCACCTCATCGTACCAGCTCGTTAAAGTTAAAGGCTGAACGAAAATGCCTCGCTTTAATTTCCTTCTAGTTACTGCTACTGTGTAAAGATTGCCACAGATAGACAGATTGACACAGGGACATTACCTACTGTAATCACCATGCATGCAGGAGGATATGGTGATCGCTGTAGGTATAAGTTTGTTCAGCACAACGGAGGATGTTGATTGCTGTTGGCCAAACCCTTGGTGTAATTCCTTGACTTTAACGACACCTACTTTTGGAAAGGTTGTGGGTGTGGTTTATATTTTTCCGGGAACCAAATGAACCATCACAATCAAATCGGGGTTAATTCTCGCTCTAATAAAATATAACCAAAAGAAATAGTACTCAAAATTGTATAGTCATTACGTACCTATACATGTAGTATATAATTTTTATAGGTAAATGAAGTTCAATTACAAAGTTTGGCTTTGAATGCTAAATAAGCGCAGACTACAGACTGAACGGTCTGCCAAAAGTTCGATCGCTAATGGGTACCTAGGTATAATTTACTTCCATAGTACCTATAATCATTGTGCCCATTATCAAAAATACCACTAAACCATCGGCCTACTAAAAATCTACAGTTTGCGCATATTATTATCATAATTGACTGCTTGTGTACCTATATAAACATCATAAAAACTGAAACACGTGGCAATACACGAAAAACGTTTAAAAACTGATTTGTTTTCTTTTGTAGGTTCATTCCGACTGGACCAGACAAGATAAACAAACCTACAAAAATAATGAATAAACAATCTTGTGTATAAACCCGAGATCTGCGTTGGCATAAAATTAATCTTAACTGAATATTAGAACCAGTTTATGAATATAATTTATAAAAAAACCTGTTGGTCTGAACTTTAGTGTTTTTGGTAGCATGATAGATAGATCTGTGTCGGGGACCTCGGTTCGCAGGCCGATTATTATATATTTATTAGACTCTATGAATTTAATCTAATATAACTATTGCTAGCAGGTCATCAAGATAATTGCATTTGATACCTATATTCTTTAACAGATATCCTGTATGATACTTAGCCAGAAACCTAAAATCCAACCAAAGTATCACAAAAAGTCCTATATAAAAAGACTACAACATTTCAAGGAAGAAAAGGGTACAAAAGTGTTCTTGGAATAGTGGCTATACAAAAGAGTACTACTATTCTATTACTGCATATATATTATAATATATTATTGTCTATATATTATCATGCGTAACTTATAGCCCATAGGAATCAATTAAGTAAACGCGTGTTTCCTTCCAATATCACTATCCGGCCAAAGTTCGATTCATAGCTGCTGTAGGTACCTACACTACATTATATACATTTAGAAAACCATTAGTTTCTTTACTAAAATCTCATTTTCGGAGGCTGCAAGTATTGGGTAATATTTGAAGAGGATGGTTCCGCAGCATTCTTCTTACATGGAGCTGAAAGACTGCTATCACTAAATCATTTGTTATGGTCTATGATTATGTCAATACGCTGTTAGGGGGCTTATTTGATATAATGATGGTGATGATGTCAACCGTGGGCGCCTAGCCTAGCCTATCGTAGACCACTACTGAATGGTATTCTTTGAGTTGCCAGACGCCTCTCGAAATTCTGCCAACCCAGTCATTTGACAGTAAATCTATGGTGTCTTGTGTAAGCCTCAGTGGCGGCCCTATAGCGGTTGGGAGCTGAAAACACGACCACGAACACACATCACGGTAGCGCAGTGGCTTGAGCGACTGGTGTTATTTATGATATTATCTACGAGGTTAGCCCTCGCACATAATATCATAATGAGGTCTTTCTATGCGCACATTTATGGCTGCATGAAAAGAACTTTTGGTGTAGAGGCGCCAACAAAAGATCTATTACCACCTGGAGTAGCTGCTGACCTCAGTTACTTACTTTTTATAATAACTAAATAACACTTGTCTGTTGAATTCTGAAAATAACGACGAGCATCTACATAGAGATACATATCTAATAAATAAGGAAAACAGTTTTGAAAATAAGCATAATAAAAAAGAGTTAAGTGTGAACGAGACAGACAATTTATTGCGGGATGCCGTCATACAATTAGATTTTGTTTTCGAGTGAGATCATACGAAAATATTGCTAAATAATAACAAGAGACCCGGGAGGTAGTAGAACTCGCGCACTAAAATAATTTTCCATCAAAGTTCTACAATAATATTTGAAAAAAAAAAAAACGAAAGTCTCTATTGATCTAACCACAGAACACAGAATCTCTTCTCTGTGTTCTGTGGATCTAAAAAAAGCTCATATTCCCATGCGTCGTTATTATTAGCCGTCTCATGTCCTGAATTAATACATAAGATTTTTTTTATCCAAGTAGAGGAGTAGTTTCTTTAAGATGCGAGTGAAACCGCAGGCAATAGCTAGTACCAACTATCTATAAAACAAACTATTTTCAGGAAAATTGACCAGATAAAGGGGCAATTTACCTCCTAGGTCCAAGATCAAAATCCTATAGATACGCTCTACGAGTTTAAGTGCTTAGTAATTGCACTACGTTTTTATATCTAGGTACTTATACGAGTAAATAGTAGGTATAGAGACCCTAATAAAACAAATCTAGAAATCAAAGGCTTGATAAATAATTTATTTAATTATACACATTAGAACGTCATAATTTTATAATGTCTCAAAGATTCCCGCAAACCTGTTTAGAAGTTTTCCTGTAACTTTTATGTTGACCCAGTAAGATTGAGATTGGCGTGTATTATGATGTGCGTCGTTATGAACCAGCTGAGCTTTTGATAGGGTTTTATATGAGTACGTCAGAGTTCCGTCAGAGAGGAGAGTCGGGTAGCTATATACTTACACACGTGCGTCTGTTTGTCAATTCGTGTTGGAGCGCGGCGCTGAGCGCTGCTGCATATCGTGCGACCGCTCGCCACTAATATTCATCTCGCCGTTTGTGTGACATCTTTCTGAAACATCTCTATACTGAAGATCACACAAAAGTAAGTGTATTTAGATTTTTATTGATTATTTCAGATAGAACATAAGTATAATGCCTATGTTTATCAGGCTTGTCCAGGAATGAAAGAAATTGTAAGTGATATCAAATGTTTCGATAACTTTAAACTATTTCAATGTCTAATAATCGAGTTTTACAAAGTGCAAACATCTTTCAGATTGAATATACTTAGTGTAATTTTAAATCATTTGTACCTACTAAACCAATATTTAACCGAACATGCGTCACGAATATCATATTCAATATTAAAAGAGATTCATTGAAAGCTGTTTAAACAGAATCTGAAAGTTATACCTGAAGATTTTGAGATATTTTTTTATTTTTTATATCACTAAATTGGCAAACAATTTTACGGCCCGCCTGATGATACGCAATTACCGTAGCCTATGGACGCTTACAATGGTATCAAATCAAGTTAAATTATTATTGTTACTTATTTCCTGTATTTATTTCTAAGTATAATGTTATCTAACGACCAATCGCTATAATAGTTAATTGAGGTAAGTTCATATTGTAATTATGTATTTATTAAATTGTATTACAATTGAAGGCTGTCCTCGCTCGTGAATCCCAGGAAATGTTCCTGTCCACTTTACACCGAGGCAGTTTCCGTAAAATATCCGCGAATGTCGACTTCTTTTTACAATCTTTTTAAATGCATGCTTGGTCTTTAACGTCGAATGTATATCTTTACACTTCCGAAATATAAAATACAAACTTAATATAAAAATTAGTTTGACCTCTTAATGAGGCACTTTACTAATGAGCAACAGTGACACTACATTACATCATTTCATATGATGCGAAGCTATCAATAAGATTAGATAAATACATAAACATAGAACTTATTGTTTGAATAACGACCAAAGACAAGGTAACAATAATTATAGAGAAAGCACTTTTGTTGAAAAAATCATCATATACCAATAAGTACCTACCAATATTCGTGATAACTCGTTTACTTGAATCTTACAAAAAACTTGCCAAACTTGTCATCCGCAAAAACTGGTAATAAAACGTAGCGTGAATAATTTTGAAAATTGACCTCTGTCGACAAAAAACTAATTTGATTGAGATTGCATATAATGACACCCTCCACGGGGTGAATGTCCTCATTGTAGTTTTCCATCCCGACACGCACGATATAGGCGGCGACAGTATTCAAAGCTAACATTGATTACTTGTGCGTACCTACTGCAATAATTATAACCACACAACAGTTGTCGTTGTTATTATTTTGTATTATTGCACTTTATTATAAATGATACTAGTGTAGATTAGAGTATTGCAATGCCACACAACTTTACACAAGACCTATTCATGAGAAGTTAATAATTGTCATACATAACATGCCAAAGATCGTATTCTGAAACGTGCTATGACTTTCCATTCAATTCTTATGCGGAAATAGTTAGTACCTAATCATGTTATATGCATGGAAATGACCATTGATAAGCTGGCAGTATTCAGTTCACAGTAACTACTTAGACTGCAGTGAAATTATTAATGGGTGTCTACGTGCTTTCGCAAACTTAATTGATCTGGAAATAATTCACCGCAAAGTCAATTTATATATTATATAAAGTAAGTACTATTATGGTACCTTGAATTTATTTTATGCCCTACGGCAATAAAATTAGCGCAATAAGGTTAGATTTAATTCTTTGTAAATGAAACCATAAATTTTCATTAAATCTAGGTATTTACGAGTAACAAAAGAACCGCGTGGTCCGAACACATAATAGATAGCCACAGAAGGCCGGCTCCATATAAGGAGCGATAACAGTACGTACGGCAATCTCAACTCAAGTCAAACGTAAGCGTTTGTTTGACTTGGTTTGAGATTACCGTACGTACGCCTCTATATGTGCGTGCGCCTGTAATCGGTCGTAGTAAGGGGGCCAGCCTTCTGTTCCTATCTATATTGTGCTACGGAGCTTAAAAAAATATTTGATATACCTTTGAGTAGTTTAACAATAATTATGCCCATTTCTGCCTCACTGCTGGACACGGGTCTTTTCTCGGAATGAGTAAAAATTCATGCGAGATTTATAAGCATGTATTAATTAATGGATATGTAAGGATCGTAACACGTAGTACTATGTAGTTTCGACCTATGGGAAAAATTCGTAAATTCGTTTACTAGTAAGAGGAAGGGCCGGTTATTTTCCTCCATTAGATGAATAGAACTTAGCACCACGGAATATAAAAGACAACAGGAAGGGGCGTTGATATTTCTTTTTACGAGGACTGGTGTCGCTAAATTCACACATTTTCAACTTTCACACAATCACAGCTTACAAAGAGCGGTCGCATTAAAAAAATCTGAACGGAATAACGCGAAGCTAAAAAATTAACCATTATGAAGTTTGCGTACCTATCTCATAACCACGACATCTCGCATAATTATGACACACTCACGCCGCATACTTGTCCTTGTCCTTTCCTCTTGTGTTTTTATAAAAAATGTGATTATACTATATTGAGCTTATACAGACAGAATTTTTGTCGTGTAGCATCAGCTACACCGCTACACCGTAGCCTGGTTTGGGGTTAGATGTGCTACGAGTTCGTGCAGGCAAATAAAAATCTGTCTTATTGGATTAAGATACAATCTCATTTTTGATTACTCTATAAAACCCTTGCGCTGCAGTGGGATACTACGGGCTATTAATGATAATAATTAATAATTTAAAATAAAACTATTAATTATACGCAATGTCAACATTATGTTTAGATAAAATGTAAATGTTCGTTAATTAAATTATATTTCCACAATACGAGAAGATAAATAAAAGTTTTATAATTTCAATTAGCATACATATATTCTAATAAGGTAGTTAGATATTAATAAGTAAGCACTTAGTAGTTACGAGTGATGGCAAATTACTGGCATATAATGTAAGAAAACGACTACGTATGTGATGAGTCAGTGTTATATCAACCAATAATTATTGTTTACTTTATCTGGTGTCTTGTGGAGGCTTGGCTCGTTTGACTGATAACGAACATTGACGCGACGAACGACGCGCAGACTCGCTCTCATGATAACTATAGATAAGACAACGTAAGGGTCAAATTAATTATTTATTTCAAATAAACACATCAAGTTCGGGTGCAACGCAATAATTTAAAGATAAAACATACCAAAACAACCATTAAATTATAAACTTAACATTAAATATTTTATTGTCTAATGCAACCAAAACTAATTGGTCAAACAGGTTACCACAATATTTACGTTTAGTTTTCCTGTAAGTATAAAAAGTGTTGAATGGTAAAAAACGCACATCATCATTGCTTACTAAATGGCACTATTTTCCCTAAACATAAGGCTACCTACAATTTTCTTGATCAGAAGTGTTTATTTTTATGCCCCGTTGGATGACCTTTACAGGCCAAAATCTAAAAAAAGCAAATATAATAACAAACACCTTACAATTTCCACCTATATTACCTTACTACCTATATTAGATTTTATAGATATTTACTAGTATTTAGTGGGTAATCATTGATGCATGCAAGATTCTCGTGTAGAAGACACGTGTTAAGAAACGAGATATGATATTAAGTTGACGTATCGAGTCGTACGACATGTATTACATGCACTGAAACATAAACAAGACCTTGCCAGATGATCATGTCTGCTTTGACCCGATACGTGATAAACTTAACACTGGACTGAGAAATCTCCGATATTTTTATTGGATGCCTTCCTTAAAGACTGGCCTGATACAGCGCGGGTTCGCGAGAAGTGGTGGAAAGGGAGAGAGTCTATTGCCCAGGATTGGGACAGTATATAGGCTTTTAATAATAATAATATTTATTATTAATTCCTAAAAAAAAATTCTTAGCTTTATAAATGGTACCTATCTACCTATATGGTCAAAATGCATAATATAATGTGTCGATACATTGTCATCGCCAGCATCTCAAGACTTACCGCGAGTATATTAGAGTTTTTAGTCACTAGTTGCAACTTACGGCTGAATATCAGAAGCTAAGTATTTTGCTCGCAGAGACTGCCATTTGCTTCAGTAACCTAACTACGGAGATCTTTTGTATCATAACTACAAAATTTTATTGGTTATTTATTATTTAGTCCTGAGATAACCGTTGGGCAATCAAAAACTGTCGTCTCCTATAAACTAATTGGGTTATCAATTTGTCACCCCGCCCCGTAGCGCGTGAAGCTGCGACCCTAGATGACTTTATAATTTTTTTAAGACGGACTTTGTCCAATTTTATTGCGTGACAGCAGATCTGACAGGGGACAAAATACTCGCTATCAGTGATAGATGATAATTAGGAAACTGCTTTGGTTATTGTTGCGCAGAACACTTGAAACAACGGAGTCGCGTTGAACACATCTCAAATAATACTTATTGTAATATAAAGTAATTTTATTTAAAAAAATCGTTTTATGAATTATTTCGAATAAGAACATTAGATACAATAATAAGTAAGTTATTTTCAAAATAATTTTTGATGGTTACTGTACTTGTATTTTGCGATGTTAATATCTTAATAAGGTATATAATTATGTGGTTAATCTGTTTATAATGAATACTTTGTCACACGTATTCTAAATTTCAAAGACGAAACTTGAATCACTTGTGCAATATTTATGTAAATCAAATGAAATTGGTAAGGTGATCCTTAATATGTAAATTCTGGATAGATACCTAAATAGATGGACCATGCACTTAGATTCTAATAAATCTTGATCTATCTAGACTGCGAAGTAATAAAATATGACTTTTGCTCAATAAAATAATATTTTATATATTTTTATTACTCTTATAAATTTTTAAACTTTAGTGTTTTGAAATGTGTTTGACTATATATCAATTTTATATAATTTTCAGTGTTGGAGAACGAAAAAAAAGACGTTGAAAGCCAAAATAAAGACGAGGATCATTTGACTAAAGCCATCGGAGCGCTCGGGAAATGGCAAATATGGATATGTTTCGTGGTGTTCCTGGTCAAATTCCCCGTGGCCTGGCATCAGATGAGCATCATATTCCTCGCACCGCCTATGAACTTCACCTGCGCCGCAATCCAACAAGATAAAGTTTTTGACAATGTGTGTTACGACAACTGTACAGATTACGAATATGACCACCAAGTCTTCCAAGAAACGATCGTGTCACAGTGGAATCTCGTTTGCGACAGACGCTGGCTGAAGAACCTCACTCAAACTATCTTCATGCTTGGTATCCTCGTCGGCAACATGATGTTCGGCCATCTTTCTGACAGGTCAGTAACAGTTTATTCAATCACATGACATATGTGAATCGTACTTGGTATCAATCTTCAACAATTGGCACATCCTGCTGTTACTGCTGCACGTCGTTGTAACGCTAAATCACACGACAGTTCCGGATGAGATTACTTTAGAGAATATATTTTAAGGGGTCATTCTGCTATTTGTGTATGAGATCTGCATTATAATGCACTTATGTGCATCCTCTGCGTACAAAAAAAACAGTTTGTCGCAGATATGAGAACTCAACAGTTGATGTGATATCCGTAGGCTTGGGTCAATACCAAGTTTAATGATAACCCCACTGTAGAATCCTTGAACGAATTCGCTTCCTCTGTAGTGTACACGTTTAAGTCACGTTTCTGGTCATGAGCAACATATTTATGTGACCACAAAAACAGCTGTAGGTAAATATTAAAAAAATAAGAGCGAATAGCAATTTAGAATGGAGATGGATGGATTGGAAAATACCAGAGCCATTCTTAGAAGCGTATGCTAAATACAATTTGAACGGTGAATTTGAATAACAACTAAGTATTTTGAAAGAAGAAAAGAAAGAAAGAAAGGAAGGAAGGAAGAAAGAAACTTCGTTTATCTACGCATAATATTTAACATATTAGTGCTAAAAATGGGATCTTATAGAACTTCTTCATCTTTCCTTCTCAGATTCGGGAGGCGCAATCCATTCCTGGCAGCGGTATTCCTTCAGCTGATATCAGGAGTGACCACAGCGTACTCCGTCAACTGGTACATGTTCACGACACTTCGGTTCTTCCTGGCGGTCGCTACCGGTGGGACCATGGTGACCAGCTTCGTGCTTACAATGGAACTTATCGGAGCCAAATACAGAGATACCGTGGGCATCATATACCAAATTCCCTTCAACTTGGGACATTTGACTCTGCCCCTTTTCGGTTACTACCTTCGAGACTGGAGTACGTTCCAGCTTGCGATCTCACTGCCATCGGTTTTGTTCCTGAGCTACTACTTCTTGTTGCCGGAATCTCCGAGGTGGCTTCTGACTGCTGGCAGAAGTGAAGAAGCAGTTAAGATCATGGAGGTAGCGGCGAAGAGGTGAGAGACTTTAATTTTTATATTATACCTACACGGTGAATTTCAAGTCGTTTCGGATGCGAACTTTACAAAAAGAAAACTTTTTCCATTCGAAGACGTTTTTCGGTTTCCCATACATAATGGTACCAGAGATTGTATTTGAATACAAATTTTCTTTTGCAGAGTTCTTCATTACCATGAGTACAATCATTCGTTAACATATCCGAAACAACTTAAAATCACCATGTATAATGGATGTCTATTTTCAGAAAAATTATCTATTCGCATTGTCACCGGCGAGTTATGATCACAACACTATGAAGGTCCAAGCAAAACATCAAACATGTATACCTACTTGTAATATTGAAATCTGAAGTACTTAATGAAAGTTGATAAAATGAAACTCAATACGAAAGTATTTATATACAACAACTACGAGTTAGAAAAAAGATAGAATAGAATTGAAATACTCTTTATTGTACACCAGTTTTTTAAGAGTCATAAACATAAGAATGAGGATAGATAAGATTGATAGAATGTTTGGTGACCTAAACATGTTTGTAGGTGTTTAGTTGACTGACCGTAACACAAAACAAATTATTAACGTAAAACAATTGGTTTCAAAGCATAAACTTATTATTACTAGTGGTAATTTCAAAGTAAGAAAATGTTCTTGTATTATTTCCTGCCTTAACCGTGCAAAGAATGCAGATTAAATTCTTTTTCAATTATTCACTATCGTTTCGCTAGTATCTTAGTATTTCAAGCCCATTTGTTGTACGAAATTGATTTTAATTTTATTAAATCCATACTCATGTGTTTCGTGATTAATTATTTAAAGGCCTTTTTTGTTTGACCTTGAAATTTGCAAACTTATCAGAATCTCTATTAATTTTATGTTGCAAAAACAATATCATAATAATACCAATCACGTCAATTTCAGGAATGGTCGTCCAACAGAAGGCATAGCGTCATCTACACAGAAGATAGTGGTCGATGTGGGCGGCAAACAAGACGAGCACGCGTCTTTCCTAGCGTTGTTCCGGACGCCGAGGCTTCGTGCGCGCACCATTGCTATCTGCTTCAATTGGTTCGTGTGTGGACTGTGCTTCTTCGGCGTCTCACAGTACATGAGCCATATCTCTGGAGATATATTCACTAATGTCGCAATTTCTGCTGGTATTCAGGTAATTTTGTAGAACTATACATACTTGTTTGTTACCCATACTTAGTCACCACGGATAATTCTTCAGTGGTGCTCTCCCATAAGTGGTGCTGTTGAATTCTTTAGAAGTCTACGTCCAGCAGTCTTAGAGAATAGTAGACAGCCTTTCCCTTAGACCGATGTATACGTAGGTAAAGCCATCAGATATTCATAATGCATTGTGGATAACTCTATCATACCTTTACTGGGGGCTAACAGCTAAGTTCACGTAGTAGTGTCAGCCAGCCACCAGAAAACTTGTATAGTAATTGATCAGAAAAGTAACCTTTGTAGTTTTTAAGCTAATTTATTATCTGGAGACAACAAATCATTATTTTAAAACCATACCAACCAAGATAGTATCAGGAGTGCCTCATAGTAAAATATTAGCAAAGTTTGATAGTAGAATCGATAATACTTACTACATATTGAAATTGTTAGTCGTATAACCAAAAAGAAAATACATGTCGAACACACGTTTGAAAAGTCCTTAGAAATCATTAGTGGTTAGATTTCTATAAAACGCATGTTCAACGTCTTTAACTTTCTTGTCTACCAGGTACTCTGATCAATAAAACAAGCCTGTGTTTAATATTTACAGTCCATTGGTTATTAATTTTAAGTTATTATTAATTCAGATTGATAATTTATAGATTCTGGTTTAAGGGGGTCCAGATATTTTCTTTAGAAACTCTTTGAATTTGAAATTGTACGTAATGAAGACCAACTCTACTATGTTACGTTCTTACGTTCTTAAGAATAATACTTGCTTTAAAATATGTATAGGTACTCCATCCGGTAGTGTATTGATAACACTTGAATGTCTTCAGTTTATCTTCAGGTCAACATTTCAACCGCTATAAAAACTCCCACTTAAGTATCCACGACCTGAAATTATAATAATAGGTACATTCATCCATTACTCGTTTCACTTCACACAAGTGATAAGCTATCTCAGTCTGGCGAATAAACTGGAAAATTATTTGTTCTTAACCGGTTTCATCCGAAAACATATCGTATGTAGCTACTAATTTATCATGATGATAGACCCCAATTAAACTCTATGTTCATAATCACGCTGGAAAATTGCACCTAACACGCACTTATAATCAGTGTTCAACCTTTGTTCAGTACTTGATTACAATATTGACCCAGGCTCAATATCTTTAGTAATCTCTAACAAGACTTTTGTATTTTATTAAACAGTCTAAACAATCAAGTGTCTATCACTAATTGTAATGATCATTTAGATATAATTTTAATGAAAATATATGGAGTTGTTTTAATTTAATCAAAAACTTCTTTTTTCTCCAGGTTCCTGGTACTCTGATGTCAATCTACGCGAACAGACTTCTCGGCCGGAAAATCACACTGATCAGCGCAAACTGCGTGACTGGACTCAGTTGCCTCCTTATCATCGTCGTCCCACAGTCTGGAGTCAGCCACTTAACCCTGGGCTGCATCGGATTATGGGGGATGAGCATTTCCTTCGCCACTGTCTACTTGTACGCTGGAGAACTTTTCCCAACTGTTGTAAGGAACTCGGGCGTAGGGTTGTCGTCAACAGTTGCTAGAATAGGTTCCATGGTAGCCCCGTTCGTCGCTACTCTGGCACACACGAGCGCTTGGTTACCACCCCTAGCTTTCGGGATAGTACCATTAATAGGAGCTGCTCTTTGTATTATATTGCCTGACACCCGCGGTAAGAAGCTACCTGATACATTAGAAGAAGGCGAAGCATAAGTTATAGTGCCTAGATGAGGCTTAACAAGTATTCATATTTTAATAATCAGTGTGATATGTATGCCAGTTGTGAGAATGGAAATAATTGTAAGTGCATGTGAACTATACCTACCTAATTTAAAGACTATTTAAATCTTTGTGTTCTCAATATTGTATTGTAAATTGATGTAATTTACATAAATGTATTTATAAAAATAGTAGGGTAAGGCTAGACTATGAAAGGTCTATTTTTATAGGCTGTGATAATTAAAGAATTTGTTTATTAATAATTATATTTTAGTGTTTCATTAACTTAGCTACTATCTCTTACATTAATCAAATCATATTTTGCCTGCTAAATGAGCGATAATGTATGTTACAAATAGGCAATTCGGTGTTATTAGATACTTATAATATTTTTACCAAGCATCTCGTAGGATCATGAATGACGCATAGGTCCTTAACAATAGAGACAATAAAGTGAGAATAGAGTGAGATAATTATAAATCAATTAACAATAGAGTTCATTAAATCAATTGACAATAGAGTGAGATGAAATAAATACTCAGCAATAAAGAATCGCTATAGGTACTCCCATTACCTCTGGATGGCCATCTTGTGCTCTTTACATGGTCTTGATTTAATCATTTATGGTCCTTCCATTAATACACGAAATATTTTAAGAGGTGTGAGTATCTATAGGTTACATAGATGCTTTGTAGTTAGCAATAATTTTATAATTATATTTGTCATACGGCACTGCTTTTCGATGTGTGTAATTGACGCTGCCATGCCGCCGCACGCCTCAATGTAGTGTTTATATACTTACTCTCTGGCCTCAATGACACTATGTAGAAACTAGCGTAATGCATGTTGAAAGTAATGAGGAACCAGCACAGCGTAGGCGAAATCCTAAGTCTATGGGAGCCAGTATTTTTTACGTGTCAAATAAATTTATTAAGTACCATATAAATACCTCAAAAAATGTGCATATGTATTCGTATTTTATTATGATTTTCGAGCTTTCTTTGAAAAATACTAGTCTCTATACTACTAGTACTTACATAAAGAAATATAATTTATATACATATACGGGTCAAATTAATCGAATTATGACCTACTAAGGTACGATGTTTTTATGTATCGATAAAAATAAAGAGGCGCAACGAAAGACTGTTCGATGGTAAAATGTATGAGCCCAGTTTTCGTTTAGTACCACTGAAAAATTTGGTTTTTGTTCGATGAGTATCCAGAACTGCTAAATAACAAAGCACGGCACGGCGTATAATAATATAAAATCAAGCAATTTTACACAATTCTTCAAATCATAAAAAAAACCCTTTATAAAGAAAATGCTAACGTTTAGGTTTAATATACCATCAGAACCGTGACGAACAGTGCTACTTGTCTGATTGAATTGAAGTAAATATTGCTAAGTCGATTCGTCAAAAGTCAATAACTTATTCAAATATGAATGGAAAAAACAACTTATTAATCAGTTAGGAAAGATGTGGTTTTTTTATTTCCTCCATAGCAAATGCATATGATGAAACGTAGACAGACACTATAGAAAACCTATTATATGCAGGCGCCGACGACCATTCGCAGCTTTGGATTTTAGAACCACTCAGTACAATTCTGTGACAAATGCCGTATATTCATCCGCTGTCCGCACCCGCTGTATACAACCTTAACATAACACCCAATATACTTACAATGCAATATCATTGTTCTATTTAATCGACCATCTTGACCTAAGCGTGAAGAATGTCGAATAAATTTAAACGCTCTTGTTCATAATAGCAATTGAAAATATTATAATCATCATTATAAAGAGAGGACAGTGGCACGTCGGGGGAACAGAAAATCTGTAGCAAAAATTTCGTAATTGAAGTTTGTCGCTGCTAAACAAATTAGTCACATACGGAACCCACATTACAAGTGGTGTAAGATGGAACTGTGTACGAAAAATTCGTTTATCTCTTAGACGCTATTGAAATATTATTTTCAGAGCTTTCGATTTGCGTTAACTTTAATTCATCACATACAAAATTACAGACTTCTTTATAAAATGAAGTTCTTTATAACATAAATAACTACTTATACAATGGAAATCATAGGAAGCAGTGTGCAAATTTAAATCTTCCGTACCTTCCTTGTGCACTAAAGCGTGCCACAGGGCTCAGTGTTAGGTCCAGTACTGTTCTTACTACCTGTCTCTTCCTCTACAATTTTTAGTATTATTTATACACTGGGTTGGGTCTTAGACAACCTGAGACGTATGAATTAACTTACGGAGAAGATAACAAATAACAACTATGGGGATATACATAGCTTTATTAGTTTACTAGCTGTGCCCGCGACTTCGTTCGCGTGGTGTAAGGGTGCTCGAATTATGTTTTGAAAATACATGTTTCTAATAATATAAAATTGTATCAATTAGTATTAAAAAAAAACAGTTACATCGTGGGGACCGGATTTGAACCTGATATTTGTCGGCTTCTATTCTACTATTTACCGTTTCACTTAGCTAGTTACGATGGGTATCGAAATAAACATTTCTAATGTTGAAAAAATACCTAGTTTTCTTCATATGTATAGTAATTTTCCGTGATGGTTTTTTACCGAAAATGTTAAATGTTAAACACGTTTAAATCACAAATTTCTTAACTATCGACCTTAGTACCCACGGATACATATTGAGCCATAAATTTTCAGTATAATAAGCTGACCACGTATTGTATAGGCTTCCCTTACTTTGCACTTACTTTTTACTACTTTTTTTTTACTTTTTACTTTTTTTTGCTTTTTTAGCTTGGTAGTATCCGTGTGTACAAAAAAAAAATGTTACACTGTTCAGTTCCTGTGAGCGTAGTGTAGCGTGATGATACATATTTATGTTAAAAAGTCGACCCCTTAGTAGCGCTACTGTGAAAGTCCTATCGAAATTGTTAAATTCTTACATTTCATAACCATCATACATTATACACAAAATATGTTACATTGCTCGACTCCTATGAGTGATAGTGCGATGAAATATGTTTACTATAAGTCCTCGATCCCTAATAAATTATACTACAGTGAAAGTCGCATCAAAGTAGGTCCAATACAACAATATTTTGTATAACTAATCAATCGTGACCTCTGCTTTGTACGGGACTGCTTACAATAGAACGATCAAGCTGTATCTAAGGATCTAGTCAATTACTGTTGCATAAAAGTTGTTATGTTAGACTATTATCTATACAATTACCGTAAAGTTTCATTGAAATATTTTTCGCTGTTTTCCCGAGGTGGGGTAACTTCTTTTTTTTTTGTTGGCTCTCAGACTTGCATCCCATAAATACAAAGCAGGTGATCTAGCGATACCTTTATTTTGCCTACACTCTACTAACGACTAACAACGACAACGACGTAGTCGGTGAAAATTCGGTGACCGTTACTGCCCCTCGTAATGATTTTATCGTCTTGAATCTAACAATAGTAGCTATTTAAAATACTTGGAGAAAACATCCAAATTATAAACTTTACATTTTCGTAAACACATAAACCCAATTAAAAGAACAAATATTTCGATCCCAACGCTATCTAGGGAGACTGACGACAAATTTAAAGAAATATAAGGTAATAATTATTTTATTATTTTCAGTGAGAAATTGGTAGCCGACAGATCATTCTAGTCATCCTCAAGTCAATGAATTTTCAGCTGCCGTGTATCAGGCAAAAGGCTATGTTGTAAAAAGAATGTTCTATGAACCTAATTTGCTGTTCTCCAGAATGCAAACGATGTTAGCCCTTATCAATTTGCAATGGTAGCAGTAAACAGCAAGCACACGTCATTATAGTACTGCCAATAAGGCTTTGAAATTCATAATTACCTATTAGATTCCGAAAAGCCCATCCTACAGGATCCCGATAACTTCTATGGATAAAAAAAAATTCTACCCAATCCTAATAAAGTCTTAATAATGATCTTATCTCAATATTTACTGGAAATACAAAAACTCGGTCTTGGGTAAAAAGTCTATTAACGCCATCTAGTTTCAGAAAAATGTAATAAAATAATAATGAAATCAAAGTTACGTCGAAATATCTGGTAGCGCATTTAAAAAAGTAATTATCTCGTGGGTAAGGTATTATGTCGTATGCTTTCATCACGCTTCACCTTTTGGAACATAGCAGTCAGTGAAATACGTACCTTAAAATAAGATGCCAAAGAAAGAACGTTTATCAGTAAAAAAAAAAAAAAACTGGGCATTACTAAATATACCAAATTACTAATTTAAGAACGGAATCAAGTGAGGAGTTAAAATGAACACAGGAACTGTGAAACTAAAACGAAGATTAATTTTGCTTAGCCCCCTAGACGAATAGGGTAATGATTTATATTACATATTTTGACCGGACCTATGAATTATAATAAGACAATATTTCATTAAGATTCGGCTCTTAATAATGAAGTGGTTGCTCATAATAGTACACAGGCATAATGCACTTTAGCTCACCCCCCTTAGATAATAGCGTGATAATTTATAGCCTATATGTTGACCAGCCCTTTGACAGATATTACTGCAAAATTTCAACTAAATCTGTCCAGTAGTATAGGCGTGAAGCTCGGACATATAAACAGACAAACGGACATACAGACAAACAGACAAAAATTCTAAAAACATTTGATTTGGCTTCAGTATCATTCCTAGTACCTACACGCAGCAATCATTTTTTTGGAAAAATATTCAATGTACAGTTTACGCCTCGTTACGATTTTATTATAAGTATAAGTATAGAAGATATTTGAACGTTACAAATTAAATTATTATATAGAACTCGGCCTACAGGAGTTTGGATGCCGTATCAATAAAAAAATCGCTTTTAAAAATATTGGAAATTAAAAACTCGCCTATAAATTACTACTAATGCCATCTAGGTATAAACAGACGAATTAAAATACATAAGGCTAAAGAATAAATGAAAAAGTACGTTTAAAAAAATGCGAAATGATTTCTATTGTATATAAAATGTTAATCGGATCTATTAACTACAATCTACAATTAAATACAATATTTCAAATGGATTCGTCATATAGGTAGCGACTAATAATTGTACACAGACATATTGGTTTATTGCTCACCCCCCTTTGACAATAGCGTAATAATTTGTACCCTATATGTTGACCAGGCCATTAACGGATTTTACTTTTAAATTTCATGACGATCTGTTCGGTGGTTTGGCCGTGAAGCTCGGACAGAGATACAGACAAACAGACAAACAGACAAACAGACAAACAGACAAAAATTCTAAAAACTATATTTTTGGCATCAGTGTCGAATATAGAGCACGTGCCTTTTTGTTTTTTCAAGATATATTCAATGTACATTTTTCGCTTCGTTACAATTTTATTATAAGTATAGATTCTGGTTATTTTTATCATAGATATAGAAAGTATCATTGTTATAGTGTCATATCATATCCTGTCACGGCTGCGTCTGCCTAATGTATGGCAAAGTTCCTGGTTGCAACTAAGTCTACAAAAAGAATTTACGATTAAAATATAGATATCCTCTTTCGAGAACGAATGGACTATTCTCGCAATTAATGCAATTCTTTATTTAACGACAATGATACGGTTGTTGGCGAACATTAATAATCCAAGAAATTAATTCTTAATAGTTAGACAGTAAACTTTTTTGCTTTGAGCTAAAGAATCGTAATAATATAGTGTGTTATGCCACAAAAACTCCGACGGACTTTGCATCATTCGCCAGTCTCGTACATAATATATATAGATAATATAAATAAATTGACGGCGCGACGTAAACACAAATTGTCCATGAGAAAATCATAAACAACAACAATTTCATGAACATCTCTTATCTTTACTTGTCTTACAAAGAAAATTAATGAAAACTGTAAGATACATTTTACGTTTAGATAACAATGTAAATGCACTAGCGTGTAAACGTAGCTATTTATTTAACCGATTCTGATAAATATTTAATGATATTACTGTGCCACCACAGTTTGTGTGATTGATCACACCATGATCGTGAGTTTGAAAGGTTCTATGAGAAATGCCAAACTTAAAATGACAATATGTGAATTAAATTCAATTTAAAAAAATATAAATATACCTACAGTTATTTACAAACACGGAATGGACAAAAGTATATAACTAAGTAATTATATGTTTTAGTTGTTCACCGGAATTCAAATGCAAATATAAAACTGGGTAAATACATAAGTCTTTAACTTTTAACTGCTAATAACCAATATGCGTAATAAATAGAAGAGGTCCGCCAACCCGCACTAGGCCAGCGTGGTGGACTAAGGCCTAACCCTTCTCATTCAGAGAAGAGGCCCGTGCCCAGCAGTGGGACAGCAATGGGCTGGATTTATTTATTTATTAAATAGAAGAGAGGTAGGTCATAACGAGGCTTTGCGCTCAAAATCGGAGCTGCCCGACTGGGGAAGTCCCTCCACCTTGCAGAATATCGTAGTTAAATAACACTGCTCTTTTGCAGTGTTGTGTTTCGGACGGTGCGCAAGGTTGCCAAAGTAGTAGGACTAGCAACGCGCGAGTGATGCCCCCCCCCGTGTTGCAAGCGTCCATAGGTTACGATAACCGCTTACCATCAGGCGGGCCGTAGGCTTGTTTGCCACCTTAGTGGTAGGTATAAAAAGTGGTAAAAGAAATTATTTACTTTTATATTTATTTCTGCAAAATGGACGAAGATGTAACTATCAGAAATAGCAATAACTCGCTTTGGAAAATATCAAAAATGGATTTAATTTAAATATCCAAATGCTTAGACAATAATGTGACCAACAACTGTCCTTATTAGAATCCAGAATATGACCAACATACGACACGACCAATATTGTAATTTCAGTCACAAGTGAATGGGACAGTAAATGAGAGTATAATTGTATGTCAACAATAACATTTATTACCTATCTAAGTATACCTGTCTACTTACTTCGGTATGTTTATATCTATACCATAAAATCGAGGCCAGCGTGCACGGTGCATTCGTTCACAATCGTAATTCAATTGCAAACCACGTGTAAAAGGAATAAAACACTTATATAAATAAAATATTAGATAGCAGCATCCAAATTATCTACTTAGGTATGTATCAATAATATTCAACACATGAATCCGTTTTTTTGCAGGCATGGGTCTGTCATGATAATATAGCATATATATATATATATATTCCAAGTAATTTTCATTGCTGTTTCGGTGCTCGCTGGTACCTAACTTAAATTATTTTTGGATTGGAGCTGCAATCAGAGGGACTATGTTGGGTTGCTATAATATATTAAACTCATAGAATTGTGTGGGCATTAATTTAGGCTATCATACCGCTTCCAACCGTAGCATGCTTTCTGCTGCTTGTCTCACGTCGGGATTAATTTTCGCTATTTTGCAGTGAGCGTGACATCAAGTTTTGCCATATCAACTGTGTTATCATTAGTATTTATTTTCATTCCAAATGATAATAGAGCTGCGGCTTTGGCATTTGCTATAATAGCTTTAATAGGAGTGTACTCATCTGAACTTTTTCCGACAGTCCTAAGAAATACTGCAATAGGTTTTGCTTCAATGATTGCAAGATTTTCAGAGGTTTTATTGCTCCATTTGTAGCTAATATAGGTAGAGAATGGGTGTCCATTCTAATATTTAGCTACAGTGCTTTGCCTTTTCCTTTCTAGACCAAACCTACAACTCTTTCAAATTCGATCGAACAAAGGAAGCAAGCAAGATTCGCTCGTGTCGACTCGACAGATGAAGTGGATATTTTTTGGAACTAGATATATTAGGTAAGTACTCGTAAATCATGTGGATTCCAATATATTTTAAAAGACTGCATAGTATCATACAATTCCAATATTATAACACATATTATTGCACGAAAATAAATTTCTAACGTTAACATCTAGTATCTTTATTACAATATTCAGGCTTTGGCATTGATGAGAATTCACAGATGTAATTGAATATCAATCAATAAAATTATTTATGTTATTTATTTCTACCTTCTACATCTCTAATTTCTCCAAAAGTTTATATTGGATATTATGGAAACCACCGAAATACCAAGTTATAAATATAAAAAGAAAGCAGTGATATAGGACCCAAAATTGAAATATTACGCTATTGAACAGAGAATATATGAAGAGTATATCAATAATAGTCCAGAACAGGAATCCTATTTTGGCCACTAAAAGTGGCCTTGAAGTGCGGCACGGAGGGGCCCTCTTGGATTCTGGATCGACGAAATGACCTGAAAATGAGAGACGAAATAATATTAATTACTGTAAGTTAATGTAGCTGTCCTCTGTCTTGTCGTAGACTTCTGAAGTAAAATAAGAATATTTGATATCTATCTAGTGCTTGTTCAACTATAATATTTCTATGGGGATTATCACACCTAGAGGGTAACTGCAAACGTTTTTGTTTTGTTTTTACAATTTTATACGCTGTTGGCTTTCTCGATATGTACGCATCTTAGAATCATTGCTGCCGGACATGAGATCCTGGGTTTGATTCCCCGGTCAGACAATATATTCGAGGATTATTCTGGTAGGAAATTTTCAGGAGCAGCTTGGGGTTTGGAATTGTGCCCAATAAATATTGCAATAGTTTCGTCTTTATTACACCATATGGAATTAAATATCGTCATCCATGAACTGTGGGTAGGTATATAAAATGATATCGAAAGCCAATAATAACTCTTGCTTAGGCCCCAAGTACCCTTTTTAACGTTAAGGAAATTAAAGGTTATTCCCACCGTGTGCTACTTTTCGCTTCTAGGGAACAAATTACATGCAATTTGAAGCTGTAAGTAATGCGTGCGCGCCTTGTGGTGCCTCATGTATGACGCATTCACCATGAATGGCAAATTCTGTGTCAATGGCGCTTTCTCTTCATAATCGCTCCTTACACGCTTAACTCACTACAACATCTTCTATCATATCATCTTACCTACTTCAACATCATACAAGAGAGGACCATCAGACTTGTACGCAATCTATCAATGGACGTTAAAGTGAGTTGACGTCAAGATTAAATTAATTCAAGTAGTTGACTAATTTATGAAACGAGGAACAAGGTCAATATTTCAATGTTCTCAAAGTGTATTCTATTCTTGATCGTAGTCAAATGATTTACCATCACTGTGAAATTTTCGAAGACTATGCTCTTTTTCACGCCAACGATCACTGAGCCAAGTTTTCAAAGCTGCGTTTTCTTGAGGAAGCTTTTCAATAGAATATCTGCAATGAAATACAAAAATAAAAACTGCATATTTCAATCGTATATTAATATCATATTACGAAACGCAGACATTAGTATTGTTCTCGGCCACATGTATTCGATCGTTAGCTAATGAGTTAAATCTCTTTGGCAAGCAAAAGGTTTTGAAGATAATTTTGAGTGATGATTTTTCTTTGCCTAGTGCATTTCTAAGCAATAAGCATCATATTATCTATATCATTAATTAGTCAAACATTTGTTGTAAATAGAGCAGGCTAATCAATTATCCATTAACATCTACAAGTATTAGAAATTGAACGATTTCATATTTACGTGATTACCTCAATGCTACTGTATTGAAGTATTTAGAACAGAGATCTTAGACAGCATCGAATCTTTGCAAGATTTCATTAGATAAAGTTTACCTAGTAGGTACTTGCAAAGGTTTGAAGAGAGCCTCTACAATTTGCATCTTTTTTAGAATTCAGTAGACCTTAATTGGAGTAGGTAATTTTGTATCACATTATATTGTTATTAAATAATTATACAATTGAAAAAATCATTGTCCATTATGTCTTCCGTTATTGTAGTAGGTAACTGATTCTCAAATATTTATAAAACCAGCGTCGGATGGTGGGAACTTTCGTTGAGAATTATTATTTCTTATTGATCTCTAAAAAGTATATGTACACGTAAGTACTTTCAAAGGTAAAGGTAAAGCAAGCGGGTACATCTCGTATTTGTATTTTTTAATTCTTGTTCACTATGATGAGTAGGGCATAGTTCCGGAAAATCCCGGAAGTTTTGTGTGCATCCGGTACCGATACCGGCACAAGCTATACCCGGTACTTTCAGGATTGTTGGGATTTTATATAATATTAAATACTATGTACGATTCCTCCACTATCGCTACGCCCGCGCTCTCTGAACTCTATCTGACTGAACGAATAAAGTCTTGAAATAAAACTCGGAAAAGAAGGTAGCGGCATGTAACTCAATAAATGGAACCGGGATTTCCCGGAAATGAGATATTGACGCTTTTGCAAGTCCTAATTATGATTGATGTACCTAGCCTACATTATTATGAAGAAAATTTTTAGAGAAGATTCACAGATACCTTTTGCAATAGAAGTAGACGTGCATTGGTATTCTTCCTCGTAGCAAGTCCATTTCTGTTTGCGCCGGAGTGTCGTATGCTACTGTAACGTCATAAACTGAGACGAGACCAGACTCACGCAGACGAGAACACAATGCAACCCAACCAGTGGTTCGCGGGTGTAACACGAACTCGTAATGCTGTGGAGAGAAAAATAATAAAATTAATACAGGGTTCACGCACGTTCGCGATTCATTACAATAAAAGGCGAAGGTTTCAAAGAAGAACGATTTCAAATTTCGGGTTCTGAACGTATTTATTCAGCCTGATCTGGTTAGACTGGAAGCCTCAAAAAACTATATTACACCGATCATATTTATACATTTAGTATATACGTACCTATACTTTAAATCCCGGATTCTTATCATTTACAAACATGTATTACACATTGTCGGAAGCCACGCTTGTTACTCCTGGCTAAATTCGGCATAATGACACACAGTAGGCTAATTCACGTAACTATAGAAGTGCAGTTGCTACGCAGTTGCAGAAAATGTTTGATTAAACAACACATTTGGTATTCTCTTAGCTTCAGTGAGAGACGCTAGCGTCAAGTTCGAGCGTCACTGCAATATGATCGGTGCGTCATAAAATTACGTGAATTAACCCTCACGTGAATTAGCCCTCAGGTAAACAATAAAGTAAGACATGCTAATTGCAGTTGAGAATAAGTAGAGAGAAATAAGTAACTTTCAATCACAAACTGCGTTTGAAGAACAAGTTCCATACTGAACCTTGATAAAGCCAGTGGGCATCAAGTGAACCGGAAAAACGATCTCTCTGCATTGAAAATGAGATAAAAACAAGTACTGACCAACAGTATTAGTAATCATGGTCAAAACTTTATGCACAGAGAGATAAAATAAAATTTATTACCTGCAAATTATTAGAGTCAGCGAATTTCTCGCTGCGGCAACGATTCTGTTCACTTAAGTCCGTTCCTTCAGGAAATAGAACTATTCTGCAGTCATAATTGAGTTTCTGGTAGTAATCTAAAAATTGCGAAAGATTTACTTGATCCTCTCGCCAATTCCTTTTCACATACAGGAAAAAATTTAGCTGCATTATCCAGCCTGCAAGGATTATAAAAATACGGTAAGGTCATGTTCATAATACTCATCGTTATTATTTAAAATAACAACTTGTTTTTATTTTTTCAAACGGCAATCGTATTAATATAAGATACAATTTTAAATTTAATTATATAATGGTGTTAATGCTAAAAAATACGTAATAATGATGTAAAGCCAACTTACCCATTCCAGGAATATTTTTGATTTCATCCTTTAAAACAAATTTTATTTTCGATTTTCCTCCAACATCCATAACACTACTAGAGTCACTGGTATTTTGAACTGGTTGTTTACAAGTGCACAATTCGCTAGATGGATCTTGCGTTGCGTGATAAAGAGCTATCCATACATAGTTCCAATCAACTCTTGTGCGGTGGTTCATCACAATAATGGTCTTTTCGTCTGGATTCACATAATCACCAAAATGATGCAGTTCTGTGTTACAGAAACATTGAAACAGCGCCTGCAGTAATAAATCCAGCAGATAATTGCATTAAGTTACAACACTCATACATAAACTTAGCAGTTACAATAGTCTTACCACAGGATATAGTTCCCACAACGAAAACAAAGTATCAACTGATTTTCTATATAATCTATGACTAAAAAACATCAGGTACATTACAGGACAGTAAAGAATGAAGAAGCCTGAAATAAAAAAGTAAGTAACAAGATACGTTAAATAATTTCATTTCATTAGAAAATTTACGTAAGACGTACCTGCAAGTATTGTGAAATACCAAGCAGTGCACAGCACAAAGCCCACCGCCATGGTGCCGCGGCCCACGGGCTTGCACTGCCGCTCCCAAGAAGCCTTGTCGGTGCCGATGTCAGCATCGTTAGATTAGAACCCTTACGTGATCCACTAAGCCCTATTACATGGCACCTTGCCGTGGAACTTGACTCAATATAAAGTATCTGCCTTATTCTATTTTTATTGTGAAGCAAAAGAAGTTAAAATCGCTCGTGTTTTGCACATTATAATCTTTTTTCATGCTTCATTTTCTGTTATATTGACGTCATTGTTTGTTCTCTGATTTTGAGAGTTCCTACTCAACGCTTCAGCTTCTTCTATCGTCATCATTAGTTCACAATCTTTTGTTTCTGGTAATAATAAACATAGCACTGCCGACAACATTGGAAAAATACCGAATGCAACAGGCGCACACCATTGGCCATAGGGTCTAAAGCCAGCCACAAAGGGTGCTATCATTGCTCCAAATCGAGCCATCATCGAGCAAATTCCTATAGCAGCGTTTCGCACTACAGTTGGAAACATTTCAGTACAATACAAATATATCACAATAAAAATAATGAAACAAAGCAATTCACCGATACATCCAATAAATACAGACACCTTGCCTTCTGGGACAAAGGCAACTATAAATAAACATAAACTGCATAAAGCATTTCCAGTAATTACAACGGTTTTGCGCTTGGAGAACTTGATTAGGGGGATGCAAATGATACACCCGCATAGACAAACACTGCCAGTAGCCATGACGTTGATAAAAACGTCGCCAGTTAAATGGCTGATATAATAAGTCACTCCATAAAAACAGTAGCTGCAAACGAGCCAGGCAAATGACATTACCATGATGTTAGTTCTCAGATTCGGTGTACGAAACAAATCAAATACGGAACTCTTTGGTTTTGTGTGACTGTGTTCCATTTGATATAGTTCTACTTTTTGTCTTATGTCTTCCGTGGGTAGCTTATTGCTAAAAATAAATAGAACAATGGTAAGTTAGTGATTTCCATTAACGTTTATAATTTGTGTAAATATTTAAATAGAGGAATTCTTGATGCTGATTAAGCGATCGTGTGATGATCGCCCATGAACAGCCGTGACCCAGTAATTGCTGTTATTAACGGTCTACAAAGTTGATATTGTATTCCGGTAATTTCACTGACTGATCCTACTCTTCACCGAAAACACAACTAGCTAGGTCGCTTAAACAAAGTTGTTATAGCAGGTAAAACAAGGACACAAACAATAACAAAACCTTCATAATAAGAAATTAGTAATGATGACACTCACATTTTTGCTACTCGTTC
This sequence comes from Allophyes oxyacanthae, assembly GCA_932294325.1. Classification (NCBI taxonomy): domain Eukaryota; kingdom Metazoa; phylum Arthropoda; class Insecta; order Lepidoptera; family Noctuidae; genus Allophyes; species Allophyes oxyacanthae. Next base: position 9,508,120 of record OW028617.1, read on the forward strand.
CATTAAAGCTATTGCCTGCACTGTTTTATTCATAGCTAATAACCATCTTGGAGTTTCTGGCAGTACACAAATATAGAACAACAGAATTACGTTTGAGAGAGATATTGTAAGTTGAAAATACGTGTAATCTCTTATCAAATAACCAATTCCTGCCAGTAAAATGTGGCCGGCTGTGAAAGGTACATGAAATAAAGCCGACACTACATCTCTATTCACACTTCCCACATATTCCATTACTATAACAAAAGTGATGATCATGTTACCGCCATTTGCAAAGCCGACCAGCATTCTGACAAATGTAAAACTCCAATAATCTGGTAGAAACGATGACATTACCCCTGTGAATATCTCTATTATAACTGATGTAATTAATGTCGGTTTTCTACCATATCTGAAATTAAACAATAACGATTGTTTTTACTAGGCTAGTAATAAAACATTCCACATAAGTAGCAATACCCACTTGTCTGAAGCAATTCCAAATATTAAACTTCCACTAAGGACGCCAAATTGAAAAATTGTTTGAGTTAAATCCTTGAGCCAAGCGTTTTCGCATATCAAATTCCATTCGGTTACTATAGTTCTTGTAAACACAGATTTATCAAACACTGGGTTATCGCAACATGTAGCGTTCGTATCTGGGCAGTAGTAATGCGCTGGAGGAGCCAAGAATATGATTGCCATTTGATGATACGCCACTCCGAATTTGCTCAGGAATATAATAAAACATAGCCATAAATGATACCTCCCAAAGTTTCCTATTATTTCATTAATTAATACCATTATAATATCTGAAACTTCATGTTCGAATCAAAATATGATATTACTACAAATCTCATTATTACTTGTGACAAAATAAAATGTACATGTTATTTTAATACTTTAAATAAAGGTTATTCTATAAAGATCACAGTAAGTTTATAAACAATGTCGTTCATTGCAAAGCACGTAAAAACAGGTAGGCTTTGCTGAAGGTTAGTTTTCATTGCGAAGAATATAGTATTTATTTTCAGTGGCTCTTAGGTAACAAATACCTATACGAATGATTTTTGATAAAATGTATGCTTTGAAAGTGAACTAACCAACAACAATGTTAGATTTTCCCTTCCTCTTGAAGGAGCCAAAATATTTAAATTCATGTCGATCGACATTAGACCATTGCTAGCCGCTTATATTAAAAGCTTGTATAAAATCAAACTCTGTTGAGTTTGATTTTATTTATTCCAATATTAAAGAACTGGCAAGAAACTCCATGGTTACTCTACTCTTCTAGTTCACACGTGTGCAGGCATAGGCTTTAATTAACTTTCAAATGAGTTGTATTATACTGTCCGCTACCACAATAGAAATAATTATGTATGACTGACGTGTCTGAAATATTCACGGTGATAATGTATCAATGTGTAGGTGTGTGTAATGTGTGTAGGTGTCTTTTCTTGATAAGTGTGACTAAAAGTGCGAATTTATACTACGCCACTACCGTAAATGATTGCGCGCATCTATTGTATCAGTCAGAATAACAAACATGACTTTATCCCTGGATATGACCAGTGTGATCTTTGAAGGACATAAATTGAGGAATTACTCAAGTCATGTTCAAGGATCACATGCCTAGTTTGATTTTGATGATTATTTCGTTATTTAGCTCTATACCCCAAAACCTACTTACTATATTTCTGCCAGAAAGAAGAAGGGTCCGAGGTCCAAGTGAAAACCTCGAGCAAATGGCAATGCTTATGTGAAAATTATTTACATATATAATCTACTATCATACAGAATGAGATCTTCGATAAGACACGGGTCGATCGATTATATCACAATAATGCTTTCTAACTTTCTATAGTGTTGTTCATATTTTGTTGTCTAATAAGCATTAGAAACTGTCTAAGCAAAAGGACAAACTTGGCAATCAAGTTCACCTTGCTCGTCCAAGGCTTTAACGTTTTATTCCTACGTTTTAATACAGAAATGACTTTGTAGTTTATTAGTTATTAGGTACTAAGTAAATAGGTATAATTGTAAATAGTTAGGGGTTAGGTAGATCGATGTCTATCAGTGGCGAAGCGTCCATACAACCCGATTCTCATCGGCTTCCCTTTAGAAATTGGTTAGCACAATAATATTATATTATTTACTCATCCAACTGATAAAAAAGGCTTGGTATTCAGTTAGGTCGAGCTTTTCCAGACATGACTGTAATTAGATTACATGAGACGGTATGGAGTTTTGTCTTGCAGCATTAATTGCAGCAATTTTTAGAGGGCATTTTTGGGACGGCTTCCCCTTTTATAACTGTCACCCTTCTCCACTGATGTCTATATAGATATTACTTATGTAAGTAAATCTGCACCTAGTGTAATAGTCGTTATGGTCTATGGAAATCATATTATTAGTAACTTAAATACCTAATTATAATTAGGCACCTACGCCATTATTTTGCTAAATGGAAATAAGAAAATAATTATAAAGTTAAGTGTATTGTTCAACTATGTTCAATTTATTTTCTGTAATTCTGTATAGAATAGATCTTTATTTCATGTAAACCAAATACAGGGCATTTATGAAATGTCGAGACACTCCATGGAAACTCTTTTAAAATAATAGATTACAATCTTAATTAGTACAATGTTGTGGTAAGAGCTACGAGAATAATGTAATTTAATGTGAATAAAAATAATGTATATTATATTGTTGAAACGCAAAGTGTAACTATTTATCCGTTAGGAAACACGACCCACTTATCGCATTTTTTACTATATCCATCTAGGTTTTGGTGTTTAATTAATTTGAAAGAACAGATATACATATATTATTTACAATACGTTTGGATTACCATAACTTTTTATTCAATGATTGATAAGTTTTCCCAACACTTTAAATTAAATTAAATATTATGCTAGAATATATTTCTACACAGATAAGGATGAGAAGAGAAAAAGCAGATAATGTCATAAATGAGATATCAAGAACCTTGGACAAGACTAGTGTGCGTAATGTAAAAACATTCAGCACGTGACAAATCCGTAGGTAAGTATTTACTTGCTACTTATGAAAACACGTGAACTCGTGGAACTGATCCCATATTATCCAATATAATAAACACAAAATCCTTGGATTCACAACCACAATCTTAGTGAATATAGGCAGGTACTTGTGGGCAAACGTAAAAACAGGGAAAAATTATTTTAAAAAGGAACCTAGTATTTATGGATCCCTTTCCAAGAATGTCGAAAAAGGTGACCGATATCGATGGATCTAATCAGTTGGTAAGGTCACAGCATCAAGATGATATCTACTTTTATTATGAGATAACAAATAAAATGGTAAATAAGAACATCGTCGGTAAAAGATCGATATCATGCTCTTGATAAAAGATATTTAATCACCAATAACAATAAGCTAACACAAGCTTTATTTCAAAACATTGATTGTTTATGCTTGTACTGACTTGTTTTAACGTTAATGGCTACAGATTCATTACGGTCTATTCCCCTAAAACATCAACAACATCATAGATTACCTCATTTTGTTTTACACCGACAATGCCGTATATCTATAGGCTTCCACTTTAGTTATGGTTACAGTACATGTCAAGATTAACGTTGTTCAAGAAAATTCACGGCTCTTGTTGTTAACTCGAGTTGCTGAAAACAAATAACAAAATCTACTCTATCTTTGCGACGTGTTCACTAATCATAGTAAGTAATATAAGAAGTTAAACATGAGCATGTTTAAACAGAAATAATTCATATAAATAAGTAGACGGTATTATTTTTATAGCTCTCTTAGCCAAGTACGAAAACAGTTTCATTAACAACATTAAGAGTGAGAGCTAAAACGTTGTAGGTAGGCAATTCTGGTCTTATCATTGATTAAAAAGAAAAAATAATCTACTTAACAGCCGCGCCGAGCAACTCATGCAATACGATACGATGATTACTCTCAATTTGTTTTTAAAGATTCAAAATCGAACTTAAATATATACCATTTATTGGTTTCCTGGTGCATCAGTCACGATGATGTAAAGTCATTTGAAACTGCATTTTATTTAATTATCTACGCATAGTTGGGTTAAAAAAAAATATATTATCTCATTCACTAATCTCTAAAAAAAATTCAAATTATAACTGGAACACGATCATGATTATGTTTGAAGGTAATAGTAAAAATGTTTTCCTGTCCTGTATTTAAAAAAACATTTACAGAACACTCGTAAATAATATACGGACGTAACTTGCGGTATGGCAATTCTACTAACATAACGTACCTACCTACAGTTTACATTCTTAATAACATCCTTATGCTAAAGGCCACAGTCTATAAAAGGTAACTCGCAAATTTTATATAACAAATAAAACAATTACTTACTTAATAATTTATATTGAATGTACGCATTACGCCTGCGAAGTGAATTAAACATTATTTTGTGGAATCACACAAAAATAAAATAAACTACTTACTAGCACACTAACTAGTACAGTCAAAACCGAACCGCTCAATAAAGTCTGTTCGTGTTTAACAATATTTACAATTATTTTACTTGACTATTTTCATTATTATTTCTTGTCAGATTTTGTCTTTTTCCCGAACTCTTCACCCTCTTCTATTGTGGTTGTCAGTTCGCAACCTTTGGTTTCGGGCAGAAGCAATGTTATACAGGCAGCTATCAGTGGCAACACTGCGAACGCGACCGGAGGCATCCACAACGCCTTGTCTCTCATTTCTATTACAAAGGGAGCTATCATAGAGCCGATTCGAGCTGCCATCGATGAGAAACCGAGAGCAGCGTTACGAACGACAGTAGGAAATAACTCGGTACAATATAAATATACAACTACAAAAACAATAAAACTAGCTACGACACCAATACTGGCGCATACTACAGAACCTACACCTTCAGGTATAACTGCTAAAACTAATAAGCAAACTGCACATATGAGATGAAATATTATCACAATAGACTTTCTGCCTATAGCTTTCATAAGAGGTATAGATACAAATGTACCAAGCAGAGTGACGCTGGCGCTGCACGCTACGTTGATGAAAGCATTGCCACTTAGCTGTCCTACATACTGCGACACACCGTAAAAACAATAACTGCACGTCAACCAGTTAAACGCCATAGCTATGATGTTTTTCCTTAGGTTTGGAGTACGGAAGAGATCCAATATATTCCCCTTCTTCAATTGATGTTTTTCTATAGCAGATTGATAAGCTTCGATGTCTGCTCTGATATTTTCTGTAGGACGTTTGTTTCTGCAAGAATAAGGCTCAATTAAATAATTATACCTTATAGTATTAGGTAAGTATTTAATATATGCAAATAAGATATGAGAAATCTTACACTGTAGCGACACGCTCCAATATATTGATAGCCTCTTCTGTTCTTTTTACTGCTATTAGCCATCTTGGCGTTTCGGGTATCAGGAAAAAATACGATAGTAGAATAATAACCGGTACCGATATTGATAGTTGGAAATCTGAATAATCTCTAAAGAAGTAGGCAAAAACAGGCAGCATCATGTGTCCCAAATTAAACGGCACTTGGTAAAGCGCTGAAATGACGTCTCTGTACTCTGTTCCGACAAATTCCATCACAATAACAAATCCAGTGACCATGGTTCCGCCAACAGACATACCCACGAAGAACCGAAAGAATGTAAATGTCCAGTAATCTGGAACATACGCAGACGCCACACCGCATGATACTTGGATAACCACAGCCACAAGAAGAGGATACTTTCTCCCAAACCTAAAAAACAAGTAGGTATTACTACATTTGACAACCGAGATAGAATGTATTCAATTCCACCAAATTCATTTTGCATTCTACACATAAACTTAGGTTACTTATATTATAAACTGAACCTCACCTGTCAGAAGCCATCCCAAATAATACACTGCCCAATAAAGTGCCCAGCTGAAATAACGTCTGCGTAAAGCTGGTGAGCCATTTCCGATCACATATCAAATCCCATTCCATTATGATGGTTCTTGAGAATATTGAAGTATCGTAAGTTGGCTCTGGGCAGGGGCATGTATTATTGTCTCCTGAGGTGCCACAACTGTATGAAACTTTAGGAGCCAAGAATAATATGGCCATTTGATGAAAAGCGACGGGGAATTTTGTTAAAAATATCAACAGGCATAGACAAAGGTGATATTTGCCAAATGAACCCATCACCTTTTGTAGCAAATCTTTTGAAACTGTGCCGGGTGGTTTCACCCCTGAAAATAATAAAAAGTATCTTCGTAAATACTAACATTAAGGTAAAGTACATAAAGTTAGATACTAATGGGGAACATTGGAAGAATGACGTTAGATTTAGAAGCGATTCGGGGAAACCCGTTACGATTTACTGAACACATATAAATAAAATTTTATCCAGGTATGCATACCTAAGTATTGAGCGATCCAGTGAAAATGTTTATCGACCGTTAGAGCACGATACACAATACATTAAGTACGTATGTATATAGGTATAGTAGGCTAATTCACGTAACTAAAGAAGTGCAGTTGCCGCGCAGTTGCAATAAAATATTGATCAAAACAACACATTTGTTAATGTTCTTCTTCTTCTTCTTTCCTTGTGGCAATTGAGCCGATGTCGACTATTCTGCCATTTGGTATCCTCTTAGCTTCAGTGAAATACGCTCGCGTCAAGTTCGAGAGTCACTGCAATACGATCGGCGCGTCTTAAAATTACGTGAATTAGCCCTCAGTAATCTATCGTCACTACATTATTTAAATACTTACTAATGTTTAATCATTATACTTGAATAATTAGGTACATAAAAATGGTATTCCCAGAAAGATATATTATAACTGCTCTCTGACCTACTACTGTTAATAAGCGTCCTCGTAAGCGAGAGTAGACTGTTTGTGTCAATTACAATTGCATCAGTTTATGTTCGTCAGATAACAAGTCTTCATATCATTAGGGATCATTAAACTCGGCGCAGCATCCGGTTTAATTACGCCCACAATACATGAAAGGTAATTAATAACTGACCTATTTATATACCTAAATAAAAATTAAATGCTGTTCGTTAGTAAGCCCATCACTTGAGAACTGCTGGACCGATTTTTCAATTTATAATATAGACCGAATAAGTTTTTGAGCGAAAGTTAAATTGGAAAAATTAGAAAATTCGGGGAAAACTGAAAGTGATTTTGATTTTTGGTACTACGTGCGCAAATGTCTAACAGCACAAAGTCTGTCGGGTCAGCTAGTCATAATAGATATAAATAAATGGGCAATTAATGTGTTACCCGAGAATAATTAATTCCATTTCCGGCTTTAATTTTCCTCGAATGTTGTATGCTGGCTTGGAATGCCTGAAAGGCTAACAATGCGGATAAATGATAGAATGCATTAGTTCACTTTATTGTACGCAAGCAGAAATAAATAATAGTTCTATAGGTACCTACCTTCATTATTAAAATATAATAATTTTACGACTTGACCATAAAGTCAAATAAATGATTTATTGGCACTGATAAATGTAATATCTATCATATAAAGTGGTCACTTATTATAATTTGACCTATATTTATATCTGTTACATATAAATAAAACTTTCCTGTTCGTCATAGGCAAGTTTTAATAAGTTAGGTAGGTATATATCCGAATCTATAAAAAAAGCTCTTATATGGATATTTTTATTGTTTACAGTTTTAAAATACAGTAACAAAGAATGATCAACTATGAAGTAAGAATAATCTACAAAAAAAAATAACTAGCTGACTTCTTGACAAAAATACACCAACAGGTTTTCCTAAAAAAAATGCTTCACTTTTGCATAATAGGGAATAACGTATGCTACACGTTACAACCCTTTCACGAGATTGTGACTAATAACCAGTAACCCTGTGTATACGAAACTTCTAGGCAAAATTTCAATTTTAGACCCAACGTGGTTTTTGCTACCCATTTGATACTTCAGCCAGCCAGTCTGTTGATTTCCTCTTTTATATTACATATAAAGATTCACATTTCTATTATAAATATTATTATGATCTCTCTGAGTGAGTATACCTACGTATCGTATAGTTTAGAACTGTTTAGAATAAAACATGGAACAGCTGATTGACATTGATCTCCAAGATACCGCTAGATAAAATGAGCATAATATGGAAATATTTCTTTGATTAATTAAACTCGTCTGTATCACGTATTATCCGTCATAAATAGAAAATTTTGTCGTTTAGGCAGTGGTCCCACCGGCGCCGATGAACGAGAAACGAGTAGAACTAGAAACTATAAACCAGTTGGCAATCAGCGGGAAGCGAGTGTTTATTTTCGATAGTTTTGTCGCCGGGCTATAAGCGAGTGTGCCAGTGCGACGAGCCATTACTCGCGCCACTCGCCCGCGGTCGCTCAGTCCTGTGCGTCTACTTTCAATGCCGCACTGTAAAGAAATGATCAAGCGAGTAGCGAGCGAGCATCGCTGAACGAGTATCGCTGAGCGAGTATTATGTTTGATAGCTCTTGTCGCTCAGCGACAAACAACTGAAGCAAGTCCTCGCTGGCAGTGTGAACAGTCAGCGATCAACTATTAATATATGCATCTCTTTTGTTGACACGGAATGTATATCTATTGTACGTTTCCTGAGAGAGAAAATCGCCAATAGTTAGTCGTTTTCTCGGGCGCGGCGGTGGGACCACTGCCTTATAGAGTAAATTTAGTCAGAATAGAATACAAATTTTCGATAATGTCACCAGTGTACTTATGTAAAATTATAGTAAACTACATAGGTACAGTTATGGAACTATTAAGTAAACTATGGTTGTTGAAGTTTAAATGACCTATTGTTATCGTACATTTCCTACTGTAATTTATTTTTCTCTCCTATCAGAGAGATGTTAGGGAGGCCTTTGCCCTGCATTGGGACGTCATCGTCATCGCGTCACAGGCTCATAACAATAATAAATAATTTATCTCAATAGATTCGACACTACAATTATAGTTTCAGACTCAATGACTCTTTAGTCATTGAGTCTGAAACTATAATTGTAGTGTAATATTGTAATATTGTAATATTATACACATCTTTATGTGTATAATATTATAGTGGTGTACTAATGATCATTGCTGTTCTTTAAAAAAAAAAAAATTGTGTAAATTCAGGTCGAATTTTTGCCGGGGCCGCTCCCAGACTATATAAATTCACATTGTGGAGCTGGTGCCTTCGTAGGTTTTTAAAAAACCTGTTTCAGGCTACACTTGGTGGCTGCATTTAATCTTGGCCTAGTGTAGACATGGTATTTACATCTAAATTGAGGTAAACAATTCTATTAGGAGAAGTGTAGGCAAAGTTCAAATTAAAAAGACAACAATGTAACTACGCACGGCTACATAACAAACCACACACCCCCAGCATAAGCTGACCTCTCATTATACAGAAAGCCTATACGACGAGTAAGAAGCCGAACCCCGAAGAACAAGTGGAATAGTGAAAAAGTTTCGTTGTCAGCATCATAGTGATTATTACGACTGATCTTACTTAGAGCCTGGGTAACCAAAGTCAACAGCAGTATTTAGGGTATGGGTTTTTTATCTTGGCATTACCAATCACAGCTCCAATGTTTCCTGTACCAAATAAACGCGATAAGTTCGCTCTATGTTTTTTTTTAATTCTCTGCTTTTACTTTTCCTTCTTAGTCTGTTTTCTACGAATCATAACTAGTTGACCATATAAATAATGATAATATTTGGTTTGTTTAATTCCATTTCATAAATACTTACCTATATATAAAAAAAACAATTCTAGTGGCTACTATAGACTATAGTGTAGCAGGATTTCTATCTCTTGTTATAAATACATTTTCATAAACTGAGAAGATACCTACCTTTTGACGTCGAACACGAGTAGTTTTTAGAATTGATAAAATAAAATAGCATTCCCAGCACATTGCGCACGTCAATAAAGGAATAAGTATCGGAATAATTTTTTTTATAAAAAAAACTGTCTTCATTTTATCGGTAGCTACCAAGAATATTATCTATAATATTCTTGGTAGCTACACATAATTCTTCAGATGTCATTGAAATAATAATTCTTCGATAGATTATAATATAATCTATCTAAGAATTATTAAGGCAGGTATCCAACCTAAATATTATTTATGTTGGATACCTGCTTACCATCATTTTGGATACAATTTCAATTGCAATAATAATTTGTAAAATTATTTGTTGCTCTTAACGAAATAAGGCTCATATGATGCAATTTAATAATAAATCGTAAAAAATACCAACTTGAGAACACAAGTTCACCACTTTTGAGCATTCTCTTTTCAGGCCTATAGATGTTGTATGTAGGTATATAGAATAAATGATAGCAAGTTCGGGCACCTGACTTAGTTAAAAATTAAAACACGCGACAATTAAAATATGTGCAAACTTTAAAACGTTTTCTGAGTGTCAATGCTAATTCTCCAAGGCTTAAAATATCGAGGTCAACACACCATGTAAAATACACTTTCACTACAATTATTTTGCTTACCGTTTCGCTCTTGCATCTCCATGTTATTTATTTACAATTTATAACTAAAACACTCAGTACTCGTGTACTATTCAATGTAACACACGTAATTAATCATTAACACTGAGTTCTGCCAATGCGGCGTTCTCCACGGCCTGCAACAGCAGACTGACAATATTGCTTTGTTAGTTACAAATGAACCCAAAGTTGCGCCCGCGCCGCACGTACCGCTTCGCCGCACGCCATTCTCTTATTGCTATCAATGTTATTTACTCGGGGAATTGTTAGTTTATCGATATTATTATGACAGCGAGAGAATGTAGATGACTCTAAAGAATAACACAGATAAAAGTTCTTTTATTTAGGTAGGTACCAAGTAGGTACATATAAGAATTAGCTTGTAGCAATACATTTGAATTCAGCAGGACTTAACAAATCGACGAATTCTTAAAAAAAACTTAGGTGGTGGCAGAGTTCCATGTCACTAGCTCGACTGCGGTGGTACCAAAGAGTACAATATAATATACTTAATTGATACTACTATCCCATTCTTGGTTAGAATGGGATAGTAGTATGGATAGTAGTATTTTAAGTTTTTACCTGTCATACACAGCCCTCTCCGATCGAATAAGGTCCGATTGGATTGCGAACATAATAAATTTCAAAGAATTGGAGCTCAAAGAGTCTCCATAATCATAGTACGTACGAGTACCTATGCCTACATAATAGTTGTATTACGGATGAAGGATAGGATTATGCAGTGAATTACGAATAGGGAATTTGTATGTATTTTTATTTATAAGTTTATCGTAACGATTAAATAAACAAAATAAAACAAAAATAATATGCTCAAATAATTAAAATATCACATATAAAATTATGAATTGTAAATGTTCGCTCTAAAACACTGAGTCACGTGGCATGACGTCGTCGTTGCATTGCTCGTTTATAGCCTTTGAGGTTCTAGATAATTCTAGATAGGTACTCAAAGTTTATAGCGTGTGAATATGGTTACCAAGGAAACACGAAGGAATGCGTTGGTTTGGTTTGGTGCGTTTGGTGCGAGTGCTTGTATTGAGTACTGAGCAGGCGAAGGATTCTAAGAGTGAACCACGAGCGTAGCGAGTGATTCAAAAATAGAATCCTGAACGAGCGAGGGATTCAAAGGCACGAGACGCAAATAATTTTGCAGCCGTGCGAAACACACAACTTTTCATCTCACTAAACCGAGGAAAGTGGTAGATGCCTAATTATATTTGAATTGTTTTTCTTCACCACTCTACACTTGTCCAGGGCCGCGCGTCTGCTAATTCCTGCTATCTCACTCGTGGCAGAATGCTCTCGTAATTACAACAAACTTGGGGCCCAGCTCTATGCTCTACACCATAGTTCGCCAAGTTCGAATTTCGAACAACTTTTCCACGCTCGCGGATAACATAGACTTTTGCGCTCAGATTTCGAAGAATAAAGAAAGCATTTCCGAGCTAGTAGGATGAAATAGTTATTTGTTATGCAAGGCTGCAAAGTTGTTATTTGGTGCGAGTGCTTGTATTGAATACCGAGCAAGCGAAGGATTCAAAGGCACGAGACGCGAATAATTTAGCAGCCGTGCGAAACACACAACTTTTCATCCCACTAAAGCGAGGAAAATGTTAGATGCCTAATTATATTTGAGTTGTTCTTCTTCACCACTCTACACTTGTCCAGGGCGTCATCCCATCATTCGGGGCAGAATGCTCTCGTGATTACAACAGACTTGAGGCCCAGGTCTGTGCTCTACACCATAGTTCGTCACGTTCGAATTTCGAATAACATTTCCACGCTAGCGGATAAAATAGACTTTTGCGCTCAGATTTCGAAGAATAAAGAAAGCCTTTCTGAGCTAGTGAGATGAAAAATAAATTGTGTTTCATTCTTAGAATATCTAAATGTTATGGGAAAATAAATTGAACAAGTGCCTAATTTAGGAAAATTTCCCGTGGAGTCCGGGAAAAGCAAAATCACGGCCAATAAGAAATACGTGTAAGATTTTGCTAAAAGCAAAAAAAAGAAGTTATGTGGAAAAAATAACAAGTCGAATAAATAATAAGTACTTTATTTTCTTACTCTTCTTTTTTACCTTAGAAAAGTATAATATATTATATACTTGTTCAAAAAAAAAGTGGCAACCCTAGTTAGGTTAACTTGTTAATATAAATACACTGACATGGAGGATATAGGGTAAATTTAAAGCACCTCTTAGTACCTGATATATTACTTTTTCCTAAATAAACTTTATATTTTTATGCACTGCGATTACCCAAGAGGCCTCTTTTTGCCAAATGCTTCACCCTCCTCTATTGTAGTCGTAAGTTCGCAACCTTTGGATTCAGGAAGAAGCATCGTTATGAAGGTAGCACAAAATGGCGGCACTGCGAACACGACAGGAGCCAGCCACGACTTAATATCTTTAAGGTCTACTACAAAAGGAGCTATCATAGCCCCGATCCGAGCTGCCATCGATGAAAAGCCGACAGCGGCGGTTCGGACCACAGTAGGAAACAACTCTCCACTGTACAAATATACAACCACAAACACAATAAAACTAGATACGACACCAACACACGCGCAAATTACAGATAATATACCTTCTGGTATAAACGCTAGAACGAATAAGCAAGCGGCGCAAACGGCGTGACACGATATTATTATAGGCTTTCTTCCGAATAATTTCATAAGAGGAATTGATGCTAGTGTACCGAGTACGGTGACACCGCCACTGGACGCTACGTTGATGAAGACATCGCCACTGAGCTGACCTACATACTGCGCCACACCGTAGAAACAGTAACTGCACGCAAGCCAATTATACGACATAACTATGATGTGTTTCCTGAGATTTGGAGTACGGAAAAGATCCAATATGTTCCCTTTTTTTAATTTATTTCTTTCTGCAAGTGCTTGATACGCGAAGACATTCGCTTTTATACTGGACGTAGGACGCTTGTTCCTATAAAAAAATAATCTAAATCATTCTTGACTTATCTTTTTTAAAAGCTCATTAAGCTTTTAAGAAAAAGATACTTACATTTTAGCCACTTTCTCCAAAATTTTAATAGCCTCGTCTGTTCGTTTCATTGCTATTAGCCATCTTGGCGTTTCAGGTAATAAGCAGAAATATATTAGAAAAATGAGTTCTGGAGTAGATATAACTAGTTGGAATTGGATATACGAGTAATCTTTGCATAAATAGCCAGCAATTGGCAGCAACATGTGACCCATATTGAATGGCACTTGAAATAGGGCTGAGATGATTTCTCTATAGTCTGGCCCAATAAATTCCATAATAATAACAAATCCAATCACCATGGTGCCACCCACAGACAAGCCTATAATGAATCGAAAGAATGTAAACCACTCATAAGTTTCAGTAAACGCAGCAAGAATCCCAAAAACAATTTGGATACAGCAAGCGAAAATAAAATTCTTCCTTCGCCCAAATCTACAAAAAATATCAATAAATTGTTGTTATTGAAATTAATTACTTAGGTACAAGCTGTTATTATTTATCAACCTATTATTGTATAAAACATAATATTGTGATAACGACGAAAACGAATATAATTTGATGATAATAATATACTAATTTTATGTATTAATAATAAACTATATTTAAAAAAAAAAAAACGCTTTTGTCATCCAAACTAAATGTGTATGCAAAATTTCAGCTCAATCGGAAACCGGGAAGTGGGTCAAATTTAACTTCCAAGTTTTTTTTACATAGTTAGTTACAGGTGAAGCTAATAAAAGCGTTTTAAAAAAACTGGGCGTTACCTGTCAGAAGACATTCCAAAAAGTATGCTACCAAGTAGAGTGCCCAACTGAAATATAGTTTGCGAGAAACTTGCTAGCCATTTTTTATCGCATATCAAATTAAATTCCATTATCATGGTTCTGTTGAATACTGAAGTATCATACACGGGATTGTCGCAGGGGCATTCATTTAGTTTTTCTGAATCGCCACATTTATATACTGTTCTTGGGGCTATAAATAAAATAGCCATTTGATGAGCCGCGATACCGAACTTTGATAAAAATACCAAAGCGCAAAGAAAAAGTTGATATCTGCCAAACGATCCAGTGATCCTTACAATAAGATCAGGTTGTCCTTTTTGCGGACCCCTGAAAATAAAATTAACTTATTTACACATACACATCTCTCTTTGCTTCGATTGATCCATGCTCTAAAAATATAATTGTCTATAAAGGAGAACAGAGCATTGTAGTGTAGATACATGCATATAATTATTTTGTATTATGTTTACAGTTTTTAAAATGATATCTCTTCCCTTCTCTACCTCTACAAAGTATAAAATAAAATCGCTTTCCGCTAACAACTCCTCCTAAACCACGCAACGGATTTTGATGCGATTTTCACCATCAGTTAGATAATTTTTCACGGAAGGTTTATATGTACAATACTTTGGTATTTAAGCACCCGTGCAAAGCCGGGGACGAGTCGCTAGTTACGAGATAAATTAGGAAACCGTATATGGGGAATACTTATAAAAAGCTATAAAGTTATGTATCTTTAATGTTTTTTTTTTAAACGTCTATATGTACATATATTGTACTTAGCGTTGTATTTAATACGGGCGCGTTCTGAATTAAATCAAAAATGCTTGTTTTTTAAGCAGCTTTATGCTTCAAATTAAAATTGTTTTGTGTGCGCTTGCGATTTTTAGCTTGAAGTAATTCACATTTTTATACTTTACCACTAGTAGAATAATTTTATGGGTGAAACATGTTGAACTTTGTCAATCTGAATAACTTTTTAGTGTAAGTCTCACAAATTCTGGGCTTTCTGGGGTTAGGGCTATGCACTATGAAACTTGGGTTAGGTAAAGTCTAGCTACAGGGCTGGTGCCTCAGTGTATATGTTACCGCTAATGAGCGTAAATCAGAGTGCAGATTAACTTGTTAATCTGCAGATTGTCTGCTTGAGTCCGTTATAGTGGAAAAAGTTGTTTCAATTCTTACATTAACTAGATAATCTGCAGACTTCCCAAGTAATCTGCAGACTAACGACGAAAACCAGCTCTTTGCTTAAATAAAACATAAAAGTAATAAAAAATAATCAAAACAAACATGAACTCTGTCACAGTAGGTTAGGGTGCAGCTGGGGTGGCCCTTGCGCTATCCCTAAGCCGCGAATATGAAACTGAACAAAATTGAAGATTACAGAATTATATAACAGATTGCCGGTAACATCTGTTACCAGAATTGCTTATATATTTACTAGGAATTGTGTACAATTCCTAAGTTCCATGCATTTGCTCAGACAAAAGTATTTTGCTAACTGTCTTCTGCGATTTAACAGTGTAGCATGTACCTACTGTGCAGATGTCTGCTTTTTAAAGTAAAATTTCGCACTTTAACGGACCGTACCCGGTAATCTGCAGATTATCTAGTCAATGCTCACATTAACGCATATCGCGTTCTAACGGTAACATAATTATACATAAATCTTCTGGCGACCCACACTACCTACCTTGGTTGAAAACCGTAGGTCCCGAATCGGACCAGTCGTGTAAGATCGGAGCAAAATGTTTATTTTTTAGAGATCCTGCTGTAGTTTTTCTTTATATTATAGTGTTTTATTCAAAATGCATGGCGTTTCGAAATTTCCGTACATCCCGTACCTTATTAAACATTATAAATATTGAAGAAAAGAAAGAAAGAAAGAAAATCAATTTATTAGGTTGAATTACCTTATCAGTTCGTCGAGATATCTCAAGTAGTACATATTTTTTTATATACTTTATTAACTCTTCCAATTTACTTTAGAATCTAGCATATAAATAATGTAAAAGCCATAAACTTATCGGCTAGTCTGATAAGTTTATCATAAAACCGGTAAAACCACTCATAAAATCAAACGTCATCTTGTATGTATCTTGTCATGATTCTGAAATAAGTGTCAATATTTAAAAAGAATAATTTTCACGAATTTTCATGTGAAGCCGCCGCGCTGCCCGCATTCACATACGGACTAGTTCGGCGGATTGACTCACAATCGCTCACAATCGAACGCGATACGACTAACACGATTAACACACTGTCACGCACCACGCAGCGTAGCGCGTGAATGCGTGTTTTAACGTTGCTTGTAAGTATCTCCGTTTGTATTGGAAACACGCACAGTCCAACTTGAGTCCAACACACAGAAAATGCATCCACGCGCGTTCATTCAGAGGATTCTTTGGTCATTGGTTCATTCAGATCGTTGACACGCAACATGCAGCGTGATGCGGTGCAGTGTAATAATGGCCTAGGGCTCAATTATGGAGACGTGGAGAGTCACGCGGCGCGCAAAACTTCGCGTCGCCGCGTCGTCGTCGTGCAGATAATTCAAACATTATGGCCATGTATGAGAGCGTTTCCGGAGCACGCGGCGTAAAACGTGGAGCTGTACGCGTCGTCGCACGCGACGGAATGTGCGGCCTAACCTAAAGCGCGAAGGAATGAGCCACGGAATGAAGACAACTGTCTGCGTCGGTTTCGCGAGTTCGCTCTCTCGCCCGCCTGTCCTGCGGCCGAGCCTGCGCGCTGCCCGCCGCGCCGCCCGTACCGAACCGACTCATTTGCTGCTGAATGCACTTGTGAAATATATTAATAACTCAAATATTAAGTATAACGCCTACGTCCAAATACATTACCTTTTCCTTTTCTCGGATAAAATAATTATTCCACCGACACTTATTGCTACTTTATTATCGCATCTTTCCTTTTTTCTCAGCTCTTGGCTGGTTTTAACTACATTTACGGGCTGGGCCAAGTAAATGCAGCGTGTGGTGTGTAAATTTATGATGAAGGTGTGGTGTGATGAGGAGCTATTTCGTTTTCATCTATTTGCATGAACTTTCTCACGATTCGACATGTATTTAATATGGCAGCTTTTTGTAGATATTATTATTATTATTATTATTTATTCAATTTTTTTATTGCCTCTTAGATGCGCATGGTTCTTGTATGCACGGCATAACATGAAAGAGAAACAAACGCATGCACAGATCACCGTAATATTAACCCATGACCCCAACTGATGGGTCTGTTTAGTGCGTAGACAGAGAAGGCCTTAGCCTTCTCTGTCTACGGTTTAGTGTGTGGGAAACGCCAGATTGATCAGAGCTGAAAGTCGGGTCCAGCCATGTTCGTGCAATGATTGCCAGGCTTAAGTTATAAAAACAAGCTTTTAAGTTCGCCATTCACATACGGACTAGGCCGACGCGCGACGGATAGGCACGAACGACCGCGCTACGACATAACCGTGCGTGGAAGCGATAAGCGGCACGGTAATCACGATAGGATTCTTTGATCATTGCGATACACGCTCGTAAACGGAATAGATTTGTGGCGAACCACTTCTATATATTATTTATCTGTGGTTGCCATACTAATATTCTCTCAGAACCATAAAGTTATTATTAGTGGTAAATAACTTTATGCTCAGAACCATAGAAATAGTACAAGGTACTATGTATTATCTCTATGCTCAGAACAATGAAGAATATTCTAGTAATAATAACTTTATGCTCAGAACCATAGAAATAGTACAAGGTACTATGTATTATCTCTATGCTCAGAACAATGAAGAATATTCTTGCATACACCACGAATATTACATTTGTGTTATCTCAATAGTTTTATATTCGATAACGTTAATTATCATTGTATAAAGTGTCTTGTGGTTATTACACGAAGTATTCTCTGGAGCTGTTGTTTCATTCAAGCAAACAAACTTGGGCGCGTCTCAAGCGCCTCCATAGAAATAGTACAAGTACTACTATGTATTATCTCTATGAGCGCCTCAGATTCAATTTCGACAGTTCAACAACGTACACTGCGGAGTAAACTTTAAAAATCGAATAACGCAATGAACATTCTAGTAGTGTCAAACTTGAATCGATTTCGATTACGAGCGTAGAGTATCGTGAATCGTGATTACGCTGTGGGTGCTCCAGACCAGGGTTGTTGCTGATCTTAGATTATGTAAAGCTATTGCTGATGCATGTTTTTATCACATCAGCGGATGCTGATGCTGATGCTGTTGTTTTATCATTGACATCAGCGGATGCTGATGCTGATGCTGATTTTCGTTATTTTCTTAAAAAATCAAGGAATGAAGTTTAAAAATTAAAAAAACCCGATTTTTTTAAAAGTGAACTTTAATTAACTGAAAAGAAAAAAAGTCCAGTAGAATCCGAATGTGGAACAAGAGACTTTAACAGTCGGGACCCGTTATTGGGAAGATTTGAGCCGGTCTCGATTTTTAATGGGTCCCGACTATTAAAGTCGCTATGTTCCACATTAGAATTCTACTGGACTTGTTTTTTTTTTTTCAGTTTATATTTAAAGTTCTCTTTTTAAGAAGTCGGGTTTTTAGATTTTTTAAATTAACTTTTTTTATTTTACACTTTTTAGTTAGCATTTCTCATTCCAAATTACATTTAGGGTCGATTTAACCAACGTTAGATAACTATTATCCAAGGAATAAATTTTAATTTTGACACCTTTTGTATGACAAATCTGTCAAAAATTCAAATTTATCTCCTGGATAACGGTATCTGACGTTGGCGAAATCGCCCCTTAAACATATAAGTTGAATACATTTTTATAAGCTAAAAACCCTTTATTTTGATACCCCACACGATAGGTTTTGAGGAAAAATATTTTTTTTATGACAATATAATATGGCGCCAAAAATCTGCGATTTCAATTTTTATATAGCCAGTGTCACTCTCACAATTAAGAAAAATCTAACGATACCTCTCAAGCTTTAATTCATCAAGCCGTTTCGGCTACAGAGCGTCACAAAGAAATATACAGGTACACTCGAAAAACATAACCCTCCTACTGGCGCAGTCGGGTAAAAAGCAGTGACCATTATGAATTTATAACTAAAAGTTGCAGTTTTCCTTGATATTGAAATACAAATAAATTTTGTGACTTTGAATAAAAAATAGAATCAAACTAAGTAGTTTAGTAATAATTAGTCGTAGTTGATAAAACTCGCAAACGAAAACAACACGTGCTATAAGCCCCGCCCTCTTTGCGGTCATGTCACGACTTGAACATCAGCATTAATAATCAGCATCGATCAATGCGGATGCTGATGCTGATGTTGAAAATGATGCTGAACATCAGCGGATGCTGATGCTGATGCTGATGTTCGCAACAACCCTGCTCCAGATGCCCGCGCCCGCGCCCCAGTGGTTCTGAGTCGGGTACGCACGTCCGCTCTCTCGACATGCGAGTGCCCGCCTTATACAATGACCAAAGAAGCCGCCTTATACAATTAATGTACTCTGTGGCCCGCCTGTCACATAGACTAATATAATATACTGTCCCGCGCCCATAGACAGCAACAACGACGTATCACGTAACGAGCCCGAGTGCTTCTTATGATGTGTGAAGTGTATTACTCGTAAATCGGTTGAAATTTTCTTGAAACAATTGTTTGTGCCTATTAATTTTATTAACGCGCTCGCCTTCCATGCAGGAGGGTCTGAGTTCGACCCGGCCTGCACCTCTAACTATTTGGATTTATGTGCGGATTAGAATTTGATTATCACTTGCATTAACGGTGAAGGAAAACGTCGTGAGGAAACCTGGACATCTGAGAGGGCCTCATAAAGTTCTCGATGGAGTGTGCCAACCCGCACTAGGCGAGCGTGATGGACTGAGTCCTAACCTTTCTCATTCTGAAAAAGACTAGTTTAGACTAGCTGTGCCCGCGAATCAGTCCGCGTGGAATTTAACAAAAAAAGTTGATATTTTGACATTACACCATAGAAATAGTGTTATAGGTACTATGTATTATCTCTATGCATTACACACACTTCAGACCGCTTTTTAAAAAGCTAAACCTATTAACTGTAACTTCTCTTTACATTTTTGAAATCGGAGTATTCGTTAAAAAACACTCTAATTTGTTTGAAAAACGAGTGACCATCAAAGATTTGTATTTAGAGACCCTAGCAAACTACAACTCCCAATGATATCGACCACTTTGTATAAAAGAAACTGTAGCTGTATGGCAATTCAAGTTTTTAACAAAATACCAAAATCTATTCGAGAACTACCTCTTTCACGCTTTAAATATATTCTCAAAAAATGGCTTACAGAAAAATGTTTCTACAGTATCAAAGAATTCATGTCTTAATTATAACAATGGAGTATTTTAAGGTGTATCTTACTGTAATTTTACAATTACCATGTCTTAATAAGTAGGTACATATTTTATTGTCAAAATCGTAGGTAGGTAAACTTTTTTAATGTTCTATATTTTTTTTAAGTAAACTATGTAATTTTAATTTTCTTTATTAAAATTTTTGCCAAAGTAATTTTATATACACTTTTTAATTTTCTTTTTTGTAAGTTTTATAATTTAAGCAGGTACCTAATTATTAACCAGGTAAATCAGTTTTGCATGCCGTATATACGGCGAGATATGCTGTACAAATTACAACATAAATATAACACCGATGTAACCATATTTCATGCAAATAAATTATTCTTATTCTAATCTTTTATTCATTTTTTATACATATTATTTATATTTTTAAATATTTTTACAAAACTATATTAAAAAAACATTTAACAATATGAAAAAATAGTAACCCACCGGTATCTAGAATAGGGTCCAAGCTACCGGTGGTCAGGGCTCCAGAGAAAGGAATCTCCTAACAATGCGTGCCGAGTCAAGAAGTACTGCTCTCTGAATCAGGCCCTTGATCCAACTGCCTAACGAGAGCCTCCTAAGGTGTCGGTCGAGACTCTCGGTAATTAAGCCATTGGCCGAAACGACTATCGGCACAATGATCGCTGAATCCACATCCCACATGTCGACAACCTCGCGAGCCAAATCAAGATATTTGATCTGTTTATCTTTCTCGGCTTTCACGAGGTTCTCGTCATGCGGGACCGTTATGTCGACAATCATTGCGCGCCGCTCTGATCGATCCACCACCACTATATCAGGTCTATTGGCTACAATAGTCCTGTCAGTGATGATGGATTGATCCCAGTATAGTGTGACATGGCCTTTATCAAGAACTGGGTCGGGCACATACCTGTAGTACGGCACTTCCGATTCCACAAGGTTGTATTTTAGAGCAATTTGCTGATGGATAATCCTGGCTACAAGGTTGTGTCTATGCAAATACTCTCCGTTAGCTAGACGAGAACTTATTCTTATTCTTATTCAATTATATTTATTTTTATGGATAAACTAGCGGCCCGTCCCGACTTCGTACGGGTAGGTACAAAGTTAGCGGTAGATACTTTATAATATTCATCAATTCTTGACCTCTTACAAAGCATTCCCGTTCTCGAATACATCGCACCGTACATCACAACGTCGCGGTCCTTAGGTTATGTAAAATTAGTGTCAACTTTCAAAGAACTTCAATCAATTTTCACCCCTATTTCGCCCTGTTAGGAGATGAATTTCCAAAAACGCACTAGCACGTGTTTCTTTATTTCTAACCAAAAGCCTAAATCTCAAATTTTACGTTTCTCACATCAAAACCAATTTTCACCCCTATTTCGCACCTTTAGGGGATGAATTTCCTAAAACGCAGAAATACGTGTTTCTTTATTTCTTACCAAAAGCCTAAATCTCAATTTTCAAGTTTCGCACTTCAAAAACAATTTTCACCCCTATTTCACCCCTTTAGGGGATGAATTTTCAAAAATGCGGTAACATGTGTTTCTTTATTTCTAACCAAAAGCCTAAATCTCAATTTTCACGTTTCTAACTTCAAAAACAATTTTCACCCCTATTTCGCCCCTTTAGGGAATGAATTTACGAAAACGCAGAAATACGTGTTTCTTTATTTCTAACCAAAAGCCTCAATCCCAATTTTCACGGTTCTCACATCGAAAACAATTTTCACCCCTATTTCGCCCCTTTAGGGGATGAATTTCCAAAAGCGCAACAAACATGTATTTCTTTATTTCTAACCAAAAGCCTAAATCTCAATTTTCATGTTTCTAACTTCTAAAACAATTTTCACCCCTATTTTGCCCCTTTAGGGGATGAATTTCCAAAAACGCACAAACACATGTTTCTTTATTTCTAACCAAAAGCCTAAATCCCAATTTTCACGTTTCTCACATCAAAAACAATTTTCACCCCTATTTCACCCCGTTAGGGGATGAATTTCCAATAACGCGGTAACACATGTTTCTTTATTTCTAACCAAAAGCCTAAATCCCAATTTTCATCTTTCTCAGTTCAAAAATGAAGGGACTCCCATACAAACTTTCACCCCCTTTTTCACCCCTTTAGGGGCAGAATTTTCAAAAATCCCTTCTTATTGCTTGCCTACAATACAAAAGGGACCTACCCTCCAAATTTCGTGACTCTAGCTTCAGCAGTTTCTGTTGTGCATTGATGATAAGTCAGTCAGTCAGTCTGTCAGTCAATCAGGACTAGGGCTTGCATTATCCGTTCATTTTTACTATCAAATTCGAAGAATTTACAACAAAAAACCTATTTTGGGCACATAGTAAAAGTTATGAAATTTGGTTCTTGTTCGGAAATAGTACGCATTTCTTTTTTTTGTGGCTAGTTTTCCTAGAGTATTATACCATTTTTGATAGTTGCGTCAATTTTTAAAAAAACTTGCCATAGTAGTGTCTATACTTTTTTTTTACAACACGATGAGTCAAAGTGGACCGAAAGTAAAAATCTATCAAAATTTTAGGGTGAAAAATAATTTTGATTGATTTTTGTGACAAATCTACAGGCGGCATTCTGGGATTTTTAAGGATTGTGGTGGATAGCAGTACTACTTAGGTTGCCGGCACAAAAAGAAATTAAGAAATATTTGAAACATTGTGGTCATGGTAATTAAAAATATCTTAAGGGGTGTAAATTTTTGAAGGATTTCAATTTTTTTATGTAACTTCCTAAAAATGGAGTTTTTTTTTTTCTCATGTATTCATGAGCAGTTCAACTCTCTGGTGCCCGCTTATCGTTGAATTTTGGGACATGGTGTATATCGCTGACATCACACAGACCGAGGGTAGGTAGTTACGTGACTAAAATAGGGGATAGGTAGTTAAGAGTTAAATCGAGTTGGTCAAAGAAGAAGTAATTGAACAGAAAAAGGTTCAATAATTTATTAAAGTTTGAAATAAAACAAGCCTAAATTTAAATCTTACGATGGTATAAATAACTATACATTATTAGTCTTATTCTTGTTTCAACAGCTCTTAGTAATGTTCATAAACAAGAATAACAAAGAAATTTTAATCGATTTATCGTAAAATGGTTTCTACAGAATATGAAAATATGGTTCTTGCTTTCCACTATTTTCCAGCAGGATTCAGCTAAGTCTCTATCAAAAATTTAACGCAAGTGACGCGATCGCTAAGAAGACAACTACTTACTTCAGAGATATACATATTTTGACATAGCATAGCGATTATGGACCTAGAACGGTAAATAGACGAGCAGCCAATGTGAGTGCATTAGATTAACTACTTTAATTTTTGTTTTTTTTCTATAGAAGATTCTATGACTTTGGCTAATCTGAATCAGGCCAATATGAACCCACGTCGATGGACATATCTGTTGCCTTTTGATAATCTACTCCGATTGAAACATCAGATAAAATTATTATTTAAGTATTGACCAATGAACTATCCCATTATGAATTTAGTTAGATTAGCTTGTTATACTACTGTTGTAATACTAACATTTTAACATTTCTCGAGTAAATTTAAAGCACCTTAGTAGGTACCTAATATATTAACTTTTTCCTAAATAAATTTTATATTTGGATGTACTGCATTTACCCAAGTGGCACCTTTTTACCGAACGCTTCACCCTCCTCTATTGTAGTTGTAAGTTCGCAACCTTTGGTTTCAGGAAGGAGCATCGTCATGAAGATACAACAAAAAGGCACCACTCCGAACACTACCGGAGCCAGCCACAACCTAAAATCTCTGAGGTCTACTACAAAGGGAGCTATCATGGACCCGACCCGAGCTATCATCGATGAAAAACCGACAGCGGCGGTTCGGACCACAGTAGGAAACAACTCTCCACTGTACAAATATGCAACCACAAACACAATAAAACTAGATACGACACCAACACACGCGCAAATTATAGATAATATACCTTCTGGTATACACGCTAAAACGAATAAACAAGTGGCGCAAACGGCGTGACACGTTATGATTATAATCTTTCTTCCAAAGTATTTCATAAGAGGAATAGATGCAAGTGTACCGAGCATGGCGACACTGGCGCTACACGCTACGTTGATGAAAACATCGCCACTAAGATGACCTACATACTGTGACACACCGTAAAAACAGTAACTGCACGACAACCAATTAAACGACGTAGCTATAATGTTTTTCCTCAGATTTGGAGTACGAAAAAGATCCAATATGGTCCCTTTTTTTAATTTGTTCTTTTCTGCAATTCCTTGATACGCTAAGACATTCGCTTTTATATTGGTTATTGGACGATTGTTCCTGTAAAAAGAAAACTTATAAAAGCATCCTTGACTTATATTTCTTAAAAGCTCAATAAGCTTTTAAAAAATGATACTTACATTATAGCGACTTTCTCCAAAATTTTAATAGCGTCGTCTGTTCGTTTCATTGCTATTAGCCATCTTGGCGTTTCAGGTAATAAGAAGAAATATATTAGAAAAATTAGTTCTGGAGTAGATATTATTAGTTGTAAGTGGGTATACGAGTAGTCTTTGCATAAATAGCCCGCAACTGGCAGCAACATGTGACCCATATTAAATGGCACTTGATATAGGGCTGAGACAATTTCTCTGTAGTCTGGCCCAATAAATTCCATAATAATAACAAATCCAATTACCATGGTGCCACCCACAGACAAACCTACAATGAACCGAAAGAATGTAAACCACTCATAAGTTTCAGTAAACGCAGCAAGAATCCCAAAAATAATTTGGATACAGCAAGCGAAAATAAAATTCTTCCTTCGCCCAAATCTACAAAAAATTACAATTCTTGTTATTTAAAATAAGTACTTAGGTACAAGCTGTTATTATTTATCAACCTATTTATTAAACTGGGCGTTACCTGTCAGAAGACATTCCAAAAAGTATGCTACCAATTAAAGTGCCTAACTGAAATATAGTTTGCGAGAAACTTGCTAGCCATTTTCTATGGCATATCAAATTAAATTCCATTATCATGGTTCTGTGGAATACTGAAGTATCATACACCGGACTGTCGCAGGGGCATTTATTTTCTATTTCTGAATCGCCACATACATATTTCGTTTTTGGAGCTAAAAAAAAAATAGCCATTTGATGTACCGCGATGGCGAACTTTGATAAAAATACCAAAGCGCAAAGAAAAAGTTGATATCTGCCAAACGATCCAGTGATCCTTACAATATGATCTGGCTGTCCTTTTTGCGGACCCCTGAAAATAATAAAATTAAGATATTTATTTATATACATCTACTTTATAGAATATACGAAGCTTGGGTCAAACGAATCAGGATTATTCCAGTTTCATTGGATCCGTGATAGATATAGATAAAGATATATTTATTTCGTAAAACATGAGTAAACAGTACAAGTGCATAAGGTGTTAAGTTTGAGGAAGTGCTTACATGTTTTGCGATTAAAGGCGTACAAAAAATAACAAAATTGACTTAATATCTAATGAATCATTCTGTATTATTTATGTATTCTTTTTTCTTATTCTTTATTTTTTTTTCTTTATTCTTATTTCTGTATTCTTTAATAAATTAGGTATCACACAAAATATATATTACAAATTTTTACATGTGCTTAACAGTAGATAAAGACTAGACCAATTGGATCTTTTAATCAGAAAATCTGTTTATTTTTTTTGTTCTAGCATCATTCTTTTACGGCTTATTGTTAAATACACGTAACGTAAAAGAATAATGCTAAAACATGAACTGCTCATTTTGAGGACAGTGTCGGAAGGAATACGCTCCATGTAAGTAGCGGAATAATTAAATTTAAATAAATGACAATACACCATCCGATTCATTCATTTTGTTTATTTGTGAGATTAATAATAATTGCAAAGTTATCACATTCAGTTGCATTTTTGTAACATAAAACCTTATTTTAAAAATACCTAAAATTGTCCCTTTTGGGAACATAATCTTATGTGTAGGCCCGTCATACACCTGTGTGTATCTAAGCAAAAATAAAGTCAAAATGTGATAAACATATTTTTTTTTACAAAAAAAAGACAAATTCGTGTATTAATGTCAATCAAAATTATAATAATTAAGTCAAAATTAGACTCTGGGCGTTCTTAGGATTACCAAAGTTATATATAATAAAATAATAATCTCTTAAAAAACTAAAAATACAACATTATATTATTTCTATATTATATTATTTCAAATTGTAAAATTCAACAAAAGTAACATACACAGCAGTGGCGAAGAGTCCATACAACCCGATTCCTATCGGCTTCCCTTTAGGAATTTGTTAGTGCATAGACCAACGTAATATTATATTATTTAGTCATCCAACTGAAGGAAAAAAAGGCTTGTTATTCAGTTAGGTAGAGCTCTTCCAGACATGACTATTTATAGATTACAAGAGACGGTATGGATTTTTGTCTTGCAGCAATTTTTAGAGGGCATTTTTGGGACGGCTTCCCCTTTTAAAACTGTCACCCTTCGCCACTGATACACAGTTATAAAACATCGCTCTTAAACATTTTAATACTTGTATTGAAGCGGTGCCTAAGTACTAAAAGTGAATCACAACTTTTAGTTGCAGTCTGGACACACGAACTCTTCTTTCCATGATACCAAGCCCGACACTTATTGCATTGTCGCATGGCAACAACCCGTTCAGTTTTGCAGGCCTTACAATACCTCTCTTTATTTTTATTTATTTTTCTCAATTTCATATTATCTTCTGTCTGACGTTTTTATTTTATTTAAAGTTTTCCTCTTTTTTCACTGCTTTCCTGTTTGATTTCTTTTCTGTTTTCTTGGTGTTTTTATTAACTTTATGTTGGTCTTAACCTTGTTTCGACTGTTTCTCTGCCTTCCTCTCAAACAAATCTTTCGTAACTTTTTGGCCAATACATGTATAATTTAATGCCTTACGTCTTGGTCTTCTGAGATGTTTAATACTGTTTAATAAGTTTGGCGTTGCGATAAGTTCTTAAAATGGCATCTTTACATTCAGTGGTTCGGAAGTTTAATCTAATAACGGAACTGTGAACATGCTCTAGTTATGTTCACAGCTCCTAATATTAAATTACACGTTTATTGTCATGTCAATTCGTTAAATATTAGCCGACTATAAGAGTGAGATTCGAATTGAGATCTAGATGTTTTTACAGAATACCAATGCAGTTCCAATAGTCGCAAATTATCTTCAGATGTATCCTACTCTTGCGAGTCGGTGTTCGTTTTTCTTATGACCGCGATGGGCAAAAAATTTATTCATCAGGCTCAGAAGTAGACGAATAAATTTTAGTGTTTCTAGGAGGATACTGGAAATGTCTTTGAAACCAATTCGTGTTCCTAGCGTCACCATTGGGGTACCGGTATAGATACCACCTATCAAACTCTATAACATTTTTGTGTGAGTCGTAAAAATTCTGGCTTTCGCCTAGTACAATCCGGTATTTACTTATGTAAAGTATTTTTAGTCTTTTAATTATCATTTTATTTTTATAGCTTATACTATTTTTAGCAACTAATTTCAATATTTTTGTTTTCCAAGCAGTAGGTAGGTAGTTAATTTTTAATAAATTATCAAACTTCTGCTCGTGAGGACGACGGACGTCAAAAAGTAGTATGAGAATTTCGATGCCTCGAGTGATTTGCACACCAGCCAATATGTCTTTTGCCACCAAATACCAAATTATAACGTTTATAGCTAACTAACGATAAAAGGTGATTTATTACCGTAATATAGATTTTAGAGACAGTCTAGTAGAGCAATTCAATAAACCTAAAAAAAAGTACGCGTCCCGGGTCGGACCAGTCGCGATTAAGCTCGGGTCAAATTGTTTAGTTAGCTGTATTTTAAAGTTTAGAGATTTTGCTGTAATTGTTCTTTATTTTATGGAATTTTACACGGATCGCATGGCGTTTGCTCTCGCCATTTCCGTACTTACATCTTTATCATAATCATTTAAGGCTCACCTTATCAATTCGTCCAAATATCTCAAGTAGTACATTTTAAAATTTTCTAACTCCTATTTACTATAAAATCATCCTATTTACTATACAAAGAATGTAAAACCCCTGTTATAAAACCCAGTAAAACCACTCATAAAATCAAATGTCACATATACCATTGACATAACATATACCGACCGCAATCTTGTCAAGGTTCTGAAATGTGACAATATCGGTCAATATCGTGTCAATATCGATCTATTTAAATCATAGACTTTATGATTTCGTGCTAGGTCTGTGATTTAAATAGATTTAAATTAAAAAAGAAACTGACTGACTGACTATGCTGACCATATGCTGACTGATGATCCGTCCAGTCTGTGTATGTGATGGACCCAGATGGACCATGGACCGATGCTCAGAACAATGCAATGACCAAAGAATCCTCTTAAGCCATTGGAACAATGACCCGATGTATCATCATTGATCATCATAGACGTAGGACTTCCGGTATCATCGCGATCGCACGGCCTAATATGTAGTTTATTATGTCTATGCGCAGCCTAAACCGCTGGGCTAGAAACTTTTGAAATTAAATACCTTTCATAAAAGCTTTTATAACGTAGGCATGCACTAGGTAAGCACTAAGGAAGGAGTTTTAGAAATTCCACCCCGTTAGACCCCGTTCCACCCCCAAGGCATAAATAGGGATTGAAAGTTAGTATGTAAGTCGATGTAAGTCCGTAATTTTTTACCGTTTTTTACGATAGATCTATGAAAACTGGTATTTGACTTTTTGGTTGAAAATAAAGACAAGGTGTTTCAGTGTATTTGAAAAATCAACCCTTAAGGAGGTAAAATAGGGGTGAAAATTTGTATGGGAAATCTGTTATTTTTAAAGTTAAATCTATTAAAATTGACATTCGCTATTTCAGTAAAAATAGACATCGATGAGTAAAAAAAAATAGTAAAGACGTATTTCAGCGTTTATGAAAATAAGGGGGTCAAATAAGGGTTAAAAGATTGTATGAAAATCTGTTATTTTTAAAGTTAAATCGTTAAATCCATAAAATATGGCATTTCACATTTGGCCTTTTGGTTCGAATTAGAGCAATGACCAAAGAACATCCAAAGAAGCCAAATAAAGAAATACAAGTTTCAATGTTTTTGGCATATCAACCCGGGAGTAAAATAGGGTGTGAAAATTTGTATGGGAAATCTGTTATTTTTAAATTTATATCATCACCACCTGTCGTGTCCAGTATCTGGTGTCCAGTGCCACAAACTTATCTGACCCCTTATCTGACCCGGTCATGGCGTCGCTGCCGTCGCTTTTACCAATGTCATCTCCTCATCTCCTCTCCGTACAAAAATGACATTTGAAGTAAGTAATTTTTGTTCTGTAGCGTGGACGGAGAAACCAATTCTGTAGCGACGACGTTAGTTCCAATTTTGGTCACCGGGTCAGATAAGTTTGTGGCAATAGTACTCAAGTTGGTATAATACCTGTCTACCTTAGATCTGTCTACCTATTTTATTTTCATCTATATTTGTGATATTACTTTATATGTACAAAGTTTTTACAAAGTTTTTGTTACAAAGTAAATATGAATTCTAGATATGTCATATTCTAGTTTTAGGTACTCTAGGTAAACTAAACCCTAGAAATGTCTAAATATATGCTTATTGGTTTATTTCGATGTATTTGTTTACGCAAATTTAATAAAAAACCATTTAATGCGGATGCGGTGCCGAATACCGGGCTCAGTGGCGCTTACTGGGAGAGGCCTATGTCCAGCAGTAGCAGTAGTAGTGTGTCCAGATTAGAGGAATATGTGCTGATGATATTTTGTTATAGTGGTTTGATTTGAATATTACTTTTATTTTCACCATACACGCCGATGACGCAGATGACGCCGCCGCCGCCGACAAATTTGACGTCGGACGCCGCCCCGCCGGTAAAAAAGGTATCTATCGACATTCGACGCACACATCTAATACCTACCGAATTTTTGGATCGTATCTATGTATTTATGGCTTATGGGCGCAAGAGTAGTTTTGAAACAATAAAACTGCATTAAGTTAGGATTTTTGAAAATATTATTTTAAAGCTTGCACAACACTACTCGCGAAATTGTTTCGACGAAGTACTGGTCGAAATTGAACGAAGTCCGAAGTACGCGACTACACACTAATTGCTGCCTCGCAAGGAGCTTAGTCGCCCGGGGTGCCCGCACGCACGCTATGCATCATGGATAACGTCAAGTGGCAGCTGCCGATGCAATGTACACTCACGCGTATTATAACTACGTGCGTATTTTCGGTGTCTCGACTCTCGACGCGAACTGAAGTGAGCCGAGTAGTGTAGTCAGACGCTTCGTGTTAGAATTACGAGACTCTTCGAATCCTTTGACTCTGGCAAAACCGACAGTGATGAAGTTGACGGAGGTGAGCCGAGATTGCATGAAGCAAACCGAAGTGGCCTTCGACCAACTTTGCGAGTAGTGTAGTGCAGTGCAGTACATTTTTTATCTAATATTTCTGTTTTTCATACTTTAACAAAGATACATTGATTGATTGATTGAAAATGAACAAATTTATAACAAATATTTGAATAAAAATCTTAGCGCCATGCGCCATACCTCACATGCAGAACCCGCTTGGCTACCTACAATCATCTGCTAGTGTTGCAAGTTGCTATGATGGTAATAAAATATAAATTTAATAAAAAATATGCGAGGGCCTCCCCGGCTACCCTGGAACAATTTTTTTATAAAATGCTGATTTTCATACATTTTTAGCACCAATTTTTTTTTTTTTTTTTTTTTTTTAGCGTGGTAAAATCATCAAATGAGTCCTCTGATGAGACTGTCAGACTTGTACTGACTAAAATCCACGGTGTTCCTTCGATAGCCCTTTACGTTCCGGGGTCACGGTAATGAGATAAGTCCCGCGACCCCGGCAGGCTTCGGCCCTCTACAGGGGGGGCCCCGTCATCTTGCTGACGTTCTTTGAGGCGCGCGTGGAACACAACGCGCCGTCGACCCGGGCATGGTCCATGGTCGGACAGCGAGTTGCCCTTTACTCGCTGTCCGCATGCCCGCGCCTACGGTGGCCGGAGATCGTCGGCCGGCGCCCGACGCCGTGGGCGACCACCACTGCGGCTGGGCTGGAGGGAGGACGCCATCCTCTCCCTCACGCGGCCCGCCTCCTCCTTCGATAGCATGACTGCTTCGCAGAAGGAGGCGACCGCTTCCCACTCCGTCTCGCCCCGCAGCATGGCCTCGACCAATGCCGGGCGCGAGAGGTTTCCGCCTATCGCCGCCCTGAGGACACGTCGGTGCTCTGCCCAAGCGGGGCAGTCTTGCACCGTATGCTCTACTGTGTCCTCAGGGCGATCCTCGCAGTGGTGGCACCCAGGCGTTTCTGCCTTCCTCATCAGACACAGGTACCTCCCGAAACTTCCGTGTCCGGTGAGGACCTGCGTCATGCGGTAGGTCAGGACGCCGTGCCGCCGATCCAGCCACTCCTCAAAGAGGGGTCTTACCGCCGCGATTGCGGCGTGCCCGGCCGTCGGTTGCGACAATCGTCCCCTCCATACTGCCCCGAGATCGCGCCGGAGCTCTTCCCGCCGCGCCTCGACTTCTTGCGGCAGCAGGGATACGCCCCGACGCTGCGCCTCCACGCGCCATTCATAGACGCGCTGGAGGGCAGTCGCCTCCAGATCCCAGGGCAGCAATCCGGCAAGGAGGTTGGCCGATTCGCCGGCGATCGTGCGGTATCCCCGGATCATCCGGATAGCCATGACCCTCTGGCATGCGACCAACTTTAGTGGTCGCGTCCGGATGCTCAGGGCCCACACGGGGGCCCCGTAGAGGGCCATGGACCGCACGACGCCGGCGTACAGCCTTCGGCAGGAGGCGTTTGGCCCGCCGAGATTAGGCAGGAGTCGCCTGAGGGCGGCTGCTGCCCGGTTCAGCTTTGGGGCCAAACTCAGGAAATGCTCCCTGAAGTTCCACCGGCTGTCGAGGACGAGTCCCAGGTACTTCATCGTCCTCCCGACGCCGATGCGAACCCCCTCCACCGTTATGTGGGACTCGGACCGTGGCGCGTTCCGACCACCATGAAAGCACATGGCCTCTGTCTTGTGCAGCGCCACGTCGAGTCCCAGCTGCCGAATCCTATGGGCGACTGTCGCAACCGCTTGCGTCGCCAGATCGGCCGCCGCCTGGTGCGACTCTCCCTGCGCCAGGACGAGCGTGTCGTCGGCGTAACAAATTAAGATTTTTTGATACCCCGTTGTTCATCATTCAAAAGACAATTAACTTCTTCTTCAATGTATCGAAGTATGGAAATCATACTAAAATAAAAAATACTTAATCTCCAACGACCGATTACTACCTATTTATCTTTGGCACTTGAGATTAAAAAAATATAATTATATCGTTCTCCATCCCACAAGTCCTAATGTGTACCTATAGAAATAATAAGTAGGGCTCCAATAAGTCTATGTGTGTACCTATATGGTTCATGATATTCTGTGAAATGATTTTTTTTATAAGTTTAACGTGGAATTGTCTAGTTTATTTAATTTACCTAATGAATTTAATTCTTGAAATCTCTAAAATATCTATTATATCACAGACTATCATAAATAAGTACCTAGGTAAGTTTAATGGAACACAAACAGGCAGATATTTTGATTAGGTAGGTACATGTTTTTATGGTTTCGGATTTTTGTCCATGATGTATTCAACAGTGCTTTACGAACGTGAAACTGTAATCAGATTTTACGTAGAATATTAATTTGTACCTATGCATGGGGCCTGTTTAAGGGATAAGTGATATTTTTAGGGTTCCGTACCTCAAAAGGAAAAAAATAATCAAGTTCAAAAATTAAAACCCGACTACTGAAAAGGTACAAGAAAATATTAATATATTCATAGTGATATTCACAGGATAGCCGTGGTCGTCTGCCACTTTGCCCGAAAGCTTATGATCGCTTCCTACTGTTAGACTGTATTGTTTTGTTAGGGTAGCTGTTACTGTAGGTGGTATGTATACGAGCACAGCTATCCTCTGAACATAACTATGAATATGTTTTAATAATTTTCTTGTTTCATACCTTTTCAGTAGTCGGGTTTTAGTTTTTGATAGTTAAAATCAGCGAGAAGAATCCAAAACACGTTTAATTTAACGTTTTAAGTAAAATGAATACAGGTTATACCTAGGTTTGTAGGACGTTTTATCTTTTAATGATTATAAATAGAATAGAGATAGGTATCTTCTCTTTATTGTACATCATTTTTGTAGAGGTCATAAACATAATAGGTACCTACTTATTACTAAAACAATTACATAAATGGTACAATGGGCAGTCATCACGCTATCGGCGATTTCTTACAGAAAACCTTTCAAAGGACAGTATTGCATGTTATAAACGAGTGTAGTCCGCGGTGTAGTTCGCAATAAATTCAAAACTAGAGGCTTTATAAATATAACTTTGGCTAATCTGAATCTGGCTAGATGAACTCCGTCCGTCAGACTCGCTACGAAAACTACTCCGATTGAACATCCGATAAAATTATTGAGGTGAGTACTTATGAAGTACTGCGTTATGACCTGAGTTAGGTGGTAAAAACCTTGTTATCAATACACTAGTATCCCTCTAGGATAAATTTAAAACTCTTTAGTACCTAATATTTTACTAGTAGTTGTGTTTTATGTAGTTGTACTAGTTTTCTTTTTTCCGAATGCTTCACCCTCTTCTATTGTAGTCGTAAGTTCGCAACCTTTGGTTTCAGGAAGAAGCATCGTTATGAAGATGCAACAAAATGGCGCCAATGCGAATATGACTGGAGCCAGCCACAGCCTAACACTTCTAAGGTCTACTACAAAGGGAGCTATCATGGATCCGATCCGAGCTGCCATCGATGAAAAACCGACAGCGGCGGATCGGACTACAGTAGGAAACAACTCTCCACTGTACAAATATGCAACCACAAACACAATAAAACTAGATACGACACCAACACACGCGCAAATTACAGAAAATATACTTTCTGGTATAAACGCTAAAATGATTAAGCAAGTGGCGCAAACGGCGTGACACATTATTATTATAGTCTTTCTTCCAAAATATTTCATAAGAGGAATAGACACAAATGTACCGATCATGGTGACACAGGCACTGCACGCTACGTTCATGAAAACATTTCCACTAAGCTGACCTACATACTGCGACACACCGTAAAAACAGTAACTGCACGTCAACCAGTTACACGCTACAGCTATGATATTTTTCCTTAGGTTTGGAGTACGGAATAGATCTAATATAGTCCCTTTTTTTAATTTGTTTCTTTCCGCATGTACTTGATAAGCTAAGACATTCTGTTTTATATCGGCGGTCGGACGCTTGTTCCTGTAAAAAGAAAACATTTTTTTTATTATGTACCTAGATATTTTAAATGTATTCAGATTATCTTATTTTTCTTCAAAGCTTATACCTAAAGGCTATCAAGAGATAACAAGATGAACCATAAACTTATTACACTAGTGTTAAAGTATACCTAATATGAACCGTGAACCATGTCGCTAGTATCGAGACTTTGACACATTTTATACTAATAGCCCAAGAGACACGACGCGACGGCCAGACCTTCGTTATTTTATAAAAGCTGAAAGTTTTTCTGTGCATGTGCCCTATACAGGTAAGAACGACCAGCGACTATAGAGTTTGGGTTGTGGTTACTGGTCATATCTTTCGACTGAGTGAACCGATCATCAAAATCGGTTCACTCAGTCGAAAGATATGAGGTAACAAACATAAAAAAAAGAAAAAAAGAGAAAAAAAAAAAAGAATATACGCGTCGAATTGAGAACCTCCTCCTTTTTTTTTGAAGTCGGTTAAAAATTTAGCTTTTATACTATAACGAAAGTTTAATTTAATAAATTTTAGGGGTGTCTGGCAGGGGGTAGCAACTGTCATAAGTGTCCGGCAATGGATGACGAGATTTCTAAAGTTATCCCGAAGAAAATATAAAAAAATGAAGCTTTATACTTTAACGAAATTTAGGTACTATTTTATGCACCTTTACTGCCTGGTACCTGCCAAAGTAACCACAACCCAAACTCTATAGTCGCTGGTCGTTCTTACCTGTATAGGGCACATGCACAGAAAAACTTTCAGCTTTTATAAAATAACGAAGGTCTGGCCGTCGTGGGCTCTTGCTATATAAATAAATATTAGTTCTGATAAAATCCGCAATTTGGCGAAGTTACAAGTATAAAGTTGTCAAGGTTTAAGAAAAAAGATACTTACATTTTAGCGACTCTCTCCAAAGTTTTAATAGCCTGGTCTGTGCGATTCATTGCTATTAGCCATCTTGGCGTTTCAGGTAATAAGAAGAAATATATTAGAAAAATTAGTGCTGGAGCAGATATAACTAGTTGGAAGTTGGTATAATCTCGGCATAAATAGCCAGCAACTGGCAGCAACATGTGACCTACATTGAATGGCACGTGAAATAGGGCTGAGATGAGTTCTCTGTACTCTGGCCCAATAAATTCCATAATAATAACAAATGCAATCACCATGATGCCGCCCAGAGCCACGCCTACAACGAATCGAAAAAATGTAAACCACTCATACGTTTCAGTAAAGGCAGCAAGAATTCCAAAAATAATTTGGAGACAACAAGCTAAAATAAAATTCTTCCTTCGCCCGAATCTACAAAAAATATATATGGTTGTTAATAATATAACTAAGACTAATTATTACTAAACTACTTCGTTTGATTCTATTTTTTATTAAAAGTCATAAAATTTATTTATTTTATTTCAATACCAAGGAAAACTGCACTTTTTAGATATAAATTCATAATGGTTATACTAAATACTTTTCACCCGACTGCGCCAGAATGAGGGTTATGTTTTTCGAGTCTATGTAGGTATGTATGTATATTTCTTTGTGACGCTCTGTAGCCTAAACGGCTTGATGGATTTTAGCTTGAGAGGTGTCGTTAGATTCGTCTTTATTGTGAGTGTGACACTGGCTATATAAAATTTATAAAAAAATTAATGGCTGATTTTAGACACAAAAACTACTATAAAGTCATAACAAAAAAAAATCCTCAAGACCAAGACAGTTAAGAAGAATATGGGGTAAAATAAAGGGTTTTTTAAATATACAACTTAAATGTTTAAATGTAATTTTGAATGAGAAAAGCTAACTAAAAAGTGTTATAAGTTAAAAATCGAGACCGGCTCAAATCTTCACAATAATGGGTCCCGGCTGAGGGCTGTTAAAGTCGCTATGTTCCGCATTAGAATTATACTGGACTTGTTTTTTTGGTTTCAGTTTTTATTTAAAGTTCACTTTTTAGCAGTCGGGATTTTTCATTTTTCAAATTAATTGCTTGCTTTTATAAGAAAATAACAAAAATCAGCATCAGCGTCAGCATCCGCTGATGTGAAAAAATATGCGTCAGCAACAACCCTGGTAGGTACCTACTTACTTAGGTCTGTCATAATTCGGTGCTGTTACATACCTATTAATAATAGTCTATTTTATGATAACGAAAACGTTAATATAATTTAAACTGGGCGTTACCTGTCCGAAGACATTCCAAAAAATACGCTGCCAAGTAGAGTGCCCAACTGAAATATAGTTTGAGAAAAACTTGCTAGCCATTTTCTATGGCAAATCAAATTAAATTGCATTATCATGGTTCTGTGGAATACTGAAGTATCATACACCGGATTGTCACAGGGGCATTCATTTTCTATTTCTGAATTGCCACATTTATATACCGTTTTTGGGGCTATAAATAAAATGGCCATTTGATGAGCAGCGACGGTGAACTTTGATAAAAATACCAAAGCGCAAATAAATAATTGATATCTGCCAAACGATCCAGTGATCTTTAGAATAAGATCTGGTTGTGTTATACTTTTATTTTGCGGACCCCTGAAAGTAATAAAAATAACATAATTACACATAATACTAATAAAATCCCTTCTAATTTGATTTATCTACGAACTTGGGCATGATTTTTACCTAAAGTAGAAAAAAAGAAAGAAAAGCAAATTTATTTAGCCAGGTCAAAA
Organism: Allophyes oxyacanthae; assembly: GCA_932294325.1. Lineage (NCBI taxonomy): Eukaryota > Metazoa > Arthropoda > Insecta > Lepidoptera > Noctuidae > Allophyes > Allophyes oxyacanthae. The sequence continues at coordinate 9,545,901 of OW028617.1, forward strand.
ATGAGAAACAATTTAAAAAAAAAAAAATGAGCATTCCGAACAGCTATAATTATACAACATGTCCCAAAATTCAACGATAAGCGGGCACCAGAGGGTTGACCTGCTAATGACTACTCGAGAAAAAAAGAAAAAGAAAAAAAAACTCAATTTTTACGAAATTACATAAAAATATTGAAATCCTTCAAAAATTTACATCCCTTAACATATTTTTAATTACCATGACCACAATGTTTCAAATATTTCTGAATTTATTTTTATACCGGCAAGGCGGCAACCTACGTAGTACTGCTATCCACCACAACCCTTAAAAATTCCAGAATGCCTGTAGATGTGACACAAAAATCAATCAAAATTATTTTTCACCCTAAAATTTTGAAAGATTTTTACTTTCGGTCCACTTTCACACATCGTGGTGTAAAAAAAAGTATAGACAATACCATGGCAAGTTTTTTTAAAAATTGACGCCACTATCCAAGATTCCAAAATGGTATAATACTCTAGGAAAACTAGCCACAAAAAAAAGAAATGCGTACTATTTCTGAACAAGAACCTAATTTCATAACTTTTACTATGTGGTTTTAGGTTGTAAATTCTTCGAATTTGCATAGTACATGTGCGTAGTCAATAAAATTTAGAAGTTAGAGAGAGATTATACGTTAGAGAGAGGTAGATAGATAGTATGTAAAGCAGGAAAGAAAGCGTTTTTAAAAATTATACCTCGTTTCTCCACAGCTACAACAGTCTGCTAGTACGTCTGTGGCGTACCATCACCTGTCATCTGTCCACTTAGGATTTCGCGGATTTCGATGTAGATTTTCGTTGTGAGTAAATAGGACAGGTAGAGTAGTTGCTGTTTTTATAAACTTTTAGCGTATTTTGGACTGTTTAGCGTTTATCATGCCGCTACCATACGGTAATATGCACCTCATATTTAAAGGATAATGCCGATGCAATGCTAACGCTGCTAGATAGTACGACATAGACGTACTAGCAGACTGTTGTAGTTGTGGAGAAACTAGGTATAATTTTTAAAAACGATTTCTTTCTTTCTTTACATACGATCTATCTATCTCTCTCTAACTTCTAAATTTTATTGACTACGCACATGTACCATTCAAATTCGAAGAATTTACAACAAAAAACCACATAGTAAAAGTTATGAAATAAGGTTCTTGTTCAGAAATAGTACGCATTTCTTTTTTTTTGTGGCTAGTTTTACTAGAGTATTATACCATTTTGGAATCTTGGATAGTTGCGTCAAATTTAAAAAAAACTTGCCATGGTAGTGTCTATACTTTTTTTTTACACCACGATGTGTGAATGTGGACCGAAAGTAAAAATCTCTCAAAATTTTAGGGTGAAAAATAATTTTGATTGATTTTTGTGTCAAATCTACAGGTATTCTGGGATTTTTAAGGATTGTGGTGGATATCAGTGCTACTTAGGTTGCCGTTACAAAAAGAAATTCAGAAATATTTGAAACATTGCGGTCATAGTAATTAAAAATATGATTAGGGGTGTAAATTTTTTAAAAATTTCAATTTTTTTATGTAACTTCTTAAAAATTGAGATTTTTTTTTCACTTTTTTTTCTCGATTAGTCATGAGCAGGTAAGTCTCTGGTGCCCGCTTATCGTTGAATTTTGGGACATGGTGTATATATATTGTGTGCTAATTGTGGCTGCGCTAAATAGGCCTGGTTCAGCAAAAATGCCAGACCACTAGTGCAGACACTAGTTTTCAACTGGGCCCGTTTATTGTGAGGTGTTACGGATGTAAATCAGTTTTATAGTGTAAGTAATCATAGATAAATAAATACGTGTTTCGTCTGTGGTGTAGGCAATAAAAAATATTTGATACCTACCTACTAACTGTGCCCGCGACATTGTCCGCGTGGAATTTATAAATTTTGTTTGTGCTCGATACCTTTTTATCTTAGTAACCTAAGTTACATACTCCTTATAAGATTAGGCTATCTGCCAATGAAAGTCCCGTCAAAATCGGTCCAGCCGTTTTGGAGATTAGCCGAAGTACCGTAGGTAGGTATTCATTTCACAAGCATTTATATAGTAAAAAGTAAAAAGCTGTTATTTTGTCAAACAGACACTTCAATTTTATTTATTTGGTACCAAAGAGATTAAACCTAATTTAATGTCTTTGTTTGGTACCTATGTAAGTATAGAATAGGTACCTAATAGAATTTCCATTAAATGCTTACCTAATCGTTTCTTCTAAATATTTCACGTAGTACATTTTTAACTGTTTTATAGTTTGTTATCTTCCAATTTACAATAATCCAATTAATCCAGCATACATAGAATTTCAAATTCCAACGATAAATGACGATTCTGCCAAAAATTATCAATCAAATCAAATGTCATCTTAGCTCTAATGCTGCCTCCTCATTCATCATAGACATAGATAAGTCTATGCTCCTCATAGACCTTTATTTCATACTTCTTCAGTGTGCCTCCTGCCTCAAATGCTGCTGCAATCCTTTTTTTTCTTATCATGTCATGTTCTCTGTCTACGTCATGTATGGGCAAATGGGCAAGAACCTTATACTCTCTGGGCTTCAGTGAGATACGCTCGCGTCAAGTTCGAGCATCACTGCAATACGATCGGCGTGTCTTAAAATTACGTGAATTAGCCCTCTGGTTCTTCATCTGAGATATAACCCAATATAATGTTCTGAACACAAATTAGCTCAGAGGTTCCGTTTGAGTATTTAAGAGGATCCTCATCTGAATCATATCTGAGGCTTAGAGCGTAAGCGGGTTCTTCATCTGAGGCTTCCTTACTCAAGCCATAGACATTTTCTACTTAGCGTGTCGATGGCAAATTAAATATACTTGGCCCAGTATTCCGCCACGCTAACAGCAGGATCAGTTGCAGACATTAGCTCCTCACGCGTGCAGGTGGTAGGGCACGCGGCGCAGGATGGAAGGTAGGCCATGGTTTGCGGAGAGACGCCGCACTCGTACTGTAGGTCCAAACCATCTGCGAAATTCCTCCTGTGAAGATTATCTTTGCTTCGGCCATCTTGGGATCGTAGTCTATTAAGCGATGTCCAAGTCGGCCATGGTAGTTCATGTCCAGGTGAAATGGTTTCCGATGGCGGGAGAGAGTATGCAGCTGGATCTAATTTTTCTCGCCAGTGATTGCACCTAGCTTTAGAGGCATCGATACCAGCGGGATCCACGTACTTTAGGAAGTTTTTACGACTTCGTAGCCTTTGGGGCACTGTGGTGTACTTACTTGTGCATTGGGTGACGTGGGTCATCTTCCGCCTTTGCTCTCTCGGTACGACTTGTTACGGTTCTACGGACTTTCGGAGACGCAATACCAGTCAGTGGGTACAGCATTCGTACCGAGGTCGGCTTTAGACAGCCAATAATAATCCGGCACGTTTCATTTAGAGCTGTATCCACTAACTTTGCGTGGGCGGAACGGCTCCATACTGGACAAGCCTCTGGGACAAGCATATTCGCCGGCAGAAAAGCAGAGCGCCATTCCGGTCGTTCGTAGGACTCGCGGCGTTGCTCCCCATTTGGTGCAGGTGAGGTGGAGCAAAAGATTGTTTCGAGCATGCACTTTTCGTTCGGTACTTTTACAATTTTTCCCGTACGTTAGCGATCGATCTAAGATGATACCTAGATATTTTGGGTGGCTGTTATGGGCAATTGGCACCCCTTGCCATGAGATATTACGTTTTCGACCCGTTTGTCTGTTTCGAAGGTGGAAGATGCATGATTGAGTTTTGGAGGGGTTCGGTTTTAAGGCGTTTTCGGCGGGTTCATTTGATGCGATTAAAATAATTATATCCGTGTGGTAATAATATGTGTGTAATGGTATAAGCAATGTGGTATCCCGAGTGAAAAGAATTTATAAAGAATTCATGAAAAGTGCCTCTTCCGTAAACTGTTTATTAAAGCCTTTAAGAAGCACCTGCTCTTGACCTGGGGATTTTTCCCAGAGTTCGACACTATTATTTCCCCAGGTCCTGAGGTACATTGAGATGGTACCTTGAGGATTTCCACAAATGGGTTGAGGACACATTGTGGCGCTTTCCGCACCAGCTCTTACCAGTTCATTAGCAGTTTTATTGCCACTGATGCTACTACCTACATATGTGCAGGTCCTCCTCCTATCCTATCCTAGTGCTACCAAGTTTGATGCCCCTAGTGAGTTCAGCAACCGGACACACTCGATCTTTGATGAGTTTGTAATCAGTCCTATGAGTCAAAAAATTTAAACAGGTTGGCTCTCGAGGCAGTGGCGTAGCTAGTCCTAAATGGGCCCCGTATCAAAATTTGTTGGGAGCTCTTTACCCGACTGCGGCGAAGCCCAAAAGGAGAGTGAGGTTTTTTTACTAAATAAAAAAAAGCACTCGTATTAACAAAATGAGTAAGTACGTCTTATATTTAAATGTATAAGAAACAACTATACATAGGTACTTATACTACTTATGTAGGTAGGTATTATACTCAGACGGTAAGAATAAGGTACCTACCTACCTATTATAAAACTTAAAAACAAACACTTTTCTGATACTTTTCCTTTGCTTTTTTCTGCAAACTTATTTATTAAAACAATAGCTGAACACGATTTTAGATTTTTAAGATTTTCTGCTTCTATGGATAGTATTGATAAGTCCGATAAACGTTCTTGTCCATAGAAATTACAAGATATTTTGACGAATTTTTGCTTACACACGGTCGGGGCGCCTGTAGCTCAGGCCCTGTATCATTGATACGGCGGCGAATCTCTTCACCGTTAGTTGTCCTCTGTTGAATCCGGGGAATTTAGTTTCTGGCATTTCTGCCAACCGACCATCCAGAACTAGGGGTGGCCGCTGCGCCGCGTGGTGCGCGCCGCCGTGTATTTGAAATTTAACAGCCAATGGCACTGCAGTATAGCGATGCGCAGTTCAGCTGGTCACGTATCTACTTACACGTTTCGCGTACGACGTACGACGTTCGACGTACTTTAATCAATTGCATACTAAACTGTGTTAGCTGTAAGTTTTCCTAAAAGAATAAAATAAAATAAAATAACTAACAAAACGATCCCAAACTCGGTACACCTAGGTCTACTCATCTAGGAGTTCCAGTAGCAGTCATCGAAGTAGACTTTCAGGTCACTCCATCTAGTCCGGAGGTAAGTTCTCATCATAACTAACAAAACGAGCCCAAATTCGGCACACCTAGCTCTACTCGTCTAGGAGTTCCAGTAGCAGTCACCGAAGTAAACCTTCAGGTAACACCAGTAAGTCCTAGACGAATGTGAATTTATAATCCCTAAATAATTACTTCTAGCAAAAAAAAAATATAAGAAAAATCCAAGTTGCGTAAAGTATCTAGTTCGGTGTTGTCAAATCTCTTGTATTCGTACAGCGATCTTTTTTACACGAGCTGCTGCTTACAAGCGACACAGAGTCCACTCACGACGGCAGCCGAGCTAATCTATGCGGCCGATGGCGCGGACTGAGATTGCATTAGAAATTCTTGTGAAGTAAATCAAGATAGTGACCAAATAAAATAACCCTTATTGCCAACTATTAAGATTCACATATAATGGCAAATTTTGTGAAAAAGATAGACTCGATTTTAATTTTTTTCTGAGACTATTACAATATTTTGATAAATTTGTTCAACACCATTTTGAGTTGAACATGTACCCGTACCTATGGATTTTTTTTTTTAATTGCTTTATTAATAGAAGGAATATTGTCCTAAACTCAACCCGATATCGTCAATTTCATGTGAAGAGGTAACGGAAAATCGTTTTTACAATATAAAAACAGTCATTTTTAAGAAAAAAGTGAAAAAAATTAACACCATTTATTGATGAAGGACTAATCTATCTGTGGTTATTATTAGTTTACTTTCATTTTGTCCTAAAATTTACCGAAAATCTGCTTATTTTTGTTAGTTTTGCAAATACGTCCATAACACGAATTCATCGACTAAGGACACTACTTAATTATTAACACCATTGTAAACTTGTGTTCAGCAAATAAATGATTGATTGATTGATTAAGAGAGAAAACAATCGCGAGTCATCGAGATGTTTGAACAATCGAAACAATCGACTAAAATCTCGTCATCGTTCTACACTGCAGTAAGAAGATCAATATTTTTCTTTCTTCGAGAGATGGTACCTTTAGGTAGGTTTAGGTACCTTTGTAATGACACATTACAAAGGTACCAAGGGACTTGCAAGTGGGTTATTATTTTCAGCCTGTGTTGTCCCAAGTGGGTTATAAAGCTAACAAATGTTGATGACACTATAAACAACAGATTTAATTATATTAAAACCAATGTATCATTTTTGCTATTTTATTTTATTTATACACATCTTCTTTCCAATTATTCACCTATGTACATACATAATAATATTAAAACTCTACAGTATTAAAATAATTACTCTATGTAGTAAAAACATGTTCTCATAATAATTATGAAAGATATCATAATTATCTAATACAATTTATTCAATCCGATGATTTATTTGACTTATACCTTTGTGGTATGATAGAGTTCGCAGAAATCAAAACCTTAATAACGCGTTTTAAGAAAACCAGTTTGAATATTGAGCTAAATAGCGGTGCATTTCAGCTGTTGTTTCATAGATTTGTCAAGTTAGAATTTTAAAAATATGATAATATAAAATCATCTTCCCATACAAATTGTTCAAGCTGATCAGTAGGTAATTTTGTTTGGGCCCATCCACACGATACTTTTAGCAGCTGAAACGCGCATTTTTGCGTTCGTTATTCACTTTTTGTAGGTAAGCAAAAGGCAGCCAACAAACGCGAAAACGCGTGATTCTGCTGGTAAAAGTATCGTGTGAACGTACGCTTTGGGAAGATATTTTTCTCTTCTAAAATGTGACAACCACTAGGTACGTTTATATCTACAGACATCGAGCGTGCACGACACGTGCCGTGCGTGGCAGACAAAATAATATTATTCTATACAGAGTGTATATATCTATCGTAACGCGGTCGCGCAGACACCTCGTGCCCGAATGGTATTCTCGAAAAGAATGTTTGTCTGGGCGGGTCATGTCTGTGTACGTGACTGTGGCGTGGCTACTTGCCGGGCAGGTGTGAATAGAGTATCGGGACCGTGCAGACGTGTTTTGTTTTCTTTTTGCCGATTGTGTTTGTCGATGTCTGAGACGGCACACTTCTGTCACGTTAGATGTAAATAAATGGTCTGCCGCTGTCTGCACGGCACGTGTCTGGCACGCTCAATGTGTGTAGATATAAACGTACCTTAAAGTTACGCATAGACTTAGGATTTCGATTACGCTCAGGTTACACGGCATCTAGCAATGCCACGATAACTATTGAATGCCGAATAATGTATATAGGGGACCACTTTCACACCTACAAAGGAATAAGTCAAATAATCAATCATCTAATAAAGTGCTTGCGTAATGTAAATGTATGTATTCTGAGAACTTACATACGATAAATATATCAAATTATGTAGGTAGGTTATTGGAAAAACACAATTTCAAACAAAATATCTATAGAAGAGTTTATAGTAATTGATAATGACACTTTTATGCCATAAGTAATAAAATTTATAGTTCAGTATTTTCACAATAATGATGAAATAAACATATATTATGTAAGCGGAACCGCTCTCACTCCCTCTTATAATAAAATTATTAATTACGAAATATTTACATTAACAAAATAGGAAAATTAAATAACTACTTAGTTATTATATCATGTCATGTGAAAACTTAAATATACATCACGTAATTATTATAGCAACATATCAATATTTTAATATTATTATTTATTACTTTAACAGATAACATATTTGAAATATCACATGATGAAATGTTTTAACATTATAACGCTTGAAAATGGCAAATATAAATAAATACCATAGCTTTATAAATAAAATACTTCTCCATCTCCATCGTCGAATATTCTCATAAGGAACGATCAATTATAAAAAGTAACAGAAAATCTAATTGAAGTTTTAATTAAATAGAGTTCAGTACTTATGTTTTTGTGGAAGACGATATTTTGCTATATCGTCATATAACATCACAGCTTCTATTGGTGTCATTGAGCGCTAGTTTGTCTTAAATCATGATACATATTATTGGGACTATCTTAAGTACACCTAATCATTGAAAGGCACTAAGACCTAATCTACGATAAAATTTCTGTACATGGTATTGAATTTGAAAGTTAGTAGGTAATTAGATTTTATGTACTTACAGAGCGCTCAGGCAATATTTTGACGCACGACTAGCCGATAATTATATACAATTAATTTAATACCTAAAAAGTACAGCCAGATAATAACATTTTTTTAAGAATTTAATGGAATATTATGTAAGATGAGCTCTAACTACATTAAATGCAATTTTACTCAGCTAAATACTTTTATACATGACTAAACCATTTGATTAATATTACAAGGAAAATATATTTAAGAAGAGGTATTACTCTAGTGTAAACTGCACCGTCTTATTGACATAATTATATTAACTAATAATAACAAATTTTATGTACTTCTTGAAATTCGAACTGGAGGATCAATTAGGTACAGTAGATTCATTGACAAAATAAACATTTTATTTGATTCCTTGAGTACTGCAGTGAAATAATTACAATAATGAATATTAATAAAATGCAGAAAATACAAGGTATTTTTGAATTGTTAGAACGCGACGCCAATCGGACCGGTCGTGTAATTTAACGGTATAAATGAAAGAAAACACCAACCTTTTACTATAAAGGAAAAAGCACCATAAACATGGCTGAAGTTGCATAATTTTAAATAAGACATTAATTTATTATTAAATTTTTAAACGATTCATATTTTTTATGTATTTTGGTACATTAAATACTCCATTAAAAATACATAAATATGATCTATCAAGTTTTAACAAAATAAAAGTTAAAAAAAGTGTAAAGAACAAGCAATGTTTTATTATATTGTATAGTGTTATATAATTTTAGATAATACGTTACTATTATTTACTAACTTAATATGTCCCAGACAATTGATTTTATTCGCCTAATCCGTTTATTAAATTAATAAATCGACCAGTCTCGAACGGGCTGCCAAAATTTAGCGATTTGGATATAAAATACCATCAGTTACTATAAATGATCAAAAAACACGACTGTTTTTACGAACTAAAATGTTGGAAACAAGATGAAAAGAACAACGAATATCCCTTACCAAAAATTATAACATGTAGCCGGAGGCATGTTTTACGGCGTTAGTTATATCCTAGATGATTAAAAATAATGGTGTCGATTCCGTTGCGCAATTTGAGAGGACTAAACTAAATTAAGGAGGTTTGTCTCTTCCTGTTTCTATAGAAAAAAAAGTGACGGTTGCGGTTAGTCTAGTTTAGTAATGTCAAAATGCGAAACAAAATCGACACCAATGTTTATTCTGTTTCAATGAATAATATGAATTAAAAGTCAAAAAGGCTTATATATCTATCAAAAGACTTCAGACACTCTTCAGAATAAGAAGTGAATATCAATATACTTTGATGTTAAAATGAGGATTGCCTGAAAAATACCAGCTGCATATTTTACTTTTTAACATTGCTTTAATATTATTACCGCAGATAAATATATTAATCGTTATAACCAATTACAGGTACAGTACGATAGATACAACTAAGAAGTCGCATCGGCAAACTTCGTAAAACCGAACAAAACAACTGTAGTAGTAAACAATTGTTCGTAAAACAACTGTAGTACGAATGTTTATTAGTACTACAGTAAAAAATGATCTTTACGCTGATGCAATAAGTAGTAAAAATTTCTAAGCGATCGACTGCCATTGATTGATCAATCATCATCATACATTCTTAGTTGTGTCGTACTGTACCACCTATTAGGTAGTATTTTAGTTTACCATAATATATTGCAACATTATAACTCACATACAATAATAGAGGATCTATAGTTAAATCTGTCGATTTACAGTCATTAAATTATTTTCTACCAGTGTGTAGACTGTAGTACCAGTGTGTGTGTGTAGTTTGGTACTATCAAAATGCGCAACAGAATCGAAACCATTATATGTTTCTTTTTAAAATATTGAATTACGTTCGTTTCAGAACTTCTTATCGTCGTTGATAGTCCCATACCGCGTACTAATATTTTTAAATGCAACATTGTAAAAATTTCGTTTTCGCGTCTGTAGGTAGCAGATTGTGAATCGTAATGAATAACCGCGAAAATTGAATTTTGTTTTTTTTTTGTCCATACGCGACATTTATCTATGTTAGTTACGCGGTATGGGACTATCAGTGACGATCAACTGGGTCAAATATGCTCATCTTCAAAAAAAAAACATTATTTTACAAAACATAATTATGAAATACAATAGTGTAATGTCAATCAATAAATCAGTAAGTGATATGGGGGGCTAAAAAGGCCGCTTTAGATGAATCACAATATGATTCATATTATGAATGTCAAAATATCTACTTAATTGACGACTCTTAATATCATCCGCATAAGGTTCATATTCAGTAATCATCTGTTTGACAGTTACTATGCAGATCAGTAGATGAATTGCTCAATGTGGCCTTTTTAGGCCCCCAGGTGTATTACAGTGGACAAAAAAAAAGATTACCAGTCTTAACATTAAATTATGTCTATTGCATAGAACAATTTTTCGAGATGAAATTAATATGATTAGTGGCTACGTTCAGTAATACATTTTCTTGAGTGAAAGTCACACGTGGGAATGTCGCTCGCTCATTGGGTATAACTGGACGACTTCGGACGATCCACAGCTGCGATAAGCGAGTGACCAATCGAATGACCTCAAAATATCTGTCAGTTCCAATGACTATAGTCATTGGTCAGTTGACAGTGGTGTGACTTCCACTCTATTATTTTACGGGGTGACCGGTGCGATCGCCCGACGACGCCCGCTCTAATAACTGAACGGTTTGGTGTGATCGCCCGGACGATCGGTGCGTCGTCGAACATCGTCCGCCGTAAAAACTGAACACATCCACTAACTTTACCTGTATGGATGGTTGTAAATGTCTCTGTATCAAAAGTGGAAAACCACTTTCTTGGCCACTGTACCTAAAAATTGATATTTTGCCGCATACAGACCGAGTCAACGAAGGTTAGCAAAGCCTATTTAATGTCATTAAGGTGCTCTCAACTGCCTATTAATTGCAGCAACTGCCAGTAATTATAACGTAATGGCGGATTAAGCTTCGTACGGCAACTGTCGTTAAGGAACAATGTTGCTAGACAGTCGTTGAAACCGTACCGGGAGAAATTACCCCTTAACGCTCTACTGTTTGGCGAATGTCTCCAGTGATAACTGTTGTAACAATTGTTCGTGTAACGGCACTTTTATCCCGGTCTGTATTTGGCATATAACTTAGGGTGCCAATAATGATTAAAACCATTCAAATAATTATATCATAAACATAAGATACACAGAAATACCATTATTTTTTGGTGAGATTCAGACGAAAATAAAGGAAATTCTAATGTTGAATACTTAAACAATTCAGTTTGTTTCTAAAATGCAGGAAAACACTTAATATTAACAAAACTTAGAAACTTATAGTTTCAAACTCTAAGAGCAAATTATTGTAATATTGTTGAATACCTTTATTATTAGGTGCTATAATGTCGGCGATTCTTAATTTTTGATACCAGATTGCAAATTTTCAATGCTGGGCCTAATTTTAAACCCATGTACTTCATCATCATGTCTGAGTTTAACAACAATAATGCCTTGCCGTCTATTTCCTGTAACAATACGAAGGATCAAATTAGTATAAAGTTAATATAAACTACATCATACAAATTGAAAAGAATATAGTGTTTAAAGTGCTGAACAACCTGAGAAGACAGAACAACCGGAGAACGCAAGTCTACATCCTACACGTGCAGGTGCGGTTGACCTTTGGGAAGCTGCATATTATTTGGTCTTATAGCTGATGGTGTTTCAGGGGGCTTTATAATCTATATATTAATATGTGAAAAGAAAACTTTGTACCCCTGTTTAAGCATATTGCGCGCACGGAGGAGTGTGAGAGTTGGCATGTTTATATGGAGAAGGAGCGCAGAAAGCTAAAATTACGGTCGAATTTCGACCACTAGGCGACCACTAGTATTAATTATTATTTAAGAACTATGCAAGGCGAGAAGAGGTGTAATAAAATGACTGACATGCTTCCTGAACAGGTCGGCGTGCGCGGCAAGCGCCTGGTCGGCGGCGGCGATGAACCCGATGACGTCCTCCACGGACCAGTCGGGCGGCGCCGCGGCGGCGGGCGGCGGCGGCGGCGCGCCCGTCGTGGACGACGCCGGCTCGGGCCGCTCCGGCGACACGCGCGCCAGTTTGCCGTGTGACCCGTTCACGCTGCTGCCCGCGCTCTCCTCCTGCTACAAAATCAATTATTATATATACACCATGTCCCAAAAAGGTTTCCGGTATAAAAAGAAATTCAGAAATATTATAAACATTGTGGTCATGGTAATTAAAAATATCATATGGGGTGTAAATTTTTGAAGGATTTAATTTTTATTATGTATTTTTTTTTCTCTCTCTCTCTTAATCATGAGCAGGTCAACCCTCTGGTGCCCGCTTATCGTTGAATTTTGGGACATGTTGTATATATTATATATTATTAGCCCGTAGACTTATGATGCTTAATGTAGACCTCCTCATAAGGCTATTCTTCAGTCGTGTCAGCATGAGCTATCACGTACTAACAAACCATACCGTAGTTGAAATAACAGACAGTCAGCAGTAGTGGTATTGAGGCCGAATGCCCAGGGTGCGCCAGACGAATTCAGGCTTAGACACACGAGGCTCTATCGAATAATAAAGCCAAAGGCCACATTCAGCGCAAATTCTCTCGAGTTCTATTGACATAATCCCCCAGTCGCCTTTAGGGACACGGCAGGTACAACAATACCGAGAAAATGACATAGGTACATTCTGCACATTTCCACAGAAACATACTCATGTGGGCTGATCAAATGATGACATTCAGTTTGCCGAAAGGGACGAATATGATGAGGCGTATATTTACTAAATAAAAAGGAATCAAAATAAAAAGGATTTTCTTTCCCAATATACAACTGCGACGTTTTTATTGGACTATTCCGCCAGCGGGTTTGCCCGCGTGATATCTATATAATTTATGTTGGTTCAGAGAACAATAATTTATCAACATGTACTTACACTATTTGGCCTCTTAACACCTGATGTGACATTATTTGAAGTAGACTCCCCACAAAGAGTGCAAGGCCGACCAGCAGCCTCACCCGTGTCTATTTCTATCATGGCAACACAACTGCCAACTCCACTACAAACTCCTTTGAGCCAATTCTTAAGTTCTTCTACTGTCAGCTCTGATGGTACCTTCACTGAATAATTTTTGGTTCCTGATGAAACCTGTAATAATACAATAAACATTAATATCCTGGCATAGAAGAGGTTCACCATATCCTTTTTCAATTTAGGGATCATTACAAGAGATGGGCAACAATATCTCTCTTTTCACTGATAAAAACTTGCTGCAATCACCCAAATGTTGTCACAAAAGGTTGTGATTATGGACCATATTCCTTTATAATCATTTAATATAGCAGTCCTTGAGTCCGAGTATGAGTGGCCCATGTGGGTTCAGTCGTCAGCAAAATTTGCAATAGTGATATAATGGTCTCCTTGGCACTCAATCTGGGCAACCTAGGTACAAGTTAGATTAACAAAATATGCTTACAGCCAACTATTAATTTTGGAAGTCCCTAGGGTAGGTGTCATAATTATGGTTGATAATATTAAAACCCCCAAAAATGCATCTATAAATATTGGCATTATCATCATTCTAGCAATCTCAGCAGCTCTTATAGAAAATGCAGATTTTAGCAGCTTTAAATATTGCATACTGGTAAGGCAATAGTTTGCAAAATTGACAGAATTAATCTTGGCCTTCATGCTACAAAATTTATAATTTTCATAATAGGTCTCTAGAATCACGTAACAATTAAAAATGAAATTTCTGATTCTTTTCTGTTTTTTTTAACGACACAGTTGGCGCAGTGGCTAAGCGATTAGCCTTCTGCGCTACGTGCCGCGGGTTCGATCCCCGCACGGAACAAATATTTGTATGATCTACAGATAGTTTTTTCGGGTCTGGTTGTGTGAGCATGTGACATGTATGTTTGTAAACTGTACCCTCGATACAGGAGAAATCCTAGAGAGGGGCAATGTTTAAAAAAAAAAAAAAAGAACTGATCTAAAACAATTATAAATATGAGCATGATAAAATCATATATTATAATAATAACAAATCAAGAATTATTACCTGTACATTAGTTATATTAGAATAGCTACTAGATGCTGTGAGTATTGCCCTTGTCAACCTCTGTGGATCTGGATGAACACTTAGCAGCTCCTTAACTAGTGCTTCAGCTGCTCCAGTAGGTCCAGAGCCAGAGATAGAACTTGGTAAAGAACTACTACCCCCTGAACAACTGCTACGAATACGTAGACAGACCGTGGCTACTGGTAAAGGCGTCACAGAGCTACTAGAGTTCCCAGCACCAGTGGATCCACCTTCTGGTAAAGCTGGGTTGGGCATACCACTTGGTCTTAGCTTAAATCTGTAAAAAAATAGGTTATATAGACTGATGAAAGTAAATTAGGTATGAAGGCCCACTGCAGCGCACACTTTGCATGACAACATTCCCAAATTGGCTTGGTGGACTTTACATTACAGCAAATGCTATGCACAGATTGCCATTTCATAGCCCACCCACACTGATCTGGCACTGGACTGGAGCGTCCTTTCCCATCCCTTTCCATATCCCACATACATTAGCACTTAGCACCAAATAGAGCAGCATGTGCAACACATCCAAGCAGGTATGTCATTAAACCTCACATCCATCACATCCACATGGAGCATGCTCATAACATCAATATGGGTAATCCCACATACATTTTGATGCAAATTAAAGCTATATACTCATACATAGCCTGTCCATGCACTACATCGAGCTGGCAGTTTTAAGGTCACAGGTGTGATAGGATGTTTCAAATTGTATCCTTAGCATTTTATATAAAAATGTGTGGAACTTCTCAATCAGGGATGAGATTTATACAATATGCATAAGCATTATTACAATAATTATTATATGCCAGTACATTTTGGTACAATATTGCATGGAACCTTGCAATACAGAAAAAATAAAAACTTGATTTCCATTTGAAATTATATTTTATAATAACATCCGTGTGGGAGTACTGTGTGTGCAATCATCATAATAATTATATGTACTCTCATATTTTTAAGTACTCTACCAAAATTCTAATATTTTCTTTTTTGCAACTTTACATTAGAAAGATCTGCAATCTTTTATAGTAATCTTTTAATATAATCTGTAATTTGAAAGCTTTTATTGTTTTTACCAATATAGCTTAGCAATTAAAACCACCTAAACAGTATATTACAAACTTTTCATACAGCATATTATTGAATACCAAAAATAAACAATATATTATATACTTTACCTTGATGGAGTAGTAGCACTTTTCTGACCAGGAGGTTGTAGAGGGTGACCAGCTCTAGCACACCAACCAACTGGGAATATGTCTCTCGAGTCATATCTGCACCAATAATCAAATGCACCCCTCCATCCATCAAATGTTACATGAATCTGATCATTTTTCACTGCACCAACCGTAGCACAACATATTAACTGCGGGTTTTTCTTATCTACTGCCTCTAATTTTTGACCAACAACAAACACATTTGACTTAGGAGTTGGAGGTTCAGGTTGAAAAACTTTAGGTGGTGCCATTTCTGCACCATTTAGAGTTTTGAGCAAAAACATAGGCCAGCTACTTGCATTCATACGAAAACCAAGTGGTGGCTGTAACATTCCATCATTTTTTTCACAATGGCCAATAGGATGAATATCACCAGCATCTACAAGACGCCAGAAATCATTTTTGTTGTCACTGCCATCAAGCCTCAGCCTTAGCCGAGGGCCAAGGACTCCTACAACTGTTGCAATACATGTAGATGTTAAATTTCGTGGATCAAGAGCCTCTAATTTCATACCCACTTTAAAGTCATTCACTGGAGGCATGGGTGCCTGTTTGAAACATTCTTGAGCTGCTGCCACACTGTTAGTGTCTTTCATGTATTCATTCCAGTCAAAAGCTTGGTATATATCGTAAAAGGAACCTGTAGAATTATTATTTGCATGGTTTTCTGAACCATTAGCTCCATTACCAGATTGTGGGGATGTAGTACGCTTCTCGTTTTTCTTTTGATGTTTATTCAAACAATATGTGGAACAAAAATTCTTGCTGCTCGAAGGTGCATTACCCCGAATAACATTGTCACAGTGGAGGCAGGCGCCTTTGCTGTAAGCCTGTCTAAATTCAGACAAACACGTTTCTGAACAAAACTCTTTCTTCCCGTTCTCTGTTGGCAGGACATACTTCAGCGGTGTTTTACTTTCACCACACCAAGTGCATGTACGTTTTGGAGGTCTTCCAGGTCCACGTATTTTGCCGGGAGCAGGCCCCGACGAGCCGACAGTGTTGTTTGACATCGTTCCGTATGCAGATCTTAATACATAATAGTAATCCGACTTTTAATGTATAGTATTACCCACTTACATTATATTCAACACATACACAAAATCACAATATGGTAAATCTTATATATTGTATTTTTGCGCAAATATAAACAACGTCAGTACGTATTTATGACGCGCTTCCATCGGCCATCTTTGTTCTTTACTTTTTTCTAAATTTTATTTTATCTGGCTACGCATAGGCATAGGCAACTATTTATAGCAAAGCTGGCTCAACATCTCAACATACAGCGTAAACGAAGTCCTACATCCGTGGACGGGTTTTTCTGTCTACGCCTACGGTCTACACTGTGGTCTACACCTACATCTATGACATAATAAAACAAATTATTAAAAAAAAGTAAAAACCGACTTCTAAAGCTAAAAAGTATAAAATAATTTTCTTAAAAAACTTATCAGCTTCTGAAGTCGGTGCCACTGCCAAGCTAGGTGCATTGAAGAATTAAAGGCCCCGACTTCAGAAGCTGATAAGTTTTTTAAGAAAATTATTTTATACTTTTTAGCTTTAGAAGTCGGTTTTTACTAAAAGTAAAAACCGACTTCAAAAGCTAAAAAGTTTTTAAAGTTTACTTTATTTTTCATTTTTGAGTGGCATAAACTATACATAAACATGAGATTACAGCAATTGCGAGTGATGTGCTGTTATTCATTCAAGAGTTCCATTGTCTATCTCCAAAGATCTCCATCAGATCTTCACCAAATTTAAATGGAACTACTTCGGGAGTATACCCTTTCAAACAAAAAAAGAATCATTGAAATCGGTTCGCGTGATATTGAGTTATTCGCCCATTTGTCGCGCACATACTTAATGTAAAAAGACTTATGTGATTTTCTCATCGATGCCATTGTCAGAACTGGACCAAATGAAAATGGGGCCACACGGGAACCAGCGTTCAAATAAAAAAAAAATCATCAAAATCGGTTATTCCAGTCGAGCAGTCAAAAGTTATGAGGTAACAAACATAAAAAAAAAAAAATCAGGAGCTCATCCTTTTTTTTTGAAGTCGGTTAAAAAAAATAACAAAATACCCGACTGCAAAAAGACGAGTTAGAAAGATGGAAACAAGATGAAAATAAAACCGAGTACCTATCGGTTATCAACGTTATCAAAAATTATAACATGCAGTCGGAGGCATCTAGGATGTAATCAAGAACCTACCGTAAAATATGCCTCCGACTCCGATGTTTTAATTTAACAATAAATAAATGAAAACTTTTTAGTTAAATTATTGTTGGTTATTCTCAAAATTCTTTAGTCATTGGTTATTCTAGTGCAATGACCAAAGAAGCCTCTCTTTCTAATGCACTAAGCTAGGATATAATAATTATTTATGAAATCGTCTCTTCGAGCCCTTCATTTTAACACCACACATGACCACATAAATATATTTTACAGCTATTGTACAGCTACACTTACCGGGGCGCTTAGGCTTACATTCAGAGACGACAGAAACGAGTCTAAGCGTGAACTTACGCTTCCATATGTCAATTTTACGAACAACGTTTGACAGATGGAAGCGTAAGTTCACGCCATAGAAATAATAAGTAGGGCTCCCCCCTACAACTAGAACAAGCAATAAGCAAAATATCGCATAGAAAAACAGACCTTATCACAATCGCTTAAGAATTGTATTTGAAGTAAAAGGAGACGAGACCCTCTAGAAAGAGCGACCACGGAGCTGTGTGTCTCGTTTTAACAATTGCCAGGATAGAAGTTGGTACATTTTAGTAGATTTGGTACGAAGATTGGAATCGTACACAAAAATTATTAAAATAATGAATTTACTATCTTGCTAGATGTACAATGTTTTTTTAAATTTAAATATAAACAAATTTATCATCATAATTTTTTTTCGTAATTTTATTATTTAAAAAACTAAACCTCCGTACTTTTATGATAGATTTTATTAGTGTATTATGACAACTTCAAAAAAAGCTCGTGTCATTCAATTTGTGACAGGTTTACGGTACTAAATTAATATTTAATCGTATTTTAATATTTTATTTACAAAAATGGTGAATGTGATGCGTGAAAGGTTGTGGAATTGCAACATATTCTGGCTGTAATAATATCCTTCCACGGGTAACCTTGAATATAATGAAATTTTACAAAATTTGTCTAAGTTGCTGATAGGGTGACAATATTTAAATATTACTGTCGGACTTTGGGTTTGTACTAGTGCTACGATTTCACTATATTAATTAAATTAATGACAAATTTTAAAATATAATTATTAATTATAATTAGTTCGCTATTTCGGCATCCTAAAAATTTTGATTACTATAAAATTTGGGAAAAATTCGGTGGCGATGCCAGTCATCATTTTAAACCAGATGACTTCAATAAGTCATGTTCACGAAAGACATTACCTAATGTACCGACCCGACTGCAATGCCTAATTAATAGCTACGAAATAATACTGTTTATGTTAACCTGTCTTTTTAGCACGCTTTTATTAGCTTCACCTGTAAGTAACTAACTAACATGTAAGAAAATCTTGGAAGTTAAATTTGACCCATTTCCCGGTTTCCGATTGAGCTGAAATTTTACATACACGTTTAGTTTAGATGACAATGCATGGTTAGCTAAGTTACGTCATTCTAAATCCAATATGGCAGGCTCCCAAAGATGGCGGACTAGTTAATTAATAAGCACTCCCATGATATAGGTATCAAATGAAAGGGTTTGCTGAGAAGAATACGAAAAATCGAAGTCAAGGTCAAAGTCGACGACAAAGTGCAATTCGAAGTCAAAGTCAAAGCCGATGCCGATGCCGAGGCCGAAGCCGAAGCCAAAGCCAAAGTTGAGGCCGAAGCCGAAGGTTTTTATTTCAACTGGGCCTTTGCAGGCACCTTCAGAAGCGTGTTTTTTGTTTTTTTAAAACTATAATTTAAAAGCTTATTGTATAGTTGCGTTAAAAGTTTTTTTTCGTTTTTATATTTTTATTTTACTATCCTGTGTCCTTTGTGCAAAAAAATAATTTTTTTCTTTCTTTCTATTACATAGGACCTACTTAACAACGGTATCGGCGGAATGTGGATGTACAATAGTATTACATTTCTGCCTAAACTTTCGGGGATTACATAGACGTGATGCTATGTATGAGATGTTATTTAATATCGTGTGTAGAAACGAAATGTAGCAAGTACCTACCTGCCAGTGGCGTGCACAGACATTTCTTACGGTGTAGGTAAAAATAGCTTACTTGTTGTATTGTCAAGTTAAATGATTTTTTATGATTGGCCACCTCACTCTAAGACTTAAATTAATTGATATTATACACAATTAATGTAATCATTATAATATTATTCAATACTATTTTTTTTAAGGTAGGCAGGTGTCTTTTTTCTTCACGGAGTGCACGCCACTGCTACCTGCATGTTTTATATTATATTCATTTCATGTTTCGCATACCTTATTGGTATTGGCGGTGATAGTGCAATGCTGTGAAACTATTAGGTACCACATTAAATAAAACCATCCGTCCGTCCCTTGCATCCGTGGGCAAATAAAACAGACCTATCATTATTAGATAAATGGTCCAAGATTTTCTATCCTTGGTAAAACGGAATTTTATTGATATCTAAGTTTGTAGAAATCAAGGAAGATTAAGAAAACTGTTTAATTAGAAAATTGATTCTACATAATTATTGTTTACGATATGGGTACCAAATGCGGTGCGGAGTGGATATATTTAACCATATTTACAAGTGTAGTTACATGTAATTAAACAATGACAGACCGAGCCCACCCCGATAATTCCAAAATTCATCGATTTTTTTAAAGGTATCTGCGTAACTTATTTTTCAAATTCAGTCACACACATGACACAAGTCATTACATCACAAGTCATCCCAGGAAAATTAAAAATGACAACGTCTCACTCGATGCACAAAATGATGGTCACTCTAATAGAGCAAGATAAAATTACTCTGTGGTAACTATCTCAGGTGGCTCGCTGTTTTAGCAGAGTGCACAGTCCTGTTACTTAGATAATAAGTCTATGGTTCACGCTTAGACTCGTTTCTGTCGTCTCTGAATGTAAGCCTTAGATTATAGAAGAGATAGTACCGGAAATCCGACATGTTGGTTATTTCAAAATCCAAATAACCAGTGTCACTTGCGCTTTTTTATCGAATCTAAGGATATCTCATTTATTGTTTAAAATCGATTCACTCGTTTATGTTCCAGGGGGAAGCTATGGTTGTTAACCAACTTTAAATCGTTATAGGTCTGGCCATTCGTAATGAAATTTTTTATGAGAAACCTAAAGATGATTTTCAAATACCTATTAAATGATACCCTCTTATCATAGTTCGTCGACTTTTTTTTTTCTTTTTCATAATATCGCGTCTAGTTGTCACCATGTTGAATTTTGTTTACCATCATGTCTTCAGTGACACTCGCAGGATTATGTCAAATCGATTTACAAAGAATAATCAAAATCGGCCCACGCTTTTGGTCTCTAGATCGCCACAAAGGAACAAACATACATACATAGGCTGATAAACACATTACCCTCCCTTGCGTCGCGCAGTTGGGTAAAAATGTCAAAAACCTTTTGTAAACGGAGGCAGGCAGATCCGGTAATGCCGGGTACAGACCAAGCGAACAAACGCTTACGAAAGAATGCGAACCGATGCGAACAAACTTATCTTTTGACTAAGAGGATTCTTTGGTCATTGAGTAGAACCCACTGGCAAGTGGCAACACTGTTGGTGACAAGTCACAAGCATAGAGATAATACCATAGAGATAATACATAGTACCTATACTATTTCTATGGATAATACATAGTACCTATAACTAGAGAGCTTACTGCTTTATTAGTTGTACGAAATTTTGTGTCCACATGAAAGTCACCCGAGATTCAGCGGTGTCCCTCTCGCACACATGGCCATTACTCATCAACTTAGTAATCTACTAAATTGGTATTTTCAGAATCGTTTTTACATACATATTAGAACTAATGAAACTTCTACCCACGGCTATCAAAATAAACATAATAATAATTATAATTGACGTGCTTTAAATATTATATTAAATATTATTATATCCATACGTTATTCAATAAGATTGATTATTACAATATTTGGATACCAGTAGTTAAAGAAGTTTGCATGCGGGAAACACTACATCATTCAAAATGGCTTACATTGTCAACTTAGTTGTCAACCTATTGTCAACATTCGTGGTTTTCATAGTTCAGAAATAAACGTGATCAAACATTATTTTTGTGCCTAGAATAATTTTTTGGCGACAAGATGGTAAATACTTGAGTTATGATTGGGTGCAAGCGAGAATATTATCCTGGTTGTGGAATATCGTTCCATAGGTAAGTTTCATTGAGTAGTGTGACAATATATTTTTATTTTGTGGGATATAGTTGCTCCAAGTACTTATTTTAGATCGTTTCACATAACATACAGTCCACTAAGTTAAATAATTTACGTACTTTAATAAATTTGGATTTGTTTTCCATAATCTGTAATGCGTAGCATATTTTCGATGCATTTATTGTTTTGTATAATTTGAGTGATTCCAAGTATAGTATAAGTATACATACAGGGTTATTTGTAAAACACCGGCAACGCTTTAAGGGGTGAAACTACTCATCAATATGAACAACTTTTATTATGGGAACAACCATGAAATCGCGAAAAAAAAATCAAACTTTTCATACAAAAGATTAACCTTGCTCCATCAAAATGTATGAAAAGTTTGAATTTTTTTTCGCGATTTCATGGTTGGTCCCGTAGTAAAAGTTGTTCATATTGATGAGTAGTTTCACCCCTTAAAGCATTGCCGGTGTTTTACAAATAACCCTGTATATAGTTTAAGTTAATTTGTTGAAATCATTTGTTGTTTGTTGTGCCGAATAGATAATAATGTTTTTTTGTATCTCTTATAAAATGATAGACTTTATTAAAATTCCATGTTTGTTTTTTTCAGGATTCCAGCTGATAATAAGCAGAGGGTGTTATGGATAACAGCCACGAACCTTGACATTAGTGTGTAAAAGTTCGCATGTGTTTGTGGCGTAAATTTTAAAGATAATGAATTATTTAATAGCAGCAAAAATAAAATTAAAACCTGAAGCAGTTCCTTCAATATTACCATAGGTACTATTGTAATATGTTTAATAATTATCAGTTGTTGTATGTGTCTGTTGTATAATGTTGTATGTAATTGTCTGGTCTGTAATAGTTTATACTAATATAAAGTATAACACATTGCACAAACTTAAGATTCACACACTTTGCTTATTGTTTATTTGTGTTTAATATTTTCCTATTAGTATAGTTAGATGGATTAAACTTTTACTGGATTGGATATTGTACTTAGATATTGTGCCATAATGAAGATCATTTTTTACATTACAGATAGCCACAAAAAGAAAAAAACTGTACGTGCAAAATAAATTGTACGTGCAGGAACATCTGGTGAATCAGGGCATGTAGGATCTTGTAGTAAATGGGAAGATGTTGCAGTTTCCAGTGAACCACCAAATAAGAAAGTAAAGCAAGAGGAAACAAGCACATAAACCCAAAATACAACTATAATGCCAACACAATTAAAATTACAATCAACCATTAAGTTTCTAGCCGGTCTCTTCTCCATAGAACCCGGCCCACTTTGGAACCGTGCATCTAGAATCTCAACGTTTTGACGAAACGACGACGACCTTTTTATGCCGATTTGAAATTAAAAAAAGTTTTGCTTTGACTTTCATTCATTGTGTTTTATTGCTTAATGTTGTGAATGATGATTATACTTGAGTTTGCCAAACAAGAATATTATAATAAGTGATATTCGATTCTGCAGCACTAAGCATGGGTTACCCTTTCTGCTATAATAGGAAAGATCTCATAAAGAAAGGTCGTAGGATGGTCGCAAAGCTAAAAGAGAAAAAGAAAAAAGAAAGAAAAAGTAGAAGAGGAATTAAATTTGTATCTTAAAATGTTAAAATCTAATGTTTCCTATGACTAGAGCTGCCAGATGTCCGGAATATTCACGCATGACATTTTATTATACACGTAATCTGTGTATAAGAAAATGTCCGGATTTTTCCGCAATGTCCGAAATTTTCTCTAAATTTTCTTTTTTATTATATAGTATCCTTGCATATGCCTATTTATATATTATGCCTTGCCTGTGACTCTAATTATAACCAAAAGGGTGTATGTATATTTGTAAGAACGTTTAGATACACTGTATGGACCGTATATTTCACTATTTACTAGGAAAAAAACAATTCTTACTATTCGATATCAGTAGTTAATTACCTGATAACTATTCTCATAACATAATTAAATATTTCTATCATGTCCTACTTTTAACTAAAATGTATGGTTACCCTATTAGACAAGGACACGGCTACCACAAAGTATTCTCCCTCAGACCGGCTTTACGGCACTATTAAGCGTTCCATGGTCACAAGTGACATACTGACATCTGCTGCTGTTGTTATGATGATATGATAGAGGTTATAAAACAACCTATTATCCATCTATTATCGAATACCGTCAATACCGATGATATCTCATATAATAAAGAGAAGTATGTCTCAGAACACCTTTAATAGAATTAGAAGCAATGCTGAAACCGCTGAAAAGAGATTGGTGGAATTAAAGAGCAAGGTTAGTAAAATCAAAACAAGTTATCTTGTATCACTTGTATGAGGGCCAATAATTAATACTGAATGTTCTGCTTTTTAGTTGGAAGAAATTAAGAAAGTAAAAATTGAAGAAAAAGTAAAGGAGCTATCTGAGGAGAACAAAACTCTTGCTGCTAAAGTGGAAACTGCTAAGGCCAATCTAATAAGGTTGGAAACATTGAACGGTAAGAAGCAATACCCAATACCGGGAAAGGTATCGGTGGCCCCAGATGCCACATGCAATATTGAAAAACAACCGAACTCAAAAAAGATAAAAGAACCTGTAAAGAAAAATAAGGAGAAGCCTGAGCCTGCAATTGAATCTGTAGTAGATATAAGAAAGTTGGATTTAAGAATTGGAAAGATTATCGACATAAACAAACATCCTGATGCAGATTCTTTGTATGTAGAAAAGATTGATTGTGGTGATGATGCTCCTCGTACTGTTGTATCAGGTCTTGTAAATCATGTACCAATTGAAGAGATGCGTGATAAAATTGTTATGGTACTGGCAAACTTGAAACCAGTAAAGGTAATATTTGTTTTGTGTATCTATATTAAGTTAAAAGAAACTATTTGCTACATGACATAAAATCTGACTATTTTCAGATGAGGGGAGTAACTTCAGAAGCAATGGTAATGTGTGCTTCATCTCCTGAAAAAATAGAAGTTCTTGTACCACCTAATGGAGCAGTTCCAGGCGATTTAGTTGAATGTGAGGGCTATCCCAGAGAGCCAGAAGCCATACTTAACCCCAAGAAAAAAATATTTGAGACATGTGCCCCAGATCTTATGACAAACAATGACAAAGTTGCATGCTATAAAGGCAGCCCTTTATTTGTTCCAGGCAAAGGA
Source organism: Allophyes oxyacanthae (assembly GCA_932294325.1). NCBI lineage: Eukaryota > Metazoa > Arthropoda > Insecta > Lepidoptera > Noctuidae > Allophyes > Allophyes oxyacanthae. The sequence goes on from OW028617.1 coordinate 9,571,078, forward strand.
GCAATAGTGGCACCAACTTTAAAAGGTGTCAATGTTAAATAAATAATATTTATAATTCTCATTAACCATCATTGTAAAATTATAAAATCCATATTTATTTTTAATAAGTGGAATTCTGTTCAGTAAATATGTGTTTAACAGGGGAGTTTATTCAATAAATTATAATAAAATATCTAAGGTTGTTTCAGTACATAATTAAGGTACTAAACACAAATAAAACTACATTTTAAGCAATATCAACAATATTTATATTACATTTCTAATGTGTGATTTCTATACAACAATTTGCTGTTATTATTCACTATGTAGAAATTTAATTTCCGATTCAGATAGAAAAATAGATGTGACATAACATTAACATCAAGACCACAAAACTCGACTCATTCATGTCTTTACAACTATTGGGGCATATAGAAAGTACTATAATTCTCTCATTTTTCTATTCAATTCCTTGTATTGTGGTCTTGTTAGTTTGATTTTGTATAGGTATATTCAGGTGTCAGTTACAAATTTTAAACATGTAACTATAATCGTCATTGAAAAACTACCTACTTCAACATCAACATATTATGAGCTGTTAGGAAAATATTTCTTTATAATTAATTAACAAATGTGCAGGCAAATTCTGTTTTATGTGAATAAACATTAATACATTCTATCTGGTACATAATAACTATAATCTAATATAATTTATATAGTAAGTACTTATTTTACTTCATTGTTATTATTGGTGGAGTTTGGAGCTCATTTGGAAATTACTACAAAAAGAAGCTAAATTATTTTAACTTCTTTTTACAATTATTGAATTTGGGGACTATACATGTGAAACATGGGTTTTAAGTAAGGTTCCGTATCAATTTGAAATTGAGGAAGGCTAAATCAGACCAGTCCGAGGAATGATGTGAAAACTGCGCCTGAGCAGAGCTAATAGTGTGGCGCGACGGCGACAGCAGGTCGCGGAGTGTAGTATAGGAGCTAGTAAGTGAGAAAAGGAATTTCATAACGCCTGTAATCGCCAATAAACACGCCATAAATGCGGTAATTTACCCCACGTGATAGAAAGCGAGCCTATCGCCATTAATTGGCTACAATTCCCGAAACCCAGGGTACTACAGAGATATTTAATCAAAAATCATCTACTTATATAGGAAGTAACGACTTACAGTGGGACGCGGAATGTGCACGAGCGGATATCTGTTGCGGATGAAATGTCTTTCTGCGCGTACGTAAGCGTAATTTGTTTTGCCGTGTGTCTCGGACATCTACGTAGCACTGTTAACTTTAGGGCCATAAGGCCCTTACAAGTCCTCGTACTGTGTACCCCGAATTCATAGATAAAGAGAATCTACCGGCTACGGAACCTTATTTTAAAAATGAACTACAAGATGAACTTCATGGAACAAGTTAAAAAAATATAGTATCTACTTATTCGCAATATCATTAAAGCGAGTACACTACTTCCTATGAAGGAAAATTGAACAAGTGCTTCACATTATTAAAATGTTAATTGTGATAAGGGTGAAATTGTACTTCAGCATACCTGAGACATCATGGCTCATAAACTACGTATTTTATAACTAAAGAGAGATTTCTTCTTGCGATACCTACAGCGCATGACATGCACGAGATAAAAGGTTTTTGAATACTGACACGTGGCTAATATTTTACGTGGCCATTTATGATGATGGATAAAGTTCTTAGTTGCACCGCACGCAAATAAGAGAATCCCTCAATAGTTAATTGTGATAGTTAATATAGGAAATAGAGTTATTTATGTTTGTACTATAATTGTAAATATACATACAGCCAGCGCCAGATATAGTACTGGAACAAGTTTCTAAATCATTGTATCCAATATCCATCCATATAATAATAGTTATACCTCCGGTAAAAGGTAAAAAAAATGCGTAATAGAACAGTTAACTTCTTTTTAAAATGGGAATATTTTTATATTCCATTATAGTAGGCAGATAAAGAACACTATAGTTGACAAAACAATTAAAATCTGTGAATAAATGTTGAAGTTAGAAGTTTTTGTTTCTATGAGGCATTATCCATCTTTTTCTCGCAAAATGGAATATGTATGAAACTGTCATAATTTACTATGACATTACTAGTAGTATAAGAAGTCACAAACCCGTAGTGCCACGTCTGCATAATAAGGAATAAAAAAATAATGCTTATTACTATTTATAAATACCTATTTAATTTATTTTTAGACTACCTATTGCTTTTAGTTTTTTGGAAAATCTTCAATTTTGCTGATCAAAAAATATATTTCAAATACTTATCCTATTCTGATAAAACAAATATTAAAATAATATATGTAATACATATTCATGATGTTTCTTTTTAGTAAATAGTGCATTTGTACCATTCTATTTGCAATAAATAAGAATGACATGACGTGACAACGCTAAAAAGAAACTTTCGTCAACAGAATAGGGTTTTTGTTTTGTTTCAATAATTATAACCTCTGACCGACTGGATACGATGATGATGTCACTTGTTCTAATTTACACTATTGCTGAGCTTAAGATAAACTCATTAGCTGTGGCTCAGCAATAGTATTCAAATATAATGTACTCAGGTACTGAACTTGAGATGTTTCGTTCCATTGGATACCTTAGTTGTTCAAGTATCTGACGCTGTCGGTACCTTACAGCATAGATGTAAATTTTACGCACATTCTTTAAATAAATATAATTTAATAAAATATAAAAAAATTATTATGTATGAATAAACTTCCATAAAATATACTTAATAATCCCAAATATAGTCATTAATTTTGAAAACATAAATGGTGGAGAATATTTAAAAAAAATAACGACACGTGAATTTTATAACATATAAAATAGGAAATATTAAAAGCGAATAAAACAGAAAACAACATGCAGTCAGGCTTAAAATAATCGGAGTGTGTAAAGTGGTTACAATCACTATCTATACAATTCAGGAATTCCAACTTTAAAACCATTGAAATAAGATTTTGTTTTGAATGTTATAGGCTGATTAAGAACTAAAGTCAAACTTGTTGTTTTGACATAAAGTTCAAAATTACTTGTTGTTTAGATATGATAGATTACTGTGCACTCCGATCATTCTGATGCTGACTGTATGCTCATTTTTTCTTAAACCAGAACTCAATAAAATAAAAAGTGTGAATTACATAAAGCAATGAATCAATATAAATTAAAATATTATGCATAATATTGTTTTTTTATTGAATTCGTAAATTATATTTTTAATATGAATCAATCAAGTTGTGCTATGTTTTTTGGGACCATACACTTATTAATCAAAAGTATTAAATACATAATAATAGTATAATTATTCCGCACATATTAATTTGCACATTAACTTTGCCAGATATGTTTAATGCTGAAATTGCCAGAATATTATAAATTCTTAAAATCTTAATTTAAGTATACCTATGATTTAATATCAATTCCTTCAGTTGATAAAACTGTAGTTAATAGAAATATATATTTAATTTTGGTGAAACATGACAAGGTACAGACAGCAATACTGAGCAATTATAATATTTATCAAAACCTTGGGTATTACTATGGTCATCATGAAAAAAGTTTGCCGTAAAGCAGATGATTTTGATAAATATAATAATCGTGAGTGTTGCTTTTGTTATGTACTTAAAACATTATGCTAAATGCACCATATTATTCTATGATAAAGATAAAATGACTAAATCTACGCATTTTTTTACGATTTTAATCTGGTTACAATATAACATTATGAATAAAACCTTCCTAATCTTTGGTAGAAAACCAATCACCATATCTCTTATACTTTATTCAATATGTGTAGTAAAAATAAAATACAACATGTATAAAAATATATGAGTTTAGATGACAGTCACCTTAGAATGAAAATTAATACAGATATTAAAAATTACGTAGATAGTTAGTTATAATTATGCAAAGAGTGTTATTTATTATAGATAGTAAAGTGTATTATCTAATATTAGTAATTATTTAATAGTTTGGCATGAGGAAGTCAACTTCATTGCTCGGTCTGCAGCATAACCCTGAATAATTAGGATGTTACGGTTTGTAAGTAAGTTGAATTTATCAACGAAGCCGCCTTAGGCAGTTATCTTACTTCAATAAAAAATCAGTATGGACATTCGTTTCTGGAAATTACTTTGTTATTACTTTTAAATTAAAACAATATTTAAAGGACATAACATGATCGTATACAGGTCATATTATTTTCGATTTACTAATTAAATCAGTAAGTGTTATAGACATAACCCATTAATAAGACGTAAAGCACAGGGAATGGCACAGTTAAGTTAGGGCGACACTACAACATAATAAAGGTTTTGTATCTAAACTAACTCATTACATGCTTAAGCCTACAATCATCTAATGCAAATAACAAAAATAAAGAATATTTTATTACAGCTATAATTCTAGTATACCTAATACTAAATGACGTCCTACATACAACTTTATAGTGAGGGTAATTGAAAATGAATTTATGAGCAAGTTAGGCCTTATTGATATGAAAATGATTTCCGAGTATTTTACCACCTTTATGGTTTTGTTCGTAACAAACGTCTTATCGTTTAATCAGGTCAGGTCATCCATCCACTTGTCTTTTGATACTGTCAGGTGGTGAAATATAGATATGGAATAGAATAGAATAGAATAGAATAGATCTTTATTTCATGTAAACCAGATACAGGCACTTATGAAATGTCGAGACTCTAGGTGCACGGTTCCAAATAGTAGACCCTATGGAGAAGAACCGGCAAGAAACTCCATGGTAACTCTTTTAAAAAAATAGATTATAATCTTTATCAGTACAATGTTGCGGTAAGAGCTGCGAGAATAATGTAATTTAATGTGAATAAAAATAAGACTAGGATAATAATGATTTGCCTGTGAATAAGATTGCCATGGCAGTTACAAGCTGACCAGTTCCGACAGACGGCACCCGTTCACGAGTATGATATGGTATGATATGATATGGTATAATGAATGTAACAACGAAGTGAATACTACCCACAAAAACAGATAAAACTTATGTTTCATATAAATACCTAGTATATCGCGCCGTAAAGTCTTGCAAAAAATAGAGATAGTAAAGATTTAATTCATGGCTTTTTTCATTTTCCTTTTCGGTAAAAAGATAGTTATTTGACAGAAGTATCATTGTCTTTTTTATATTTTTTACGTACTCATGCATATACTAGTTAATTTTTATACTTAATTCTAGTGATACTATCTTATAAAAATATAAACAACTTTTCATTACAAGAACAACTTCAAAATAAAATAAATTTGGGACGACTAATGAGTATCTATAAAGACATCTAAATAATACTTATAGGAGACAATACTGTATAAAAATAAATACAATCAATATTTTTTTTTTTTTTATAATGTATACAAGAAATAAATATATTGCACTTTTACAAGCCTTTATGATAAATGAATTAAAAAGAACTTTAAATAACGTAATGGCACAGAAAAGTATTACAAGTTACAAGTACAATAGGTGGGCAAGCAATTTTTTGCACAATATGACATTATATCTGCCTACTACGATAAATACTTCGCAGGAAGACGACTTTCATTTGTCACAACTTTAAAGCTCTTTCGCACTAATATTTTTCAAATGTTTAAACCAGGCTTTACCTAATATAGCACTTTTTAATTTCTTCTACAATACGCTTAAAGCGATTAACATTCCAAATAGTTTAGTATCATGCGTAAAAGAACAAAAGATTTTGTATTATTTTCCACAACACCAACTAAAATAATAATAATGATAGATGTGGAATGTCTTATTATAATGACCTTGTTCACGATGACAATGATACATAAAAAATAAAATACTCTTACACAAACACATTCGTTATTCTATGAAACACTCCCGTCTTTTTATACGAAATAACATTATGCATCGAATTATAAAACAAATGTATTGACTGATAGTGATAACTAATACTTTATTAAAAGTCGACCCAACGACGATTAGGTTTTAGTAAACTGTTTATTATGAAAATAGGTATCATCGCAATTTCGCACCCAAACAACAGTATATCTAGACTTGTCAAGAGACTCGTCCTTTGATGATTAGTTATAAAATATGTTCTTACAGTTATATGTTCTACAGCGTACCTATTTTCGATTTTTTGTCATTATCCATACGCCGTGATTTAAAGTTGTGTCGGTGGGAAACGTCGCTGCGGTTTACTACGACGCTGAGCAAGAGTCGACTGCGACACAGGACCCAACACTTGTGGTGTCAGCGGCGACGCTGTCATTGCCTATGAAGAGCAACCAAATACTGTTTAATTAACATCCACACACTGTCTTTTCGTTCTCCGACCATTATAAAATTGGCCGTAAGTAGAATTAAAATTTAACCTGAAACTTAAGGTAACTAAGAGTGACGTCAGCGGCGGCTGCGGCTGACAAAGCCACGGCATGCGCACTAGCTATACTATACTGTGCTATATACTGTACCTGGAAGGTGAGGTCGACAGCGCGACGCAGGTCGGCAGCGGGCGGCGTGACGTCAGCAGCGGTGTAGGGCGCGTTGGCGGGCAGCGGTCGGCGGCTGTGACTGACAAAGCCACAGCATGCGCACTAGCTATACTATACTGTGCTATGTACTGTATCTGAGAGGTGAGGGCGACAGCGCGACGCAGGTCGGCAGCGGGCGGCGTGACGTCAGCGGCGGTGTAGGGCGCGTTGGCGGGCAGCGGTTGGCGGCTGCGACTGACAAAGCCACGGCATGCGCACTAGCTATAATGTGCTATATAGGTACTGTACCTGGAAGGTGAGGTCGACAGCGCGACGCAGGTCGGCGGCGGGCGGCGTGACGTCAGCTGCAGTGTCGGGCGCGTCGGCAGGCGGCGGCTGCGGCTGACAGATCCACGGCTCGCGCACTAGCTCGGCAGCTCGCGGTCGCTGGGCCGGCTCCAGTTGTAGCATGCGACGGATGCAGCCGCGCGCGCCGCTCGAAACGCTGCGCCATACGCCGGTGGATAGCTCCACCTGACACAAACCACGAAATAATATTTAATCTCTACTTCTGGCAGTCTAAGTCACGGTATGGTGTATATTAATACTTAATAAATACTTTGTTGGGTGTATTTCTTGAGCAAGTTCGTGATCGCAATTTAAACTGATTTGTACTGGATTGCCACAATCGCCCAACCGCAGTACACCGTCGGTGTACTTCCGGCGCACTCTTAAGCAAGTCCAAAGCTCAACTAGGCAAATAAAATAGCCCAACATACCTTTCCTGATTCGATTCTCGCCAAAATTGCTTCGGGAGTATCATCTCCAGTCGAAGCAAATGGTGTTCTACCAGATAGCATTATATAAGCTAGCACACCTGTAATCAACAATAGTAAATACAGCATAACTTGATCCATCACTCCATACATTTATTATGGAAGCATGGATCCCCCATCTAGCAGAAAGAAATTCACAATTTGGAGAATATCTCGGAGCTCTGAGCTCTAAATGTATTTCAACAGATAAGGACATTCATTATTAATAATTATTATAATTATATTATTTTATTTGAAATTCCTGGTATAAAGTCATTGGTCTTTTCCTTGATATGGATTACGAAGTACGTATATTATACTGATAACCTTGCAACTTGATTTTGACCCACTCGCAAGTCACATTGCATTGCTGATGTAGAACTTAGATAATAAGCTGCAAGGTAATGTTGAAGCTAATTAGATATACTTAAACATTTTCTGCCATACCCTTGGAAATAACTTAGTCTATTATAGATTAATTAATCGATTGTTTTCTGTAGTTATGTAGGACTTATAAAAGTCTCTGCTTATCCTAATAAAAGAATGATTACAATTTATGATTGTCTTGACATGTCTTTATGTTTCACAGCGTGGTAAACAAATGGAATAAGAATATGCATAGTTCTTAGATTCGAAATCACGCAATTTATGGTGCGCATGGGTAAACAAACGTTTCATTGGATAATCGCTTGCGCGGTGGAATAAGCAGCAGTTGTGCAAATCTAGAACGTGCTACTTCGTGATATTCTCAAATTAATGCCTAGCTACAATATTAGTGAGCTTACCTAAGCTCCATATATCACAAGCTGCATCATATCCAGCACGCTTTAGCACCTCTGGAGCGACAAAGTTGGCCGTGTAACATGGCGTCATCAGTAGGCCGTTTTCAGCGCGCAACTGTTTCGCCAAACCAAAGTCTACGAGACGAATGTCCTCAGGCCTCTTTTCTGCCGTTGCAAATAATATGTTTGAAGGTTTTATATCTCTGAAAATGATATAACAATTAAATGACAGGTCGAAAAAAATGTGATGAGTAAATCAATTCAAATAATTGCTGCAATTTAAGTCTTGATATATTTTTTTAATCTTCTATCATTAGAATTTCTCTAAATAAACCACAGATTTAATAGTTTTGGGATAATTTCAGTAATATTGCAACATCCATTATAGTTTTATTAATTTGAGGACTTTTTTACCCTTTCTACACTTTATTATGAGCTATTTTATTTCAAGTACACAAATTCTCGAAAAATCAACGACATCATGAAATAGAAGAAGATAACCAATTTTATTTCATTAGAAAATGACCCATGAATCAGTGCTGCAGTATCCCTAATTAATTTACTTCTTCCGTTCAAAAAATTAAATTTACAATTCTTATTTCCACAAAACATAATTATTATGTGTTATCTCTACCGGCATAAAACGTGTCTGCACTACAGACTCTTATCGCTAAAATTACAATAATGACTTACCTATGCACGACGGTATGTCTGTGTAAATAATGTATGGCATGCAGGACATTCCTCAATATGGGCGCGGCCTCGTGTTCCGGGAGGAAGCGTCGCTGCGTGATGTGTTCTAGCAGCTCTCCTCCGCGACAGAGTTCCGTCACGGCGAGAATGCGACCTCCCTCCTCGTATACACCGCGCAATGTTATTATGTGCGGGTGCTGACTGTATCTGTATGGACAATTCGATAAAGTTTGGAAGTAGCAGATTTGTCGCTATGACGGCTTGACAATTGCGATGGAGAGTAGTCGAAGTGGCCAGCGAGGAGACCAGATTTTACTTCGGTGGAGTTCTACATTAATTTTTATGTCAAATGAAACAATTAGTGTACGGTAGTCCGGTAAAATGCCAAGTCTTGAGAGAGAGGATTATGGCAGCTGTCTAGTTCGTTCAAAACGACGCGTATGACTCTATATCAGAACTAGGCTTATAGCACAGTATATATATACTACATACAGTAACTCAGCTAAGACGTTTTTGTGACATCGACAAGCGGAGCGCTAGGGATGTCACTAATATTTTTGGAAAATGGTTTTTATTTTATTTAGTTACATTTACCTACTGCAAACATAAATTAATACTAGTATTGGCCCAGGGCTTCGCTCGTAAGTACGTAAGTAGTATGTAAACTATATGACGATATTTAAACAGGAATTAAAAACATGTGATGATTCTTAAAAAAAAGATGGGAATGGATATTTTTTAATAATTGCGATTTGTTCCTGGTAAAATATCCTAAGCGTTAAAGTATTCTTCAGAAACACGATAATTCAGTGCCGGTTGCTTTACTGAATCATCTCGGAAAATCAAACGAAGCAATTTGGACCGGCTGAAAAAGATAATTTCATCACTATCAACTATCCCACTTTACGCGGACCCTCAGATATCGATTTTGAAAGCAATTGGTCCAGTAACTAAAAAGATCAAAAAGGCGGCAACTTTTTAAAATTCTGACTATAAATAAGTATTCAGAGGCCATATGGACTCTCAGATATCGATTTTGAAAGCAATTGGTCCAGTAACTAAGAAGGTCCAAATTGGCGGTCATTTTTTAAATTCCGACTTTATATATGGATTTAGAGACTATACGAACTCTCAGATATCGATGTTGTATAATCGGCCCAGTAATAAAAAAGATCAAAATGGCCGCCATTTTTTTTATTTCTGACCATAATTACGATTTCAGAGAAGACACGCATTTTCAAAGCAATCGGTCAATATTGACAACAAATTCGTAGAGAAATAGTTGAACATTCATTATACCTTTCGATATCAGCGGGAAATTTTAAAAAAAGCTAACTGCTGATTTTATATTGAGGAGTTCAAGCAGCCGTAAACACTACAATATAGTCCTGTCAATATAATTAATATAGGAAAATATGGGAGCAACACAAATCGTGACCGACTTTGTCTCGAAGTAACACCGACTGACAACCTTTGAATATTTCGCTGTTACCTAACCGAACCTAACCAAGAAATCCCTGTAGAGCACACGTCTCTGTGTGTGTTTGAATTCGGAACGTAAGTACGTAGCTTACCAATTGTTTACTATATATTTAAACTGTGCTTATAGGCTTATAGGCACAAGTAACCGGGGTACGCAATTTGAACATTTGTAACAGTTTATTTAGAAAACCTTTTAACTAAACGAACACTTTATTGCAATTTACAAATAGGCCTCCTGCATTTTTATAAGAAACTCTTTTAGACTGGTGCGAAAAATACCAACATGTGTATTTTTTGAAGTTGAGCCTAGGAAACAGAGAAGTTACGCTGTCATACATTTTTTTTCGAATAATTGTCTTACTAGTAAATATACGTTAGAAAAGAAATTGGGTTTTAGAATTTTAGGCATGATTTTGGGGGTATTTAAGTGTTTATTCATTCCTTAGATTTAAGAAATTACTAGACATGTCGGAAAATTAAAAGAAAAACGATCCAAATATTTAAAACCACCCATATTCGAATCATGTTCTATGGGGTCATTTTTATAGCAAACTAGCGACCCGCCCCCGGCTTCGCACGGGTGTTGCTACTATCCTTACATTAAATAGGTATGAAAGTATTATACATATGCACCTTCCAGAAGAAATGCTCAAAATGATAGTGAAAACCGCATCATAATCCGTCTTATAGTTAAGAACTAGTTAGCGAACAAACAGACAGATGCGGCGGGCGACTTTATTTTATACTATGTAGTGATAGTGATTGGAATATTTCAAGGACTTCGTCCAATTGCCAATCACCCTGTACGTACACAGTGTAAGAAAGTATGTAGGTACGCAATTATCAATCTACATCTATGTACTAGGCAAGCAAACGTCATTGAGACTGTCAAATTCGGGTTATAATCAAGCGCGGCCTGATAAAAATCCGGCTCATGTATAGGGGATTTGCCTTTGAGGCCAATTGCATCCGTCAGAGCAGCTGAAACGATACAAAATTAATGCGAATCCCTTCAGGTCGACTGTTCAGAATAGCATCCCTCGTGAAAAGTAAGACAGTGGCAACTTAGTACACAAACAACTATGTTAAGATGCAGATATAATATGCCTGCAAACTTATCTCTTTTGCCATCTAGGTATACATATAAACATAAATGCACCCATCTCATCTCGTCATTGATTACTACGTTTACATTGACCTGCTATGGAAAACTAGTACGGCTTCGGAACGCTGACGCTTCTAAAGTTCTAGGTCTAGGTCAAAGGTACGACAAATTATTACTATTAGTTTAATCATTATAATGCAATTTTAATTCTATCAAAATAAAAAGAAAATACGTAAATTCGGTATACTGAATCAGAATTTTATAAATTATTTAGGAAAACCTCATACCTTAATAATATTTCAATTTCTTCACGAGGATCATACTGTAATTTGTCCATGATCTTTACAGCATACTGCACCTTTGAGGTTTTGTGTTCACAGAGGCGGACGACTGAAAATGATCCAGTGCCTAGTTCACCCATTAATCTGAAATAAATAAAACTCCCGTTTTAAATGATGCAAGTGAAAAAAAGTTTATAACATACTTTTGATCTAAAATATTGTATGCCTTGCATAATTATCACGGTTCTTGGGGGTTGTGCTTCTGTCTCATAATATGTCACACCCATTGAAGAGCTTCTATCGCACCGGCTTGAGCACGACGTCAATGAGCAATAACAAAAATTGTATTTCAGATTTCTCGGAATTGAACTGGATAAATTCTATCATAATTGTAATACAAACGAGGATTAAGCATCCTCGTTTGTCTTGTCTTTATTATATTTATTGTTTAAAATTCAGAATCAGCAATACAATCAGCCAACTCAAAATAGATTCGGTCCAAATATACATCCTGTTTAATGATAATATCTCTCACTATCCTACATCAATTACATAATATTTATTATCCAAACCTGTATTCATCAAAGAAGTTATTTCTATTGACAAATCCGGCCCAAAACTCTTCGGTGGATGTCTTGTTGTTCTGCGATACATGGTTTTGGTTTTGATTAGTAACCGTTTTGCTGTCATCATCGTTAAGTAAGCATGGCGCCACGAAACTGAAACCGCTGTAATGGAATACATACATCAGCGTATTGTTCCGAATGCTAGGAGTCAAGCCGCCTCTGTGGAGGAGGGAATGGGCCGCAACCGAAGTCGTGGGCCCAGAGCGGATGGGTGGATCATGGATATCACAAGTCTTCGAATTGTTGGTTCTTGGAAATGCCGGTTCTCGCAATTTTTTCCGTCACCGATTGAGCAGCGGTGATAAATATTTTTTAACTTTGTTCCTCTCTAATTTCTCCTGTATCGAAGGTACAGATCACAAACATACATCTTACATGCACAGTGCACACACACACACACACACACGCACACACACACACACACACACACACACACACACACACACACACACACACACACACACACACACACACACACACACCTAGACAACTATGGATTGGTTGACTGGTAGAGAATGGATAAGGCAAGTCAATGTACCATTAATTTATAATGTCATAAAGTTAAATAAATAAAAATAAATAAACTATCTGTAGATCATACAAATATTTTTTTATATTCATTGGTTTTGAGGTTGAATTCGAAACACCCACTGCTTTCAAAAAATTCATTAACGATTTGTTTGTTCTGTGAAGGTTAAATGGATGACAACGCCGTGTTTATCTTATCGTTCAACAATCTATCTATAAAGTTACTTCAGTGTTATGTGAAATGATAACGTGGATGGTAACTTATTATGCAATTGACTATCATAAACATTGTACCGAGAATATTTAATACTGTTTGGTTTGAATCGTACCAAGAGATATAAACCGCTAAAATGAACTACATATTTGTAATCGAAATTATTCCCTAACATTGATAACTGCTCAAGAAGTATAATAAGAGATAGAAAAAGCAATACAAGGATTACAGATCCTATTTTTATCATAAGGTTACTGCACAAAATAGATGGTGTAAGGTACAATGTTTTGATATTATGTGCCTACGAAGGTATGTTTTCATAGAAAATGTATGGAAAATAGTTTTTTGTATTTTTCTTGATTTAGATTTTCATCAGCTACGTATCTCACGGTGCCTGAGCCTGAATATATAAAATGAATTCCTTATACCTACATCGTGTGACTAACTTGCTGATATAAGGTGAATCTCAATTCATAGATGATAATAATCTTACCGGAATAGTTCATGTGCATTAGCCGAAGCAGGTACACCCGGTGAATCTCGAGGCGTACGACACGTGAATTCTGAATCGAAGTAGAACGCATCATCAGCCCGTGATACGGCCGGCCGGAATGGAGGTACTACCTGTCGAAGATAGTTGAAAATACATGAACGATTTTCTGCTGGAAATAAAATACAGTTTAGGCATGGTTGACGAAAGAATGAAAGATAGGTACATAATATCAATTTGGATATTAAATGATGATTTAAAGTCATATAAATATATAATTAATGTATATCGATAGGAGAATAGCAAAATGGCTAAAGCGGTTATATGTATTACTTTACAGGGGCACATTTTAAAGTTTTATTTTTATTTTCTGTAAAACGTATTTTCTAGTACCTAAATCATAATTATGATTTATTAGAATAATACGTTTAAATTATCCATTAGATAAATATATGTATACAGGGTTATTTGTAAAACACCGGCAATGCTTTAAGGGGTGAAACGACTCATCACTATGAACAACTTTTACTATGGGACAAACCATGAAATCGCGAAAAAAAAATCAAACTTTTCATAAAAAATAAAATAAACTTTAAAAAAAAGTAAAAACCGACTTCAAAAAACTAAAAAGTATAAAATAATTTTCTTAAAAAATTTAACAGCTTCTGAAGTCGGGGCCACTGCCAAGCTAGGTGCATTGAAGAATTATAGGCCCCGACTTCAGAAGCTGTTAAATATTTTAAGAAAATTATTTTTATACTTTTTAGTTTTTTGAAGTCGGTTTTTACTTTTTTTTTAAAGTTTATTTTATTTTTCAATTTTGAGTGGCATAAACAATACATAAACATGAGATTACAGCAATCGCGAGTGATGTGCTGTCATTCATTCAAGAGTTCCATTGTCTATCTCCGAAGATCTTCATCAGATCCTCACCAAATTTAAATGGGAACACTTCGAAAGTATACCCTTTCAAACAAAAAAAGAATCATCGAAATCGGTTGACGTGATATTGAGTTATTCGACCATTTGTCGCGCACATACTTAATGTAAATTTAAGACTTATGTGGTTTTCTCATGGATCCCATTATCAGAACTGGACCAAATTAAAATGGGACCATTCGGGCAGCACCAGCTTTCGAATAAAAAAGAATCATCAAAATCGGTTCACGCAGTCGAGAGTTATGAGGTAACAAACAAAAAAAAAAAAAAAAACATATGCGTCGTATTGAGAACCTCCTCCTTTTTTTTGAAGTCGGTTAAAAAGATAAACCTTGCACCATGAAAATGTATGAAAGGTATGATTTTTTTTTCGCGATTTCATGGTTGGTCCCGTAGTAAAAGTTTTTCATATTGATGAGTAGTTTCACCCCTTAAAGCATTACCGGTGTTTTACAAATAACCCTGTATAATTATTATGATTCTTTTTTGTAAAAATATATTTTCAAATGTATGCGAAGCTTAGATATTGGCACTTCAGCAGGGGCGTGCACTCCATAAAGACAAAAAGACACTGCCTACCCTAATAAATTATGCCTACCCTATGCCTACCCTGTAAGAAATGTCTGTGCACGCCACTGCACTTCAGCCATTTAACTTTTCCACTATCGATATATACATAATAGATAAATATATACTAATGATGATTAGTTAGATAATAGAACTGTTAATGTTCATCCGCCGTATTAAGGCGAACTCGCACTTATCCGCGCCGAACGAACTGAAGTTAGAGGAATTCCTGATGGCATAGCACACCTACCCGCGCCGAAACAAAGTAATATCACGCAATGATATGGGCGAAATATATAATATAGCAGAATGCGGAAGACGCCAGTCGCACAGCGCGCCGGCCGCTTTATCCGCGCTGAATTTGATAACGTCATGGATTGGCTACCTTCCGAATTTTTTTGGCGATTCGCTGGGTTCAGTCCGGATTGGTGAGCAAGGTTCCGTATGATTTCTTACAAAGACTTCTAAAATTCGGCTCGTTCGACGCAGAAAATCACGAACAGCACGTTCTCCTGTGCCTAAATTGTGAGATCCTAAGTGCTTTTTGTATGGCTGCAAATATCTTTATATAAAAAAAATCCGACGTTCACATCTCTGTAGGAAATTATTGTGAATCATTAGGTATAACCAGTATAATTTTGTATTCAATTTAGCGCAGTTCTTGTCAAGTAAAAGTTTATTGAGTAGCTGAACAAAACAACAAAAATAACTTGCGAAAACAGTGGTAAGTGAAAGTTATGAAGAAAACTTACAAGCAGTATTCATACAATTTATTATAAATAGAATATTGTACAATATTGTTCGTAATTTCTTCTATAAAATGAAAAGAATTAGCATAAGTGAATAATAATATCCATAATAATGTTATGACTGTCATTAACCATTTTAGCCATACCACAAGCTTCACCACTTCTTAAAAAACACCCTTTTAGTATAGAATCATTGCAGTACATACCTCTTTCCTAAAAAGTGCATCCCAGTCTATGTTCGTAAAGAACTCATGTTTTTTAATGTCTTCGATTCCGTTGGTACCAGCACCCAATCTATGGATAGAACATTGTTTAATAACACCCTTAATCAGTATATTCTACTTCGAAGTTAATTCAATCAATAACTTACCTATTTTGTGGGTTTCTCTTGAATAATGCTCTAAGTAAAGACTGGGCTTCTTCACTAAGATTTGATGGCATACCAAGCTTAGCTTTCAATATTTGTGTCATTGTTTCATGTCGTGTTGAACCATGGAAAGGAAGATTTCCTGTCAGCATTTCAAACTGAAAAATTGTTAACCATATTTTAAATTTCATGTTAGGCTGTCATTATGTATAAGGTAATTGTGTATAAATAAAAAAACATACCATAAGTACACCAAAAGACCACCAATCAGCCGCAAATGTATGTCCTCTTCTGTTAACTACCTCTGGTGCCATGTATTCCACTGTGCCACAAAAACTATAGGCCTTATCACTAGTTGGAGGGAGCTTGGACAAGCCAAAGTCTGTGAGAGCTATATGGCCATCAGCATCTAACAAAATGTTTTCTGGTTTGAGATCCCTGTATATGATTCCCAACTTGTGTACATGTTCTAATGCTAATGCTAGTTCAGCTAGGTAAAATTTTACATCCTCCTCAGTAAACATTACCTAGAAGTAAATAAAACATTTAGAAATAAATTCAAAGCATCCATAAGTTAGGTTACAATTAATGTGACAATACAATGTTATCTAAGAGAAGGCGCACACGAGCGGCTATTTGATCGTGGGGCAAATAACTGCCTCGATACGACGAAAATGTAAACCAGTGCGCACACAGGCGATTCACAGCAGTTACAAACCGACTGTAACCGCCCTAATCTAACCCATTAAAATAAAATAACATTTTATGACCTATACATTTATAAACAATTGGTAATAAAAACTTACCTCTTTACTGAGTCGAGAAAACAAATCACCGCCTCGTAGGAAGTCTAATATTAAGTATAATTTACCAGCAGTTTGAAATGCATAATGTAATTTTACAATAAATGGATGGCCCATTTCAACTAGAATATTTCTCTCCATTTTTGTACGTTCTCTATCTCTTACTTTTAATGTAGCCTTTTTAAGTACCTAAAATGCAAAGGATGAATTCATTAATCATTAACTTATTATTATATCTTAATGTAACCGTAGAGGTCTAAAATTTATTTACAATTTTGATGAATGTGATTGTGTCCAGTTTCAAGAAATACAGAATTACTTAAATATAAAAATGTAAGATCACCTTCATGGCATAAAGAGTGCCAGCATCAGCACCAGTGACTTTCCGTACTAAGAATACTTTTCCAAAGGAACCTTCGCCAAGGACTTTGAGCAATTCAAACTGTGATGGGTCTGCCTTATCATGTCCTTCTTTAACAACATCTTGGATTTCCACTTCCCGTTCTTCACTAATATCACCAGAATTATCTAGACTCTCAGTTGTAGATGCCTGACGAGACTCTCCTGAATTTTCAACCACTATTGGAAGACTATTTGCTGGCTGTGCAGATATACCAAGCTATTGAAAAAGAAAACATTAGTACAAGAAATGCATGCAGCACATCAGCATTATAGTCTTTCAGTATTAGAATTAGCATATTGTAGCAGCAACACTGCAACAGACTGTACCAGCATACTGTCTCTGAATGCTAATACTAATAAAACCTAAGCAACTTGAAGTATTTCATTTTGACACTATATCAAACTACTGGTTTGACCTTGCAATACCTGTTTCATATTCGCGAATATTTTTATAAATAGGCACAATATTGTAATTTGTATTTTAATGAGAAACACAACAGATATTTTTGCAAGAAATCAGAACTCATGGGAATAATTTCAATCATTCTATAGGTACACAATAATTATTCAATAACAAAACACATCAACATAAATTGCAAGACTGGATATAAAAGTAAATGAATCATAGAATAGAAGCACTTTACACAGTCCCATAATTTATCACTTTTCCTTATACTTAGTTCATGGTTCTAACATGGTATTAATTATTTTCCTGGATTACTCAAGTTTTTATTAATAATTTTATAACTGGTTTTCTTTATCGTCAGTGAACGGAACGGTATCTAAACAATTAAATAAATCTCATGCAATTAATTGATAATAATTTCTAGGTGGGCGTACAAGGAAAGATTTCCATTTTCCAAGGAAATTGTGAGTACATAAGTATAGCAATGAGAACTATTTTTTTAATTTCATTCAAAAATAATTTCTGTCCTATGAAAACCATACACATTATACGTGAAGAGAGAGAAATAACTGAAAACATAAATAACTACGCAAACAAATTCTAAATTATACCGTGTTATCTCCAACATTCTGCATTCGCCAAGGATCGGAGCTATTAGCCAGAGGCATGGTTTATGACTTTTGCACTTGAACATTCACTGTAAAACACTATAACAATAGAATAAAACCAATTATGAACTAAACCACTCTATATTCCATTTCTCATTCATAAACCACGAAATACAACCATTGACAGCAGCAGACATGATATGAAAATTCTGACAAGCTTGATTTGATTCACTTGTGTGGTTCCGTATGATTCACGATTCACGCACGGTTAAAATTGAAAATATTAATATTGCGTGTTCATTTTTTCCCTAAATGGATCATAGATGTAATGTACGCACGGCTACATATATATCAAGCTATACATCTTCAGTTTAAGGTGAAATCTCATTGCAGTGTACGGAAAGCCTATAAAAGTATAAAATGTGAGGTCTGCTTATACTGGAAAAGTGGAAATGTATGTATTATGAATGGCGATCTGAAATCGATTAATCGAAGAATCGATCTTATGCATCTAGAACATCGTTTTTTTTAATAGATCGATCCCGTGAATTTTTTTGAATTTTTTTTGAAATTGAAATTTGGAACCGTGCACCTAGAGTCTCGACATTTCATAAGTGCCTGTATCTGGTTTACATGAAATAAAGATCTATTCTATTCTATTCTAAGAATCGATCTCAAACACTCGAAAATCTAAATTATGGATATAGGCATGATATAGGTATATTTTAAAAATATGTATTTAGACAGTTCAATACGATAGTGTAGTGAGATAAATTATGAAAATATGTAGGTACAGTCAGCGAGAAAATGGGCCATATAATATAAATTTATATTTTTGCTAGGAATAAATATCTCTACAGGGAGGCAATTTTCGTGCAATTGAAAGTCTTGAGTTCGAGAAAAATTCGAATTTAAACTTTTCTCGAATGGTATTTATGTTTATATATTCTGGAAAAGTTGAGCCCGAGACCTAAAACTGGGTTTTGAAATAAAGTATCACACTGGAGTAATATTAGATTAAAAACAAATTATTATGGTTTGAGAATTTCATTTTCCAAGGAACTCTAAAAATGTTGTATGCCCAGATTGCGTTCCAGATTAGAGTTTTGACAGAACATTAGCTTCTTTATCCATGATATTCTCGATATTTTTATCGACAGTGATATTGTGATACTGATATTCTCTGATATTAGACCAATGACATAAGAAGCCTCTCTTAGATTTCTCTCTTGGTTTCATAACGTTACTGTTGCGTTACTGTAATAAACAATGACGTAAGAAGCCTCTCTAACGTCACTGGTATTAAACGAGAGGCTTCTTTGGTCATTGTATTAAACATTAAACACGGTTAGCCGGAAAGCAAGAATACTAAATATTCTTTCTTATTCTTGCCGGAAGGGGTATATTAAATGCTCTCCCACACGGCCGCGTCGATAAAATTGCTGCGTTATTGCGATATCTGTTTTACTCCATTTTCTATTAGAGGCTAGACTCAAAGATTACATAGGAGGCATTATCGTAGTGTAAGGCTTACATTCAGAGACGACAGAAACGAGTCTAAGCGTGAACTTACGCTTCCATATGTCAATTTTACGAACAAATTTAGACAGATGGAAGCGTAAGTTCACGCTTAGACTCGTTTCTGTCGTCTCTGAATGTCAGCCTAAGATCTTGGGATCTTGGTCACTCCCAAATCCCAATAACTAAAGAATCCAAGAGAGGATTTTTTAGTCATTGGTCACTCCGTATAAGATTGGTTTCCGCTACTGGAGCGGAAGCGGAGACCAATCAATAATCTAAGTACCTATACTCAAAGAAGTACCTACATCATTATCATCATCATCAACCTACATGGTCTACGGTCTACGTACCTCGTGGACGGAGTGGTACCTAGATACATAGAGATAATACATAGTACCTATAACTAGAGAGCTTACTGCTATAATTAGTTTACGAAATTTTGTGCCCACATGAAAGTCACCTGAGATTTAGCGGTGTCCCTCTCGCACACATGGCCATTACTCATCAACTTAGTAATCTACTAAATTGGTATTTTCAGAATCGTTTTTACATACATATTAGAACTAATGAAACTTCTACCCACGGCTATCAAAATAAACATAATAAAAATTATAATTGACGTGCTTTAAATATTATATTAAATATTATTATTTCCATACGTTATTCAATAAGATTGATTATTACAATATTTGGATACCAGTAGTTAAAGAAGTTTGCATGCGGGAAACACTACATCATTCAAAATGGCTTACATTGTCAACTTAGTTGTCAACCTATTGTCAACATTCGTGGTTTTCATAGTTCAGAAATAAACGTGATCAAACATTATTTTTGTGCCTAGAATAATTTTTTGGCGACAAGATGGTAAATACTTGAGTTATGATTGGGTGCAAGCGAGAATATTATCCTGGTTGTGGAATATCGTTCCATAGGTAAGTTTCATTGAGTAGTGTGACAATATATTTTTATTTTGTGGGATATAGTTGCTCCAAGTACTTATTTTAGATCGTTTCACATAACATACAGTCCACTAAGTTAAATAATTTACGTAATTTAATAAATTTGGATTTGTTTTTCCATAATCTGTAATGCGTAGCATATTTTCGATGCATTTATTGTTTTGTATAATTTGAGTGATTCCAAGTATAGTATAAGTATACATACAGGGTTATTTGTAAAACACCGGCAACGCTTTAAGGGGTGAAACTACTCATCAATATGAACAACTTTTACTATGGGAACAACAATGAAATCGCGAAAAAAAAATCAAACTTTTCATACAAAAGATTAACCTTGCTCCATCAAAATGTATGAAAAGTTTGAATTTTTTTTCGCGATTTCATGGTTGGTCCCGTAGTAAAAGTTGTTCATATTGATGAGTAGTTGCACCCCTTAAAGCATTGCCAGTGTTTTACAAATAACCCTGTATATAGTTTAAGTTAATTTGTTGAAATCATTTGTTGTTTGTTGTGCCGAATAGATAATAATGTTTTTTTGTATCTCTTATAAAATGATAGACTTTATTAAAATTCCATGTTTGTTTTTTTCAGGATTCCAGCTGATAATAAGCAGAGGGTGTTATGGATAACAGCCACGAACCTTGACATTAGTGTGTAAAAGTTCGCATGTGTTTGTGGCGTAAATTTTAAAGATAATGAATTATTTAACAGCAGCAAAAATAAAATTAAAACCTGAAGCAGTTCCTTCAATATTACCATAGGTACTATTGTAATATGTTTAATAATTATCAGTTGTTGTATGTGTCTGTTGTATAATGTTGTGTGTAATTGTCTGGTCTGTAATAGTTTATACTAATATAAAGTATAACACATTGCACAAACTTAAGATTCACACACTTTGCTTATTGTTTATTTGTGTTTAATATTTTCCTATTAGTATAGTTAGATGGATTAAACTTTTACTGGATTGGATATTGTACTTAGATATGGTGCCATAATGAAGATCATTTTTGACATTACAGATAGCCACAAAAAGAAAAAAAACTGTACGTGCAAAATAAATTGTACGTGCAGGAACATCTGGTGAATCAGGGCATGTAGGATTTTGTAGTAAATGGGAAGATGTTGCAGTTTCCAGTGAACCACCAAATAAGAAAGTAAAGCAAGAGGAAACAAGCACATAAACCCAAAATACAACTATAATGCCAACACAATTAAAATTACAATCAACCATTAAGTTTCTAGCCGGTCTCTTCTCCATAGAACCCGGCCCACTTTGGAACCGTGCATCTAGAATCTCAACGTTTTGACGAAACGACGACGACCTTTTTATGCCGATTTGAAATTAAAAAAAGTTTTGCTTTGACTTTCATTCATTGTGTTTTATTGCTTAATGTTGTGAATGATGATTATACTTGAGTTTGCCAAACAAGAATATTATAATAAGTGATATTCGATTCTGCAGCACTAAGCATGGGTTACCCTTTCTGCTATAATAGGAAAGATCTCATAAAGAAAGGTCGTAGGATGGTCGCAAAGCTAAAAGAGAAAAAGAAAAAAGAAAGAAAAAGTAGAAGAGGAATTAAATTTGTATCTTAAAATGTTAAAATCTAATGTTTCCTATGACTAGAGCTGCCAGATGTCCGGAATATTCACGCATGACATTTTATTATACACGTAATCTGTGTATAAGAAAATGTCCGGATTTTTCCGCAATGTCCGAAATTTTCTCTAAATTTTCTTTTTTATTATATAGTAACCTTGCATATGCCTATTTATATATTATGCCTTGCCTGTGACTCTAATTATAACCAAAAGGGTGTATGTATATTTGTAAGAACGTTTAGATACACTGTATGGACCGTATATTTCACTATTTACTAGGAAAAAAACAATTCTTACTATTCGATATCAGTAGTTAATTACCTGATAACTATTCTCATAACATAATTAAATATTTCTATCATGTCCTACTTTTAACTAAAATGTATGGTTACCCTATTAGACAAGGACACGGTTACCACAAAGTATTCTCCCTCATACCGGCTTTACGGCACTATTAAGCGTTCCAGTACTTGTACTATTTCTATGCCTAGATCAAGAACCTTATACATAGAACTGGACGGTGCGTCTAGAAGAAAACAGTGAAAACCAAATAAATGGCCTTGAAGTAAATCAGTTATTTTTTGCATCTCTTTCATCAGGGTGACAAAGATTTTTATTTGCGTTGGGATATTATTAGGAATTAAGCAAGTAGAAATTATTCATAATGGGGTAAAAAACTGCCTTTTGCTCACTTCAGATGTCGCTACTGTCGGTTGTTCCAGAAATTTGACAGATAGCTGTCAACTTTCATACTATTTTTATAAACAATCGAATTGTTATAAGAATAATTAATAAAATGACGCTTTGAGCAGCCGTTGGTTGCAAAAATCCGGGAGTCCATAATATTCCCTAAATAAGCCAAAAGAAGAAAACTATGGGAAAAGGCCCTTCGAAAGAAAAATTCGAAGACTAGTAATAAGTCGAGGTTAAGTGCTATCCATTTTAAACCTGAGGAATATTTGGGGAGAAATTCTTACACTAGTTTTATAAAACAAATATTCATCATCATTTCAATGCTCCCTTTTTATTTTAGGCCCGCTATCAACGTATTACAGTGTATATTTTTATTATTTTATAACTAAACTTCTATACTCGTACAGAAGTCTTCCTTTGGGCGGTACTTGACACCTGAAACAACATGTATGTCGAATTTAATCCAAAATATAGCCAATCCACAAGGAAAGATGAAAAAATCATAAATAAATAGCATTCTTACCTTTCTGCAAACTGTTGAATGTGGCGTTAAGACAGCGTTGGGAGATTTGTGCTGGCATTTACATCCCTGAACTTATGCAGTGCCGGAATGTTGACAGTCTCATCCTCAAGCACGTCTTCAACACCAATGAGATTATTTCGATCGTAGGCCTCTAACCTCCAACGAAAAAATAGGACTTTACAAAAAGAACACAATATAACCTCCAAACTTGTTTATATAATTATATCTATTTACCGTGCAATTTATGCTGCTTTTTTAGCAATGCCAGAGGCATTCCTCTTTATTAGCTCGTCTTTTAATTGTATTACACTCCACGTAGAATACATTTTACTAGTATATTATGGTTATATGTAGGACACCAAATAACAACAAAAAACAATATGGCGGTTCTCAGGAACAACCGATAGTGGCGCCATCTGCGATGAGCTTTCAGTTTTTAACCTCATTGAGCACGTATTTGTTTGCTAATAGTTAGGTACCAAAACAATAACCATAAGTACCAAATAGGTAGGTACTAAATTCTGGTGAACCCATGGTGAAGATTTAACGTGTCATCACTTGGTCCAAAGTTGCGGGTTGATTTATGGATAAATTAAACTTTAAAATAAGTAAAAACTAACTTCATAAAACTAATAAGTGCCTAGCTAAGGTGCATTGAAGGATTAAAGGTCCCTACTTCAGAAGCTGTTAAGTTTTTAAAGAAAATATTTTATACTTTTTAGCACAGTTTATTTTATTTTTCTATTTTGAGTGGCATAAATAATACATAAATATGCAACTACAGTAATCGCGACTAATTTGCTGATATCCATTGAGGAGTTCCATCGTCTTTCTCCGAAAGTCTTCATCAGATCTTCACCAAATTTTAGTCGGTTTAGCCTTATGTCATAGTGCTCCGCTTTATAGTGTAGGCAACAATTTTTTGCAGATTTATAGAAGTTTCCTTTCAAAGGTATGTTGGACCACCATACCACCATCTACGCCTTTTCTCTGGATCGCTTGGAAAACTGAAACAAATGCAATCGTGTTTTCAATCATCTAAGAAAGTCCACTGATGTTAGCAATCAATGATCAGGTTTGACCAAGAAAACTTCTGAAGATTTTGAATTCCAGTTGGACTTTGTAGCTCATTACACAACCACGAAAAATCATATCACGTTAAATTCCGCCTCAAGCAATCATTTATGGTCACTCTACTCTTCTTTGTTTACTAACATTTTATCTTGACGTTCAATCTAATAATGCGACTGTTTGCTTAGTTATATGCGATATAACCACATAAATAACTAAATGGTGACATTTCACAATGAGAGAAACGTTTTTCACACAGTTTTAAATAAAAATATAGGCAGATCTTTCTAAAACTGCGTAAAAATATGTACAAATTGGCGTAATTTTTAATATGGCATCAGCGTACTTACCTATGAAAAATAACGTTTGATGTTGGGTTCCAAACACTTCCACAATCTTTAAATATACGATACATGATTGAGCACTGTTAAATAATTAGTATATCCTCAGAAATCGCCTAGCAAACACTCGAAGTGGAAGAAAGTTGACAATGTTGACATCACAGACTACTGAGAGCATAGACTTATTATCTAAGTAACAGGACTGTGCACTCTGCTAAAACAGCGAGCCACCTGAGATAGTTACCACAGAGTAATTTTATCTTGCTCTATTAGAGTGACCATCATTTTGTGCATCGAGTGAGACGTTGTCATTTTTAATTTTCCTGGGATGACTTGTGATGTAATGACTTGTGTCATGTGTGTGACTGAATTTGAAAAATAAGTTACGCAGATACCTTTAAAAAAATCGATGAATTTTGGAATTATCGGGGTGGGCTCGGTCTGTCATTGGTTAATTACATGTAACTACACTTGTAAATATGGTTAAATATATCTACTCCGCACCGCATTTAGTACCCATATCGTAAACAATAATTATGTAGAATCAATTTTCTAATTAAACAGTTTTCTTAATCTTCCTTGATTTCTACAAACTTAGATATCAATAAAATTCCGTTTTACCAAGGATAGAAAATCTTGGACCATTTATCTAATAATGATAGGTCTGTTTTATTTGCCCACGGATGCAAGGGACGGACGGATGGTTTTATTTAATGTGGTACCTAATAGTTTCACAGCATTGCACTATCACCGCCAATACCAATAAGGTATGCGAAACATGAAATGAATATAATATAAAACATGCAGGTAGCAGTGGCGTGCACTCCGTGAAGAAAAAAGACACCTGCCTGCCTACTAACCTGCCTACCTTAAAAAAAATAGTATTGAATAATATTAT
This sequence comes from Allophyes oxyacanthae, assembly GCA_932294325.1. Lineage (NCBI taxonomy): Eukaryota > Metazoa > Arthropoda > Insecta > Lepidoptera > Noctuidae > Allophyes > Allophyes oxyacanthae. The sequence goes on from OW028617.1 coordinate 9,597,043, forward strand.
AATAATTACATTAATTGTGTATAATATCAGTTAATTTAAGTCTTAGAGTGAGGTGGCCAATCATAAAAAATCATTTAACTTGACAATACAACAAGTAAGTTATTTTTACCTACACTGTAAGAAATGTCTGTGCACGCCACTGGCAGTTATGTACTTGCTACATTTCGTTTCTACACACGATATTAAATAACATCTCATACATAGCATCACGTCTATGTATTCCCCGAAAGTTTAGGCAGAAATGTAATACTATTGTACATCCACATTCCGCCGATACCGTTGTCATGTAGGTCCTATGTAATAGAAAGAAAGAAAAAATATATTTTTTTGCACAAAGGACACAGGATAGTAAAATAAAAATATAAAAACGAAAAAAAACTTTTAACGCAACTATACAATAAGCTTTTAAATTATAGTTTTAAAAAAACAAAAAACACGCTTCTGTAGGTGCCTGCAAAGGCCCAGTTGAAATAAAAACCTTCGGCTTCGGCCTCAACTTTGGCTTCGGCTTCGGCCTCGGCATCGGCTTTGACTTTGACTTCGAATTGCACTTTGTCGTCGACTTTGACCTTGACTTCGATTTTTCGTATTCTTCTCAGCAAACCCTTTCATTTGATACCTATATCATGGGAGTGCTTATTAATTAACTAGTCCGCCATCTTTGGGAGCCTGCCATATTGGATTTAGAATGACGTAACTTAGCTAACCATGCATTGTCATCTAAACTAAACGTGTATGTAAAATTTCAGCTCAATCGGAAACCGGGAAGTGGGTCAAATTTAACTTCCAAGATTTTCTTACATGTTAGTTAGTTACTTACAGGTGAAGCTAATAAAAGCGTGCTAAAAAGACAGGTTAACATTTAAACAGTATTATTTCGTAGCTATTAATTAGGCATTGCAGTCGGGTCGGTACATTAGGTAATGTCTTTCGTGAACATGACTTATTGAAGTCATCTGGCTTAAAATGATGACTGGCATCGCCACCGAATTTTTCCCAAATTTTATAGTAATCAAAATTTTTAGGATGCCGAAATAGCGAACTAATTATAATTAATAATTATATTTTAAAAAATTTCATTAATTTAATTAATATAGTGAAATCGTAGCACTAGTACAAACCCAAAGTCCGACAGTAATATGTAAATATTGTCACCCTATCAGCAACTTAGACAAATTTTGTAAAATTTCATTATATTCAAGGTTACCCGTGGAAGGATATTATTACAGCCAGAATATGTTGCAATTCCACAACCTTTCACGCATCACATTCACCATTTTTGTAAATAAAATATTAAAATACGATTATATATTAATTTAGTACCGTCAACCTGTCACAAATTGAATGACACGAGCTTTTTTTGAAGTTGTCATAATACACTAATAAAATCTATCATAAAAGTACGGAGGTTTAGTTTTTAAAATAATAAGATTACGAAAAAAAATTATGATGATAAATTTGTTTATATTTAAATTTAAAAAAACATTGTACAACTAGCAAGATAGTAAATTCATTATTTTAATAATTTTTGTGTACGATTCCAATTTTCGTACCAAATCTACTAAAATGTACCAACTTCTATCCTGGCAATTGTTAAAACGAGACACACAGCTCCGTGGTCGCTCTTTCTAGAGGGTCTCGTCTCCTTTTACTTCAAATACAATTCTTAAGCGATTGTGATAAGGTCTGTTTTTCTTTGCGATATTTTGCATATTGCTTGTTCTAGTTGTAGGGGGGAGCCCTACTTATTATTTCTATGACTGAGAGATACTACGTTGACATGTCATTTATGTCATTGAAATTATTATTTTTACAGACCATCAGTCTTACCAGCCTAGGAATGCATTCATAAAATTGGGGTAAACTTAAATATCATAAAATAATTATTTCAATCAACACATCCTTTTTATAGGCAGAAAGATTAAAGATGACTTTAAAAATACTAGAAGCTTTTAAAATAGTTTCTGGATACCAAATGGCCCTCAACATAAACATTCCTATCTATTTGACGACACGGTTGGCGCAGTGGCTAAGCGATTAGCATTCTACGCTACGTGCCGCGGGTTCGATCCCCGCACGGAACAAGTATTTGTATGATCTACAAATAGTTGTTTCGGGTCTGGGTGGTGTGTGCATGTGACATGTATGTTTGTAAACTGTACCCTCGATACAGGAGAAATCCTAGTGAGGGGCAACGTTTTTAAAAAATAAAGAAAGAAAGAAAGAAGAAAGATTTGTGCACAACTATCTTGAAAACTTTTACTTTACTCTGGTAACTTGCAAATTATATATTCATATTCATATTCTTTATTTGCATTCCACAATGTACAAGGTGGTAAAAATAAAATTTGGTAGGTTACAATCATGGACCCTGTAGGGCACAGCAAAATATAGGAGAGGAATATGATACTTATGTTTACTACTGTTGTATATATAGGAAGATGGTACTTATGTTTACTTATTGCTTTAATTTATTAATAAATATGGATAGCATATTATAATTTTTAATTTATTAATAATATTTCCTAATATGTATTTAGTTTATTATAAATTATTATTAACTAATAGTTATGGAATTTAATGTATTTTTATTTTATTTTTTATATCTATTCATTTATTTCGTTTTATTATTACTGTTGTATTATTTATAGTATTATTCATTTAATTTAATTGGAAATGTTTGTTTATTGTTTATATATTCATTAATCGTGTAATAGGCTTTTTTAATAAGTATTTGTTTTATTTTGTTTGTAAATATTGTTTCGCTGTATTCTGTTTTTATTGATTCTGGTATTTTATTATAAATTTTTATACACATTACATAGGGGCTGTTGGAGTGTAGCGTTATGCGGGAAGATGGTAGCATTAGCATATTTTTATGCCTTAATGATCGGCCAGTATGTTTATCTTCGCGTCTTGTAAAGAATGATTTATACCTATTTCCTAACAAATTTTAAAAATGTATATGCATGGAAGGGTGAGTATTTTATGTTTTATGAAAAAAGGTTTTCAGCTATCAGTCTGATTTATGTTTGTGAGTATACGGATTAATTTCTTTTATAAAATAAATAGTGTAGGAGCATCGGAACTGTTTCCCCACATGATTACGCCGTAGCTGAGCCACGCGTGAGCATAGGCATAATAAGTGGTTAATGCAGTTTGTATATCGGTCGTCTTTTTGATCTCATCTTGTTGTTATAGTATGAGTGAGATGAAAAACATACCTAAAGGTGAATGAACTGCCCTTCAGTTATTTCTTCTAGATGCAATATCCAGTTCTATCTTTATTAGCAAAGAAATACGTGCTCAATTATGAATAATTTCTATAAATTTGCTTAATTCCTAATAATATCCCAACGCAAATAAAAAAAATGTGTGCTGGGACCTGGGACACATAGTAGAAGTGAAACTTCAACGGACAATATAATAATATCGTCTACCCCCTCCACGCGGCCGTAACGCTTTTTCGTGACAGAAAAATCCTAATACTCCCCGTCTATGTTTAAGGAAGTTTCACTTCAAAACTTGGTCACCCTGATGAAAGAGATGCAAAAAATAACTGATTTATTTCAAGGCCATTTATTTGGTTTTCACTGTTTTCTTCTAGACGCAAAATCCAGGTCTATCTAATATTCTTGGCCTAGATAGTAATTACCACAGACTAGTTAGAGATACTACGTAATTACCACTTACAATGGCTACGTTCAGTAATTCAGTTTTCGGTGCGAAAGTCACTCGGGCGAATGTCGCTCGCTCATCGGGAATAATTGAACGATCCACAACTGCGTTACGCGAGTGACCAATCCGGACCAATCGAACGACCTCAAATTATCTGCTGTATCCATAGACATAATTAGTCTATGGCTGTATCCTATGACTACAGTCATTGGTCGGTTGTTAGCAGTGCGACCGAGTGCGACTTTCACCCTCCTAATTCACGGAGTGACCAGAGCGATCGTCCGACGACGCTCGCTCAAATCAAAGAGTATGTAATCACTACGTTTAGCTCAAATAACTGAACGGTTTAGTGTGATCGCCCGCGTCGTCGAGCGTCGTCCGGCGTAATAACTGAACACACCCCATGATTATAATATTGTACGAAAAAAAGTAAGTTCAAAAACTAAAACCCGACTACTGAAAAAGTATGAAACAAGAATATATTAATACCTACTTATATTATTATAGTGATGATGATACTTTGAGAGGATAGCCATTGTCGTATGGCATTTTGCCCTAAAGCAAAAGATCGCTTACTAGGTAGGTACTTTTAGAATTTATTGTTTTGTTTCATAGAAATATGAAATTGTCATATTTCTATGGTTTTGTTTTGTCGGGTTTTAGTTTTTGAACTTAATTTTTTTAGCAACAGCTAACAATATTTTGAAAAAATAATGTTTTTTTAGTTCATGAGTTTATTTCCTCTTGAGGGCGATATATTCAATTTATTGTGATGTCACATAAGCCTATACACTGTACCTAACCAGCGGACGATCAAGACACTTTCAACGATACCTCATTTCTCAAATAATGTTATGTAGGTACGTAGTTTAGAAGTTATGAGGGAACAGATGAACATACAGAGGTACACATACATACCGGTCAAAAATATAACCCTCACCGTAGTCGGGTAAAAAATATAAAAATCGACTTACACGATGTAAAGTGCCAGCATTATGTTTTGTATGCAAATTATTTATTTATGTAGGTACCTTTTAGTTTTTTGAAATTAGCTAAGAAGAGCTCGACCTAACTGATTAATAAGCCTTTTTTTTGTCAGTTGGATGAGTAAATAATTTATTATTACGTTGGTCTATGCACTAACCAATTCCTACAGGGAAGCCGATGGGAATTAGGTTGTATGGACTCTTCGCCACTGAATTAAATGCAAGTTTTTAAACCCCCCCCCCTCTCCCGCTGGCGATATGTGGTGAGGTTTCAGACTAATCCCCCCAAAATCTCGTGTATTTTTTTTTCAGAATATATCTCAAATAGGTAGGTACAGATATAATCTAATTTAATTCGGAAAATTAAAATGAAAACATCCAGGCAGACATTAAGGTTGCAGGTTGTTTCTGACTGGCATAAAAATATTAAAGAAAAGATGTAATAATGTGAAAAACGGCGCCAAAGTCACAGATTTACTGGCGACTGGCAAACGGAGCCGGGCGGGTTGTCAGGGCGGGCGGGGAAATCGTTGCCTGGCAACGGCGTATCAAGGTCATACGCCGCTTTACGGGAGAGAAATCGCGCGTTCAACAAAAAAATAAATACACGTGAAATCTCACTACACCCCCCTCCCCCTTGTGATATTTCTTGATTTTATCCGAACCCCCACAGCGTTAGCGAAGGCAGGTCTGTGGAACCCCCATCCGTGCCTTTTCGAGCCTCACGTGATTAATGGACGATCCCTTTAGCGTAAGCGGGTTCTTCATCTGAGGTTCTTTAACTAAGCTACCGGCCAGCTCAGATGAAGAACCCGCTTTTAACTAAGCCAGCCAGTGATGAAAACAGCAACTGACACTGACATGAAATGTCGTTTTGTCCCGTTTTTGTCCTGTCGATATTGACCGGACATATTATATTGACTCCATTTCATACTTCAGTGATTGACTCAGATTTCTAGTCTTTTTTAAAACTTTTATGAAGGAATAATAAATCAATCAAAGATTAAAACATCGTTATGATGTTAAAATATGGAACTGATATTCGACTAGGTCAACTAGATCAGATTTGGAAAGGTTGGGCATTTGGAAGCTAAGTTCAAATTACAGGTATATACTAGCTGTACCCGTGACTCCGTCCGCGAAGAGTAAGGATGATGTGATAAAAAATTGCTTATGTCGTTCCTCGTGATGCACACTACTTCCTCAAATTATCATTCATCGGTTCAGCGTATAGTCGTGCAAAGGTTAGACAGAGAGACGGAGAGACAGAGTTACCTACTTTAGCATTTTTAATATTAGTGTGATGACCTGTGGTGATGACTAACTATGATAAACATAAATTATTACTATGAACATTATCACTTATCAACCATTTCAGAACCGCCGGAGACCAATCGAACATTACGCGATACCGAGGATGTAACCACAAAAATAATTGGTGATTTCGGTAAATGGCAACTACGAATCAGTATCCTAATGGCTGTCTTGAAGCTACCTATAGCTTGGTACCAATTAAATATAATATTTATGGCTCCACCACAAGATTTCTGGTGCGTAAAACCAGATAGCTTTTATAGGTATTCTGAGGAAGAATGGAGAAAAATTTGCTCACCAGTAAGTTTCTGCATTATATTCTAGGATGACGACAGTTATGAAATTGAGACATTACACTTACACTACACGTATGAGTTACTATAATTATGCGAACATACGTCTTAAATCGCCCGATTTAACTGCACTTTTCTGGAGGGACTTATCCCCAGGCCGATTTTGATACGGTTTGTTTTCTAGACTAAAGTTGACTAACTAACTGGCTAGTACTAACTACTGAGAGTTATGAGTTTGTGACACAAGTAACAGACTTTCGAAATTCGGTTTGCCCGTAACCGATTATCATACCTATACCTACTTACTTATAATTTTAGATAATTGAAAGTCTTATCGACTTCTGCTCTCAGTCAGAGGTACAGTTGGGTTCCTTAAGTTAAAAATAAAGCAATGCAAGACTTTATCATCAATATTAAGTTACTTACGTTGCGGCCCGGCCATAGTGCCAAACAAGGTCATGTTTATAGTTGTAGACTACCTATACCCGGATTTAAACCACTTGGTGCCTACGCAAATGAAAAAGAAATATTACCTACCGCATTACATATTTCACCACTGAGAGATTGAATTTGTAGTTCACACAGTCCATCCCCGCACGCTTAGATCTTCTGAAATCCACGACATCAATGATTCGTGTCAGAAGTACCTAATTGCATGTTATGTTATAACAAAATAAGCCTATTTTTAGATTTTTCTTTAAATCCTTTTTTAAGCAATTCAATTTTGTGATACGAAACGCCTGGTATAAAGTGTATAGATCGATTAGAGCCTTGAAAATTTTCTCTGTTCTTCTGAAACCATAGAACCGATTTTAAGGAATATTTTTGTAAATGAACGAAGTCGCCCCTTGTTAAAATGTATTAAACACAGATTTAATGTTTTAGCATGTAGAGGAACATCCATGTTTAGTTTTTGATCCAGACTTGCTAGCACTTGATCCAAGTATGGATAAGACTTTAATACCACTAGTGCCATGTAAAAAGTTTATATACGACAAGTCCGTGTTTAAACGCACAATTACATCTGATTGGAATTTAGTATGCTCCAGGCACTGGTTAACTCACGTAAGTATAAAATTAATTTTAAACAGCTGAACAGTATCCTCAAAATCCGCTAGATAGTCGATTGCTACACAAGTCCTTTTTAAGACATCTACGGAAAGAAGGGATGGTCTATTCTTTGTTCCAGTAACGGCTGTACTGTAACCACGCAGGATTCTTTTTTTAACATAATTTTTACAGACCTAATATTCTTTCAGGTATGCCAGTGTGTAATGATGTGGGGAATAGTTGCAGGAGGTATAATTTTTGGAATATGGGCGGACAAATATGGTCGACAGTTACCTCTTATCATTGGAATTATTATTCAGGCCGTCACTAGTTTCATTGCCAGTGTAATACCGTGGTATGAGTTGTTTTTGTTCAACTGGTTTATTCTAGCATTAGCTTCTGGTGGAATTGGCATTGTATCTTTCGTAATATGCATGGAGGTAAATAAAACTCTTTCTATAACACGAATTTTAAAAGCGCCAAGTAAGGATCGGTACCTAACTACTTACTTTGTGATTTAAGGTGGTGAGTGGTAAGTGGCGAACGATAGTTCCAGTTATATATCAACTGCCTTTTGGTCTCGGTAATGCAGTAATGGCGGGTCTAGCATACTGGCTTCGAGATTGGAGAAAGCTGGAATTTGCTTTGGCGTCTCTTTCTTCATTATACATAATTTATTGGTTTTGGGTACCGGAATCGCCGAGATGGCTGTTAGCAACAGGACAAGCGGAAAAAGCGGCAGGTAATATTTTAGTTTTAGTACCTAATCGTGATAGTGATACCTACCTAAAACATAGTCAGTTTCGATAAGTTAAGTGACATACACATAGGGCCGGATCAACCATGTCGGGGCCCCTATTAGTTTTGATAGGTCGCGCAAAACTTTATGAGCCCTTGGAAGTTCAACGCGACTGCGAGTGGCTGCGCAGTAAGTACGCATATTGTAGGTGCTAGACGGACGCAAAAGGGTGACGGGGAGGGTGCCGATCTCATCTCAGTGCCGATGGTCGCATCTGGCAGCGCCGTACGTTAACGATACGTTCGTACTAGCATCCCTATATAGTTTGTGGTTCGTACATAAAACACATGTACCGATGTCTTTTGAAGTACAGTCGAGTGCGTCAATTAATTGTCATTGTTGTTGTAAATTTTTATTCCTGTTATTTGTTTTCGTTACTTACGGACACGGAAGTTTCGGGAGGTACCTGTGTCTGATGAGGAAGGCAGAAACGCCTGGGTGTCACCACTGCGAGGATCGCCCTGACGACACAGTAGAGCATACGGTGCAAGACTGCCCCGCTTGGGCAGAGCACCGACGTGTCCTCAGGGCGACGATAGGCGGAAACCTCTCGCGCCCGGCATTGGTCGAGGCCATGCTGCGGGGCGAGACGGAGTGGGAAGCGGTCGCCTCCTTCTGCGAAGCAGTCATGCTATCGAAGGAGGAGGCGGGCCGCGTGAGGGAGAGGATGGCGTCCTCCCTCCAGCCCAGCCGCAGTGGTAGTCGCCCACGGCGTCGGGCGCCGGCCGACGATCTCCGGCCACCGTAGGCGCGGGCATGCGGACAGCGAGTAAAGGGCAACTCGCTGTCCGACCATGGACCATGCCCGGGTCGACGGCGCGTTGTGTTCCACGCGCGCCTCAAAGAACGTCAGCAAGATGACGGGGCCCCCCCTGTAGAGGGCCGAAGCCTGCCGGGGTCGCGGGACTTATCTCATTACCGTGACCCCGGAACGTAAAGGGCTATCGAAGGAACACCGTGGATTTTAGTCAGTACAAGTCTGACAGTCCCTCCCGCCCTGCCCGGGGTGGGAGGACTCATTTGATGATTTTACCACGCTAAAAAAAAAAAAAAAAAAAAAAAATCCTTACATAAATTATGTTATTATATAGTAAAAAAATATATAAACTTACATACACATTACATATCTATATACTAGTTAGTACTATATACTGGATACTTATAAATATAGCTATGTGTACTAACTAAATATTAAATATATACATACAAATATGATAAATACATATATACAACTCGGAAAAATCAGAGCCGAGATGAATCTGCCAACGTCTTGTCACGAAAGTATTTACGTATCTACTTTTTTTTTAATGTTATTATTGTAACTGTTATTTGTTTTCGATATTATTGTTTCTGTTATTGCACTGCAAGTAGGTAGGTACTTAAATAGTTATTTGTTATACAAGAGTGCAAAGTTGCTTTTTAACCGCGTGTTCAATTTTGATGACCGAGCAAGCGAAGGATTCTAAAATTGAATCACGAGCGCAGCGAGTGATTCAAAATTAGAATCCTGAGCGTTAGCGAGGGAATCAAAAGAGCACGAGGTGAAAAATCTTTGCACTCGAGTGCAACACGTAACTTTTCATTCCACCTCAGCGAGGAAATGACTAAATGCAAAAAAAAAACGTTTAATTCACAAACTTAGTGCACACGATGTTCTAAATTCAATTTACTTTAACCTCTAGAGAATAAAAACGGCTTTTCCACTCAGATATTGAAGATTAAAAATACTCTTTCCGAGATGGTGGGATGAAAATTTACTTTATCCTCTAGAGAATAAAAACGGCTTTTCCACTCAGATATTGAAGATTAAAAATACTCTTTCCGAGATGGTGGGATGAAAAATAAATTAACAAATAGTAATTTTATAAAATGTTTCACCTCTTACAATAATGATTGTGCACTCAACTGTACCATGCTCGGTTTCGTACTCGGGCCTACGTTCAGAGGGCTCATAAAGATTTGCGCGCTGCTCTTGCTTATACTTGCCGTACCGTCGCGCGTCGTCGCCTGATACGACGGCGATGAAATCGCCGCGAAATAATCGTCTTTTTGAACCATATGGCTACTAGCCACGCATCTTAACTTTAAATGGTAAGATAGAAGCTGACAGGTTCGTATCCGGTTCCAGGACTTTGTTTTTGTATTTAATTATTGGTTATAATTGTAAGGAGAATGTAGGTATATATTATTATAGTAGATAGGGTAGGTAGGTAGAGTAGGTAGGTATAGTAGATAGGGTAGATATGTTAGATAGGCTAGGGTAGGTAGATAGGGTAGGTATGGTAGATAGGGTAGGTATGGTAGGTAGGTGGGTAGGGTAGGTATGGTAGATAGGGTAGGTATGGTAGGTAGGTGGGTAGGTACTAGGTAGGTAGGTGCACATGTCTTTTAATGGCGGTACGAAGTTCGCCGGGTCAGCTAGTACTGTATACATTTCATTTCAGTCGTTTTAAAGGATATTGCTTGGCAGAACGGCAGGGAAGTTGATATTCAATACATTAAAAAATTAATAAATGATCAGCATCACGGACAAAAACAAAACGATCCTGGCTTTATGGCTCTCTTGAAATCCAAAAGTCTGAGGCTAAAAACTGTATTACTATCACTGAATTGGTATGAAAAAAAATGAGAAAATTATTTTCGTTAAAATTGGGCTAATAACACAATAAATAATATTTTCCAATGTTTACAGGTTTTGCACTGGATTGGCTTTTTATACATTTTCACAGTACTTAGGTTCAATAGGAGGAAATATTTTTGTCGCTGTAGCCCTTACTGGTATAATTTCTACCTTGGGAGGACTGACATGCATTTTTATAATAACTAGAGTCGGAAGAAAGACTACGGTTGGAATATACCAGTTGATTACAGCCTCATGCTTCGTTTTTATATTGACGATACCTAGAAGCAGGTATCCAAATGACTGGCCGAGGCTAGTGTTTGCTGGAATAGGTTTTGCAGGAATGGCGGTAAGTTGGCGATATGCGAAATCGAATAGTAGAATCTAGTTACATATAGTACCTCTTAGCTATGTAGGCTTTTTTAGGGTTCATTGTTATAACGCCAGAACATAATATTTACTACATAAAACACACAGAGGAACAGCATGTAAAATTTTTTTTAGTTCATGACTTTATTTCCTCCAGAGGGCGCTCTAGTAGGTACATTTAATGTGAAGTCACATAGCCAAAGAGTAAAGTAATCATATGCACATAGCCTATAACCAGCTGACAATCAAGATCAAGACGCTTCCAACCTTAAATTATGTAAACCACATAATCTAAGCTTCCAACGATACCTCATTTGTCGAATTATGTTAATTAGTTTAGATTCTAAACTTTAGAAGTTATAAGGGAACAGATGAACATACATACATACCGATCAAACATATAACCCGCTCCGTAGTCGGGTAAAAATACCCTTAACGAAGCCAAAATCTATGCATACAGTACACTAACCAAGTCACATTGTAAAAAAAATATTGTTGGGAAATGACTTTTATTTTTAGGTACTACATAATTATAGGTAATATTATATTGTATTTAAGTAGGTTACTATGTTAAAAAAATAAAATTTATTTTGAATGTGTTAGTACCAACCAGGGTTGTTGCTGATGCATGTTTTTATCACATCAGCGGATGCTGATGCTGATGCTGATGTTTTATCATTGACATCAGCGGATGCTGATGCTGATTTTCGTTATTTTCTTAAAAAATCAAGCAATGAATTTAAAAAATTAAAAAACCCGATTTTTTAAAAAGTGAACTTTAAATAATAACGGAAAAGAATAAAAGTCCAGTAGAATCCCAATGTGGAACATAGTCAGGATCCGTTATTGGGAAGATTTGAGCCGGTCTCTACGCTACGCCGAATTCTACTGGACTTGTTTTTTCTTTTCAGTTTTAAGAAGTCGGGTTTTTAGATTTTTTTATTTTACACTTTTTAGCTAGCATTTCTCATTCCAAATTACATTTAAACATATAAGTTGTTTACATTTTTATAAGCTATTTATAAAACCCTTTATTTTGATACCCCACACGATAGGTTTTGAGGAAAAATATTTTTTTTATGACATAATAATAATATGGCGCCAAAAATCAGCCATGTCAATTTATATAATTTTGATATAGCCAGTGTCACTCTCACAATTAAGAAAAATCTAACGACACCTCTCAAGCTTTAATTCATCAAGCCGTTTAGGCTACAGAGCGTCACAAAGAAATATACAGGTACGCTCGAAAAACATAACCCTCCTACTGGCGCAGTCGGGTAAAAAGCAGTGACCACTATGAATTTATATCTAAATGTTGCAGTTTTCCTTGATATTGAAATACAAATAAATTTTGTGACTTTGACGACACGGTTGGCGCAGTGGCTAAGCAATTAACTTTCTGCGCTACGTGCCGCGGGTTCGATCCACGCACGGTACAAATATTTGTATGATCTACAGATAGTTGTTTCGGGTCTGGTTGTGTGTGTGTTTATGTGACATGTATGTTTGTAAACTGTGTTGGATATACAAACTTATTTGTTGTATTATAAATTTAAGTTTAGAATGTGAAGAAAAGTGTCGTGTCAAGTGAACACAATAAAATATTATTCCTGTTTTTAATATTACTTTATTTTCCACGATCCATAATCCCTCTACAATGGTTATGGGCCCAGAGGAATCCTAGGAACCCCAGGAGTTATTGTAGGATAATGTTTACTGATTTCTGTTAAAGCTGAAAGTGAATTGCGAAAAGTTGCGAAAATGAGTCACGGAATTACGACGAAAATTGAGCTTCTGAGCAAGGACAACTTCGATAGCTGGAGAATTCAGGTAGAGGCGCTTTTAATTAAGAACGACACATGGAAGTACGTGAGTGGCAGAAAACCAAAACCACTCGAGGCAACGGAGTTTGAAAAATGGGAGGCAGAGGATGAAAAGGCCAAGGCTGACCTGATACTGTCTATAAGCGGTAGCGAATTAAGACACGTGAGAGGCTGCACTACTTCTAGACAGGTATGGTTGAAATTAGAGTCTATATTTGCTTCGAAAGGGCCTGCTAAGAAGGCGACATTTTTAAAACGATTGATTTTACACAAAATGTCCGAAAATGCTAATGTACGTGAACATTTATATAATTTCTTCGATGCCGTTGACAAACTAGCGGATATGGACGTTCATATCCACGATGATTTGTTGTCAATAATGTTGTTATATAGTTTGCCTGGAAACTATGAAAACTTCAGATGCGCAATAGAGTCGAGAGACGAATTGCCAAAGCCGGAGATGCTGAAAATTAAAATTTTAGAAGAGCATGAATCGAGGCTTGCTAATCACGATGGACCTCGTGAGGAAGGCGTAATGTATATTAAAAACAAGAGATATTATAAACAAGGGAACACGAGACCAAGTACGAGTGAAACGAAAATTAAAAAGAATCAAAGTACGAAAGAAACAGAAAAGAATGAAGGATTCCAATTCAAATGCTATAAGTGTCATGAACTCGGACATAAAGCTTCTGAATGTAAAAAGAAAGCTAAAGCTCAATCACATTACGTTGATGAAGATCTAATAACTTTTAATGTTTCAGATTATGAAAAGTATAATGCTGTAAATGTTCAAAAGCATGATTGGATATTAGACAGTGGGTGCACATCTCATCTATGCAATGACGCGAGTAAGTTCGGTGATACTTTAGCGGATTTGGGCGGTGAATTAAATTTAGCCACAAATGTAAGTACGCAAATCAAAGGTAAGGGTATTGTACGGTTATCGGCATGTAATGAAAACTCTAGCAATACAACAATTGACTTACGCGATACGTTATATGTTCCGAATTTAAGAACCAATTTAATCTCGGTGGCCAAAATTACTAACCGTGGATATAATGTTATATTCAAACTAGATGTGGCCCATATTACAAATAAGATAGGAGAAATTAAATTGACAGCTTATCGTAGAGGAAACTTGTATTGTGTGCGACAATCTGAATCTGCATTTAATTTGAGTGATCTGAATGCTGACATACAGTGTTGGCACGAACGTTTAGGACATTTGAACGGAAAAGATGTCGTAAAACTATTAAACAAGGTAGGTGCCCCTGTAAGTGCGAATGAAATACGACAGTTACGTGATTGTGATATTTGTGCGAAAGGAAAAATGACCGCATTATCTTTTTCTGAATCTAGTGGTCCTTGTGATGAGAAATTAAAGATAATTTATACAGATATTGTAGGTCCTATGAGATGTCAATCAAAAGGAGGTGCTAAATATTTTATAACATTTATTGACGATTGTACACGATGGTGTGAGGTACACTTTTTGAGTGAGAAAAGTAAAGCCGTAGATGCTTTTAAGGTGTATAAAAGTCAAGTTGAGAATTTAACAGGAAAGAAAGTGAAATTTCTTCAAAGTGACAATGGAGGAGAATACTGTAATTCTGAATTTGACAGGTATCTTCAACAAGAGGGAATTATGCGAAGATTAACAGTTGCTCGAACACCCCAGCAAAATGGAATAGCGGAGCGGATGAATAGAACGCTAGTGGAAATGGCTAGATGTATGCTATTAAATTCTGATCTTTCCACAATTTTTTGGGCAGAGGCGGTGGATACTGCATGCTACATCCGGAATCGCTGTCCTACTAGTAGTCTTCAAGGTGACATTCCCTATGAAAGATGGTTTGAAACTCCTGTTAAAATTGATTACATACGAAGATTTGGTTCTGAGGTACATATTTTGAATAAAGATCCAAATAAGGATAAGTTGGCAGCACGAGGCATTCCTGCTATATTTGTTGGATATCCGAAAAATGTAAAAGGATATAGGGTTTGGGTTCCTGAACAACGGAAATTCATGATTGCGAGAGATATAAAGTTCCATGAAGATAAAGATTCAAGGAAGAACTTCTCGAAGCAAGAATCAAGCTCATCAAACAGAATGATTGAAAATGAGGAAGCTGAAAAACAATTTATTGAGATTGAATATTTGAATTGTTCAAGACCACAACGAAACGAAGAGGAAAATGCTGAAGAATTTTGGAGTGAATGCCAAGAATATCCTACACAGTCAGATGGTTGTAATGATGAAAGTTCAATGATGAGAACATTAAATGAGAATGTTGAACAATCAAATCAACAGACTTCTTTAAAAAGAGCTTCTGGTAGACCAAGGATTTTACGTACAGGTAGTGTGGGTCGACCTAAGAAAATTTACAGAATGTTGGAAGTTGACCAACCGGTTAATGAAACAAATGTAGATGATTTTGCAGGTTCGGCTGAAACAACGTTGAAGGATGCCTTGAATAGTAATGAAAGATTGGAGTGGCAAGAAGCGATATTATCTGAAATAAGAAGTTTAGTTCAAAAAGGAACATGGGAGGTTGTCAAAAGACCGATGAACAGAAGTATTGTTGGATGTCGTTATGTTTTAACAACAAAAACTAATGTGGACAAGACTACAAAGAAGAAAGCGAGACTTGTTGCACAAGGCTTTAGTCAGAGATATGGAATAGACTACAACCAAACATTTGCACCTGTCGCGAGATTAGATTCTGTTCGATTGTTGGCAGCGCTCGCAGTTGAATTGAACTTAGAGATACATCAGTTAGATATAAATACTGCATATTTAAATGGTTCATTAGATGAAGAAATTTACATGGAAGTACCGGAACTCTTAAGGGAGACCTTAGTCAAGCTGATGAATCGCAGGGGAGAGGATCCGATTATTATACAGCGTGCACAGATTATGTTAAATAATCTAAACGCAGGATGCAATTCATGCTTGTTGCGTAAATCACTATATGGTTTAAAGCAAGCAGGTCGTCAATGGAATCTCAAACTCAATAAGAAACTTCTCGAGATGGGATTGAAGCAAAGTCTGAACGAACCATGTCTTTATTATAAAGAATCTGAAAATATTCATTTATTTGTATTGGTTTACGTGGATGACATATTGATTGCGTCTGAGAAAAGAGGTTGGATAAATAAATTTAAAAATGAGTTGTCCAAAGAGTTTGACTTAAAAGATTATGGTCAAGCAAAATATATTTTGGGCATCGATATTCAACGAAATGACAATGTCATTGTATTGTCACAAGAAAATTATATTCGCGATCTATTAAAAAGATTTTGCATGGAAGATTGCAATAAATGTGCGACTCCTATGGAAGTAAATGCTCATAAGCAAGAATATGCTGAAAAGCATGATACCGTAAAGGAGGAGAAATGGCCATACAGGGAATTGATAGGAAGCTTAAATTACCTGAGTATAGCTACAAGGCCTGATATTGCCAATGCGGTAAGGAAGTTGAGTCAAAAGGTAACTAAACCTGAACCGTGCGATTGGAAGGCGGCTAAACGTGTATTGCGATACCTTAAAGGAACGATGCAGCATGGCCTAACTTATGTTAAGTCTGGTAAGTGTATAGAAGGGTTTTCTGATGCTGATTACGGGAATTGTTTGTTGACAAGACGGTCATTTTCAGGATACGCTTTTATATTGGCTGGTGCAACTATATCGTGGCAGTCACAATATCAACGTAGCGTTGCTACATCAACCTGTGAGGCAGAATATGTGAGTTTGGCGGAAGCTATAAAGGAAGGTGTCTACTTGAACAGCTTGATGAATGAAGTGGGACTTATGAGGTATGCTAGAGTTATTGTTCATGCCGATAATCAGGGTGCAATATATTTAGCGAAAGATCCAAAATTTCATGTGCGAAGT
Source organism: Allophyes oxyacanthae (assembly GCA_932294325.1). Classification (NCBI taxonomy): domain Eukaryota; kingdom Metazoa; phylum Arthropoda; class Insecta; order Lepidoptera; family Noctuidae; genus Allophyes; species Allophyes oxyacanthae. Next base: position 9,613,876 of record OW028617.1, read on the forward strand.
AAGCACATCGATATTCGATATCACTTCATAAGGGGCGTTTTAAGTGATAACAAAGACATTGAGCTGAGACATGTACCCACGGAGTCTATGTTGGCAGATATTTTAACTAAGCCATTGCCTAGTATTAAACACTATAAATGTATAGGTGGTTTAGGTATTAAGCCGTATTGTAATTGATATTAATATTCTTTAGACTTAAATTTAAAGGGGCGTGTTGGATATACAAACTTATTTGTTGTATTATAAATTTAAGTTTAGAATGTGAAGAAAAGTGTCGTGTCAAGTGAACACAATAAAATATTATTCCTGTTTTTAATATTACTTTATTTTCCACGATCCATAATCCCTCTACAAACTGTACCCTCGATACAGGATAAATCCTAGTGAGGGGCAATGTCTTATAATAAATAAAAAAAGAAAAAAAAATAGAATCATACTAAGTAGTTTAGAAATAATTATGGATTATGGAGCCGTTCCGCCCACGCAAAGTTAGTGGATACAGCTCTAAATGAAACGTGCCGGATTATTACTGGCTGTCTAAAGCCGACCCCGGTACGAATGCTGTACCCGCTGACTGGTATTGCGCCCCCGGAAGTCCGCAGAACCATAGCAAGTCGTACCGAGAGAGCAAAGGCGGAAGATGACCCACGTCACCCAATGCACAATTACTCCACAGTACCCCAAAGGCTACGAAGTCAGAACTTCCTAAAGTGCGTGGATCCCGCTGATATTGATGCCTCTAAAGCTAGGTGCAATCTCTGGGGAGAAAAATTCGATCCACCTGCATACTTTCTCCCGCCATCGGAAACCATTTCACCTGGACATAAACTACCATCACCGACTTGGAAATCTCTTAATAGACTACGATCCCAAGTCGCCCGAAGTAAAGATAATCTTCACAGGTGGAATTTCACAGATGGATTAGACCTGCAGTGCGAGTGTGGTGTCTCTCCGCAAACCAGGCCATGGTTTGCGGAGAGACACCGCACTCGCACTGCACCTTCCATCCTGCACCGCATGCCCTACCACCTGCACGCGTGAGGAGCTTATGGCTGCAACTGATTCAGCTATTCGCGTGGCGGAATACTGGGCCAAGTACATTTAATTTGCCATCGACACGCTAAGAAGAAGTAATAATTAGTCGTAGTTGGTAAAACTCGCAAACAAAAACAACACGTTTTATAAGCCCCGCCCTCTCTGCAGTCATGTCACGACTTGAACATCAGCATTAATAATCAGCATCAATCAATGCGGATGCTGATGCTGATGTTGAAAATGATGCTGAACATCAGCGGATGCTGATGTTCGCAACAACCCTGGTACCAACCTACATGTGTTTAAGTTCCTATAGGTAGGTACTTACTTACTTATTTTTTCAGGGTACCATACCAGCTTTATATTTATTTTCCGGAGAACTATTTCCAACGTTAGGGCGTAACGTTGGTATCAGCTGGGTGACGACCTTTGCTCGCATCGCTTCCATGGTGGCTCCTGCTATCGTCAGTTTGGAGAGTGTATTCGCAGATCTTCCGTTGATGATATTGGCTATCATTTCATTTGCTCAAATCTTTATTGTATTACCTTTACCTGAAACTAAAGATGTGCCACTGCCTGACACTTTAGAGCAAGCTGAAAATTTTTGACGACTCATTTCCTACAGGCCAGATACACAAAAAATGCATTGTTGTTTGTTGCAAGTGGATTTTTATCATACTTTATCTGTTAATGTATCATCTCACCACAAAAAAAATATATATTTACCTACTCAAAGCACTGTAATGGAAGTTTAGCAGCCTGTCTTAGTTTAAGCATCTGACTCGGTCCTGCACACTAATCACTTTCATAAGAATATACTGCCTATATACATATAATAATATGACCTTGCTCTTTCTAATGTCATCGAACATCACAAAAAAAGCATTAAAAAGGTAAAATGAAAGATTATTGTGAAAATACTAGTATTAATTTTATTTTAATAATAGTTCGATAAAAAAGGTTTCGGCATGTAAAAACATTTTTTTTAATGAACAACTTATTACACATATACCTACTTCTTAAACTAGATGTTTCGCGATATTATAGATAGACAGACATACATATTATATATTACATGATAGATAAAAATTATAACTATGGTAGTGTGTAGGTATTCACTAAGTGCAAATAAATGCTATGGTATGTACAGGTGTTACAATCAATATTCATTAATATCATTGATATAATATTGGATCCACTTGCTTACATGAGTTCTGCAGTGACTAGCTGGCCTCATAATATGAATACAGCATACTTATCCAATGAAAATGTATTAGTAACTTATGATTTTATAAACTTGTAACACCACACTTTCTGAAAATCACATCCAGCCGTCTATGCATAAAGATTGGGAGTGTAGAAAAATAATAAGACTGGACTAGAATATACTACAAAATGCAATTCACAATTACACAAAAGTATACTTTACTTGTACTGTTAAAAAAATGCATTGTCATTATAAAATTGTACATTTTAAATATACCTTTAAAATTATTCCCTTTTTTCATTTGCAATTTGGTTCCTTATATTTTCAATTCTATGTAACAGTGTTGGATGTGAGTGGTACCAAGCTGAATACAATTTGTCATAAATTGGATAGTCCAAATTATCTTTACCCAGCTTAATGAGAGCAGACCTTAACTCATTAGGGAATGACAAAGAAACAGCAAAGTTATCAGCTTCAAATTCAAACTTTCTAGAAAGAGCTGTAGCAAAGAAAGATAGAATAGAATTGTATGGTGCCAAGATCATCTGTAACACTACAATTAAACCAATGATGAATGGCTCCTGTCCAGCAGGGAACCCAAGAGAGGTATACAACATGGAATATTTAAATAGCACTCCAAAAGCAGTAAATAACAGGAGTAAGTTGACTTCAGTAAGGGCAATTGATTTATAAATGTGACTACATCTCCAGTGCCCAAGCTCATGAGCTAGGACTCCCAATATCTCACTTTCTGTGCATCCAGTTGTAATTTTCTTTTCATCATCAAATTTTTCTAATAGTGTATCAAATAACACAATCCTCTTTGCACCAAACAAGCCACTGAAGTATGCATTACTATGCGCTGATCTTTTTGATCCTTCAACAATATATATTTGTGATAAGGGAAAATTAAGCCTTGATGCTAAGTTTTCAATTCCTTTTCTTAGAGAGCCATCAGGTAATGGTACAAACTTATCAAATAGTGGTGCAATAACTGATGGATATATTGTTAACAATATGAGTGTTGCCACAGTTGTAAACAGCCAGAGCCACATAACAAACATGTTTCCTCCAAGCATTATGATAAATATTGCTATGGATATAATGGGCAGAGTTATAACGAGGCTGAGGACTAAAGATTTCAACTGATCTTTTAGAAAGAAGCCTGCCGTCTGCTTGTTGAAGCCATGTTTTTGTTCCAGCACAAATGTTCCATAAATTGAGAATGGCATATTTATAACGAAATTAAATAAGGTTACAAATGTCATGAATACACAACTAACTAGAATCTCTCTGTCTGGAGTAATGTTAAAAACAGCTGCAATATTCTCAGATTTGTACCATGCAACATATATCCACCGATTGTATAAAATAACAGAGGTTAATGCTATGCTGTAAAACTCTTTAATTATCTTGAACCTTGATTTATCAATTCCATAGAGTCGAGCCTTTTTAAACGATTCTTCATTTAACATTTCCTTCAAATCATTTGGTATAGTATTATTTGTCTTGTATATATTCAACTGCAACAAAGGAATTAGCTTTATGGAAATATCTATAGTGAAAATAACAAATTTAACGGCTTTATGTGACTGTGTGATACTTATTACTAAGCTTTTGATAATATTATTTAGCAACGCGACCGGGTAAGTATGACGCACATGAATTGTAACCAAAAGTGAAGACAATGTAATACAAATACTTCAATAAACTTAATCATAAATTGTATTGTAACTGCGGACGATACTCTATGAAGCCACTAGAAAGTTTCTAAATGCATAGATACATTACCTGGCGCAAAGACAGATATAGCTCCCACAAATATTCTCCCCACGAGAATAGGAGGATCAGGAACAAAATAAAATCTTCGTCAAATATCATTTTAGTTGGATCTTACGTTACTCTTGATTGATAATTATAAATAACCAACAACCAACCAACCCGACACAATTTGACAGCCGATTGCCGCGTTTGACATTACTTTGACATTGCTTAAATGACGATCGTTCATAATGCATTGAGCTGCGTTCAATGAACAGAAGAAAAAATACACTCTAAAGACATTTTCTAATAAACACTTTAGTTAATTTTATTTTTATGGACTTCTTGGACCATTTTTTTCAAGTTCTTATTAACTTTTTAATTTAGATTTTTATAAATTAGTATCAAGATTAGTATATACATAGGTTTCAGGCTGAAACTTATGGTTTCAGTTAGGTATTGAGCAATGACTAAAGAATCCTCTTGGTTTCTTTAGCTATTGATAGAGTGATAGCTCCACTTTATATACTCAGGAAACGTCCAGTATTGCATGCACCATTCTCAACGACAAATTATAGACGTAACGCCTTCTGCATACGTAGTGTAATATCTTTTAATAGTTTACCGTCACACTTAGAGATTGATCTTTTTTGTACTAGTGCACAAAAAATTTGAAACATCCGCAAGGAATACTTTGGTCACAGCCGTACTTAGTTATCTACTACTATTTGGCATTTTTTTATTATTATTTTTTTATATTTTTTCTAGTTTTCTTTTCTTCTCATTTGTATTGTATTTACATGAGAGTACTTACCTAAATCTTGCGTTTTTATATTTTGTAACTGTTTTTTTGATCGATGTAAATTACTAGTTATATATATGTGGAAGCTTGTCATTAGCTATTGTATTAATTTATTGTTACCTATTTAAATTTTGTTATTAGTCTGTAAGCTTTCTTCAAAATAAAATAAATAAATAAATATTTAGCTTCGTGTTTAATTACACAAAAAAAGTAAAAACCGACTTCAAAAAACTAATAAGTACCTACTATAAAAATTTCTTAAAAAATGATAAAAAACTTAACAACTTCTGAAGTTGGTGCCACTGCCAAGCTAGGTGCATAAGTGCATTAAAGAATTAAAGGCCCCGACTTCAGAAGCTTTTACGTTTTTTAAGAAAATTATTAAATACTTTTTACTTTTCTGAATTCGGTTTTTACTTTATTTTTAAAGTTTATTTTATTTTTCAATTTTGAGTGGCATAAACAATACATAAACATGCGATTAGAATAATCGCAAGTGATATGCTGTTATCACGGAGATAGTACCTAATGTACTATTTCTATGGCTGTTATTAATTCAAGAGTTCCATTGTATAGGTATCTCCAAAATTCTTCATCATCATCAGATCTTCACCAAATAATGGGACCATTTCGGGATAAGCCCCTTTCAAACAAAAAAGAATTTTGCAAGTCTATATGACGGAGTTATGCCCGAACATAGCCTACATAAAAAAAATATAAACATCCGACCGAATTGAAAACCTCCTCCTTTTTTGGAAGTCGGTTAAAAAAGTGTTTAAAGACAAGCTTTTATGATCTAGTAGCCACGTCATGACGTTAAAACGGGCGTTACTTTTCTTTTGAAGTTTTTTTATTGTAGAAATTGATTGTGTAGGTTGTAAACTTGTAAGGTGGTTGTAAGAAATAAATCTTAGTATCGAATCACGTGTTCTACAATAAAAAGAATACTAGATTTCATTATCTTTAACCCCCGACAAAAAAGTGGGGTGTTATAAGTTTGTAGTGTGTATCTGTGCATGTGGCATGGCATAGCTCCAAAACTAATGGACCGATTTCAATGCAGTTTTTAATTTTTAATTGAAAGCTAGTTTAATCGGGTATCATCTTAGCTATGTTTCATGAAAATCTGTTTAGCCGTCCAAAAGTTTCAGCTCTTTTTTTAGTTGGAGTCGGGGGTTTTTGACGGTAGGTTATATATACTCGTCAAAACAAAATAAGGGCCACTTGCAAATTTCGGCATTATGGGTGATTTAATGATCATTAACTATATCCATGTGGTAAATTGTATAGCGTCGTGTTACCTTAAGTGTTTGCGAACACTTTTACAGCATTCCGCTTCAAATACTGTTAAAATGGATAGATTTTATCAACTTTTTTGAAACCACTTAATTTTACCCTGTTTTTAACGTGAACTTTAAGCTCATTTAACATTTGTTTTGTACTGAGAACAGTTTAGTGTGTCGAGTCAGTGCGTACATCGGCATTTTAAGAACGTAATTCCACAGGTTCGACTTCAAATGGACTTGACTACAACGACCAGGACCATAACACTCATCCAAGAAGGCTATTCGTAGCGATCTGTAGTTTTACAGCCGAGATTTTCACAGCGAGCGATTCAGAATACCTGGAATTGCCTTTATGAGATCCAAAAAGTTTTCAGAAGTCAGGAATTAGGCAGAGCCAGAGGAATCACCGCTCAGGAAGACCGCTACATAGACTTACATGCACACAGAGAGAGCACCGTCACTTCCCACTCTTTGCAAACCCGCTTGTGCCTGGCCACAGGCACGCGACTTAGTCACCAAACAATTAGAAACCAGTTTTATGAAGACCAGCAATTGTCCAGGAGTCAAGTGGTGCGAATTCCATAGACCTGTATTCATCATGCAAATCAATAAACATCTGCAAGGCAACAATTGGACTGTAGCGTAAGTGACTGAAGCACAGTGCTTTTTACAGATGAGAGCAAAGTAAAAGTTTTTAGTGCTGACCGTTGCATAAGGGTGTGGAGATGAAAAGGTGAGCAATTTGCAGATGCCTGCATCCACAACAGTGATTGATTTGGGGGGTCCAATGTTATGGTGTGGGGAGGCATAAGCCAAACTGGAAGAACTGAGCTCATAATTCAGAACCAGGGTACAGTAACAACTCAACGATAAATCCAGGAGGTCATAAGACTCTATGTGGTGCCATTTGCATAGCAAGTGGGTACAGGTTTCAAGCTGTTGCACGGCAATGCACTCGCTTATACTGTTAGAGCCACCAGAGAGACACTAGAAAAGGCTTGTATACAAGTGTTGCCGAGACCAGCGAACAGTTCGGGCTTGAACACAATTGAACACACGTGGGATCTGCTGAAAAGAAGAGTATGAGACACAAATTGATCAGTGGGCAATGAAAGACAGCCCTTAAACGTCCTAAAATCGAGCTAGGAACAAATCCCTCAAGAAACAATGCGGCATCTGATAGAAAATGTCCTCTAGGCTTCAAGAATATGTTCAGAAAAGAGGAGGTTACACCAGATATTGATTTAAAAAGGAAGAAGAATAAACGCAGTGGAATTTCATTTTTAATTGCATTTTTAGTCCAAATGTACTTTTTGCTGAAATTGCACTTTTTCTTGAAAATGTTGTAAAATTGTTTTTCTTTTCTGTGGATTGTGTAAAATTTAAGCCTATCTCATTAAAAACAAATCATTGCAATGAATTTTACAACTTAGAAACCCAGGAACATCATAATTTGCCCAGAAGATCAAAAATATAAGGTGGCCCTTATTTTGTTTTGACGAGTATACAATTAGGTAGATACCTAAGGAACTTTCGTAATCAGTTCAAACGGTACGCAAAAAGAAAAAAAATGCTATTTTCTTACCTTTAAAATAGACATTATATTTAATTAATTTCTCTAATATAGTTTCAGACTTCCCCATACTGACACATCTTGATGGATCAAGAATAGGATAGCTAGGTAGAATATGTAGGTACTTACCAACCTCCTGGAAATTAGTACCTACCTACTCTTGTAGGTATGTACAAGACGGACGAACCAACCACTTACGTTTACAAGATATTTCAATTATGAATTCGATGACCCGCTGATAAATCTTGCCTTCGATCTCACCCCATTCCCTAGTTTGGTACAGCGTGGACTCATATAAAAGGGTGGCAGAGCAAGGAAAATTATATTACAGCTTCTATTACGGCTGTAGACACTATATGAAGTAGAAATAAAATAATAAAAATAATAATTATGTTTTCTACAACTTTTAAAATTCTATCAATTTATGTTATTCAATTATTATTCGTATTAATTTTAAAATGTGCTGCAGAAGAAGCATGTGAGACGTTTCCAACTGAAATACATCTTACAAAAGGTACATAATTCTCGCAATAATTTTCTAACAATTAAGTCTGTAGTATATAAATAAGATGCTAGGTACTTTATTAGCGAAACTGAAAAGTCCAATAAGTGAATAGAAATCATTTGAGACGATTTGCTTTTTAAAAAGTCGTGTTTTTTTCTGAATACCTAAAAATAATACAATTAAAAGCATTGATTCACTGGTTTCCTCTTGGAATCACAAAACTGTTCAGCGCAGCAATAGAAAAGATGAATGAAGCCGCTGACCGTATGAATATCTTAGAGGAAAGCACAAAAATGATACATCATTTTTATGGTACATAATTGACCTAATCACCTAAGTATTAATTTAAAAAATGAAAAATTATTTTTTTAATTTAATTTTAGGCTCAACTGATTTATTTTCACTTAGGAGCACTTATACGTACCTATAACTTTAGTACCTATATTCAACACTTAAAAGTACCTTCGCTAATAAATTAGGACCTTATAATTATTATAATCGTCATTATCATAATGTTTTTAAAACATTTCAGATGAATACGATGACATGGGCAGATTATTAAGATCTTGCAGTGGAGAAATTAGTGTTAACAAATGCGAAGGAATGTGCAGCAGTCAGGTGCGACCATCAATTTCTGCTTCGACGGGATTTTCAAAGGTAGGTATTTTATTGAACCGAAACAATGATATATTTCTATTGGCTAAGTAGGGATGTCAATAGGTACCGACTTACCGAGGAGTAGATACTTAAGTGGAGACCGCAGCTTGATGTACCTATTATTTACATTTCCAGGAATGCTACTGCTGCAGAGAAAACTTCTTGCGTGAACGCTTAGTAACCCTAACTCACTGTTACGACCCTGATGGTGTTAGGCTCGAAGACGAATACGGTGCTATCATGGAAGTGCGCCTTCGTGAACCTGACGATTGCAAGTGCTACAAGTGTGGAGATTACAGCCGTTAACTTTGCAAACGATGAAATTATAATTATAAAACTACTTTACGATACGGCGGCGGCGCGGTGTATATTGTGTATACCTAGTCTGTAAAAAACGATACAATGATTATATGGAGATATAATAATTTACAATGATATAATTATATTATAGTTAACTGGTCAAGGGTTTTTATAAAAAACAGAATAGAACTTAGTTTTTAAGTTTAATGGTGGTTCCTGTTTATTCCACATTAAAAACAAAATTTTGTAGTAGGTCACATAAATAAATAATGGTCAAAGTTACAAATTGTTGAAAATAAATATTTTTATGAAGTTAAAAATTGCTTTTATTTGGACTTAAAATAAAATTAATTAATTGAAGTTTATGTAGTACCTACACAAAAGTGCACATAATGATCATTCCTCTCTACAGACAAAGAATACTGACTATTACTACCTTTAGGTATCTCCGCTCCAATCATAGACTTATTATCTAAGTACTACTTATTATTTCTATGGCTCCAATGACGCGATGACGCGACGCCTAGATCCAAAAAAAAAAAAAAAAAAACCGCAAGAAGGTTATCAGAGAAAACCATGGCGTCATTAGCGTAGTCAGAATTTTTTGTATGGGGGGAGGGGTGCGCTATGAGGAGATCTCTGAAAGTAGGGAAAAAATAGCCCGACAAAGACGAATAATTCTCTAATAAGTGAGTATAATTATTATCTGCTGCAGCTTCCTTGGATAACTACTAGATAATACATATTAAGCTACGGCCACTCAGTGTCAGGGTTGCCAGATGGCGACTTTATTTTCTCGTAAAAGGGCTGTCAAAAATCTCGTAATTTGAATACATAATCTCGTAAAAGTATTATTTTATATGTTACCTGCTTTTTTTGCAGTCCCTCCTCCCTTTTCTGTTATTTTACTAGATGGAGTAGATGAAGATTCATTGTCACTACTCGTTATGTTAAAATAACTAATTGTTGCTAATTATTAATTAAAAATTAATAATTAGCAACAAAAAATACATCTCAGTGGGGATTCCCCGGTCAACGACTAAAGATACATTTAGTGAAGAGCCAATGAGGAAATAAATCTAGTGATGTGTTAGGTCGATCGTTTTTAAAAAAGAATTTTTGTAATGTTTTTGCATAGACTTTGTGTTTTTGGGTTTACGTGACGCAGGCAGTCAACATTGTTAAAATCTCGTAAAAAAGTGTACGAGATTTTTATTTTTCTCGTTTCTCGTACAGATCTGGTAAATCTCGTAAAGTTACGAGATTTCTCGTACGTCTGGCAACGCTGCTCAGTGTGCTGTCACCAGGGTTGCCAACTGTAGAACTTTTTTCCTCGTATATGTAAGTACACCAAAAAATCTCGTACTTTGGCTTTGCAACCTCGTATATTCCCCTCAAGCAGATAAAATGCCAAAAAAAGACATGAAAAGAAGGTGAACTCTAAAAAAAAATATAGGTCGTCCGGCGGCGGCGTAGACTTTGTTTTCTCAAACAGAGAATGACTATATTCAAGACAGACTGGGCAGTGGACAAGCGTGTCTAAATTTCATTTAGTACACCCATTGTAGGCAAAACAGTGAAAACCCATCATAAAATGTCGTATATCAAAAATCTCGTGCAATATTGTACGAGGTTCATTGTGTCCTCGTACCTCGTACAGCAGACCACAAATCTCGTATTTGTCGTACCTATATGTGTCGTACGTTTGGCAACCCTGGCTGTCACGCTCCAAGATCGTCGTTTGCCGACCGCAGCCGTATGCACAGACTAGTTAGAGATACTACGTATGCCGTATGTTTAAACTTTATCGTAGGGCTGCCGTCACCTATAGTCTAATTTTTAATTAAACGAAGCCAACTGACAGTAGCTAATGTCACTTTGTAAAATAATGTTGCCATATTTAAAGTAATAGTGATGCGTTCAGTTCTCGTTCAATCAGATGAATGAACAATGAGTGTGAATAGTTAATCATTTCAAACTATTAAAAGAATATTATTTCTATTTTACAATAAAATTGTATAAAAGTGCTCTGATATAAGTTACTAGTAGTATGTAACTACAATGTTTAAAACACTCGGTATTCAGTATAGGTAGATACTATAGGAACATAGTCGTCGAAAACTCGTTGGTATGTACAGTCAAACAATCGGAATCATGACCCACCTAAGGCTTAATTTTTTACGTACATTTTAATACAATTAGGTTGAATTTCGCTTAAACATAATTCCCTGGCAACAAACTTGTTATCAATTTTATTAACACTGACAGTGACAGCAATTTTTCCAGTTGCTGTCTCCTTGGTTACCCTGACTACGCGTAAGCGGGTTCTACATCTGAGGTCGTAGACATGAGGTGTACGATATCTTTCTCCTTTGGCACTACCTTGACGTTACCTACAATAAATTTTAAATACTAACATGCGTAATGGTCTTGTAATGGTAGACAATGAACATCGAAGTTCACAGCACCGTGGTGGACTGACTTAGCTTTAAAATTCAACGCCGTAATGCGAGGGTGTTGAAAATATAATCTAAGATATAATCATAATCCACCCCAATATACCCAATACGCATATTAATCTATGATCCACCCGAATGGCATCGATCAAGGACGTCGATTGATGTGACGGTTTGTTGGTTATTATAAATCTCGCACTAATATGCAATTGTTTATTATTTAATGACCTTACCTACTGCACAAAACATAGTAAATATAAGAGATCGGGGAAATACACAGTAAAAGACGGTAGGTATTTCAGTAAATGCTTTAATAAAATATTTACAATAAATTAAATAAATAACAGGTCACTACATAAATTTTACCTAAAACCGAGTGTAAGCACCGTGGCGTGGACCATCAAACCCCAGAAACAATCGGATTGATATCCGGAGATCTAGATGGCTTGTGAATGCTTCCGAAACCAATTAGTGACAGCTCTGGCCGTCTGCACTGGGCAGTTATCGTGAAAGTAGAAAAAGTTTGAAACTTCTTCTCGCGGGTAAACTGTTTGCACCAACGATAACACAGTTTCTTCTAATAAGTCAACATAGTTAATTGCATTTCCATGTAAAGAAATCTGGACGAGCTCGGCTACACTTCCGGCACCCATCCAAGCCCACATGTTAGCTGAAATTCGGTCAGACAATTGATTAGTCACTACGTGATCCTCCGTATTTATCATGTCTTATCGTAACCATTTAAGTAAAAGCGGCCGTGCTGAAAATATTTAAAGGATTTCTCGTCTGAAAAGATGACGTGAGTCTAATCGAAGTCTAAATAATCACAAGTTTGGTTCAATCAACAACAATGCGTAATGGTTACTTTCTTAGCATAATGTCTTTAATGCAGTCCAGTGCTGTGTAAGTAATTCCTTATTGTTTGTAGACAAACGTCGTACCGTGCCGCAAAATATCGGTAAAGGGATGCGTAATTGCGTTGCATCTTCATTTTCTGTTGGTTCGTGATTCGACGAACGTCATGATTATAATACGCTTCTGTCTAAGAGGCTGCCCTCTTCACCATGCCATCTGATCCACGTTCTCACTGTATTCCTAGATAAGAGGAGTAGAATACATGACTTTTTGTCAATTCATAATATAATCTCAGTTCGGTCAACTTTCAGTCATATTATAAATTAATTACGAGAATTGGGCTTCTGAGTGCCAACTTTATCAAAAAGTGCATTTTGGAAAATTGATCTTTACGGTTTTGACAATTTCAAACGAATTATCGGCCGAGTGGGTCATGAATCCGCTGGTTCGACTGTACAAAGCTCGACTAAAATTCGAACCCCGTATCGGCAGTTCGGCACACTAACTATTCACTAGACAATCGAGGCAATTTCATTCATTGAGGAGTTTTTTCAATCATTCACTTTGTCACAACACTATTTTTATTTCATCAAAAACTGACAACACAGTAAACGTCAGTTGACTTCGTCTAATTAAAAATTCGACTATAAATTATCGACAGCGGACAGATTTATAATGAATAAAATGTATGATGAAACCATGGACATTTGGTACTTGAAATCCAGATCTTTCCTGGACGCTCTTGAAACTTTATGTATCTATTAATTAAAATAGCCAAAATATTATGTATTAGCCCGCCCCGACTTCGTACGGGTACAAGTACAAACTACAAAGTTAGCGATACTTTTTTATTTTCATCAATTCTTGACCTCTTACAAAGCGTTCCCGTTCTCGAATACATCGCATCGTATATCACAACGTCGCGGTCCTTAGGCTATGTTATGTATTTAAAATTAATGTCAACTTTCAAAGATCTTTTAATTTCTCTTATACCATCAATCCAAATTATAAAGTGTAAAAGGCAATTCTAATCTACTTACAGAAAATGTTTAACATTGGGTAAATTTTTACCCGACTACGGAGAGGGTTATATGTTTGACCTGTATGTATGTATGTTCATCTGTTCCCTCATAACTTCTAAACTACTTATCATAATTCGACAAATGAGGTATCGTTGGAAGCGTCTTGATGGTCCGCTGGTTTATATAGGCTATGTGACGTCACATTAAATTTAATATGGCGCCCTTTATATTATATAGGACATAATTATAGTAATGACCTAAAATCATAGGGGAGCCCTACTTATTATTTCTATACTTACCTATAATTTTTTTTACCCCTTCAACAGACGATGTTCCAAAAATGCCGAAATACTCTAGTAGGTATTCTTTAGTATTTGATAACAAGCCTAAGTACCAGTGGCGAAGGGTAACAGTTTTAAAAGGGCAAGCCGTCCCAAAATTGCCCTCTAAAAAATTGCTGCAATGAATGCTTCAAGACAAAGATCCATACCATCTCTTGTAATCTAATATAGTCATGTCTGGAAGAGCTTAATGTAACTGAATAACAAGCCTTTTTTTTGTCAGTTGGATGAGTTAATAATATAATATTACGTCGGTCTATATAACCAATTCCTAAAGGGAAGCCGATGGGATTCGGGTTGTATGGACTCTTCGCCACTGCTAAGTACCAATACCTATTTATATTTCTGACTTCAAAAGCAAAGGGACTTACATACAATTTTCATCCCATATTTCACCACCCGCGAGTTTGGATTTCCAAAAATGCGGAAACAAGTATCTCTGAATTTTGATCCAACAGCCTAAATAATAATGCTCATGTTTCTCTTTAAAAAAATGAAAGGATTCTCATATAACTACATATTTCACCCCCTTAGAGGTAGAATTTCGAAAAACGCGAAATCAGTAATTGTTGGTTTCTTTATTTTTAACCAAAAGCTTAAATACAAAATTTCACGTTTCTCACTTCAAAAACAATTTTCACTGATATTTATTTTTTTTATTTTTTATTAAAAGCCTAAATACCAATTTTCATCTTTCTTACTTCTAAAACGATTCTCACCCCATATTTCGCCCCCGCAGGTGATGAATTTCAAAAATGTGGGTTCACATTTTTATTATTTCTAACCAAAAGCCTAAATATCAATTTTCACGCCTATTTCGCCCCTTTAGGGGATGAATTTCCAAAAACGCGGTAATACGACGTGACGTGTTTCTTTATTTCTAACCAAAAGCCGAAACACCAATTTTCACGAAACACATTTTTTTATAGAATTAAATTAAAAAGGTCTTCTATGTAGGTACTCTATGATTCCTTTTTATCAATTTAACTTAGTTAGTACCATGGAGATAGTATCATCTGCCTGGCCTTTATCCCAACTACGTTGAGGTCGGCTCCCAGTCTAACCAGATGCGGCTGAGTTACAGTATTTTATACGGAGCGACTGCCATCTGACCTCCGCCACCCAATTACTGGGAGAAACTTAGACCGGTTGTCAGACTTTTTGGGTTGCTGACTCCCGTAACGACTGTCATAGTTATTCGTATGACAACCGGGACCAACTACTTAACGTGCTATCCGAGGCACGGAGGGGTCTCGATGTTCGAAGAAATGGTCACCCATCCAGGGACTGACCGCGGCAACCGCAGCTCGACTGATCTGCACGGTAGCTATGTACCTAGCTACGAGCCCCTCATGGAGATAGTATATATACCTATAATTTCTATGGTTAGTACCTCTCTCTATTTACACTATAAGTATAACCGTTGGTGCGCAAGGTGGAAAAGAAAATAAATATTCTTAATTTTTCATTGTTGCGCACCACGCGGATGCGCTATGTGGCATAGGTACTACTGGTGCGGTTCGAATTGGTGCGCTAAATGGCATGCCTCCTACCTATAGTTCAGGCATGCATCATAATTATTATCTACTCTTGAGCGCTACGATGAAGATGCGTCTTCCGCTTCTGCTACGCAAATACCGTTGGTTATTGGATATGACTGACGAGCAACTTGCGCTATTATGTTGCATGATACTTACGTGTCGACTTGTTTGCATAATAAGTGTACCGACGTACAGTGCCACAAACTTATCTGACCCGATGGGTAATCACGATGCACACTCGTAATCCGTAAAACATCTTTCATCTCGTAAAACTTATTTAATAAAAAATAAAAAATAATTTCGCTCCTAGATTAGATATTTATTTATTTAAGGTCTACCAACGTCTGTTACAACATATACAATAAGGTTTTGAGATTACTGCACAGTCAATTATTATAGGTAAACACAACATGCAATTTGTTTTATTTTAAATATTTTAATAATACAACACAAGTTAAATTAATGGTTAATGAAAAGACATCGAACATGGGTGCGCATAGCATATAACTTTGTATTGCGTTTGCGGATAAATGATACTAGACCATCTCCGTGGATGTCGTTCAGGTCGCTGTATTCGTTAACGAGTCTACATAAGCGTGGAATCGGGGAGCTAGTGCCATGGAGATATAAGTAAATATCTATATCAGTAATCTGTGTCATTTTATTTAAAACGCTTTTATTAGTAACTAACTAACTATGTAAAAAAATCTTGGAAGTTAAAGACCCACTTCCCGGTTTCCGATTGAGCTGAAATTTTGCATACTTACACGTTTAGTTTGGATGACAAAAGCGTTTTCAATAGTTTTTTTTAAACTATAATATTTATTATTATAAAACAAGCGGCCTGCCCCGACTTCGCACGGGTACAAAGTTAGCGGTACTTTTTCAATAATAGTTATCGCAAAACTTTATGAGCTCTCGGAAGTTCAACGCGAGTGGCTGCGCAGTACGCTTATTATAGGTGCTAGAGGGAGAGAGAGAGAGAGAGTCCAGAAATCAGTTCAGGGCTCATAAAGATTTGCGCGTACTATACCTACCTACATCAATTCTTGACCTCTTACAAAGTGTTCCCGTTCCCGAATAGGTACTTCCCATCGTATACGCGGTCTTTTGGGTTAAGTATTTAAAATTAATGTTATCTTATAAAGATCTTTTAACTTCTTTGATTTAAATTATAAAATGTCGGTAAAAGGCAAAGAAAACGCTTAACATTACTATTTAAGTAAAAAAAATATGATAATTTTTTTTATACCTACTCCCCATATCCTATTTATTTTAATATTTCTGAAAATACCTACTACCTTTTATGTAAAAAAAATAAGCCGATTCAAAATATTGACTCTGCTGTCCCCGATTTCGATAGGCCAATATACACTTCTCATCAAAAAAATCGAAACACTACCAAGATTTTCTTTCTGGCAACAAATAACCAAAAAAGAGGATTAATTCTTTAAAAAAAAATACGTCATTTTATAGCTGGCAGTTTGGCCTTTTCTGTGGTGTATGAGAGTTCCAAATTTGAAAGTAAATTTTTGAATTTTCGTCCGATATATGAAATGGAACATTATTTTGAGGCAACGCGTTTAATCGGAGTACAGTTAATTGGTGTGTAATAAACACAAAATAACGATTTATTTTAAAACTTACTTTTGGTAATTTGATTATTAGGCTCTGTGACATCTGTTATCAAGATTTTTTGTCACCACACAAGGATACTTCGCCCGTAGAAACCGCCCAAATCGTGGCGTTGCTGAATTGGGGTCTTAGTCAACGTGTTGTGGCTGCAAGACTACATCTAACCCTCTCGTCTGTTCCTAGAGTGTACAAACGCTACCGAGAGACTGGTTTTCTCACGCACCGTTCAGTATCTGGTAGGAATCGGGTCAGTTCTGAGCGAGATGACTGATTTATTGCAACAGTTTCTTTGCGAAATCAACGCCATAACGCTTTTGAACCGGAGCAACAGCTCTGTGTTGTTCGAAGGAAGACTGTGAGTGACTCTACAATTTAACGAAGATTGAAGGAACGTGGATTGGTACCACACAAGGCAGCCAATGGCCCGAAATTAACAACAGACCATCGAAGAGCGCGCCTTCAGTTTGCAAGTGAGCACTTAAATTGGTCATACCTACAATGGAGTAAGGTTCGCTTTTCTAACGAGAGTAAAATTATTCTGTATGCTAATGATAGAAGGAAGAAGGCATACAGAAGAGAGGGAGAACGTTATGCACACTTCTTCAATGACGAAAAAGTAAGCTATGATGGCGGTTCATGGACAGTTTTGAGGGGTATTAGTACCGACGGAAAAACAGAACTTCTTTTCGTATCTGGGCCACGCCTGGCTGCACCAAACGGTCGTCGTTACATCGAAGAATGTCTTGAGGCTCATGTGGTTCCGTATGCACATTTCATTGGCAAAGATTCATTCAGATACAAAGATTCATTCATGATAATGCCAGGGCCCATACCGTAGTAATCGTACGAGATTATCTCAGTGAAGTCAGTATCTTCGTTATGGAGTGGCCAGCAAGAAGCCCGAACATGAATCACATAGAGCACCTGTGGGATGAACTAAAGAGACGGGTTCAAGCAAGAGATTTTGCTCTAGAGACTGTTGGCCAGCTCATAAACGCAATTCAAGAAGAACCGAATAACATTCCACAACATGAAGTCATGACTCTCATCCGATCCATGAAGAAACATATGGAAGCAGTCCTAAGGGTCCGGGGAGGGAATACAAATTATTGAATAAATTCTACTTAAACTTTTTTTTATTTACGGGTATGTTTTATGCATTTCATAAAATCTCCATACGGGTTAGAAGTGACTTGTTAAACATAACAAGAAGCTTAAGCATATTTAATTTGAAATTGGAACATTAACATATGAAATTCCAAACCTTGTACTACCTACTATTAAATGACATTTTCATTTTTTTCCGAATAAAACATTTTTTTTTAATAAACCATTAAAAACATAAATTTGAGAAGTGTTTCGATTTTTTTGATGAGAAGTGTATTTTCACCTTTAAAGAAATGACTTTGAAAAATTCCGATATACCGTAGTGGTATCTACTCTTTAATATTTGACTGAAATCCTAAGGTACCAATACTCATTTTTCTGACATCAAAAACGAAGGGATTCACATAACTTTTCACCCCTTTTATTCCCTTAGGGGTTAAATATCGAAAAACGCGAAACCAGGTGTTTCTTCTTTTTAGCCAAAAGCATAATTACAAAATTTCACGTTTTTAACTTCCAAAATAATGTTCACCTTTCGTTCTGTAGGAGATAATTTTCCTAAGTCGCGGAAACACGTGTTTCCTCTATTTCTACCCAAAAGCCTACCTACATACCAATTTTCATCTTTATCACTTCAAAACTGAAGGGACTCCCATACAAAACTTCACCCCCTTAAGCCTTAGAGGTTGAATTTTCAAAAATCCTTTCTTAATGCTTGATTACTATACAAAAGGAACCTACTCTCCTGTGTCTCTAGCTTCAGTAGTTTCGGCTCTGCGTTGATGATAAGTCAGTCAATATTTTTTTTAGATTATTTATATTATTACTTCTGTGTCTAGCATAAACTTATTAAACTAGAAGTTTATGGTTTCTAGTATGTTATTACCCAATATTATAATCATTATTCTGTATATTAACCTCATAATGTAATATATTAGTATAGCTATCAAATCGGCTTCAATAAGAACTCCTGCTGGGTATCCATTTAAAGATCGATTAAATCTTGTCAGCGCACTGGGCCACCATGTAATTCCGTAACGAGTTGTTCATACTAAAATGTATTTCGTGTTAAATTACAAGACTAAGCATTTTGTCTCAATGCAGAGTGCCTTATAAAATGAAGCATTTTTCTGAGATTCCATACAACAGATTTATCCGTCAAAGGATAAAGACAAGCTAACATTTCAGCTTAGATATATTATACTAAAAATATGTTACGTTTCGAGTCCGTCATTTTAAGTTTAGTGTTTATGTCAGCTTGTCAACTACAAGAGAAACTAATAAGCGCACAATCAGTAGAAGTGCAACTTCCTCCAGGTAAGTTCTCCATATATCCATCGAAACCTAAAAAGATAGTTCAATTTATTAATTACCTATAATTTATTTAATCATATTTTTGCAGGCCAAGAATGTCAGATGACACCTGTTATTCATGTCCTGAAACATCCTGGATGCATCCCTAAAGCGATACCATCTTTTGCTTGTATTGGCAAATGCTCTAGTTATGTGCAGGTAATATCAAGAACCTATTGCTCGAATAGCCTTCTTTATTATCCGTACCAATCAATTATTTGGAATGTTTCAAGGTATCTGGTAGCAAGATTTGGCAAATGGAACGCACATGCAATTGTTGTCAAGAATCTGGTGAACGAGAAGCTAGCGTAGTTCTGCTTTGCCCTAAAGCGAAAAGCGACGATAGGAAGTTAAGAAAGGTATAAAAATACTAAAATGTTTAGGTTCATTTATTGCTGCAATACTTAGGTAGGTAAATAATTTAAGTAACTACTTTCAATGTTTCAGATTGTCACTAAGGCTCAACTTATGTAGATACCTATTTTCACTGTTTCAAATTGCCACTAGGCTCATCTTATCTATCTACTTTCACTGTTTCAGATTACCACTAAGGCTCCTCTAGAATGCATGTGCCGTCCTTGTGGCGGCATTGATGAAAGTTCAATAATTCCTCAAGAAGTTTCGGGCTACGCTGATGAAGGACCCCTTTATAACCATTTCAGGAAGTCACTCTAAAAGTTCATTCTTAGAAAAAAAGTGTTAGTGATCGTTGGGTTATGACGAAATATTACAGCGTTTGTTATAAATGAACTGAATTAAAATTAAAATCCTTGACCAATAATAATGTGATGTTTGATTACTTAATTGAATATTACCTATATTTACGATATTATAGTACGTTAGTACGATACAGGTGCCCCAGTTTGAGAAAGTTTCGGTAGTTGATGCGACTATAAAAGCTTTTCCTTGGGGATCCTGTTGATTATCATAGCATTGAGTGGTGTGTCAGATCTATAACCTACCCGCAATATTACACACACATCGCAATATTACTTATCTAGGTACTTATCTACATCATTTTTACCCAAAATATTTATACATAGATTATACATGTATAGGTAGAAAGGTCGAATATCTACGTGCTGGGATTCCTAACGGGTTATTTCATCAATCTACCCGAGACTCGCAAACAAAAGATTATCTCTTGTCTCCGTGCTTGTTTCTACTTTACGCTGCTTCACTTGACGGGTAGACTGCGTGAGTTGTTTGATCCGCGGTCAAACCTAAAATCAATAGTTAGTAAGCTTAGTATTGCATAATATTCACGGCCGTGGAGCGGACGCGAAACCCAATCAATTTAATCTAAGTTAGTAACTATTTTTCACAGTGACCTATTTTCGGAAAAATTTCAATGGACTTTACCTACCTTCTGCATATATTATGTAGGTATCTAACTATGGGAATGGGCTACATAATACAAAGGAATAGGATTCTAAATAATAAAATAATACCTAGGTACTCCAAATAAAGAGGCAGCGATAGCCAAGTGATAGGTCTATTCACCTACCTATTGGATAAATGATTCACTATCCGACTGATAGTGTGCCTTTAGCCAATTTAGTTCGTTTATTACCGTAGAGAGTAAAAGAGAATAGAATAGCTAGGTACCCATCTCTAATGTCAACTTCAACAAGCTGATTCGATCATTATACTCCCCGAGATCTGCGTTAGCATCCCTATATAGTTTGTGCCGAGATCTAAGAAGTCCCTTTTGACAGATTTATAGAACCATAGAATGTAACTTGACAATGTTACTATAGGCTGCGATTTAAAACTATTTTGAATATACACTTGATAATAATTACGAAATTATTTAAAAAAAATAGGATACGTATAAATTAGCATGGTATGTAGTTTCTTATGTATTGTTTTAGCATCGAAATATTTTTAAAATACATGTTTATCTACTGCCGAAATATCATAAAAATGGTTACGTTCTCAATCAATTATTTTTTAAATAAAGGGATGTGATCACTAGAATCGTTAAAATCGTTTGAAATATCAGTATAAAATTACGTAGGTATTAAAAACTCTTTAAAGGCTGTATGACACGTACATTATATTATTATGATTAATTTAATTTCTCTATGATCACAATTTGCTTGACACCGGCATTAATGACAATGACATCTGTGCAGTTTTTCGCGATTTTTCCGACTAATTGTCCGTTCTCTCTATTTCTCTGATACCTCTGTTTTTGTGATCTGGCTTTGATTTTGGACTGTTCCCGTTTTTTACGTTGACTTAGCTTGCTATACTTGGATCCTAATACTGTGATTTCGGCCGTCCGTTACAATATATTTTTTCAAATTGTCTATTCGATTTCGTACTGTGAATAGTAAATCGCGCAACTTGGTTTGGAAACTACGTGAGTACTTCGAAGGTGAATCAATCTGGTGGACCATTATTACTGGTACAACAAGTGGATAAATAATTTTGGCATGAAATTATGGATATGTTTTATTATTCTATGAAGATACCTACAGAAATTCGATTTCATATTGAATTCGGTGCCTACTACATTAATAAATTCATTATCAGATGAATTTTTCTCGATTTTTTATTCATAGTTTTAAACGATTATACACTCTTAGAATTTTAAATCGATTTATTATAAAAATCGCTATTTTTGGTCACCGATTTATACGCTTCACATCCCAAATTAACTCAAATGATATGTGTCAAAAGTGGCTTTTTAGATCTCGAGGACTATAAGTTAATCAATTGATAATGCTAATAATCGAAATAAATTATCAATTGATTTTGCCCGATTACTACTATTAGAAATAATAAAAAATATTAAAACTTCATAGTGATTTGAGGTAAATTTAATTTTGTACCAAGCGACGTTTATTTCTGGTAATAACAGCTTTAAAAATGTTTTAAAAACATGAAAACTAGACTAAATTGTGCGGATTTTGTAAAGGAAAATCACATAGACCACATTTTCGTAAAAATATTGATAACTACCTCTTTTAAAATGATTTTATTACTGAAAAATGTAACTTATGCTCTCCTGTAAAGTTCCAAAAATGTCGCATAATACAAATAGCCCGTGAACTCTCGATATTATTCCACCGACAAGCGACAGGCGACTTCTCTTCGAAACCCTTTCGAAGAGAAGTCGCCTGTCGCATGTCGGTTGAAACGTTGTTACTGAACCAATCTTTCGTGTCACTTCAAAGATTCGTATCAGTGAGTCGGTTCCGTAAAGAGTTACACACGCCTAATTCGGATACACGAACATTTCGTGTTTATTTTTTTGCGTAGTAAGACAATTCAACAATCAATCCGAGTGATCCAATGAAAATAAGGGTTATTTAATAAACAAGTATTTAATAAACTTTTGATTTATACTAGCTTATTTTGATTATGCCATGTATCATAATCATCCTTTTGTACAAGTCGTAACGAACAGACCAGACAGAACCACATTACAAAAATGTTGTTAGAGAAAATAAGGCAAAACTGTATTTTGGCTTCTAGCTTTCTCCAAAAGCCCTTATTAGTAATTCCAGTTCAAACTACTGCAAGTAGGTAGTAAAGTACTAAGTTAAAAACAAACTATATGTAACAAAAACGAATTTATATCCGCATTATTAAAGAAAATAGGAGAAAATGATGTTTTGTCACATAGCGCCCAGAGAGGTGGCTAGACGTACCTAGAATGTTTGGCCGATATTTCGCAAATAGTTCACACTAAATGACTATAATCACTGAAACACGGAAATATGCGGGAATCGCAAAAAATTCAATTTTTAAAGTAGTTTTCTATACATTGAAATCAGTTTTTGTCAAATATCTTCTAAAATTGAAGTCTAATCAAAAAATGTGTATGATTGTTTTCGAATACAATCATTAAGCGGAATACATTGGCATCTTTAGTTTTTCAGAAATCGATTAATCGTTCTTTAAGATTCCTATGTCCGCTCATTTGTACCAACCGTTCCACTGTGCGGCGTCGATCTTTCGCCGAGTTACGTCATATATGTGAACCGTGATTGGTCAGTTGACTCGGTAACTCGGCTGAAGCACAGTTTAAATATATACTAAACAGTTGGTAAGCTACGTACTTACGTTCCGAATTCAAACACACACAGAGACGTGTGCTCTACAGGGATTTCTCGGTTAGGTTCGGTAAGGTAACAGCGAAATATTCAAAGGTTGTCAGTCGGTGTTACTTCGAGACAAAGTCGGTCACGATTTGTGTTGCTCCCATAATTTCCTATATTAATTATATTGACAGGACTATATTGTAGTGTTTACGGCTGCTTGAACTCCTCAATATAAAATCAGCAGTTAGCTTTTTTTAAATTTCCCGCTGATATCGAAAGGTATAATGAATGTTCAACTATTTCTCTACGAATTTGTTGTCAATATTGACCGATTGCTTTAAAAATGCGTGTCTTCTCTGAAATCGTAATTATGGTCAGAAATAAAAAAAATGGCGGCCATTTTGATCTTTTTTATTACTGGACCGATTATATACAAAATCGATATCTGAGAGTTCGTATAGTCTCTAAATCCATATATAAAGACGGAATTTAAAAAATGGCCGCCAATTTGGGCATTCTTAGTTACTGGACCAATTGCTTTCAAAATCGATATCTGAGAGTCCCTATGGCCTCTGAATACTTACTTATAGTCAGAATTTTATAAAGTTGTCGCCTTTTTTTATCTTTTTAGTAACTGGACCAATTGCTTTCAAAATCGATATCTGAGAGTCCCTATGGCCTCTGAATACTTACTTATAGTCAGAATTTTAAAAAGTTGCCGCCTTTTTTTTTCTTTTTAGTTACTGGACCAATTGCTTTCAAAATCGATAACTGAGAGTCCCTATGGCCTCTGAATACTTACATACAGTCAGAATTTTAAAAAGTTGCCGCCTTTTTTTTTCTTTTTAGTTACTGGACCAATTGCTTTCAAAATCGATAACTGAGAGTCCCTATGGCCTCTGAATACTTACATACAGTCAGAATTTTAAAAAGTTGCCGCCTTTTTTTTTCTTTTTAGTTACTGGACCAATTGCTTTCAAAATCGATAACTGAGAGTCCCTATGGCCTCTGAATACTTACATACAGTCAGAATTTTAAAAAGTTGCCGCCTTTTTTATCTTTTTAGTTACTGGACCAATTGCTTTCAAAATCGATATCTGAGGGTCCGCGTAAAGTGGGATAGTTGATAGTGATGACATTATCTTTTTCAGCCGGTCCAAATTGCTTCGTTTGATTTTCCGAGAAGATTCAGTAAAGAAACCGGCACTGAATTATCGTGTTTCTGAAGAATTCTTTAACGCTTAGGATATTTTACCAGGAACAAATCGCAATTATTAAAAAATATCCATTCCCATCTTTTTTTTTAAGAATCATCACATGTTTTTAATTCCTGTTTAAATATCGTCATATAGTTTACATACTACTTACGTACTTACGAGCGAAGCCCTGGGCCAATACTAGTATTAATTTATGTTTGCAGTAGGTAAATGTAACTAAATAAAATAAAAACCATTTTCCAAAAATATTAGTGACATCCCTAGCGCTCCGCTTGTCGATGTCACAAAAACGTCTTAGCTGAGTTACTGTATGTAGTATATATATACTGTGGCTGAAGCGTGCCGATCCGCGCGGTGAGTGAATGAATAAATTGAAGCCATGGGGTGTGTTCAGTTATTACGGCGGACGACGACGCTCGACGACGCATTATGAAATAGTAGGGTGAAAGTCGCACTCGGTCGCACTGCTATTAACCGACCAATGACTGTAGTCATAGGATACAGCAGCAGATAATTTGAGATCGTTCGATTGGTCTGGATTGGTCACTCGCGTATCGCAGCTGTGGTTCGTTCAATTATTCCGGATGAGCGAGCGACATTCGCACGAGTGACTTTCAACCGAAAAATGAA
Organism: Allophyes oxyacanthae; assembly: GCA_932294325.1. Taxonomy (NCBI): domain Eukaryota; kingdom Metazoa; phylum Arthropoda; class Insecta; order Lepidoptera; family Noctuidae; genus Allophyes; species Allophyes oxyacanthae. Next base: position 9,639,214 of record OW028617.1, read on the forward strand.
TTACTGGACGTAGCCATGGTCCGACCGAGTCAACTCGAGTTTCGAGAAAAGCAACTCAGGTCAACGAATTCACAGAGTAACCCAGTTAATCGAGATAATTAAATCGACTCGCCCATCGCTAACTCTCTGTCAAGTGTCAACTGTCAAAGTGTCAAGTGTCAAGTCTCAGTTTATGTTTTGTAAACTTTGTGCTTAGTTCTTATATTTTTTCATTAGTAGATAATTTAAAGTTATTTCTTCATAAAAATGAGTCGCCGAAAGCGTACGAAGGTATTTTATCATTGCTACGTATCACTTGTTTATTGGTTTGTATTTGTTTTGATGACTAGGTTATGTTTATCGATCGTAGGTTGAAACAACCCGGGAATTGGACGAGAAGTTGAAACAAGATGATTCTGAATCTGATCAGTCTGAGAGAAGTAAGGTCACATCCTCAAGCCCCACCTCAGTTGGAGGTCGAAGGGAGTCGTCGTCGAGCCGTACTGCCGAAGTTAAAGAGACCAAGAAGGAGGAAATAAAACCTGATGATGCCAAGAATGATGATATTGAGGAAATTAACTATAAAGAAATGCTAAATAGGTATAGAAAAGCTTATGTATTTCTTATTTGTAGTTTCTTTGTTACAGTAGATTATAATTATTTAAGTAGGTATTTGTATTAAATTCTATAAACAATTCTACTCGCCATAAAAAGAAATGATTGGTATATCAATGAAGAGAACTTATTTGGTAGTATAATGGTTCATTTCTATTATCTGTTCATTCTGTTCATCTTCAGAATTGATGATGATTATGATGAACCTTAAAAGTAAAAGTTTCACTTGTAAACATATTTTCATTTGTATATATATTAAATGATGCATTGCGCAGGGTTGAAACAAAGTGCCTGTTCTCCTTTACAGTTTAGAAGGAGCAGCATTTCAGTCACGGTTGCCATTTGACAAGATGTCATCGTTAGAAGCCGAGTGTTTTTCAGATTTACAAGGACCATCTGGCCATGCATTTGTTCAAATTAGGAACCGCATATTAAAGCTATGGTTTGAAGATCCTAAGAAACAATTAACTCAAGAAATTTCTGTTCAGAAAATGGAAGTAAGTATTGAAAATTAAAAGAAAAGACATGATTCATGGAATGAGTTCCTGAAAAGAACTCAATATTATTCACAAGCAAGGAACCTTAAATGGTTGCTCTCAAAAATAGTGATTGAAAAGAAATCTACCATCAGGTGAACAGTATGTTTGATTACCCCAATACAATAAAAAAAATAACCACTGGATTTTGATATTGTAAAGTATTTTCTGTCTTCTCTCATATCATAAAAATCCAGTAATGTGGGAATCAACACTCTGAAATTAAAAGTTTATCAGACATGCACATCCAAAAATCTGTATGATAATCATGATGACAATGAAATCCTAGAAGATTTACAATTATCTAATGTTCAGTCTGTTACTGTTAGTCTGTCTCATCCCACTGCTGGGCAAAGGCCTTTCTCTCCCTAATCAAACATAATATTCACTCATTTATTATTATTGTTATTCCAGCCACCATATAATGGAGATCCTGCATTAGTCATGAGAACACATGCATTTTTAGAGAGACATGGTTTTTTGAACTATGGTATCTATGAGCGGACTACTCCTATCCCAACTCCACCAAAAGGAAAACAAAGACCAAAAGTCATCATCATAGGAGCAGGTATGAATAACTTTCTCATACCTACATACAAAACAATGATTGGCTCATTAGCTAACGAGCAACCACATCTGGCTTAGAACAATGCTAATGTCTGTTTTGTCACTTGATGAATTCTGCCTGCACATTTTATGAATTGAAAATTCATAAAATTCTTCAATAAAAGTAAGTAACAACTCCATGTAAAATTCAGGACTGTAATTAAAAAGAATAGGGTGTAACAATGTTGCTTTTTTATTACAGGAGTGTCTGGCCTGGCTGCTGCTCGTCAGTTGCTCTCATTTGGTTGTGAAGTTGTCATACTGGAAGGAAGAGACAGAGTTGGCGGCAGGATTGTGACATACAGGAAAGGCCCCTATGTTGCCGACTTAGGTGATATTATTATTTTTCAAATAGATCCAAAGAATAATTTTAATATAGTTATACACACACTGAGTCATCCACATCCTTAAGAGTATACTTCTATAAATGAAACCTTAAAAAAAAAAGTACCTCTCAATCATATGATTTCTGCCAGATTACTGGTTGCGGTCCATCACCACGTAGAGATAGAGAAACCAGCCCTCTTATTCCTCTCAGATACGCATATTGAATGTTGTCTGACGTGGCGTACCATTTATTTCTAAAAGGGTGCTTGGAGCACAATTATCAGCTTCAACTCTGTTTATCTTTATTTGATTTTTTTATCACTGAAACCTTGTGTTTTTTCTATTACATTATTTTTTTACGGAAACAGATTTCTCAGTACAGTAGTAATATGTATATTGTAATATATTCAGGTGCCATGGTGGTGACAGGTTTGGGAGGCAACCCAGTGACAACACTATCAGTACAAATGAACATGGAATTGCATAAGATCAAACAGAAGTGTCCCCTTTATGAAGCAAGTGGCAATCAAGTTCCCAAACACAAGGATGAAATGGTAGGTGATGTTTACAACAAAATAAGAAAGTATTGCTCACTGTAAAAACTTCTGAGGCCCAATTCTCGTAATTAAAGATGTTCAAAATATAGTTCGGATCTCATTCCGATCTACTACCAATGTCTTAAATGTCACAAATGGTATTCTCCTACCCTAACAAACAACGTCAAACGTGACATTATATTGTAATGAGATCGAAAGTTGAATAAAAGGCAAATCGGTATTCTGCTAACATTTTGAACTGACACAGATAATAAAATTGACACTCTCGTCTATACACAAACGTCAAAAATGAGATTGAAATGAGTTTGTAAGAAGATTGAATCCAAATCATACTGGAATTGGACTGAACTTTAAGAGGAGTAGAATACATGACTTTTTGTCAATTCATAATATAATCTCAGTTCGGTCAACTTTCAGTCATATTATAAATTAATTACGAGAATTGGGCTTCTGATGATGATGATTCTGATGACATTACATTGTCATACCCAGAGCTGTCTTAGCCTGTCGAACGGGTACACTTCCTATAGTTTTTTGATGATTAATATTATAATAGGTACCTATAGATCACCGTATTGCCATTTACTGGGTACATTTTAAACCCCAAGACAGAATTTCCAAAATAAAAACTGTTGCATTTCATCCAATTTGGGAAATCCAGAATTCAAAGCGTCCAACCTCGGCAGCCTAGCCATCACTAACGCTTAAGTACTGACTAGTCTCATCTTATTTCAATATTTTTTTTGTTATTATATCTAGATATCCTAAAGCTGAAATAAAAATACGGATCCATGAATTTACTGTATTCTTTTTCAGGTGGAGCGTGAATTTAACAGACTTCTGGATGCTACGTCTTATCTGTCACACCAAGTGGATTTTAACTATTACAATGACACGCCTGTTTCTCTCGGCCAAGCATTGGAATGGGTCATCAAACTACAACAGAAGAATGTAAAACACAAGCAGGTTAGCTCCTTATTCGCCTGTAATCGTTCACTGCTAAGCATGTGCCTCGTCATAGACCGCTACAAAGTACACCAGTAAAAAAAAGAAAGAAAGACAATGATTTATTTTGGTTTCTCACAAAAAATATGATATTTTAATTGTTACTTCTTTTATATAATCTATTGTATGTGGGTCACCCATGCCCTACATTCAATAGATTTTCGATTTTCTCTGCTGCGTGGCAGTCAATATGTTAAGTAATAAAAAAAGTAACAATTAGAAAGTGCTGTACGAGATCGAAAAGCACAGCTATCTCAGTGAAGTATCATTGCCATTATAATTTTCTTGCATATTTTATTTGGGGTCGGCGCACAGCATTTTGGCGTTCTAATATAAAATGAGTTATTTATAATTATTGTATCACCCAGAAGTGACACTATGACTTACTGTAGTTGGCTTGCATGCTGATCTTTTAAGTTAACGAAGGTAAATTAGGTGAAGGTAAGTTAGGATATTAGGTGACATTACGCTCTTCTCTACTCTACTTTTATATAACCTAACCGTCAAAAACCTCCGATTCCAAGTAGAAAAGGAGCTGTAACTTTTGAACGGCTGAACAGATTTTCATGAAATATAGCTAAGATGATACTCGATTAAACTAGCTTTTAATAAAAAAAAACTGCATTCAAATCGGTCCATCCGATTTGAAGCCACGATGCTACAGACAGATACACAGATCCACAGATACACACTACAAATTTATAATACCCCTCTTTTTTGTCGGGGGAAAAATATGTGTGCTATCTTTGTACGTTGTCTTTTCTTGGAAGGCTCGAGGCTACATATCATTACGGTTTACTATCCGGAGGGTAAGCAAGCACGGACAGGGGTACTGCACCAATGTTTTGAACTAGTTGTTGCCTGCGGTTTCACACGCGCTATTTATTTTTAACAAAATTAAATACAGCCTTTATCACTCAGGGATAGTGTAGCTTTCTATTAGTGATTTTTTTTAATCGGTTCTCTATTTCCATGTATTAACCCCTACATACAAACAAACAAATACCTCTTTATAATATTACTAGCTTCCTCCAGCGGCTTTATCAGCGTGATATATTTATAAATTATAGCCAATGTTACTCAGAGATAAATATAGCATACAGCTGGTGAAAGAATTTTTAAAATCGGTCCCATGGTTTTTGAGTTTATCCATTACAAACAAAAATACATACTAAGAATCTTATCTCTTTATAATATTAGTTTAGATAGTATAGATGTTGCATTTCATCTTTTTTACTCTCAATTGTTTTAGATGCAACAACTGAAGGCGCTTATAGCTTTGCAAGAGAGACTTAAATCTAATATAAACAAGTAAGTACCTACAATAAAATGGTCATAAATGAAACTTTTAAATAGCAAGTTTCCTGATACAATAGTTCTTCCAGAATGTCTGACATCAAAGAGCTCTTGCAGTCTATGAAGGCTGAGAAGGATGTTTTGCTAGTAGAGAAAGATAAGGGTGTGACGGGAGACGCAAGTATCTTGCAAGAGTTCAATTTGCGCCGCCTGAACCGGGAAATGAAGCTGCTTTGTAATGAGTACGAGGGGTTAGTCTCCACTAACAGTACTATTGAGGAAAAACTATCGCAGTTGGAAACGAATCCGCCGAGGTATGTATTTATTTGGTACTATAATCGATCTTATTGCAATAGAAAAAAAAATTGATTGATGAATGAAGTACCTATGTTCATTGTTCAGCCTTGTTGGAAAGGTTAACGGGAAACTCAGTACTGTCGAAAATCCAAAGAAGGTCTTCTTCGAGTCGATGGAACATCTCTAAATTGTACCAGCCCAGAATTTGGCCACCTCTATGGCGTTATTAGTGGCAGAGCAGAGGTCGCTCGAGGTGCAGGTGTCAGGGCACGATGGACTGTTTATAGGCTGTTGATTAACAATGATGATTATCTTCTAGTGTTGGCATAGAATAGAATAGAATTACAAGTATTATCCTTTAAAATTCAGCATTCAACACGAAGCTCCCGTTATCAGACCTCCAATATCAATATCGAATACATTTTAATCACTGGGCGGGCTGCTATCCTAGGACTTCACGCTAGCTTACCGCGCTAGCAAAAAATACAACTATTAGACAATTCACAAGTATGATCTTTAGATTTGTATTTTAATCATAACTATTTGAATACTTATTTTCACTATAATAATTCAAATCGATCGGTTGCCGTCTACTAATGATATGATTAAGTCGCTGCGCAAGTTTGTTGACCGCATAGCTAGAGCTAGCCATGTCATACCGATGTCCAAATCGGATAGCTATCCGTCGTTACTGATGCTCATTCCTGATGTTTACCGACGAGTCTTTCTAGCATTTGAAACGCACAAATACATTGCGTAAGAGCTATTATGACCGAACTTTTATGACCGAATAAAAGTCATGGATTGAATAAAATTATATTTTTTCTTAAATGAAAATACTCAAACGGAACATATTTTTTAGCTCAGTCTACTTGTCCGTGCGCGACAGACAAATACTCGACTGGCACTTCGCTAATTTGGAGTTCGCGAACGCGACACCGCTGGGAAACTTGTCGCTAAAACACTGGGATCAGGACGACGACTTCGAGTTCACCGGGAATCATTTAACAGGTACCTACGTTTTCTCTAATGTTTCCATTAAGATAGGCGTGTTGAAGTCCACTAGCGAAATTACCCGCTAATGGGTATTAATTGCCTTCGTATGCGACGTGACTTAATTAATTTAGGGCCTCTATTTGGTTCCGTATGTACGGATACCTAATCGTAATGAATGATGCAGGGCTTTGGATTAATATTACTCCAAGATAGGAATATTATGGTCAGCACCTGTTAGGTTTATAAAGATATATCGACGGCTAATATAAACATAACATGAAACTCAGAAATCAACCAATGCAATGATGAGATTACTTAATCGATGAAGTGAAAAACAGCTTCGATAACGAAACACACCATTAGAATGGTTTCCGTCGCTAATCACCAGGGCATTCGGGCGTCGCGCGTCGAGCCTACGATGGCCATAACTTCAATTAGCCGCTGCCGCGGCACTCGTTAGCGTTTTACCGAACGTTTCCGTGCAATCCAGCACGATCGATGCGCCATTGTATCACACACAAAAGATGCTACCGAATAGCAATAGTTGTCCGTATAAGGGTTGTTTTACCTCGGTGTGTTATTTGTTTCCACTTAAGCCATGCTATCTGAGCAACGGTGAATCTGCTATGCGTTTAAGGCTTTTATAGGTACATATTTTACTGGCGTAGCGTAGCCTTTTACATTAAATACATTTATTTTCATTGATAGAATATTACGCAGCCATGTAAATGTTTTGTAAATAAAATACACAAACTGCATCGCAAAAAGCCTTGTGTAAAGTACGCCGTTTTGTCCACAAACTGCTTTCGCAGTGAATATCGATTGTTCGCGAGTGTGGTTCATTGGTGCCTCCGTTCGTGCCTAAGGGCTTGCTCCGTTATGAATGTGGAATTTTCGAGTTAGTGGCCGGTTGTGATCTTTAGCAGCGGATGGCGGATTTTAGCCCCGAGCGGCTGTTCGTGTCAATAATTACTATCATTCCTTGCCGCAAGTTTCCATCTTCTACAGTCGATAAATTACCCACTGACTTCTGTGAATTGTCATAATGACCGTTGCAGAAAACGCGAGCCCTGCACTTAGCTACTTTACACATGTGTAGACTGACAACTGAGACGTATTCATTTAGCTTGTTCGCGTATAATAATTGTAGCTGTGTAGTAAAAGTCAGAAGTAGTATGCCTTTAAAATAGCACTGTTTCATGCTTTTTGCTCTTGAGTCAGCAACAAGTAGTAGCTTGACGGCTGTAAACAAATAAACCTGACAGTTTTAAATAAAATTACATTTGTTTAGATTTCATTTATGGTTGTCGATTACCTACATATTTTATAATATAAAAAGGGAAGGAGTGAACTGTTGCGTCCGTTGTTCAGTCAAAAGATATGTATCGCGACATCCCCAAGACGCCTCTTTTGTATGTCGGCTGTGCGTGTGTTGTCGGCCATATTTCTCACTGTTCGCTCGCTCCGGTGTTAGCGGCGTGGGTAGTTGAAAAATGACATCTTGATTGTTGTGCGTTATTCTTTCTACTCATGAGAATGTCGAGTCGTAGTGGTCGCGTGCACCGCCATTGTCGAGCTTCTCAGCCGCGGGCCCTACAAATTGAACGATTGTTACTCGTTCCGTTCCATGAAAACTCTGTTATCGTGACTTGTCTAGGAATTATGTGTATTTACTGAGGTAATATTATATTTTGTTAGAAATATTACAGTAATGTTAACAAACATTGAATTGAATGATGTGATGCATTTTTTATTTACGTAACGTTTTTTACTTATAAAGACGACGTATTCTTTCAATTATCTAGTAGACAATGGACGGTCTATTTTCGTTGATGTAATATCCTTCTATATCATGACGAATAAATATATTTCTATTTCGATTTCGAGGACCCATCGCTAGTAATTAGACTGTGACATCGACCAAACTGAGCCCGCGTGATGATTTTACGGCCCAGAGCCAGGGAATTTTGGTTGGAAATATTTTTTTCTTTTCTTTTTTTAAAAACGTTGCCCCTCGCTAGTATTTCTCCTGTATCGAGGGTACAGTTTACAAACATACATGTCACATGCACTCACACCCAGACCCGAAACAACTATCTGTACCTAGATCATACAAATAATTGCTCCGTGCGGAGATCGAACCCGCGGCACGTGGCGTAGAAAGCTAATCGCTTAGCCAGTGCGGCAACCGTGCCGTGTCGTCGTGTCGTGTCGTGTCGTACTAAAAGAACAGACTATACAGTTTTATACAGTATGTAACAAAAATCGTATAAAATCCCTTGAAACTAGGAGTTCTACTGCTTATTATGAACAACTTTTCCTATAGGACCAACACATAAATTGCGATAAAATATTTCAATATTACTCGATTAAATGTATGGAACAGATGATTTTATTTCGCGATTTCATGGTAGTTCCGTACTGGAAGTTTTCATAATAATGAGTACAATATCCTTAATCCCGACCGGATTAGAAAGGTAGGCCCTTATATGAAACTATGAATATAAATAAATATGAATATTTTATATGAAACTTTTACTTTAGTAGATTCATCTATACTTGTACTCTACCATACCTACTAATATTATAAAGAGGTATTTGTTTGTATGTAGGGGGATCACTGGAACTAATAAACCGATTCAAATTTTTTTTTCACTGATAATAAGCCACACTATCACTATACACTATCATACCATCAATATATTATTTTAATTTGATAAAAATAAATGGCGTGTGTGAAAATGCGGGTATCAGCTATATTTTATATTGATGAATGCGGAAATTCTATACTACGATACCTTGACATATTTGTTGATTTAGTTACTGTCTATTTTTCAATAGGTAGGTAGGTGCTACTGCAAACTGAATAAATTTCACATTCCAATGATAATTACACCTTGCAATAATTTACCGACTTGGTTTTACGACCGAGGCATTCGCAAATCATAAATAAAACCAACAAAGCTACGGTCAGAATGAATTATAAGCTGTTTAGCTGTTTACCAACGACAAATGGTGTTTGAAACAAGTCCCTGAGGTGGCGGCAAGGGCCAAATGATCGGAGTATAGAAGAGCTCACGGCGGCAACAAGTTTTGATAACAGTGTGCGTGGCTAGATGCGAGGCAGTAATGAATGTGATACAAGCGCGACCTTCCTCATTTATCACTCGCTCTATGAATAAAATATCTCGATGTTGCCTTTCGGATAGTGTCTGGTCGTGCCGGGACGCTTACGGCTCACAGCCGAGCGATCACAATCTTCAGCCTAGTACCTAATAATGCTGGGCTCTCAGGAGAAATTCACACCGCCCGCTCTTGTTACGTCTTTTGTTTGGTGCAAAACAGCCACTGGGGAGTATTTCGTTCCGATTTCTGAGTCCGCTCTATTTTCTTATACTTACCTACTGCCAATGCTTAAGGCAAAATAAAATATTTTGTTATAAAGTGTTTTACTTGCTTTGTTTAACTTTCAAACATATCTACTTCATAACTTGTTACCTATGAGCTATGTATAATAATAATTGTATAATTCAACAAAGAATAGTTTATGAGCTAACTGTTCTGACGCTCATATTTCCTTACGGGGAGGACAGAGGTACAATCCAGGGTCATGGAAGTGGTGAATGCTTAATAGTCGAATGTAACCACGACAATCCCGGAGTTTATGACCAAAGCAATAAATACTACTGTGTATAAGATGTTATAATCATGAGTGTGGGTATTCGTGCCGCTATTTTTAAGGTGTTGTTATTTTTTGTTTTACTTAACAAGAAATGTATTAATAGAGCCTAAAGAAAAAATAAGATAAAAAGTTCGTATATGCCATGGTCGTTGCAACATCAGAAGAGTCCTATATAATATAGGGAGATTAATGCACTTCGTCCTCCCGCTCATGTGGCGAATGGTGGACAAACTTTACCTTATGTAGAAACGATGTTTCCCAAGTTATTTCCTAAGTTTCCTAATCAGTGTCGGTCGCTAAACCGTTCACTGAAATAAACATGGGGCTATTAGTGATTGCTGCATGGGCAGCAACTACAATCAGAACTTACCTATGGTGTAAAGACATAAAGGTCTTTTGACTCACGAGGATATCAATCGCGACGGTGGCGTTGCCTGCGGAGGCGTCAGGGGCGTGGATGAATAAGCAATGAAACGACGAATGGCTCTATTAGCCCGCCATTGTTGCCTTGCGATCGCTCGACTTGCGCAAGCGACATGTATTGTTCGCGACTCGTGGCTTTCACTACGAGCGATGACGTCACAACGCTTGCGACCTAAATGCTTGCAGTGTTAGATGTAGTGCAATTTCCATTTATTGAGCCTTATATAGCGTGGAATGCACTCAATACGGTGGTAAGTCGTTGTTGCCACTACAATGCCTTGAATGTTACTAGTTTAATGCCCCAAGAAAAGGATTGATCGCCGGCAAAGTTTGTTGGTCTCTTTTTATTGTTTATTTGAGAATCTACCTACATATTTTAAATACTCTCCGTCTCTACTGCACTTAGGTCAGTACGGTATCAGACTGTTAGAACTAGACTTCTCCAAATTAGGATATATTGCCTATTGGCTGAAAATTGTTGAAGAAGTAGTTTATCGAGATAGTAGGTACCATTTGACACGGATTTTCCGTGGTTCACGTCAGCTTTGAAGATTTATGTGGTAGGTACATTGTGTTACCACAGGTCGGCACTTTGTGCGTCTAATTGACAAGTGTCCGGAAGCGAACACGTCACACCTGCCTAACGAGGACGTCGTGCACTGGATTGCACCCACTCAGTCCAGCTAACAAGCTGCTCATCTTTGCCTATATCAAATTCTTTAATCTGACAGTTTTATTGACAATTTGAACCGTCGCCGTCGTAAAATTTATTTTATAGAACAAGTTCTTAATTTTCGTTTGATTTTGTGATCACAATTATTAAAATTTTGAATACTCGTATTCACAAAGTTTTTGTCAGTATATACGGGTACGAATATTAAGCGTAATAAGTGCACCAAAAGATAATTTGTTTTTGATAATTGTGCTAATCTGGGTGAATGCAGTAGAGCAGTACCCTCTGGGCGACTCCAGCCAGTAATATCGTGTACGGTAGTAGTTTAATTGCCAACAATTGGCCATTATCTGAAAGCATTTACACGCCCACCCGTCATAATGTTTAATATAATTATTGTTTCTCGCCGTCTACTTCAATGGGTTTAAATTTTTCCATAATCATGTCTATGTCTATTTATAAAGTATCCATCAAAGTCTCCAACAAAATAATCGTCTTCTTATGTAGTAAATGATCCAAACGTAATTTTTTTAAACCCAATTAAGACTTTGCGGAATATAATTTGGGAGCAACAACGCTTCAATTTAATTTTAACTTACAACGTACTCATTCAAATTTTGATTATTCCACGTTAGTTTAAATCGGGTCTCGGCTTTAACTTTCCTTTCATTGTAAAAGTTGTAATCCTCTTTGTGGACCCTAATTGAATTCACTGTTATGCTAATACTCTGATTTCCCATCTTATTTCGTTAATAGAGGTCTGTGGTAAACCAATTAAAGGGTACGTTTGTGGATTACTCAACTTTCGGTACATGGATAGTTTGAGGGTTGCTTACACGAGACATAAAATATTTATCTAGTCATTTATGTAAATTGCCGGTACCCATTTATGGTACTATTAAGAATTTCATTTTGGAATCTAAATGATTACTTGATCATTACAACCGCACAACAAAATCCTGCTAGATCTATACTGAAGAAATAGTTGGGATTTTACGTACCTACTACTCAAATAAATTTTAACTTTCAAAATGTTCAAACTCATTAGCAATTAAATATTTAAAAGGAAATATCCATGGATACGCATAAAATATTATTTATTACTATATGGATTTCGCGAATTGTGTGTCTGATGTGTGCAGATGTTTATGTGCGGCGGTGCATAATATGTCGCTTTATTGCGCGTTTCGGAAGGCTTAGCATTCCGCCCGTGGACTCGGTCGTCTCTAATGCTGGCGTATTGCGGTTTTATTAACGTTGTTTCCTTTTGTATTACATTCCCCAGCATCTTACACACATGTGAATGTATTATCTATCTTCCATAAGGCGACTATTTTCTGTTTCTTCATGTATGTAGAGTTGTAGACGTTATGGTACGAAAAGTGAGGATAAACTAAAATTTTGAATTAGTATTGATTGTATTTGTAATTCGAATGCCAGTATTTTGATTAAAAACACAAATGTAATTTAATATTATACAAGTCGGGATAGCATTTTTACATTTTTTAAAATTAAAGGTCACTGCTTCTTTTCCAGATTTTTCAGCAAGCAGCATAACAGTTCATTATTTTCCTTTGTTTTACTAATCTGTATTATTTTTGTACATGTACTGGGTATGTGTTCATAGGAGCGTTGTGTAGGGTTGTGTCACTCCGTTCGGTCGAGTGCTCTGGCAGTCAGCGCAGCGTGAATTGCGGACGCCCGTTCCAGTCCCACTAGCGCGCCGGCTGGCTACACAAAAAATGAATAGTTTTGTTTCACTTAAATCCGCTTAAACCTTTAAAAAGTCACAAACGATGAATGTTTCAGAGAATATTTCTGAATTTTACTATAAAAGAAACTTTTCACTGCTTACTGTAACACATTGCAATTTTGTTGAGATATTATATTCAGTAGTCAGGACCAGGCGGTTGTCGTTGCCAGTTGGTCCTGAAAACGGCCCAGATGTCGACTAGAAGCGCAAAATGAAACACGTTAGCGCTTTGGGTGATGCCAGTTCCTTTTTTTGTCGCGCCGCCTGTGAAAGGCCATTTATCAACTTTTTATGGAAACGCTTGTTTTAATTTATGCTTACACTAACTTCCGAGCTTGCAGCTATCTGCGACCTCATTTGCAACCACAGCTTTGTTGCTGTTTACATCAACTACTAGACTTTTCTCCGCATTTTAAAACAAACTACACCATGGCGCCATGCGCCAGTCCAAATGAATGTTTACGATTATGCGTTGTTTTGAAGGTGGCTCAATGTGTCGTTAGAACATTTTGGGGGGCAGTGGTTCAGATGATTCAGAAAATAACAAGAAAAATGGTAAATGCAAAGTTGGTTTTATTAAATGTTATGTAGCTTAATAGTGATATATTGAGACATACAAGCATGTATTTAAACTTACGTGGAAACACCGTTTAGGTACATATTATAATTTATTATTATTGGTTGACGACGGTCAAGTTGTATGTCCGTGCGGCGGCATATTTAAAGCTTTACTTGATGCAATTACATCTGATGCTTGTCTGAATGCGCATCTGATAAAACGCCTTGTGAAGTTGCTTTAATTAAATACAGAATTTTTTGCTATATATGTAGGTACGTACGATGTTTAGATAAGATCGCACATTATAACGGAAAAAGAATACATAAACATTTTTTTAAACGCTAATTATAAGTCATTTGAATGAGGTTTAAGGGGGTCCTTTACAGAAATGCCGCAAAAACAGATTTGTATTTACAATTTTTTGAATAGAAATTCTTATTTTTTTGCCCCGAAAAAAATATATATCAAACTTGAAAATGTAACACGGATTTTTCGGTCGTCCGATACATGATTGGACAAAGTTGGCTCGATAAAAAAAATTCGCAAAGTTACCCCTTTTAAAAATATTTTTACAAGATTATTTCTAAAATATTATATTATTTCTTATAATTTTTACATCACAATATTGGTCGCAAGTATACCAAGGCAAGTCGGTCGTTATTTTTTCATAATATTACGTATATTGGTCACAATTTGAGAAAAACCACAAAATTCGTGATTTCTGTCATCTCTGCCATCAATCAGTCGCGTTTCGGCGCGCATCGAGGTCGGACCTGTGCTAATTTTTTGAAGTTCCTGCGCTTACCCTTTATTAAAAACCAAAAGAAAGAATGACAGTATAATCATTAAAAAAAATATTAAAAAGAAATAGGAAGTATAAGTAACTTGCCTTTTATTCAGAAAATCTAAGTATTTCGTTTATAAAATCAATATGATAAAATAATTTCTTGACATCTCCGTCAAGAATTCATTTTATACGATATAGTATAGAAAAATCAGTATGACAATTTGTAGTGTTGAGAAGAAAGAGTATGAAGTTTTATTTATATTCTATTTACTTATAGAACAATATTATCCAGTTTATATAAAAATAGCGATGGAACTCCGACAAATATTCCCGCTACTAATGAACGTATATTTATCAACTTTTGTAAACCTCGTAATTGACTTGTCTACCGAGAGAACCAGTTGAATTGGATTTTTTTCTATACTATTATAACATATATTATTTATTACTCATACAATTTTTTTATACAAACTAATGAAAAATACATAAATATAATTTAATAAACTATAACCATTTGTTAGGTTTTTCCATGCACCGTTGGTCCGTCGATGGTCCATTACTAGTTGTAATTGTAGACTAATACATTAATTGTAGTAGGTAGCTGAATTCCGGATATTTTATTAAGATTAGATGATTGGACTTTAAGTATTGTTTGTTACGCAATGCAACGCTGCCATTACTGAGTTATAAGTGTTACGAGTATGTTAATTGTTTGAGACTCAGTAAATGATTATAAGGCATTCTGAGTTGCTTTTATGAGAATATAAGCTATGCCATGTGTCAGGTGATAGACTAAGTTAGATACCCCTGTGTGTTGTGAGGAAAGATTACTGGATTTTTCATTAAATGGCCAAACTTTCATGGCCAAAGTAGTAAAGCCCAAGAAACTATGTTATTTGATTTTGAGTCCATAGCCAATAAGAAAGTTCTTATTTATTTTAAATACAACAAATCGGGATGGTTCTTAAAATCTGTTCAGCCGTTCAAAATTTACACCTCTTTTTCTAGTTGGAGTCGGGGGTTTTTGACGGTTAGGTTATTGTTATCATTATTTGAATTTTTTGTGTGTTTATGTAATTTATTTATACTTTAGGGACTATGTACAGAGGCGGACTTAATGCCTTAGGCATTTCGTGTGCGAGTCCGAAATAAATATTGTTTCTTTCTTTCTTTCAATTTTGAAGCTCTTCACCTGCATACATAGCGAGGAATCTGAACATTCTGAACTAGGAATATGGTTTTGAATACTATGAATATGCAATTTCTTTTTTGGTAAAAAAGCAATCCTGTGAACGAACTTAAGTAGGTATGACTATGACTTCGGAAACGGACGACGCCTACAGGTGTGTGTGAGGGTAGGTTATTGTCCCAAGGCATGGATTTGAGTTGGCTTATTCTTCTAACATTACACACACATTGGCAGTGTCATCAGCTTTGTCTTGCCGATATATCGGTTTCGTTACGGCATTATCGGCTTAATGTGAAAATGCCCAATGTTGGTCGAGACAATTATATGCACTTGCATAAACTCATACAAAATAGGTATGACCGATAGTTTATAAGTAGATAGATAAATGGGCATAAAATCTACAAATACAAAACGGACTAACAGATGTTCTAGCGTAATATAGGCCACTGGGTATACGATATTATGGATTTATATTTTTCAAGTATTTGCTGGTGTTATACTGCATGTTGCTTATTAATATTGGTATTCTGTGACACGTGTGTCACACAGTCTGATACGTCAATTGCGCAATACAAACGATATGCGTGAATGGAGCTCCCCTAGTGGGCGCGGCTTAGGCTGATACTTCACCCCCTCAAAAGTAAGAAATCGTCGTAAAATACAACCTTAAGAATTTATTTTTCACGCAGTGAATGTCATCGGTCTAAATTACCTGTGTACACAAGTACATGGGTGCCAGAGATTCCCGTCAGGTGCAAAAACGATTTCAGGTGTTAGTTTAAAACCAGGAGTTCGTTTTCACTGAAGGTCTAACTTGCTGGGGGCACCCCACAAAACGCTCGCCACAGGACAAATTTCGCTTATATTAACTTTTGCTTCGAGTAAATTTCTCTTCAACTGTGCGACCACTGCACTTTCAAGTGGCAAAGTTTTAATCTCGTCGCCGGGTTGTGGCTATACTTTCTGTGTCTCTCTCATTGAGATACTGTTCTCTCTTCAATTTTATTTGTTCTCATTAATGAAGGTTTTTATTTTAATATCTACTACACCGGATGATAATTTATTTGTTTTTCATTGTAAATTGGCCATTTCTATATATTTTTTTTTATGAAAACTTAAATCATGCATAATTTTTTTTACCATGGGGAACTTTTAGTACCTACCTAAGCTTCTGTGCAAGTGTATTGGTCTGAATTTTTTGGTAATACTCAGGGATGAACTTAGAACTCAGGGATAAACTTCATGATTGATTGTATGATCGTAATTTGTTTACTTACTTATTTAGGTATTATTTATTGTACACAAAATATTTAAAAAAATACAGTTTAAAGATAATGCACAAAGGCGAGCTTAACTCAGAATGAGTTTTCATTCAGGCACCTTTATTTTTGGTATTGAAGTATTATTAAATTTTCAATTAATTTCATTCATAGGAGTATGCATATAAGTTATGGATCTATCAAAACCTTACTGAATTTCAATGCATGCAACGTCATTCCGGCGTTGGTCTCCTAAAAGCGAGCACTTAACCACAGCGTAATTCCGGTAAAAGGTTCGGCGGGCGCACCGTCCATTCTCTTCTTAATGTTTATTTAAGCGAAAAAGTTCGACGCTCATTAACCGGATTGGCGGTTCATGAAACGCGTGCGACTTAGAATATTATACATCCAATGCCGCTATCACCAGGTACCTAATATCACACATTATTTTCACATCTCATTGAAGGCGACTCTCTTATTAACCTGTTTTTCGAGTAGAAGTGTTTAAAGTCATGATGTGTTAAGACGATAGACTCGAAGTTTTAGTGGTCCGTGCATTAGGATGTAGGATTCGAATGAGACAATTACTGGTGCGTTAGTGTCACTGTACTAATGATAGATTTTTGCGCACATTATAATCATTAAAACAAGCTTTGGCACTGTTTATTTTGACACCTTTTCTGGAAATTTAATTTTTGACTTATGTCTACAAAATATTTTTATCACGGTTCTGAATAGTATGAATTTTGACGGTTTTCTCCGGAATACCGATTATTTTTGAATTGCTATATCGTGGTTAGACTATATCGCATCTTACATTACACCTAGTCACTAAAGACTGTGTTCTATATTTTCTCAATTGTCATATGAGCGATAAATAAACTCGAATGTAACGAGAGCACTCATTAAGGGCCTTTTTCATTCTGCACCACCGCTCGGTGCGGTTTTCCTGCGCTATTGAATTGTGCTGCAGCCGCTAACTTCCGCGGCGAACTGCTCAACCCTCAGGGCTCTGCCGTTTTTGCATTTTAACACCTCGGATAATGAGGTCTTGAGGCACGTAGTGGATGCGAAGTGCCGTAGGTAAATATGCACTAGAAACTAAGTTTAATCTAACATAAATTAATAAGAGTTATCTGAAAGTAAATTACAATATCCGACTGAATAACCCGTACTTTTTATCATGCTTATGTTTGGTTAGCTCATGTAGTTGTAAGTACACAGAAGTACTGTTTTGTTTTTTAAACTAACCTCTGCAGTCACCTTCCCGGCTTGGTGTTGTGACTTCAGACATAAGCTTTCGTTAGAGGTCTATGTCCAGTATTATTTGGATCGCAGTATAATGCTTTTAGAGTACCTACATTCAACTCAAAGTGAAGATGTTGCGTAGGTATATTTACCTACATAATAAAATATTATAGTTTAAAAAGAACTATAGAACACGCTTTAGTCATCCAAACTGAACGTGTATGCAAAATTTCATCTCAATCGGAAACCGGGAAGTGGGTCAAATTTAACTTCCAAGATTTTCTTATATAGTTAGTTAGTTACAGGTGAAGTTAATAAAAGCGTGTTAAAAAAGGATTTATCTCAAAGTTTAGAACTTTGAGATAAATCCTTTTTTAACACGCTCTAGGGCAGAGTCACGCATAATAAATATATAATAATAATATATATTTTTAATAATTCATCAAGTTTTCTCTTAAATCAACTTTATTATTCTTTAAAACAAATATCAGGTGTTTTTATCTATTGTGTACGCGCCGTAACTGTTGGTTGGCGGCATTTTCCCGCCTCTATCTAAAATATGTAGCAATAAAAGCGCTTTGGACAATGTCCGGACGTGTTAGAATCCATTTATTGTCCGGGGCCCACGTGTTGTGGCTGCCCTGCTATACACCGAGTCTCCGTGGTATTGTGGACATTCACAAACATTTTGGTTGGTGCTCTTCCGAGACTAGAGACAATTATGTGCAATATAATAGTTATTAAGTTTCTCAAGCTCGGCTTACGATTCTTGTTTTTCTTAGAGAAATTAAAACCTCTCTATTCAGTTGGTTCTGATCTAAAAATGTATTTGTAAAGCGAATCTCAAAAAATCACACTGTAATGTGTTCCGTGTGTGTTGGTTAAAGTCATATGTATTTAGTTAATGACTTGGGAAGCAACTCTTCATCTGGCTGATAAAGGGTTTGTCGTCTAACTTAAGACGTTAAAGGAGAAATAGAGGCGTAGGGGTTGGAAGCAACGTGTAACCCATTTGTACTTGTTTATCAAGGAGATAAGTGTCTTGAGTGTGCGGCGTCGTCCGCTGGCCGTCTTAACTCATTAGTTCGGAGGAAAGATAGCGGACCGGTCGGATTCCTCCTTTAATTGCTAAACTATCCGAGCTGGGAACTGATTTACTAGCTTTACTGATGTTAATACACGCGAAGAGAATCATTTCCATGCCCATATTATACTATAAATTATGAATAAAATATCTCAGACCAATAAACAAGTACGAAATATCTACTGACACGAGATAAAGTCATCTTAGAGAAAATTTGCAAATGCAGCTTATAACTCAAATACACTCTTATTTTTACCCGACTACGGAGAGGGTTATATGTTTGACCGGTATGTATGGATGTATACTTCAGTCTAACAGTAGTAAGCGATCATAAGCTTTAGGGCAAAGTGGCATACGACCACGGGTATCCTCTGAACATAACTATGAATATGTATTAATATTTTCTTATTTCATACTTTTTCGGTATTTGGGTTTTAGTTTTAGAACAAATCTTTTTTTTGTTATTGTTGTAGTCTTTTAATCCAAAATCCTAAAGCAAGAAGTCTAATGTAAACAGATCTATTTGAACTACGGTAAGTAGGGTTTATTCTACTAGTAGTAAATGGTTACAAATTGTAATCACTTTTGTACTACCACAAGACTCTATCTATAGGATTGTATAATTATTTATCAACCGAGGAAAATTAATATTGAGGTTGTCAGGGGAGGTCAATGCAAATATCAAAAAACATACTTTCCCACCAATGAAATCTAAAATGAAATCCTAGTCTTATGGTAGTTCAGAGTCGCAACTTATTTTCGTTTTGAAACGAAAACATGTCTTGCTTTTGAAGCCTTTCTATACCTTCCTAATTCTATTATGAAAGGATAAGAAAATATAGTTCCTTACCTATTGTACCTACATAATAAGTCTGTTGATGGTAACACGAGTTTCGACTTAGGATACAAGTCGCAGTATACAAAGAATGGTATTATGAGGGTATCTAACCATGGAGCGCCGTAAGCGCATTATTGCAAAGCGCGGGTGGCAGTGGCGGGTGGTTCGTGGTGAGATGCGACGCCTCTCGAATGTACAATGCGCCCTAAGCTCCCGGGTGGACGTATTCACAGAATAAGTGCTTTGGTAGTCAAAATGAACATTGCTTTTTGAGCCTTATTTGGAAATGCGACACACTTTTCCCGTAGTGGAATTACCATACGAGAGAATAAGCTATGGTTGCATGTGATGTGACTTAGTGGATTTTATTAATATAACATTCTTTTAGAGATGATCTAGGCTTCAGAGTGGAAGTTTATGATTTTGTATCAATTCTATAGGGATGTCTAAAAAAGCTTTTTAATCAAATCTTGTGTTATTTTATGTTTCCTGATATTCATTATATAGTATATGAATGATCATTTTTATTTCTTATGTCGTAGACCGAATTAATTTTAAGGAATAATTTATATTGATACTTACGTGTATGCCACTTAGGTAAAGACGTGAATTGGATTTCTTAGTTATATTGTACCCATAGAAGTAGTACAAGTATAGAAGTAGTAGTCTATGATTATAGAGATAGTATAAAGGTACTTGTACTACTTCTATGGGTACAATATACTAAGAAATCCATCAATCAGTTTCCATAGTTCAGTTTCCATAGTTACCAAACAAGTATTATTCATGTGGAACCATAGAAATAGTACAAGTACGGTACTATGTATTATCTCTATGTGTGGAACAATCATTCCACATGAATAATACTTGTTTGGTAACTATGGAAACTAAAGCAAACATCTGTACATCTGTAGCATCGACGTCATTACATTTATTCAACGAATTAATTAAACGAATGACGAGAGTATAATGAAACTATTTCGCATTCACTATCGTTCTTCGGATTAGTTAATGTGAATGTTCTGGTTGACAGTTAGGAACGCCCTGCTATGCAAATGTCATTGTCTCTAATGCGTGCCCGACCGCGCCCTGGAGTATGGGGCTGCCTACGCAGTGTACGAACTACGACAATCTCAGCCAATGAATATTAACAACGCGACTTAATATGATGCCTATTGCCTACCGAGACAAATGTTTATAACGTAACTTAAACTATTTTAGAATTGAATTTAAAAGAAATTGACACTACTTAATCCTCAGGGCTAAATAATACCCTTGATAAAGCTAATCGTTTAGGATTACAGAGGGTTAGCATGAGGCAGTCAGTGGAAAGATTTTATCAAATTTTCCCGGAATTTCAGCTTCATGATTATATTATTATAATGTGCATAAAAAAAAACATACGCGACGAACAAAGGAACCTCCTCCTTATTGGAAGTCGGTTAAAAATAAAAACCGAAGACTATGACGACAGACTACGCTAGTCTATTATATTACGATAAATATAGGTATTGTCGCATAGACTTTAGACGTGACATTTAGATTGCACACGTAGCTTTCTCTATTATGTAAGTGTTGATTGACACGTTGTGCGCTCGCGCAATGTTGCCCTATCGACCAATTGTACAGAGCTTTTCCGTGTTAAAAGATCGCGAGATTGAGACGTCACGACACGATTGATGCTCGTGTCACATTCTCACATAAAAACGTTGCATCATTTAATGAAACTATAAAAAGATCTATACACCTTCCGACCTGACCCTCAATATATGAAGATAGCAATGATAAAATATAGGGTAGTCGTCCAAGATCAGATTTTGGTAATCCATTCCAAATAGAAATTTGTGTAGAGCGCATAATTATTGAGCTTCATCGCTGTAGTAGATCCTTTAATTCTGTACCGTCTTTGTTAACATAAACAGTAGAAAAACATAATATTTCTATATTCGTATGTAGTACTCATTATCATACATATTAGATAAATTTCGATTAATAAATATGTTGGAATAACTTATTATTCCGTCTCGTCGTTATATCTACCTATATTTTTTTTTTGTATTATCTTACAAATTCGTAGCAAACCAAATCAATTTCATTAATAATTGTTGCAATTGGCCGTCATAAGCATTTAAAATTATGAATGTCGATACATTTACTTACAGTTATATAATTATCATTTGAATGTAAATAGAAAATACATTTAAATTATAAGCACTTGTTTTAGACGTGATTGATGGACATGCATGGCTCGTCCACAGTGAAAAAGAGAAATAACCTGCTCTAAATTTAGTTATAAATTGTTCTGCCCTTGTATCAAAAGGGACGATCATAAATCGGCGCTGTAGTGGGGTCATAAGCGTCGTCCGACGATGTCGCCGGCCGAACAGACATCTCCTTGGCATGTATATGATTATTAGCGGTCCGACTTGTAAATTTCCTTTTAAAACTACATCTGAGATCTTTATCTAAGTGAATGCGAGCGATAAGCCTGTGACTCGGCGCGAATTGGTCCGTGTCAGCTCATATTATTGTCACCAACCTCAATTTTATTGTCACCTATCTACCATTTGGGACTGATTTAAGTAGCGCTTAGCATAAAATAAGGCTGGCCTATTCGATTAGATCACCTTATTTAATCAATTGAATGTTAATCGAGTTTTCACGTTCGCTATAATAACATGACAGTTAACAAGATCGTATATTGTTAGATTAATATCTCTCGATATGACAAATTCGACTATCAAATGATTTTCTGCTAATGATCCGGTTTGGATTTGGTTTTCGACTTTTAATATACTACCTATGTGGCCATTTTTATATTACTTAATTGTCTTTATCTGAATAATATTTACATAAAATTTTGCAATATGAACGAACGATTTCCATGTTTCTTAACCGACTTTTCAATTATTTCTATTTGTGGTAGAACCCACAGACCGCCTAATAGAAGGTAGAACTGTAAATGTAATCTCATTACCACATTGCGAAATTCTATTTCCATTACAACATAACGAGAATTTATTTGTTCTCCATTTTCATAAAGTTGCACTTGAGAACTCGATACTAGGGTATATTCAGCTTGTCCTTGTTGGAGAAATGTAATTGTAAAGTATTTGCTTAGGTCATGATCGGAGCATATTAAAGGGAGCAAGAAAATTACTTTGAGTCAAAGTCTGAAGATATGTAACGAGATGAGACTTATTATGTATTTAATAAGTTGTTGTGTATCCGGTGTGTGTTTTGCATAATGGCAGGGAACACGCATACGTATTTCTTGAGGATCTGCCGCGGGCAGACTGCCGGACTGACGTGGTTGTATTGCCGCTTCTAGTGTTCATGGATTTACAGCCTCAGGTCATAAATATCGTGCTCGTCCTTTATTCCAACTTAAGGTCGATGCTATAGTTATATTTTTCTTTGTAGGCAAATTGTTGAGACTGTGTAACTATTTGTATTCTTTTTATGCAGAATTGAAACTTTGTAGTGTCGAAAAATAAAGCGAAGTCGAGCAAGTAAAGCAGTCACTATTATCACGATGCGTCAGAAGTTTCTATATCTATGATTCATGGTTCTAGGCCGTCTATAAGAGTAGGTACAGTATATGGCTTTCCACCATCAGGTCGTGTAATACATAGATTTATTATTACTGTTTAGATCTATGGACGTATAGTTTTTCGTGACGGGCTGTCCCACATAACTTTCAAAGTTCATCTTTACTCCTCAAGAGTTTTTCTTTTTCTACGTACGAGTACCTACTTATCTGTCTTCCGTACTTTGACAAATCAATTGCCATTTGAACTTGTAAATTCTTTGAATGTCCTCATCTTTTATTTTGTATAGCAGAGCTACGTTGAGCCTTTGTTCAGCCTTTCGAGTGACATCGTGGTCTTGGTTATTCTCATGTTGAATTTAAACTTAAGCAGAATTATTGTTTGAAAATTAAAGGCAAAATAAGAAATTACTGGAAGTTTTTCTTAATTATTAGAAATTGGCTGCTTTGCTTTATTTTGTTAAAAGTTTTCTTAAGAAAGTGTAGATTCACTTTGAGCTTTAACCGTTTAGCGTGAAAACACTTTGCTGAAATAAACTTAATTTCTTTGTTAAAATCTTACTCTTTTCAAATTCGTGCAGTTTTGTTACTAAAATAGAAACTGTGATGCATAAGTTGGCTAAAGATGTAAAAGCCATGCATTACAGTCATCTTAGCCCTGAAGGTTTGAGCTATCTCGCGTGTGCAACCACCGAATATTAATAACTGTAATATTTCTTACTGCACCGACCCACAGAACTGACGACACGGAACTTCACGTTCGGATTAATAACTGTGAATGTTTAAGAAGATTCACGTTATTATTATAACATAATTTTTAACCTAATTAATGATGGCGTTGTTGGCCTTTAAATATAATAATATTATGTATAATACCTGTAGGCTAATTCACGTAACTAAAGAAGTGCAGTTGCCGCGCTGTAGCAGTGAAATTTAGATCAAAACAAGACATTTGGTATTCTCTTAGCTTCAATGAGGTACGCTCGCGTCAACTTCAAGCGTCACTGCAATATGATCGGCGCGTCATAAAATTACAGCGACAAAAAAAAAAAAACCTCAAACCAGTTATTAGGGATACCTGTCAACTAAGTTAGGCTAGCATAGCTATTTTGTAAGAACCGAGATGTTCTGTTCTGATGTCTCGATTCGAATCTCACTCTTATTATTTCTATAAGAGTGATGAGATGATACGAATCGGGATGCGAGATGTTCTTACAGAATAGCTCCCCTGACGTCATACATCCTCAATACTTATGGTGACTACTGTCGTCTTGCTCAACAACCATTAACCCAGGACCGCTGGAAGACCTTCAACACTCATCGAATATAGAATGCACAATTATCTGCGGCAAGTTAATTAAGTATGTCGATTCAATTGGGATTATTTGGGATATAAATATGTCTTGTTGTGTGGTGGTCCCGTGTTTCCGCATGCGAAGGCACCTGCAGCGGCCGCTCGAGCATGCGCACGCGCCTAGCGCCGTGTTCCCGCCGGTAATGAATACGAGTTAATTAAGCAACATTAGCTCGAACATCGGTGCCTCCACACGACGATAGATCCGGCCCGCGATTGCCACGTGAACCAACATCGTTAATAAGTATAATTTATTCCAAATAATTGAGAATAATTTTTATTCTTGTAGGTACCTAGCCGTTGATCCATTCCTGAATCCTGTACAATAAAATAATGATTGTAGAGCTGTGAATTCTAGGAATGCGCCGGGTGATTGCAGCTAATACGCCTTTTGTGATTTCTTAGTGAATTACCTATTTCTGCCTTCGGCTTTGACATGGACTTTGACTGCGACTTCGGCATTGACTTTGACTTCGTCTTTGACTTTATTTTTCGTATTCTTCTCAGAAACCTTTTAATTTGATACCCATATCATGATGGTAGATAAGAAAATGTTGTCCGCCATCTTGGGGCGTCCGCCATATTGAATTAAGTATGATGTCATTTCAGTTTTCGTATTCTTCTCAGCAACCCCTTTCATTTGATACCCATATCATGGGAGTGCATAATTAATAGGTAAGTAGTCCGCCATCTTTGGGAGTCCGCCATTTTGGATTTAGAATGAAGTCACTTAGCTAACCATGCATTGTCATCCAAACTAAACGTGTATGCAAAATTTCAGCTTAATCGGAAACCGGGAAGTGGGTCAAATTTTACTTCCAAGATTTTCTTACATAGTTACAGGTGAAGCTAATAAAAGCGTGTTAATAAGAACGAGTGGGGAATAGTCGTTTCAATTGTTTGGCGGTAACAAGCAGGGTTTTTAATTGAAAGCTACTGCTTACGACTTACGCTAGCTAATACGTGACTGATACATACAATTTGTACTTCAGATTGTAGTTCTTAAGTAGGCCTACAGAAACGTCCGTGAGTGCATGTGTATCTTCTAAGGATGACCCTCAATAACTCGCAATTTTTTTACCAATTTTGAAACAAAAGTGATCTTTCAAAATTGGTTAAAAAGTAATGAGTTTTTGCGAAGTTATTTTGAGTAGGTACCTACATAATTTAAAAAAAAATTGGATTAAATAAATTGGAATGACGCCATATTAGAATATCGCATCCGTGCGAAGCCATAGCGGGTCGCTAGTTCTTAAATATTTGCAATATCTTTTTTGTACTCTCTAAGTAAATGTATTATCAGTATCAAAATAAAGTTTCAAATAAATGATAAAGAATTGAAAGAAACGATAAGAGAAACTGAAATATGAACAGAATAAAGGTACTAGAGATACGCAGAGTCATGTACTGGGCTCCGTAAGCACAAGCTATGAGGGGAAATTCACAGGGCCTACCATTGCGAAAAGAGGCTTCGATAAGCCGCCGCGAATGCTAATGTCTTCTAAATAAAATTTTATCGCAGTAGCGTGTGCATTATCTGTGCGCTGCGTCATGTATAGCAAGTTAGAAGAAATTATAAACGATTAGAGAAACTAAAAGACACCTCGTTTGTGGTACTTTATTTTTGCGGTAGACTTTACTGTCTGAAGTACAAAATAATAGTAAAATATTCTGGCATTTTCATATTTTTCAAGTTTTCTTGATTCCTATTAAAAGCGAATTATTTGACCTACTGAGGATTGAGTATACAGAATCGTCCTATCATGAAAACGGGAAGAAGCCTGTCACATCATGCTTAAAGCAAGTAGCTATTTTAGGATTGATCTCAGCACACGACTTGTACGCTCGTATGAAGGAAAATACTCGCGTAAATTACAAAATTATGTTGTTGTTGTGTGGCGCACAGGAGACGTGTTGTAGGTGTTAAATATTTAAACGAATGCGTTACCTCTCAGTTAGTGATATTGTAATGATGTATTGTTTCAGGTAAGTGGGCGGGGGGCTGCTTGAGTAACAGAGATGAGACGCCTGATACACTTTCAAGAAACCATGAGGTAATAGCCTTGTCATCATCGCTACGTGGAAATGTGCACACTTGCCCTTTGAAGCCAACTCCGCAATGGTTATTAATATATAATATGTACGTATCGATGAAATTACTTTTTTATAGGTCGTTTACTTTGCCGAAGATTTTCGAAATCGCGTGTTTACACAGGCGCTGAAATTTGATCAGCAACAAGGGATCACTCGAGAGAATATCCTCCCTAGTTGAATTATGTAAGCTCGTGCTTTGATATGATAAGGCGAGGGAGCGATCGGAGCCAGTGCTCTCATTGTGTTGGCCATAATCTTGCGTATCGCGTAGGACTCGTGTCGGAATGCGAGTTTATTTTAATATTTAATAACTCCCGGGCGGGCGAAGATACCGTCTGCTCAGAGGCGATTCTCTGCTCGTTTTTCCTCTGTTATCGCATTGCTTTTGTGTCACGCTTTCGCTCTTATTCGTTTTACTTAATCACGCCGCTGATCAGTTCGAGTGGCTGGTCGGGTTCGCAAATCGGATCGATACTCTTTCTACTTGTCTTAGTTTTTTTTAATAAATCCTGGTAACATACTAGGTGTTATATTAGTTAACTATAACATGTATAAAGAAAGCATTACAAATAAACCGCCCATTGTTTGCTTAGATATAAATTGTAAACATAATTACAGGGTATCACGAGTACGCGCCAAAGCCTAGGAGAGCGCCATCAGTTTCTTTGAGCTGTTAAATTTGACGCCTCCCTACATAAATTGTTGGAAAGAGCGCCGAGCGCACGTGACGCGCAAATAAAAATACTAATTCAAGTGGGAATTTATCGTCTAATTGTTTTGTATTTATGAGCTCGCCGGCACATTGTTGTGAGGCGATAGCTGCAACCGCTCGACGACGCCCCGCATAAAACAGTGTAACAAACGCAGGTACTTTAGATGGCTCCGGTTAACGTCGTGACTCGCAATATTAACCTGATGCAAATATATTTAGGCTCAGATTACGTTTTACTTTTCAACTTGTCACGGTAGAGCGTCGCTAGGGCCTAACCTAAGGTGCGCATTAATTTATCAAGCGAGCTTTTATCGTAATGATGGCTGCGGCTGAAACCAGGTCAGGCGAGTCATTCGAAACCGACGAGTACTTTTTAATCCTGCTCGGTTGCACGCATCTCTCTGTTTCTTCGGCCTTATTATTTATTCCGTACTATTTTTTTATTCTTATTTACCTCGAACATGGAGACGTGGAGCCTGATAGGCGTAACAGACAAAAGGCGTGTCGTCGAAGACAACTCCGACCATTTCGGTGGTCTTGAAACTGCGTCAAAGATTTGTCTCTTGTTTGCGATATTCTTGTGGCGCCGTCGATACGGAAGGAAACATTTCACTTTGATATTTTTTTACTACCGACCTCCGGAATTGATTAAACGTGAAGAATTTAATGTGGCACAATGTCGATCGCCGATCCCGAAGTCGATTGCGAAACGGCGTGGGAAAAGGGGCTTTATTGAGTATTTATGGAATCTCGTTTATTGGCTGTGTTGTTCGAACGCTTGTCAATTTCGTCACTGCTTAATTTACAATATGTGATCAAAATGGATCGTGTCAATGTGAAGTGGTATATTTTTGGGCTCCATTGCGTATACTTCCTGATGAAGATAAGTATCTAAAGGCAAAGTTTCCGGGATGACAGAGTGGCAAAATGACTGCCAAAGCGTCTAAAAAGAGGACGATTGTCACGGAACCGCCTGTCATGAGCCATTACAATATAATCTAACTTTAGTTATACTTAAGTTGAATCACCTTTAAGCGTACCCTTATTTCCTACTTATTAGATTCAAATGATTCTATTATATACGTTTGTAGACATGGTGGTCGCGTGTAGTAAAAAATAGCACGGTTGTTAACCACGGCTCTTGTACATGAAGGTAACGTATGAATGAGTGACAAACAAATTGTCTGTCAGTCAAACTATTGCTGCCGGCATTGTCTGGACGCAAACGAGTTCTATTATTATAATTTCAGAACTACACGGTTACAACTCAATATTCAAAGAATTAATGTTTTGCAATTCAAGTAAAATACAGGTTAGAAGCTGCCCATGTTGATTCTGTTTTGCCCAGAAAGGCATGAAGTTGCGATTTTATCTAGACTAATTTTAGTTCATTGAATGGTAGGTATCTACTTTCATAAATATTTCAATTTATCTCTATCGACTTTAATAAACCAGGAAAATCACAGGTAAATTAAGGCTACGTATAAGCTTAAATTGTGCAGTGTCGTTGTAATATTAAAATCTATCATTTATTAAATTAAATAAGCTTTTTCTGCTGAATAATAAATTAATACTAAGTCATAAACTTACAGAACATAGAAAGAAATCGTAAAATGGTTAATTTAACAAGAAAATATAGTCATACACATGCTAGGATTTAAAGTCGCAACTATAACAATGTATTCTCGTGCAATTTAATGTTCATTTTTCCTAAATAGGTACTATAAAGTAGAGCCAACACAAAATCGTATAAAGCGAACAAACGAAATAATATATCGAGTTTAGAGTTTCCGAGATGTAGTAACATACTGCTTGGTTTTAGTTTCCAAGACTTTTAAGTATTAAATAACCAGTTCCTCTTAGTAGACTTACAATAAATGATATGTACATAACATGGGGTGTAATATCAAAGAAATCAGTATTTATTTCTTTAGTAAACCATTACATGTTACTGATTATACCAATATCGAAATTTATTTAATTTAATTTACATGCTAGATTTGTTGTTTAACGGGATCTTTGCGCACTAATAAACTGCTAAAAAAGTACATGAATAAGAGACATTTACCGCCAATTTCTTGAAGCTTTGAAGTGTGTAATTGACTTAAAGGGTTAACTCGACAACTAATTAGATTTAATTTCAGAATCTGTAAATACGTTGATAGTTGACACTTAGGTAAGTGTGGAACCCACTTTTGTTCTGAAAAGCGCTTCTTGTAAGTGGCACTTACAAAAACCGTTGACCGTATTCCTTATTTCCTATGCGATGGAATTTTTATTAGTCGATTACACGACAAAGGTGTTAGCTATAATAATTGAATCGTTCATTATCCGATGTTGCGGGCGGCGCATAACTAGATGACGCTTGATTGAAGTTCCGTCTCGGGATTGGTAAAGTCAACAGCACAGTAAGCTCGTCGCTTCCATTTGCTTAGCAAGCGATTCCGTAATCTTCGCTTGTAACAGGATTCTTAGCACGTCGACGCCTTTAAACAAGCTAACTTAACTGACTACTTTTCTGAAATATAAAATATAATGTTTAATACTCTAATTTTACTAAACTTTTAATACACTAATGTTTATACTGAATAACAATCTGCAAATTGCGGAAACCGTTCAAATATCTATAATTGGAATTCGTGTCGTAAAGTACTTACTGCTGAAGTTAATGATTTTCTATAATCATCAGAATACTCTATCTAGTAGTGATTAATCAGCAGGATTTTCTAATTTATTGCACTAACAGTAAAACCTTGATTATACATTAAAAAAACCCAATAAGATAGATAACTAACTAGCTAACAAGTCATTCAGAATTACAAGGATAATAATTATCGCTATTAGTATAAAGGAAACATTTACGTATTTTAACATAGTTGCATGGCATGACGCATGACTTATGACAAGATCTTGGATATTTAAACTTTAGATTACGATTCTGGCCACAATGACATAGGCAAGACTCTTCATAAGTTTATAGAAATTGTCCTTTCTAGGCTTGCAATTTAGTTCAACAAAATATTAAGTCCTTGTGGAGAATTCTTTAATCATCAGAAGTCAGTTTAAAAGGTTTCCAATAAAAAATTACTGCTATTGATAAGAAAAATCAATCGGTGCAAAATGCAAATGAATGTTTCTTCATTCAAGGACAATACCATTAAAAGAAACGTTTCCTTTTCAATTCTCTCACGCACCGGTCGTCAGATGTCCGCGATCTTGGGTTCGCTCGATCATGAAAATATATAGCTTCATTCAAACGATCGGTATCGGAAAAGCTCCTTAATCGGTTTTCTTTTATATGAAAATGGACTTTCAGATTTATTACACCATTTTGGTTGCGAAAAACGTGATATACGTCTGCTCGGGTTCAAAATTGCATATTAAACAAAAATTCTACAACGTGCCGCTACATATTTTAGAAAGAGTGCCTCATTCCCGAAGCTGCTTACAATATTGGCTATGAAAGAAAATTGCTTAGTAAAAGTGTGGTTGCGTTTATTTCTTATTTCGTATTCATTGTGCGTTCAAATGAGAGAGTCGAGATGTCTCTACAAAGAAAACGGACATTTAATATCGTGGAATTTTTAATTTCTTGTATCCTATCCTCGAATGTCTTACGAATGACGGTGTAGAAAGGACGATACCTTTAAATCAACTGACATACAAACACTTAATATAATGGTTCTTAGAGCACATAAATCGTACCTCAAGTATATTTTAGCACGTTGCTTGCATTCATAAGGAAAGTTAATTTGGGTGACTCGGCACGGCGATAAGGCGACACGCACGCGAGCCATCTCTTGTGTCGCAGTGCGTGTTCAATGCGCGCGCGCATCGTAAATCTCAGCGTACGAACACCGACGACCGATTTCAGGAGTGCGAACCGCTGCATGCGTCCCTTTGCTGATGTCACTGTTGACACGGTTACGGCCTCTACATGTCGAATACCTATCAAAATGGATTTATTTATGCGTTCTTAGGGTATATAAACTTTTAGTATGATTGAGACACTAATCACTTAACTACTTTATTTCTTTGCTTAGTCACTCAACGACTTAATTTATTCAATGACTCAACTCGCCAAAGGAGAACATTTAATATCACAGCTTGAACAGCTTCACAATTGACTAAATATCAACACATTATAATTATTATGTTAATTCAATTACGCATATAAGTTTGACGTAACGAGGCGGCATCGAAGAGGTGCATCAATATTCGTACTCGCCCACGTATTATTGCGTGGGACGAACGCGGGGCGCACACGTTTCTCAAAATTTTCGCTCGCCACCTTTCATGTAATCTTTGCCTTACACCCCGCGTTATCTTTTTGAACACGTCCGTATTAAGTTTCGAGAGTTCGTGTTTCATGCTTACCCAGACCCACAGTATAAACTTGGCTTTAATTTTATGCTAGGTAGGTGAGAGTTCGGGGGTTAAATTATTTGGGTATTAATGTAATCAGGGGTTCAGTAATATTTTTAATTTGCAAATTACACTCGACATGTACTGCGGTATATTTTAAATCCTTCTAAGCCTTGGGTTTTTGTTTAGCTAATATAATGGAGGGACAGGTGGCGACCGCTTTAAAAAGCCTAACCCAGCAGTTAATTCGTGCACTGGGCTCATATTTTTTTTGCAAAATATCTGAACTTTATTAAAGCAAATATTAACGTGTGCGTCCCATCATTTTATGTGCGGGTGTTAGCAGCGTGTTGATATTTTATTTACTTTATCGCCGGCTGAGGCAAAGGCCATTGTGTTCATAATGAAATTCAACTCTTTCCGAGATTTTGTCGGGTCAGTAATTAAACACATCTGCTACACGTACAGTTGTATCTCTGTGCGTGTTTTCATATTTTCAGTTAAACATTTCAGAGGGATTTTTGTGATACTTATGGGGACTTTTACTTTGTTATGTTGGTAGTTTGTTTTAATGTTAATGTTTCTGTAGCAACATATGTCGATTATGTACATAATACGTTCATGTATACTTTTTTATAGCTGTGCAATATGTTCTTAGAGATGAACATACACGATTTATATGTAGGTATCACTGTACTTTATGACCATTAATAAACAAACAGACAGAAGAGAATAAATTTAGTTACTATTAAAATAGTCTTACTTTTCAATTTCTATGGAGAGACGTTTCAGCTGTGATTGTTAGTTACTCCTAGACGTCAAACTCTAACTGACAGTAAATGGCCATAATGAAAATTTATATTTGTCCATGCGTGGTTGATTAACAACCATTACCAGTCGTATTTCTGTTGTGCGTGTAAATGTCGCCTTGACTCATAATGCTTGAATTTCCTCGTTCTACTTTTAATACACAAACAAGGATATTGTATAGTGAAGGGAAGAACGTAGCGGGCGATCTTGAATACGAGCTCCTTTGCTCTCGGTTTGCTGTGTAGGCGCTATTATACATATTCCACGCTCATTGTTAATTGTTTCCGAACAATTCATTTCGATTCCCACTACTTGGAGAATCGTTTTATAATAAAATAAAATTAGTTTTAACTTTATTTGCGCAACAAATTAATTGCAACCGTCAAATTTCCAAATAAATATTATCATCGTAGGTACCTAATTGCTCTTGTGCGTTGTTATTCACTGATAGGCTTCCATTTGTGCTTGTAGTCGTGTGTTTAAATAAATGCGGAGTGAGTTTTGTACTCGGTGGTCCCCGGATCGGTGACCATGGTCCCGCGGGCTTAGCAACTTCTCTAATAACTGTAATTAAATACAAGCCATCCCGTTTGTCGCTTCGATTAGTAACGGGCATGTTGATAAAATGTCGATATCGATTTACGCGTAGTTGTAACTTGTAATATGTACGAGTATAATTTTAAGGCAGTAAAACTTATGGCATATATGATACACCTACCTTTGTGTTATGAAAAGCGATTCTGATACATGTGAGTACATATAAAATAATAATAAGATGTGCCTTTTTTGTATAAGATATCACTGTTACTTGTAGGTCGATACAGATAAAAAAGTATCTAATTATTTATTCATATAATTTTTTTTATGTAAAGAAAATATTATTTTTATTAATTTAAAGAAATAAGGCTCGATGCAGGATAGTGCCATATTGACAGAGATTACACACTGTTTACTTCCTTGCGATGTGTGATTTCATTCAATTACCACCGAACGGAAAGATAGAACTGTAGAATTCTTGATAATAACAAAAATGCAGTATCGTAGTACTGTAGAAAGTGTCGTTTTTTTATATAAATTAGAAAAACCTAATCGTGTGCGAAAATTGTCATTGAAAAATTTAAGTATTGATACGTACGACCATCACTAAAAATGAAGGTTGCGATCTGTTAGTATCAACTTGTCATTGCGGCGCGAACTAGCCGATTGCAATCTGCGCTTGTTAGCCGCCATTATGAATGCAAATTTAACAATTATATATGTACTCTCTGATCAGGTCTTCAAGTCGACACATCTGCCTTGGTCATCGCGTGACTCTCACTCGTCAGAACGAGAAAATTGGTATTTCGTCGAAAGAAAATTAACATTTTTGACAGCGAGTGTTATAATTATGGAAAGTATTTAAAGTAATTGAATAATTATGTTGGCAATGTTTGTTTTTAACGAACTTCAAATGGAGGCTCTTTTTCTTTCCTTATGGCAATTGAGCCGATGTCGACTGTATTCTACAAAATTTCGACGCGTTTGTGAGTCGGCGACATAGAGGTATGCTTTATCGGGTAATTATTGAAAACCGATGAATTTTATACCAAACATGATTTTTCCTAAATATAGTTTGTTTTTTGCGTAATCTACCGTTGATAAAACAGTAATTGACAATAGTTGTAGGTTTTGACGAATAATTTATACAAAGTAGCAGCGTGATTTTGCGGTCCGCTGCGGTTTGCTTACGGAATGTCATCGCAACACCGACGCGGCTCCTAATAGAGCTTAATCAACCTCCCGCCTTTCATCCAATCTCGTTAACGAACTAAATTGACTTTCTTATTGCGCGCAGTTTCTCTCGCACACTACACGATCTAAGTTTATACACCTCTTAATCCGACGTTATAGTTGCAGGCAGCGGCACTAAAAGCCGTAACAACTGCATTTGCCTTTAAACAAACATCGTTTACTAAGTGTATTATCTGCCGTGCGCTACACATTGGAATGAGTTGAACTACTTAGCAAGTAGGCGATGTGCTTCCACTAAAGTGGGTTCGCGCCGCGGAGATGGCTCTCTGATGGCTTCCTTCGAAGCTAGTTTGTCTTGTATCCTTCATTAAATGGGTAATAGCTTCGGCTTAATTGACTACATAGATTCCTTTAATGCTTTATACAACACAATGTTCGAGTTAAATTAATTATGGGATCAGGATGCTGTATAAAATTATCGTTGTTTTACTTTACATACCACGGATAGTATCATAAAAATATTTGTTTAGGACTGAGAATCTAGGTATCCCGCAAGCTTTCAATATCCGCTTCCGTTGATGGTCATATAAAACTGATTATAGCGTCATAAAAGTAATATGTTTATGATGCAAACAGGGTATCTACTGTGGGCGGTGTGATTATCCAGAAGCTATACTTGACTCCAGTCATTGGAGCTCGCTGACATTGTAGTGATCAGTAAGCTAACTTGAAACGTCAACTTAAAGATACGCCATTTTGATGGTCATATTTCCGGACTACTTTATTTTGTAACCCAACTGTTATTATTACCGAATTCAACTTTTAAATATAAGGCCACTAATATTTATACTGTAAAAAGTTTAACGACTAACAAATTTGGAAATAATTGAATCGCATTAACTACTATAATTATCAAGTCTCGGATTTCGCCAATTCAATTAAGAATATTCGTTAGTGTATAATATATTTTTAAGTCATTTTACAAGCGCTCGGTCATAAACACTTTTATGGTAGCTTCCTAACAAGCAATGTGGTCGCAAATTGAAACTAACCGCAAAGTCATTTAATTCATCGTCACGCAATCTCTTCTTTCTACTCATTTTTATAAAACTATTTATTAGATGTACTTATATGCTTTATATAGGCATAAATTGAACTCGTTGAATTGTAATTATTGTGATCTGATAAGATTTAATATTTCCTGCTACATCAAACGTCGCAGAATATAAGAATTAGTGATAAAATTGACAAAGTTTGTTTTAGTGCTTCCTGTAGCGGTTTTGGATGTCGTGTCAGATAAGCGTCGCTAGTTAGTATTCGCGCGAATCACTGAATTATGGGCTTTGTACATTGGCTTGGGACATACGCTTGGGACACCCGCTGGGACCACCCGCGTCTGTCCAGCGTGGCAGCCGCTGCGGACACGGTACAGTTTTGTTGCGCTGAAACACCAGTCTATTGTCAAGTTCTTTATGCTTAATTCACTACACAGGTTTTATTGGGAATAACAAAAACGAACATATTTTCTTTCCAAATAGTATGTAGGCAGTGTGGGCTTATTACTCGTACAATAAATAAACATTTATCTTGCATCACATATGCATTTGGCATGTTGTGGTAGTCTAGTGTGTTTCTCATACAGTGTAAACATAGCACTGTAGATACGTCACGTAATGTTGACTTAATCTCGTTAATGTGGGGCGTGCTCCAGCTTGTATTGGCGTATGAGCTTTTACGTTATTATGCAAATTGAATTTTGATACGCTTTCCGAGTTTGCGAGTTTGTTAACACTTAAACAACTCTAAATGTTATAAGAAAGGAAAGTAATACGAGTTTAAATACCTATATGATAAAAACTACTACGGAAAACTGCAATTAGGAAGTAGCGAACTCATTTGATCAGAAAATAATGGGATATTCGTTAATTTTTTAATAAGAGCTTGATATAACATTGGCTACACAAAGGCAGTGTTTTTGAACCACAAGCTTTTGTGATTCAGAACTCGTATTTCGCAATGTTGATCTAAAGCGGGCCGTTTGCACTGCAGCAAAAAATCGCAATCACAGTTTAACGACGGGACTATTTGTCACAACTCACAGTGCTCGCAAAAGTGCAGGTGCGTTGGCGCGTATTTATTATGTCAGTGAAAAATGTCCAGCGCACACGGCGACAGGACAAACGAGAGGCCACCGATGCAACACGCCGCCATTGACATATCCCCACGTAATGAGAACCACCGAGGGTACGGTAATGAGAAAGAATATCCTCTATTCGCTTGTCGTAGCGTAATTAACTGGATTCTTGGACAGTCTGCTAGCTAAGTAGACTTCTGTACCGTGTGTTTATGTTATTCGACTCGCTAAATTCAATTTGCAGTTCTAAGAAAATGTTGTGCTCGTTATCGTTTAATTATTTTAAGTTTCATGGTACTTATTTCTTGTATTGTTACTTGAAACAGAATATAAACTGTTTATCTACTCTGGTTCTATGTGAGCAGGTTATGGGGTGTCAAAAGTTTACTGAGGGCTACGGAGAAGAATGTGGTCAACTGGCTATCGTTTACCAGAGCTTATAATGATGTGGTGTATATAGTTACGGTTAGACTCCCTGTATTTACTGCTTAATATTGTATTTAAGTGAAAATATCGAATGAACACTTATCGAAGTTATATAATACTAGTCCATTAAAAAAAAAAGAATTCCCTACATACTGTAAACTACCGTAGTAAAAACCAGTCATGGTGCTTGAAACACCGTTAAATAAACAGCAAACATAAAAACTATAAATGTTGTAAGAGGGTGAACCTTTTTTAATTTCATAAGTATAATCGATAAAAAGTTGAGTGTCTTTTATAGACACCGAAATTATTAAATTTCTTTAACAAAACCGAAAGTTCCATTCACAGCAATATAATGATGTGCTCTTTCGGCATATGGTGTGTTTTCAATAGGCCTGCGGATCGATAATTATTTTTGATGAAGAATTGAATGCAGCATGTCATGTGTACGATTTCAAAATTGACTGTCAAAAATTTGTTGCTTTGAAAATGTAACAGACTGCCGTTTTAACAGTTATAAGCCGGCTGTGAAATGTGTATTTTTAAGTTAAAATACAATTAATAGTACAAAATAGCATCACGCTTGTTTGATATAGTTAATTTTTTGTAGTATTCCCCGAAGGGTAAGACAGATGACATTTCTCCGATGCTTGACCGCCCCTGGCGACGGCGTTGGTGTCCGCGACTCAGTCTGCGTGGACTTCCTGGAAAACTGAGTTTTTTATTTATCATTATTTATTTAAATATTCTTTATTGTACACCAGTTAAACAAATATACACATATAAGACTTGCACGAACATAAATTGTAAAATTGGCAGCCTTATCGTGCACTGCGATTTCTTCCAGACAATCTTTGGATGGACAAGAATGAAATGAACAAGTTAGTTATTTTTCGGGATAAAAAGTATCCTATGGCCTTCCGCAAGTTCTTTTTAAGTTGTATCTCAAGTTTTGTTGAAATCCGTTTAGCCGTTAAGGTGTTATTGATTAACAAACATCCAAATTCACAAACTCACAAACATCGAAACTTTCACATTTATAATATTAGTAGGATAGTAGGATTAGTAGAATTACTTAAAATACCATTTTATTCAGATCGCACTGTGAAAATTCTTTCTGATTCTGATAGTCTCTAAAATATTACCACTGCTTTGTTTAGCTAAATGGATGAATAGCAATAAAGGAATAAATTACATTTATCGGTCAATGCAAATTGTGAAATTGCGATGTCCAATAGTCAGAGATGCCTAAAAAGGAATAAAATTAGCCTATATATTTTCTGTTTCAGTAGGCACTTACTTTTCATTACTATTTGCTTTTTACGGGCCAATATTACGACTTTTCCCATATGGGAAGAGCAAGTCTTCGTTGCTGTTAAAAGGATGGTTTCTAAGTTCTAAGGCAGTTGGTATACAGGGTAGCCTTAATAACGCCAGGTAGAAGAAGAAATACATGGAAGGCCTCAAAATGTTGATCCTCTCCCAAAACAAAATAATGATCTAAGTACATGTTTTGAAAATTTGATCAATTCTGATTTTAGCTACATACTGAAGTCAGTCGAATTATTTAATTTTCCATAAAAAGGTTCAGATTTTGTCCTGCAGTGGGACGATAACGGCTGAATAATAATAAGGTGCTCGTTTGTTATAAAGTTACGGTAGAATTAAAAATAAAAAGTGCGAAGAATTATAAGTGCAGCAAAGTATCGGAAATTAAATCATTTTTCTTGGAAACGGTTTAAAGTGTATTTTTGTCGAATTTTATTTTTCTATCGTCTATAAATATTTTTAACGTATATCATTGGGCCACCTTATATGATCCATATTATATAGTTCATGTTTTTAACTAAATAAGAGACTGCTATTATCCAGACTATTATTTATCTGTGTCTATATATTCAATAGAAAATCTCTTCCCTGCAGCGTCATTGCGGCAACAGGTAGAGGCAAACTAGGCACTACGTGTGTCTGCGCAGATGGCGGCATTTGAATACGACGAATGTGAACCTTTCACAATTTTTTGAGAAATAGTTCCTCACGTCCGCTATACTGGAGAATTTTCTTTTAAAAACACTAATCTTTACAATTAATCTCTTAATCTCGATAGTAATTAATTCGTTATAGTTGATAACTATATGAGATATCGAAAAAAGTTGTAATTTAATGTACACTACTGCTGCATGTCTCGTCTTTATATTCGAGTGGCAGTATGCATGGCTGAGTCATTCTAAATTTATTATTATTTCTATTGAAAGAGCAAATTATTGGCCCACAGCCTTCATTAAACTGCACCACAATGCAACAATGTTGTGATGTTGTTTTACCCCGTAAATTAGTGGCTGGTTTCGTTATTTCATCAGCATCATCGCATATTATTGGAGTTAGTCTGCGTCTGCGCAGTGATTGTAAATGGCCGCGGCATCTGAGCTCGTTAGTGTTTTTGATAGATGACGGTCGGTCGTTTGTTGAATTTGTTGTAACACTCGCTGTCCGTGTAAAAACACATGGTTCGACAACCAGATATAAATGGACACTCCCCTCGGCGATCTAAGTTAACGAGCCACCATATAAATAAGGAGAGTTAATATTTTATAATTCTGACGCACGCTACACTAGTTAGCGTTCGAGACCATTGAATATATTGAGCAAAAATTATTACTTATTACATGTCATGGCGGGAAGTGCTATACTTTGAATTTGTTAAAGCATAACCAAAGTCTACCAGTTTCTAAATTGCGAAAGAAATAAAAGTTAACATAATTATTTCGAAACATGACAGTGTTGTGCGATAATAAATAATTTAATACGCGTTGACGCTGATAATTTGTAAAGTCATTATTCAATATTCGTGACGTGAAGCTTATAAATTTCACTGCAGCGTTTTACACTTTAGCACTTGGGCTGATGTAAAGCGCCGCCCAATAAGACAACGGCCGACTATTTTGACGAAGGCCCGTCACGTTTCGTCGATACTCGCCATGAGAATATTTGTTTTTTATTGTGCGCCCGCCGTCGAGTAAAAATTGAAGTGTAATTTTACGTTTTAACCGGTGCCTGCCCCCTTTCGTTCCGCTCGCCTTGAGTGATGGTTATCATAATTGGAGAGAGGGTAGGTGAACAGTGCGCGCCGCCTGGATGATGGCGGTGGGCGGGCACGCGACTTACACTTGCGCCTGCTTCCACCCTTCTATTCTCTTGAAGTAGGTCAAAATGTGTTCTCATGTTAAATAAACAGGTATTTGATAAAAAACTGTGAGGTGGACGGTCAAGTAAGTATATGACGTGTCAGATAACTGTAATCGAAGTTATTGATTGCATTCAATAAGCGGGATTACCATTAGTGTTATCAATGCGCACATGTTGTGAGATGTTGTTGGCTAATACAATGGTAAGATTAATAATGCGGACGTATCGGCGGGACCGTTATGCCAGCGACACGAGTGATCGCGGACCAACAAGGGCGGAAGAGATGGACCGGATAATAAAGCATCAGCTTGCTGCATCGTAACTCAATACCGTCGACATAGAAATTGTTGGTTGCATCGCTGTACTAAACTCTCCACAATACCTTATGGATGGTAATTGGCCAGTCTCTCTAATCGACGTGTTTCAGTACTAATACACGTATGTTCGAGGTTTATGCTGACAGTTTTGTAGATTGAGTTCCATTCTAATATTATAACGGCTATTTTAACATGACGTACCTTAGCAACGGCAATAGTATATTTAATTTTTATCATCGCAAGTTAATATTTCAGGGTCTTTTGAAACTGAAGTAGTCAGCAGCAAAAGCATAAAACTCAGTTAGTAACATAAGAATATGAATAGTTTTTGTATGGATAAGTTCTTACTTGGTACTTTGTAAGACACTAGTTTTGACATTGTATGTATAACAAGTATAACCAGCAACAAAAGTAGATTAACAAGTAGATATAATAATAAATAATTTATTTGTATAAAACAAGGTAAGTATACAATGGTGTTAAATATAAAGTAAAATGGTACATGCATGTTTTGCTAGGATAATACAATGCAAGCAAAAATTTCAGGGCCTAGCAATGTTACAAGATATCATATTTAATGAATTCATATTTTATGGTGCTTGACTATGTTAATTACAGTAAAAAATAAATGGTTAAGTGATTGTTATAGACTTTAGGTGGTGCCTTAACATCGTATAATACGTGAAACTAGTTAGGTAAGAAGTATTCATTTTTGAATGTTGATATGAGAAACTTGACAACTTTTGTTGCTGACCGTACCTAATATGTAATTAATTGTAATCATAAATGTAAATAATTAGGCTATATTTACATCATTTGAATTAAAATTTATCGTATCATATCCAGTCTGTTGTTCTACTTTCATAATTTAAATATCAAAGGTGTTTGTACGTCGACATATAAAATACAGTATTAGTACAAGATGTTACAGGTACGCCGTGACCGGTACGCACGAAGAATCAGTTTCGTGCCGTGACGGAAGTAATATTCATTGACACATCCTTGAATAGGTTTTTCATGTTCATAATTGCCTTCTATTTCATTGCATACACATTTGAAATAGTTATTGTCTCATTGTCAAAATGTCGTGATGAATGTATAAGTAATAATCCTGTTTGTACTCTAAATTATAACTTTAGCTTCTTCTTTCTTACCAAAAGTTTTTAACGGGTGTTAATTTTATAATCTAAAATAATAAATTCAGTTTAAGTATCTGTTCTTGCTTCCATGCACTTTAGTTGTAATGTAATTCATACAGCCGCTACATTATCTATTTACATGCATTTATAGCAATCTGTTGTAACTTCCTAGTGTATTGTTTCATGCAATGTGTTCGCGACTTGTTTATAAACAATAGCAATTTGCCTTTTGGCGTTAGGTCACGCAGGCGCCCATTGATTCTATACAAAGTTGCCGATGGTTCTATAATCTATTCAATATGATACGGATGCCTTGTAGGCAACGGAACCTACGTATCAAAATAAGATTTTTTAAAGCTAATGAAATAAGGTGGTTTTAATGGAAAATATCTCTATTGAAACGCTTTTATTAGCTTCACCTGTAACTAACTAGGATAACTATGTAAAAAAACCTTGGAAGTAAAATTTGACCCACTTCCCGGTTTCCGATTGTGCTGAAATTTTGCATACACGTTGTTTGGATGACAAAAGCGTTTTCTTTAGTTTTTTTTTAAACTATAATATTTATTTCATGTAAAACAGATACACAGGTACATATGAAATGTCTAGACTCGAAGTATGGAACTGATATATTAAAGTAACTGATTGTATCATCTTAGAATATAGGTACGTTTATCATCAGCAAGTCGTAAAAAGAAATGAATATATTAAGGTTCAAAGAATAGTGGCCGTTATTGGGTCCATTTTATATTCCAATCTAAAAAGATCTGGAAATGTAGACCACTCTTTTGTAAGGCAGTGTCTTAAGAAGAAGTTTAGTGTCTTTTAGCATGTTTGCCCGAATTGCAACGAACACAAATCTCCTGAATTACCACAAAAAGCTTGGAAGAGTTTCATAGACATCAGCAAAATCCTGTATTTTGTTGATGGCTATGAGGTGGTAGTAGATGAATTGCATGTGTAGCAGTAATACGTAGTATGCACGCTGGTATTGTGAACGGGGTGTAGCTGTTTACAGCTAGGAGGCGCGGCAATTAGCGGTGCAGGTGGTGAATGCGACCCCCTGGCCTCAGCGGCCCCGCGGGACACGCGGGAGGAACTCGTGTACTGCCACGAGTATTTGCATGGTTATTGCAGATACGTTTCCGTAACTGGGACGGATTAGTTGCTATATGACAAATGTTTTGTTTGTTGGCCCAATTAGTCGTCACGATAATAGTTATAATGACAAGTTGAAATTATTGTGTGGGCGTGTTCTCATTATTTGACTTAGTCGACTTGAAATATCTAGTTTGATAGAGGCGGTAGCAAACGATTACCGTAATAGCAACAAATTTAAGGGTAAAAGAATTATGTTTTTACAATCGAGTCTCAGTTTTGGATGAGTGTTCTTTGGATGCAAAAAACTTAATATAATAATAGTCTGTTATAGATGACAGGTGAAAGCTAACAAGTCTTCATAAAGGTTTTTCAACACGACACGTGGCACCGTATCATTTTCCAACCATATTGAACGCGCATATACCGTTATTAGTTTTTAATATAACTTTTTAAGGTTCATATGGTGATGATAAAAACGAGTAAGTATACTTACATTATAGTAAACGATACGCGACATACGCGTGTCGGTATTTTTATTAGCTGTTTTTTTTGACGAGAGCTTGATCTAATAATCTTAACACCTCAAATCTTTCTAAGTGTAAAACCGAAATTTTTTCAAGAAAGACGGTTGTAGCAATTTTTATTTGGTCAGTAATTGATATTTTTTTCTATCATATCAAATCACTCAATGATCTTGCTCTCCACTGGCCGACTCTTAACCTACACGGTAAGATATAATCAACTGATACAGTCTAGCTTTTTATGCTTATCTCAGATTTGAATGAATATTTTTTGCCAAGATCCCGCATC
The DNA here is from genome assembly GCA_932294325.1 of Allophyes oxyacanthae. Classification (NCBI taxonomy): domain Eukaryota; kingdom Metazoa; phylum Arthropoda; class Insecta; order Lepidoptera; family Noctuidae; genus Allophyes; species Allophyes oxyacanthae. The sequence goes on from OW028617.1 coordinate 9,682,652, forward strand.
AGGCATTCAAAAAAAGGCTTACATTTCCTGTTTTGCTGCTCATTTCTTATACAAATATATACAAACAATTCGCAGGAAACTTTGTTTGGCGAAGTTCTCACATGGCCACCGAGGAATCCTGAAACTGCGAGTGAGTAGAGAGGAAAGCTTTGCGACTTACATTTACATAGGGCACTGCACCTAAACATATACCTACATTATGTTATGGAATATCAACATCATCATAAACTACACTATAAAAGTCAAAGGTTAAGTATAGCACTACACATATTAGGGTTCTATGAATTTGAATAGTGTGAATTGCGACTTTTTATTTTCGGTGATCAATCTTTGATGCTGAGTATCCTCAGCATTACAAAACGCAACTCGCAAAGGTTCCACGCATTACAATCACAACTATTTTAAAATATTATAATATGGTAGCTTAACTAATAATACGTTTCTTATTTTGTTGAATCCCAGCCACCCTAATAACGGATTGTGTGAATTAAAAAAAAAAGAAAATTCAAATATGAATGTAAATGTATGATGTTTAAAAAAGAAATTTCATAAGAATCTTCTGTAACATTATTTCAGTACCTACATTTTATCAGCACGTATCCTAAAGCGAGGCGCATAGCTATAACATTATTTCAGAACACGTATCGCGTTCAGATAATCTAATGCAGAAGCGTTATGACGCATTTATTGTTTGAAATGTGTTGCGCTATGTAAGCTCACGTATCTGTAATGAATCGGGGACATTTGAATTACCACCTAAAGCATCCCTATTTTTAGCCCTACGTAGGTACAATTGAACGCTCGCAAATTAATTCTAGAAAAGATACTTTATCTGTATAACTGCCAATTTATGTACGGCTCATTGCAGAAATCGTAGTATACTTCTATCTTGCTAATAAAACGTAGAGAGATACCGTATTGACAGTTTTATAGTTCTTTTGGCTGGACAACAAAACATTAATTGTAGAAATACCAGTTGGTTGGATTTCTGCAGAATTTTAAAATATCTAAAGGTAAACTTTTGCGAACCAGAAATGTTGAAAATAAGGTGCACTATTGTCAACTGTTGAATAAAAGTAAATTTTCTTTTCAATGGGAATGTTGTTCTGTGTTCGTTGAACATTGTCGCCTTTCGTTGGCCGTCGGTGGGTGCCGGTACATGCCGAGACAGACCTATTCAAATGTCAGTGTGAAGACCGCCCCCGTTCCCCGCACACACCTCGCGTTCGCCTCTTCACAGATACTGAAATGTCACTCGCCACACGAAGCAATCAATTTCGTATTTGTATGCTGTGCCTAGATAGCGGTAGCAATAGATTTATCGTATCGATGAGTTTGTATTATCTTTCAATACTCTTGTTGCGTTGAATGTTACATTTTCTTTATGCAAAATTCCGGGATCTTTATTTACTTCATGATAGTAACAATAATGTATATCTTATTTCAAGTCTCCAGTCTGTGGCTCTTTGTAATCTATATAGCAATATTTTTGTTGTTCGTTTTGATTATCCTAATAGACCTATTATAATTTTACTATCAACAAATTAAGATTGAAATCTCTAGTCAATGCTTAATACATAGTAACATTTAGTTCGATACTAGTCATTGTAAGTCGGCGCCAAATGTCGCACTAATTGCTTTGCGCAACTTCAAGACATTCACGACACAGAGCCGTCTGTTTATCTAAAGTTTATTAGCATTAACGTAAGCAACAAACGAACTATCTAACTTCACCCATTTGTAATCTCTTCTCTTCATCGAACAATGTAATGATTGCTCAGTCTGATTTTGATACACCTATTTTTGTTATTTAGGCCAACATTTACATTTTCAATTTAAATTCACTACACAGTAGCACAATTTCTTAAACGTGTTCGAAGTTAGAAAGCGATTAATCAATGTCTAACAACATTCTTATTCCCGTCTACGTAGGAGCTCAAGAAATACAGCCTTTAAATGTCTAAAAGATAGCTTCACAGTTGCTGGCAAGCAATTGTCCCTTTTAACCGGTCGGCCTCATTAGCATGGTTTGATCGCACTGGCCTATCAACCTCCTCAGATTGATACATTGACGGCAAAGGTCTTTTTAGTAGCTGCTCCAACTTCAATCGTAATTAGGACTGCTCGCTTGACGTACCTGTTTTCGTTCACGTTTGATCGATTCTCTGTGCTTTGATCGTAGTTTATCAAACTGTGCTGTATCTAGACACTATAATGTGAATAGGCTGTCGTGTATACTTCACTGTGTAGGTACAGAATTCAATAGATAGGAGTATAAGGTAAGGAACTCGATGCGGACAATCGCGTACTCGCTATCGCAATTTAACGAGCCACGATTGTTTTTCTCAGTTCTGAATAATATTGAACTTGAACGTCCCTTGGTATCTGATGGCGATACTTTCGTTGGGCCGCACTGTACTGTTAGCTGGCTGGCTTACAAATGAACGGTGTGATTATGGGCGCGCGGATCTAACTTCACGATAATTTAAATGTTCCCGCAGCCAGCGCCACAACAGCCCGGTGAGATGGCAACGATTACACCCGTGACTTCCTCTTATGGTTGCAGTATATCTGTGAATTTTGAATAGAGTTATGGCCACCGCTGTTTCTTGATTAAGAATATAGCTTGGAATTCTAATTTCGTATCCACAATTTTTTTAATCGTATTGTCTCACGTAACGTTAATCCTTTTACTTTATCATGAAGAACTTAAATAATATTCATATGCATAAATAATTTAAGACCATCTAACCCCGTAAAAGTCCTGGAATTGTTTTTGCGACTTAAACAACAACAGACAACAGGTGCGTAAACAAGCAATTACGCCCAGCTATGTGTAATTCAAACGAATCTTTTGGCGTAAACTAAATCGTTACAAGCGCTCCTCGAAGAATGTATAATGTGGCATCACGAAACGCCTCGTTATATTAGCAGCTGTTAAAATCTTGTTACTCATTGTGACTTGGTTGCGTAATTGAAACGGACGGTGATTTTAATGCTTAGCAGGGTAGGTACTGATAAGTGATAATACAAATTTACTAGCTTCGCTAATTAAATAATTAACTGAACTAGGTAAATTGTTGTTCGTGTATGTAATCCGAGTGGCCCGCCTGCCGTGAATTCGATGCGCGCCTCCGAGCTTAAACTTCAGAATACGCGATATGGATCTCACGTTTACCGCCGACTAAATAGCGGATAAATTAGCTAACCGAGTTAAATTAGTGCAGCCAGACAGCTGGGCTTAGATCAGCTAGGTTTACTGGTTCTAGCTAGAACATTTTTACAGATATGAATCAAATATATCTTTACTTCTATCGTTGTCGTCAGTGGACGCATTAATTCATGTTTCAAGTCACACAAATGTCTAGTTTGTTTGGCATGTTCAGAACCAATAATAAGCCGCATGAGTGCAATGTAACGGAGTTGGTGATAAAATGAATCCTTTCGACTAAAGATGTTGCGTCCTCATTTTTATTTATTTATATCAGATTTCATATCCATATTGTTTATTAATACCTATTTACTTATGGCTATGTTAGTATCTAATTAGAAAAACATTAAAATTATTATTTAATTTACTATAAATATTGCTGCTCTGGAACCCATATGCATAGTGTTCCACTATCGGGTAATCAGTCCTATACAAAACAGTGTTTAGGATACTGCTGGGGTTATCCCGCACCCGCTGCATGAGGGAGGCTATTTTGAAGCTATCTACAGAAGCCTCGGTAAACATACCTGACGCATTGTTGAAGCGGGACAGCCTCATCAGCATTCTAAAACCATTATTATATTGGACGTGTAAAACAAGTAAGTAATGTTTGTTTTAATACAGCATAATAGCGACAGTATTGCGTGAATGTTAAAACAAAACCCTCCGGTGTTAACGTTTCACGAGTTTTCCTTCGCAGCGAAGCATCCTGTCTGCATAAGTGAATCGTAGATTCAGCGAGTGTCGACCTCCGCTCCGTCCTGGGTATCGACACTACGAGAACTCGAGGAGGAAGTTGTGCCTACTTAAAGTCACTTTATAATGCCACGTCCCGGCGCCCTTTGTGCACTTGTCGTGCGTTGACTGGTTTGGAATAGCTGCCGCTCTTCGCGGAAGCGAGATTGAATTGGCCGATTCGTAAAGACACGCTGGCTGAGAGCTCAATCTCATGTGAGATCGCTTATTGCTACTGTACCGCACCTGCGCACAATTATTTTAGAATCATTATCGTCAGTTTAAATGAATACCTTTTGCTTCTGGATTTTGCTGTATCACGAGTTTGAATATCTTACTTTTGAATAATTAAATATCATGTAATAATAATAATTTATGTTTATTTATTCATTAATAGTAAACTTACAGCATAGGTACGTCAAAACGCTTACTATCTTAATTTACAATTTAAATATAAATTTACAGAGAGAGCAATAGTATCTAACCCATATAATCATGGAATATGTGGACATGTTGGAACTCGTTGACAAATGAATTTATAAGAGAGCGCCCTCGACGTCGGCGTCGCGGTATATAATATTTACAGGCTTCTTATGTACGTACAATGTATTAATTATCAAGTAGAGAATAAAATATTAATCAATTAATGTACCTACACAGTGGTTCCTCAAAACATACGCTACGTTATATCGAATTATTATAACATGGTTATTTTTTCATTGAAATTTTATGATGGATCGTCGCAAAATCTATGATTGATTCGTGCTGTATTATTCGTTGCTTTCATACGAGTGCCTTCAGTCGGTGCTTGCGTCTGCGGCTTTCCGCGCCCCTTCAGTCGCTATGATTGATTGCCCGCCGGCAAACTTCATATGTTTGGGAGATAATTTTGTATTTCAGCCGTAAACAGATTACGTGTGAAAAGAATCATCACTTTCTTCGAGTTTCTCCGTACAGTTTTGTCCTTCATTGTGACTACGCATTTTTCGTGCTCGATTACACATCCATGTCTTTTAGTAGGTTTCTTGAGGCCGTTTGAGCTACCGTGAAACCTCAATTTGTTCGTATATTCGAGTCAAAGTAGAGTGTTTCGTTATGCTCTTTTGATTATTATTTTTTGTTTTTTTTTTTTATATGAACTTTGCCCCTCATTAGGATTTCTCCTGTATCGGGGTACAGTTTACAAACATACATGTCACATGCACACACAACCAGACCCGAAACAACTATTTGTAGATCATACAAATATTTGTTCCGTGCGGGGATCGAACCCGCGGCACGTAGCGCAGAAAGCTAATTGCTTAGCCACTGCGCCAACCGTGTCGTCATTTATGTAGTAGTTATACATTACTTAATCACTCATACTATCTGAAAATAGTCTCAACTCTGTGAATTATAGTTATTTGAATATTATTTAAATATTTCCATAATAGTAAACCTTTGGGTTCTGAAATTGTGTAAGTCATAACGATTAAGGCGCTAACACCGACCGAACTGATTCTATTCACGCGAGAAATGAAAGTGACTGGCAGCTGTATCCCGCGTTATGCTTCTTATAGAAAACGTACCTATATAATATTAGTCTATGACATTTCGAGATAAGTAATTGAATTCAGGAATTATGTCATACCTTTAACGCCTAAAGGTAAAATAGTTTTACCTTTAACGTAATGGGCGGTAAAATATTTTGTATGCAAATGTAAATAGCTCATTGGGGAACGGATGAAAAACATAGAACGTGTCAGCTAATTATAATTAGTTGAAAGGAATGGTAGAAATGTTTTAGTACCTACTTTGTGATTCAGAATGACGTATTTTCAACGATGATATGATTTATTGGTACCTATTATAGGCACATCTTATAAGCATTCGTCAAAATTCTAGACTCTCTACCCTTTGATATGCAAGTAAATGATTACTTACATAAATATTACTCCACATATTTTGTTTACAACATCGTAAAGTGGCATCCGATAACGATATATTCTACACATGAAAATACAAAATACAAAATATTTTAATGTTAAAATGGATAGTCTTAAAGTAAGTGGTGAGTAGATACTCGTTGGTTGGTAGCTTGTTAGAGATTGACTATCTCACGCTATCGAGATCGCGAGCAAATTGATTTGCGCACGCGCACCTCGAGGTATCGGTTGACAAAGCCGACGCTGATTGAATATCTAGACCGCACACTGAAACACTGAGTAATTTTACTGGCTCAACTATTTAAATTGCTTGACATGCAAATGATGATAAATTATACTGTACACCGACATTTTGCTGTTACTATACCTGAATTCGATTTACTCAAACAATTTTATGATTGTTATTTATAACGATATCGATTTTAGCTAAAAGCCACAATTTCGTAGATGTTCTTCAATTTCAAAGTATGACTCACTCAATTTTCTTAGAGTTAAATTAGCTTCAAGATACATTATATAAATTTAGATTTATCTCAACGTGAGCGGTAATAAATTACATCAAGCTTGTCGCATTGTTGAAGCGATAGTGATATCTTAATTCAAAATATTTGATGACATAGAGTGCAATTACTGTCTGCAACCACTTCCCACGGCAATATCTACTGGTGTCTCCACAAAACTGGAGCACGCTGTGATACATACAGCGCTATTGGGGAACGTAATGCCGGTTTTATAACAATAGTATACTCTTACCGTTACCATTTTAAGATGATCTCTACTGCTTCTACAAGTAAAGTTCGAAAAAGGAAAACGAGTGGAAGTTTAAGGGTCTATGAGTAATGGTGTTTGGGTATAGTGCTTCAACCTCGCAGCGGTTTCATAACGCTGGCATTTGCGTGAGAGCGCCGACGACGTCGCGCGTTGTCGTACAGCCCGCGGGCTTGTTCAACACACGAATAATTGTACCGAGATATAACGATATTGTTGCTTAATTTATTCCGTGTCTTCGTATAAAATATGGAATTTAGGTGCAGATAAATAAAATCTTGATAAGTGATTTTGCTACGGCAAAGATATTATAAATTGCTTAATAATATTATAGTATGAAGTACACATAAATTTAGTAACACGTCAATAAATCAGCATATTAGAGGCTATTAGCTATGCCTACAGCTACTACTCAGATCAGTCAGCGAGGTTAAGCAGCGTTTGCCACGGTCAGTCCTTGTATGGCTGACCGTTTCTTCAAACATCGAAACCCCTCCATGCCTCGGGAAGCACGTTGTCAGTTGGTCCCGGTTGTCTTACGAATACTAATGACGATACTCAAAGCTTACGACTGTCCTTACGGAGCCCAAAACGTCTAACAACTGGTCTAACCTTAGGGTGTCTCCTGTATTATCTGGAGGACCTAATAGAGGCCCGTCAAAGAGTCGTCAAGCTGGCCATGTTTTGGGACGAACCATTGACAAGAAAAGAAGGAGAAGTTCATTTGGTAAAATAACTTAAATATTTGATCCGTTAACGGCTTCAGCTAATAATCGATGAAAATACTACTGCAACTATTCTAGCCCGGGTCTATTGGTATAGTTTCCTACACATTTAAGTAGCATTCCTCTAATAAAACCTTTGTCAATAATATAACTGACTGGCTAATATTACAAAAAGTGTATCGAGTGTGGATGGGCCTTACGGCGTGATTAGTTCCGATGTGAGAGAGTTTTCATCTCTCTCAGCTTTCATCACGACAAATAAAGAATAAAAGGTCTCGTCTACGCTTTCAGGTATCAGGTATTCCTTTGTTCTGAAACATTACATTATTTTAAAATTAAGTAGGTAAACTGAGTTTACCCGGATGTGAACAATATTTTCTTGAAAATGTAATTTAGTATTTGATTACACGCTGTATTACTGGAAATGGTCTCGTGTAATTACGTGAGCTGTTTTGTTTAAACAACGCTTATGTTGATATTATACGCGTTCGTCATCGCCAAATCTGTTTATAATAGAGTTGTTTTTCTCTAAAACTTAGATTTGGCATCATTTGCTACATAATTGTGGCGGTGTCGTTGTCTGATGGGTATAATTTGGCTCATTACTCGGTTCCACTGACTCAGTCACAGTTAGAAGTACGCGAGTAGTAATTTAGGTCGAACCGTGACTTGATTTGCATGTAGGGCGGTTTGCTAAGGTTCACAGTGAAGTATTTTATGTGTCTTTTCATAGATTTTACGTTAACTCTCCAACCGTTAACGGACGTAAATGTTTCAAACATGCAACACCTTTTCTGTGTTCTGTGCATGCAACTATTGGTTTGAAAGCTTCATGCAATGCTTGACTGAAATGTATGTTTGTTAAACTTTGCTACTTTATTGCATACATTTCAAAGGATACCAGAAGTAATTTAAATTGTAAAAGTGACGTCCGGGTGACGCTTCTATTACTGGCGATGACTAAGCGTATGTTGCGCCATCAGAGGCTGCGTTGGCTCTCAGATAGTAAGGAGTGATTCTGCACGTCAAAACATGCGATTGACAGCGATACATTAGGAACTATCGAGCGATCGCACTGCTTACGCCGACCTGGGAGTCGTAATTTTTCACTGTCAGCGCTGAGACTAAACGTCCTCGTCATCGCTTCGACTAGTGACTGTCAAAAAATTTTAATGCAATTTTCGCTTGCACGACAAGGGTGCCGGTAAAATATTGCCGTTAGTAAAACCTTTCCGCTCACCAAGTTCCGAAGGGTACCTTGTTTACTCAGATATTATTTGTTTGGTAACTGTTACTCTTGTATCAATCTTTGTCATTATTCTGTTGGTACTACTGTATTATGCGCTGTCATGTTTTACAAGAATTATGATTACAGAATGGTGTACAACAATACCAGTTGCAGGAACGTGCATTGATAAGCAAGTAGGTATATTTCGCAAGTGTCCGGTTGGAAATGGTCGAAAAGGCGTAAGTCGTGCGGTTTGTTGATCTGGTTTGTTCTGCGTGTCGGTCATGGCGCAGGAATCTGTTCACGTGTATTGTTAGAGCAGGAGCTCGGCGGCGATCCCGCGATAAAGCTGGATATAATCGGTTTAGGCACGCTGTCGCTCACCAGTCTATGTACTAATTGCCATGGTTATGTGTTACGTGGACCGGTTAATGGCCGCTAAAATATCGTGTGCATTTGCGCAACACTTATAGGTAATTGCGTGATCGATAGATTGATATAGAGATAACATTGTCCGCTTTGTCGTTCTACTACCCTTTTAGAAGTTGCATTATTAAATGATGATTTCATATTAAGTTAACTCTTGGCTTTCTTTTAGCAAATTATGTAACATTTGGTGTTATATATCTGTCTTGTTATGTCGTACGTTCGTTAGTAAATTCTTTGCTTACCCTTTACTGTCTCACTTTGCTCATGTATTGACAATGGTAACAAGTTTATCGAGGTACTCGGAGAAGAGCATGATCAGAAGTTTTTTTAAGATTATTTGATGTATTATTTCTTCATAATCTTAATCTACGCTTATTATTTCGCGTTTCCTATAGGTTAAGCTACGAATATATATTCCTCCACGGCGATCAGAACATTATTTTCGATATTAGGTGTTTTATCTCTTACATTAAATATGTTCTTCGTCATGATTTTCATAGGTTTGGTTGTATAACGTAGTGTACTCAATTATCTTGGAGTTTGATCTATATCCAGTACCAATGCTTGATAAAAGCCTTGAAGCACTGTAAAATTTACATTACGTTTGCTCCAGATTCTATTAAAGTTGCAACACTAGCTTGTAGATTTTACTGACAATTTATATCTCCATTCCACTTAAACGCTATAGTTTATGTTGAGGTGGGAAGTTCTATTAAGCCAAATACGTGAGTTATTTGATACTTTTCTGGCAAAGCAACGTTTTGCAGCTACGATATGTTCAAAGGTATGGGTTTCTACATGCACGAGCATTGTAACTCACGCGCATAACCAATGTTTGAAAATGAAATTGGATTTTGTTCGGCATGACATTTTACTCATGTGCTTGAACCGCAACATCGATTTCCTTTGCTCTTTCTCTTCTCATATCGCTAAAAGCAGTAGCACGTTGAAAAGAGATGTCGCGAATTTTATGAATTTCCGTCGAGTGCCTCGGATCGGGTCACTCGTGCTATGTAAATTTGAGACCTTTTATTTTCTCGTGCGGTAGAATGTTATAATGGAATTGTGGGGCCATGTTTGTGTTGCCAATACTTCTGCCGCACGCGTGCATGCTTTGTAAATGCTATCGATACCGTGGCTTTAATATCGATTAATTTTCGAAACAATGTTTTCGATTTTAAAGTTCACTGGTGCACAAGTCACGAGCCACGAGCTTGAATCTGCTGTGTTTACATTTTCAATAACTATGTTTCGCTACGTTAGCGCTTGTATTGTTGATTTATGTACAATAATATTACAGTATAGTTTATATGCAAACTTTAATGTAAAGGTTGCGGTTTGTATAATATAAATGCGTGAGAGCTAATGTGATCATAAGATTTCCAATAACAATATTCGTTGTCTCAGTTGCAAGGGTAATTTTATTGTCTTGAATAAAAAATAAACATTCAATCTGATACATTAATGCAGTCTCCATTAAACGATTAAACGTTGTTCGCTCATCTGCATGCATGCAACGCAGTAGCCGTCTTCAAAGCGCAGCCGCTCGAATAAATTCGGATTTGTAGTCGTACTGTGAATCCATTTCCAAACATTCGTATTTGGAACACTAAAGCACGGAATGTGCTTATGTAATACCTATGGCATATACTCGTATTCAATACAACTATGTCTATAAATGTTAATTAGGACATGAGATTTTGTGAAAGTATTACGCCCGAATATTTCCAAATAATAATTTACTATTATTTATATTGTAGTGGGCTGATTTTCCGGTTTATAATTACTTAATTTAGTGTATTCTGTACAATGTTATGTTTTGGATATGATAACTGCGACATAAGCGTTTTAGTTATGAGAATCTGTAGTTCGGCGATAAAAATAAAGCTCGTTATTTATTGGGTGCTAACTGTTCGATGGTGATAAATGTGTATTTCAAAATAAGAATACAATAGTAAACAATTTGTAACCAAATATTTTATAGTTTATTGATATCAGATAAATATCATCTGAGAGACTGAAGGCGAATTACGACAGAGTGGTCGTTGGGCGTAGCTGGGAGTAGGCACACGACTGATTAAAGCTCACCATCAGGTCTGTAGTTCGGCAGAGCCTGCTCTTTGAATTTACGATGTGCCTGACCGACGCTTATCGCATGCGAATGATCTGCCCACGGCGCACGGACCGCTCCGCACACATATTTTATTTTATTCGCGCTACTGTGATGTAATGAGCTGATAAATGGGAGAAAACCACCAATTAGTGTCGATGAATTTATTGTTTCTACTTAAAACGTTGGAGGGCTACGTACTTAATCTTAAATTGCGTTTAAAATTTGTTGCTTTTGAATTTAAATCAACATTTCGATTATTGCCAATTACATCAATTTATTTAAAATATATTATAATTGTTTGGATTCTTTCTGGAAGTAAACTGTATCTATATATAATTATGTTCATGAAAAACCAAACACATTAAAAAGGGTATTCAGAATTATATTAGCTTCGGAATTTAATTTTTCTTTGACAATATCAGACTTGGGAGACGACATCCAAGTACTACAATATGTGACACTCTAATTTATACGCTCATATATTGTGGCAACAATACCTACTCTATGAGCATGAGCGTGTCCTTGAATGTCTGATTTAAGAAATGTAATAATAATTATTAATATTCCCGATACGTGGTTATCATAAGAATATAGGCCAACCATCTGTTGTGAGACTATAACAGTCGACTGGTAGACAGGCTTCTTCCAACAAGTAGACTGATGGAAAGGCTTCTCCCAATAAGTACAAAACAAAAATTAAAAATAAATAAAAATGAGTTAACAAATGGAAGTGGGTACAGAAAGTTTCCATAAATTATGCATGACTATGATCTTTAGCCTAGCACGTAGGTACAGTTAGACAGGCTTGGACGGTTGACGATGCTCTCAGTGATAAACGTACTATCATTTAAAGCTTGTGATCCTAAAACGAGTGTTTGTCGCGTGTTACCAAAATGCATCACAAACGCTGGAGTTATTCCAATGTACCCTTAGAAATAACTGGCTTAGTGAGATACACATCGTATTCTTATCGCAATATAAATGCTTTTACATTTCATAATATCATGGTATGATGCTACGAAATGTTAACAGCAATAATAATCACCATTTCTGGCAAACACATTGGTCATCGCAGTTTGTTGTTATTAAACCAAATGAGGCCACATACCATAAAATTATGAATGTAGCCTGTAGGTGAACATGTGACAGTTGACACGATAGAAGATGAAGCGCAAAGGAGGATGTCATTGTGCCCCTGCCCGTAGATCCTTATGACTTTCTTTTGACACTTTTACGATACCCAGGGAAAAGGACCAGGTCACACTTTGTGGCCGACTCCTTCCTGAAAATAAGACAGAGCCATGCAAGAAGTAGCAGCTCCTAAAGTGCGTGTACATTCCAGAACACGATTACTTCATTCAATTGTAACGAGTGCAAATGAAATGACAAACTGCATGAGTAAGGTCATGAGTCACGGGAGCGGGTGCGTGTGATGCCGTTGATTTATCTCGCTTCATTACACAAACCGCTCGAGCATTTAATCGGACCGCGGGAGGCGCCCGCGCATATGTGTTGAGCGCGATTGTACTGGTGAATGCTTAAGTGTTCATAAATACTATCAATAACGTTTGAAATAACAGTTAACGTAGTATAATATGTATAGTTACCGGGAATACAATAATTATAACACACTTAGGTGGTAATACTCAGGTATGGGATGGTCGTAATATTTTTGGATGGATAAAGTTTTGGCTCTATCAATATCATGACCTCATCACATAATGATTTTGCAGTTAGTGATCTGCTCGTCTGTTGAGATGATAATGATTCCTAAATTGCTCTATAGTCATCAAAAAATTGTTTGTTTATACAAACAAACAATTTTTTGATACATACGTAGGGGGTAATCTCTGGAACTACTGGACCGATTCTAAATTAAATTAGTAATAGAAAGCTACACTATCCCTGAGTGATATAGGCCATATTTTATTTAGCTTTAAAATGGTAATCTGATTGTAAAATTGTTGCAAACATTAACACTTTTGAGCACAACAGTATTCAGAAGTCAGCTCCTTTTAAGATTGTCCCTTTTGTCCATGTCACGCAAGTGGAGGCTGCGTTGATCGAAATCGACAATAATTAAATATCTCATGCGCCCTTTAATACACCAATTTATTCACTCTCCGTCTTCAGCGTGTGTATTAATTAAGATTGATACGAAATGTTCACTCTTTAACTGTCGAGTTATTTATTTAGTTACATGTATAAATTATTGCCATTTTATGTGAGTGAACGACCGACCAGGTAAGAAAATACAGCGGCGAATTCGTTCCCAACAGTTAAATTTGACGAGTATACAAAAGACTTCAACGGGCCGCTCACGGTTGCGTAATGTAATTTTATTTTCAAACAAAATTTTATTTCTATTTGTTGGCCATTTAGAATGTCAAAATCTGTGCAGTTAAATGATTTGGAAGTTCACGTAATAATGGTGATTTAATAACATAATAGGAAAGAGATAAAAGATTATTATTTTAAATATTTTGTAACTTTTGCAAAAGTTCATTGATATACAATTAAGTAATATGAAGTATAATCGTCAAAATTAATTAGTATCAATGTTTATAAAAAAAATGGTAATTTTAAGAAAATCCAGGTAGGATATAACTTGACCAAAAATGTTTTACAACAAATTTGGTCATGAATGTGTATTTATCTACTCAGCTATCGAGAATTAAATAGTTCACATGGCTTCTTACGTAATTATGAATGTCAATAAATATGCAGTTTGCATCTGCATCAAGTTAAACGGTCGACAGCGTCAGTGGCACATTTGCGGTGGTTTGCGATTATGCCACGCCAACTTAGGATGAGTATCGGGCTTACTAGTCTCATGTACCGTCGCTGCGTCGGCCAGATAACTACAATCAGTCTTTCAACCTTTAGGTGGAAGAAATAGAGTTCATATTCTATTATTTTGAATCTCAATTCTAGTCTGGAGTCGACATGATGTTTTAATAAGAGCGAGGCAACCGTCCTTGACGAGGCTTTTTAAATTTATGATGCGCTTATTAATCCAATTATGGCAGTTGTTTTATTTGCCCTGTGCTTGTATTTTGTATTCGTAAAATATGTGAATCTAAAATAATAAATAAAGAATAAAGATAGTTTTCGGGACTAAAAAGGAATAAATTGTAATGTAATAATATTTTTTTTTTAATTGAGGAGACATTTCGTTTTCCTAATTTGGCATAAATCTAATCTAATTTTAATCGTAACAATGCACTCGCTGTGATTTCATATTTACAAGGTTTTATTTAATTTTATAGTTCATTGTTAGTTATGTATATTACTGGTCTAGGAAAGAGGTAAAGAATAAAAAAAAAAATTACTTTTATGCCCGAAATGGTATCCTGAATTTTTAATAAATACAAAAGAAAGTGCAGCTCCTTCCATTTGGTAATTCCAACTTGGAAATATTAAAGTGGCGACTTCCGCGGGTTGATAAAGGAATGTAATTGTAACGTCGGCGGCCATTTTGTTTGCGGGTGGGGTCAACGCGACCCCGCCTCGCGTTTCCGCCACGGGATAATTAAATATTACCCCACCACAAGACTTCCTCTGAAGAAATGTGATTCGCTATACATCTGTTTACCTTTTTTCTTTTATTCCTTTTACACGGTCTTTTATAGAGGGCTTGAAGTAAGTATATTTCTCAAAAGAAACACAATTATCTTGTTTGAATTGCACTTTATGTTGGAGTTTTCTTTATGCTGTTAACAAAGCACGTATATACACATTAAATATTATGTAACGCAGTATGCAGCAATGTTGTTCTTTCATTATAAACGAAAGGAATATAAAATGCTAGTTAGTATTCTAAAAGACTGTTTAGCTGAAACCAATCTGTATGTGAGATGTTCTCAACATATTTTATGTTTGGAGTGTAAAGAGAATGAGAAGTCATGAAGAAATATGTTATTTCTTTAGATCTTTAAAAGAGCTTATTGATTTACAGTAAACAAAATGCGTTGTTCCGACTGCAGTTTCTAGAACCTTCAATCTAAGATAGTGTAGTCTAGCATCAAAGGATACATAATATTTGTTACGTAACTGATCTCATGAAGCTGTAATCTACATTGTAAGTTAAAATATAAAAATCGCAAGATTCTGCATTTCTGTAAATCACACATTCTTATAAATAAACCTAAATGTTCATAATGAATTCAAAAGTTAACGCATAACTTAACACATTGCTTGTATGTAGAACTTCCTTATTTTCTTTATCCATAATTATGCGACGAAGTCTCTAACTCTGTGCATTAGTTAATACCATCTTATTCCATAGGTACAATTTCTGTTCTCTGTTCGTTCTAGATTCGCTTGAGCACGCAACATTAGATGCCCCGAATTAACTTTAACGTTAATATTTGTAAAGATTTTCTCCTATCCGTTTAACATAACGGTTTTACGACTCATTGTCTGTAGATGGCATTATGTTGTCCACAATTCCAACATTTTCGCTTTCCAGTTTCTATTTTATGCGTTTTGCTGGGTTAATAAGTGTCTTTAGAATGTCTCTTTTACATTCAAATCAAGCATGAAAACTAGCGGCCGTGTACGCGCTGCTTCAGGTGACGAATGTCTGTCCAGCTAAAAATATTATTGGAATAATTGCCAAAATATGGCGGCTTGATTTTCTTGGAAAGCAACGTTTGGCTGTGACAATTACTTAGAATCGCCTTTAGTATGCCTTTTAGATTACGTGATCACTCGATGACTAGGTACTTTATGTCTCTAATTGCACAATTTTCGCAAACATCCATTCAATTATATTCTAAATCACATATTCACCTAATCCTCTAATTGAATCACAAAGCCAAGCGCGATATAGGATTAATTAACCCCTAGGATAAATACTGTGTATCGTTCACGTTGTCATCTGATAGCGTTTATAATTATGCGTGCAAAATTACTAGTAATATAATTGCATGCCTTCGGTAGAGGAGCGCCTGTGCCGCGCGTGTCTTTGATTTAGAGCAAATTGAACCGGGAGATTGGCTGTTGAGGGAACATCTCATTTGACGCTGCAACGCTTCCAATTGTCTCAAGACTTCGACTCTGTCTATTGTCTGCAGTCACCTATACGTTGTTAATGTGAATTAGCTTTCATCTCGTGTTTCCTTGTTGTATTCTATGTCACATTGGTTGCTGTTACTCGGTTTGATTTAGATAGTAGTGGAAATCTATACCTACTAATATAATAAATCTAATACTTACATAATATTATAAAGAAGTATTTGTTTGTTTGTGTGTAGGGGGTAATGAACCGATTCTAAAAATTATTTCACTAATAGAAAGCTACACTATCCCTGAGTGACATAATATAGGCTATATTTTATTTTGATAAAAATAAAAGGCGTGCTACAGCTAGATGTATTTAAAAATTAAGTAGGTCCATTCGTTTCCATGCAAGTAGGCACATGGCACAAGATAGGTATCTACTATTAATTGAAAAACTACGAACTTGCTAATCAAGCTACAGATATTTACTTTATTAATTCAAATATAATTGATTCACATTTAGTTCTAGAGCAAGCTGATAAATGTGATACAATTAGATTAGCAAGTTGGTGGAATAGCTAACTGGATGTAAATTCAAATAAAGTAATTAAAGGTTAGCTTCACGGCAGCCCGTTAATTTGGGCGTTGCTTGTTACCAGTTTCGTTTTATGAACGCGTAGAATAATATTTTGAAATTGGACGGTCATTGCGAGTGTTGACGCAGATTATATCCTGCAGCCTTGTGTCCGACTGGTTTTTAATTGCGGTCCGGGCGTGCGTTCCCCACGCTGATTTAGAGCAAATTGAATGCTTCGAGCCCCTCGCGTCCCGTAACCGACATCTCATTCGTCCGCAGTGCGGCACCTATCAATTAACTAGCACTCGAATTGAGTAGGCATCTCATTGCTTTAAAACTATGCGCTTCGGCTTGCCACTGAGCAGCTTGTTACTATGCTGAGAATTTGTAGAAAGCCCATTTTAACTAAATTTAAATGAAAATCTAGTGGAGTATTCGTGGTATTCCTACGCTCATAGTTCTCTTGTGGTGTGTGAAATGTAAGCAATTGAATTAAGTGAAAATAGCTATTATATATGTTATCTAATGTAGACACTCTGTGGTTAGAGAGTAAATAATTGTACTTAACGTCGAATATTTGAGATGATGGTATTGTCGTAACGGCAGCTTTTCGCAAGTAATTGTGTGTATGAATATTAAATGAATAGCAGATTATTTTGTGTACTGTCAGTTAATATGATGACAGCACAATGAGAAATATTCGGTTGGTTGTCGGCTGACGTCTTCGGAGGCCGCTCTTCGCATAAAAGCTGCTGTCAAAAGATTTACGATACATCTAGTAATAACAGATGGTCGTAACCTCAATAGCTAAGTAAATATTTTTTTGAACATTTTGTATCATAACATCTAGCAATGAGGTTAGAGGTTATAATACTATGCTGATTATTTCACTTCAATGATGCATAATGTACCATGCCAAGTGTGCCTTGGTGCACATGCACCAATGTTGCAAGCAAAAATAAAATGATAATGTGAGTTAACATTATATCTACCAGTATAGTATCGGGAGAGTTATGTAGATCGAGGTTCGGCATCGACAAATGTAGCGGAGGACGTCCTCAGGCTACGTGAACTGAAGATCTTTGCAGTGAGGCTGGTAACAGCTGGATGTGACTAGCCGAGGATCGAGCTAGATGGCGTGTGATTGGAGAGGCCTATGTCTAGCAGTGGACTGCTACTGGCTGATGATGATGATAATGACACATTTAATATTATTTTCCTATTAATTTTTAAACTCCATTATAAGGTTTGCTCCGTGTTCATCCACCATTCGACTAACGTAATGAAAATTATTAAAGTCTCATTTAAACAGTTCTTAGTAGAGTTGAACTTAACTAGACAATTAGACATTTCTAATAGGTTACACTAAAATTAGACAGAGGACACTCATAGCTTACAATTTTTTTGTCTACTTTGATCTGAAATTCTTCTATTTCATTATTTTTTGCCTGTTGAACAAGACCAGAATATTTATGTACTCGGTACCTTATTGGCGGAAGTATTGACTTTTCGATAAACAATTTCCACTTATACACTAGTTGAAGCAAGAGCATTGCAAAAAATAAGAAAGGTACCAATGTGCTCTCAAAAAAAAAAGCGCCGACCGATCATGATTTCTGCATAATAAACATGGGTATAATTTATCTCATCACTGTCAATCTTGGATTTCGGTTAACAATTTAAATAATAATACGTTCCAAAAAAAGTTGCGGTTGCCAGAGTCAACGACATAAAATGGTTTTGCTAATTATTTTACCTGTCAATTCGTTGTTACGAGGCTTAAAGAACAAGAGCTTGACAGGCTTTTGTAGAGGGATTATGGATCGTGGAAAATAAAGGAATATTAAAAACAGGAATAATATTTTATTGTGTTCACTTGACACGACACTTTTCTTCACATTCTAAACTTAAATTTATAATACAACAAATAAGTTTGTATATCCAACACGCCCCTTTAAATTTAAGTCTAGAGAATATTAATATCAATTACAATACGGCTTAATACCTAAACCACCTATACATTTATAGTGTTTAATACTAGGCAATGGCTTAGTTAAAATATCTGCCAACATAGACTCCGTGGGTACATGTCTCAGCTCAATGTCTTTGTTATCACTTAAAACGCCCCTTATGAAGTGATATCGAATATCGATGTGCTTACTTCGCACATGAAATTTTGGATCTTTCGCTAAATATATTGCACCCTGATTATCGGCATGAACAATAACTCTAGCATACCTCATAAGTCCCACTTCATTCATCAAGCTGTTCAAGTAGACACCTTCCTTTATAGCTTCCGCCAAACTCACATATTCTGCCTCACAGGTTGATGTAGCAACGCTACGTTGATATTGTGACTGCCACGATATAGTTGCACCAGCCAATATAAAAGCGTATCCTGAAAATGACCGTCTTGTCAACAAACAATTCCCGTAATCAGCATCAGAAAACCCTTCTATACACTTACCAGACTTAACATAAGTTAGGCCATGCTGCATCGTTCCTTTAAGGTATCGCAATACACGTTTAGCCGCCTTCCAATCGCACGGTTCAGGTTTAGTTACCTTTTGACTCAACTTCCTTACCGCATTGGCAATATCAGGCCTTGTAGCTATACTCAGGTAATTTAAGCTTCCTATCAATTCCCTGTATGGCCATTTCTCCTCCTTTACGGTATCATGCTTTTCAGCATATTCTTGCTTATGAGCATTTACTTCCATAGGAGTCGCACATTCATTGCAATCTTCCATGCAAAATCTTTTTAATAGATCGCGAATATAATTTTCTTGTGACAATACAATGACATTGTCATTTCGTTGAATATCGATGCCCAAAATATATTTTGCTTGACCATAATCTTTTAAGTCAAACTCTTTGGACAACTCATTTTTAAATTTATTTATCCAACCTCTTTTCTCAGACGCAATCAATATGTCATCCACGTAAATCAATACAAATAAATGAATATTTTCAGATTCTTTATAATAAAGACATGGTTCGTTCAGACTTTGCTTCAATCCCATCTCGAGAAGTTTCTTATTGAGTTTGAGATTCCATTGACGACCTGCTTGCTTTAAACCATATAGTGATTTACGCAACAAGCATGAATTGCATCCTGCGTTTAGATTATTTAACATAATCTGTGCACGCTGTATAATAATCGGATCCTCTCCCCTGCGATTCATCAGCTTGACTAAGGTCTCCCTTAAGAGTTCCGGTACTTCCATGTAAATTTCTTCATCTAATGAACCATTTAAATATGCAGTATTTATATCTAACTGATGTATCTCTAAGTTCAATTCAACTGCGAGCGCTGCCAACAATCGAACAGAATCTAATCTCGCGACAGGTGCAAATGTTTGGTTGTAGTCTATTCCATATCTCTGACTAAAGCCTTGTGCAACAAGTCTCGCTTTCTTCTTTGTAGTCTTGTCCACATTAGTTTTTGTTGTTAAAACATAACGACATCCAACAATACTTCTGTTCATCGGTCTTTTGACAACCTCCCATGTTCCTTTTTGAACTAAACTTCTTATTTCAGATAATATCGCTTCTTGCCACTCCAATCTTTCATTACTATTCAAGGCATCCTTCAACGTTGTTTCAGCCGAACCTGCAAAATCATCTACATTTGTTTCATTAACCGGTTGGTCAACTTCCAACATTCTGTAAATTTTCTTAGGTCGACCCACACTACCTGTACGTAAAATCCTTGGTCTACCAGAAGCTCTTTTTAAAGAAGTCTGTTGATTTGATTGTTCAACATTCTCATTTAATGTTCTCATCATTGAACTTTCATCATTACAACCATCTGACTGTGTAGGATATTCTTGGCATTCACTCCAAAATTCTTCAGCATTTTCCTCTTCGTTTCGTTGTGGTCTTGAACAATTCAAATATTCAATCTCAATAAATTGTTTTTCAGCTTCCTCATTTTCAATCATTCTGTTTGATGAGCTTGATTCTTGCTTCGAGAAGTTCTTCCTTGAATCTTTATCTTCATGGAACTTTATATCTCTCGCAATCATGAATTTCCGATGTTCAGGAACCCAAACTCTATATCCTTTTACATTTTTCGGATATCCAACAAATATAGCAGGAATGCCTCGTGCTGCCAACTTATCCTTATTTGGATCTTTATTCAAAATATGTACCTCAGAACCAAATCTTCGTATGTAATCAATTTTAACAGGAGTTTCAAACCATCTTTCATAGGGAATGTCACCTTGAAGACTACTAGTAGGACAGCGATTCCGGATGTAGCATGCAGTATCCACCGCCTCTGCCCAAAAAATTGTGGAAAGATCAGAATTTAATAGCATACATCTAGCCATTTCCACTAGCGTTCTATTCATCCGCTCCGCTATTCCATTTTGCTGGGGTGTTCGAGCAACTGTTAATCTTCGCATAATTCCCTCTTGTTGAAGATACCTGTCAAATTCAGAATTACAGTATTCTCCTCCATTGTCACTTTGAAGAAATTTCACTTTCTTTCCTGTTAAATTCTCAACTTGACTTTTATACACCTTAAAAGCATCTACGGCTTTACTTTTCTCACTCAAAAAGTGTACCTCACACCATCGTGTACAATCGTCAATAAATGTTATAAAATATTTAGCACCTCCTTTTGATTGACATCTCATAGGACCTACAATATCTGTATAAATTATCTTTAATTTCTCATCACAAGGACCACTAGATTCAGAAAAAGATAATGCGGTCATTTTTCCTTTCGCACAAATATCACAATCACGTAACTGTCGTATTTCATTCGCACTTACAGGGGCACCTACCTTGTTTAATAGTTTTACGACATCTTTTCCGTTCAAATGTCCTAAACGTTCGTGCCAACACTGTATGTCAGCATTCAGATCACTCAAATTAAATGCAGATTCAGATTGTCGCACACAATACAAGTTTCCTCTACGATAAGCTGTCAATTTAATTTCTCCTATCTTATTTGTAATATGGGCCACATCTAGTTTGAATATAACATTATATCCACGGTTAGTAATTTTGGCCACCGAGATTAAATTGGTTCTTAAATTCGGAACATATAACGTATCGCGTAAGTCAATTGTTGTATTGCTAGAGTTTTCATTACATGCCGATAACCGTACAATACCCTTACCTTTGATTTGCGTACTTACATTTGTGGCTAAATTTAATTCACCGCCCAAATCCGCTAAAGTATCACCGAACTTACTCGCGTCATTGCATAGATGAGATGTGCACCCACTGTCTAATATCCAATCATGCTTTTGAACATTTACAGCATTATACTTTTCATAATCTGAAACATTAAAAGTTATTAGATCTTCATCAACGTAATGTGATTGAGCTTTAGCTTTCTTTTTACATTCAGAAGCTTTATGTCCGAGTTCATGACACTTATAGCATTTGAATTGGAATCCTTCATTCTTTTCTGTTTCTTTCGTACTTTGATTCTTTTTAATTTTCGTTTCACTCGTACTTGGTCTCGTGTTCCCTTGTTTATAATATCTCTTGTTTTTAATATACATTACGCCTTCCTCACGAGGTCCATCGTGATTAGCAAGCCTCGATTCATGCTCTTCTAAAATTTTAATTTTCAGCATCTCCGGCTTTGGCAATTCGTCTCTCGACTCTATTGCGCATCTGAAGTTTTCATAGTTTCCAGGCAAACTATATAACAACATTATTGACAACAAATCATCGTGGATATGAACGTCCATATCCGCTAGTTTGTCAACGGCATCGAAGAAATTATATAAGTGTTCACGTACATTAGCATTTTCGGACATTTTGTGTAAAATCAATCGTTTTAAAAATGTCGCCTTCTTAGCAGGCCCTTTCGAAGCAAATATAGACTCTAATTTCAACCATACCTGTCTAGAAGTAGTGCAGCCTCTCACGTGTCTTAATTCGCTACCGCTTATAGACAGTATCAGGTCAGCCTTGGCCTTTTCATCCTCTGCCTCCCATTTTTCAAACTCCGTTGCCTCGAGTGGTTTTGGTTTTCTGCCATTCACGTACTTCCACGTGTCGTTCTTAATTAAAAGCGCCTCTACCTGAATTCTCCAGCTATCGAAGTTGTCCTTGCTCAGAAGCTCAATTTTCGTCGTAATTCCGTGACTCATTTTCGCAACTTTTCGCAATTCACTTTCAGCTTTAACAGAAATCAGTAAAAATTATCCTACAATAACTCCTGGGGTTCCTAGGATTCCTCTGGGCCCATAACCATTGTAGAGGGATTATGGATCGTGGAAAATAAAGGAATATTAAAAACAGGAATAATATTTTATTGTGTTCACTTGACACGACACTTTTCTTCACATTCTAAACTTAAATTTATAATACAACAAATAAGTTTGTATATCCAACAGCTTTCATATAACAACGCATGTTTTTATTACGTTCGAACGTTATCAAAACTCTCGTCAAGTGTTTAGAGAGACGAAAACATCTATGAACTTAGCGCTTAGACCATCATAATATATAATTTTCTACATTTTACGGAGAGCTGAAAGGGTCGCACGAGGTTACTGACATATTTCAATAGACCGGACAGAATATCAACGAAAAAATAAAAACTCACAGTAGTTAACAAGGACACGTAATATCGACATCTCGTCACGGTTGGGTTTTTATGCTTACAAATTGCAGTTGGTTCGTTAATTGGTCAGAATTGGACGGATGACTGGTGTTTTTGGTAGTGCGAAGTGCGCGCGCGACGGCATCGTAATGATAAGTTGCGCGGTAATGGCGGGTGCGCGGGAGTGCGGCCCTGCTGAGTCAGCGCACTTGAACGGTGCTGGCGCCTTCAGGTAGAAACTCTTCCTGATTCTTAACGCCTAATATATAGTTTGGCGTTAAAATACTCACACGCTAGTCGCTACCGACTTTATTCTTCCTAATGTTCGTGTCCTTTTATTGTGGTTCTACTGAGACTCGTTTTTGTGAGCCCCTTGACACGGTATGTATCTAAAAGGTATCCGAACTGAGGGAAATACCCAAGGTTTAATAAATAATAATATGCTTTCAAATCAGCTACCCTACAGAAATATTCGATATGGTCGCGAGGGGCTGAGGAGCTTAGAAAATTCCATTTCAGGAACACTAAATTAATCTAACTTGCAAATGGCTATGTACAAAAATGGCTACAAACAAATTTCCCGTATGCTTAGTCGCCCAATCGGGAACTTCTCTTTATCTATTTTAAATTCCCGGCACGTACGCCTCCTTGTTTGATTGTATTTCACTTAATCCGTCCGTTCCGCTCATTCTCTATGGTAATTCATCGGCAGCATTGTTTTATTTTGTTACGGGCGCACATAAAGCTAGCAATATTTGTCATAGTTATGCATGCTACCATAGTCTTTACTTAAAGGTCGCACTTTGCTTAAAGCGCGTACGTAGCTTAAGGTGACGCAGTGGTAAACAATTAATTATCTCAAATCGGCTGCATACTAAAAAGCGCGCGGGCTAACTTGTGTGTATTGCGTCAACACAGTATTTGCGTTTAAAATGAAGACTATCGATAATTTTATAAAATTAAAATATTAAAGTGTGTGTTTAGTTAGACTAATCTATACAGAAAATTTTGACGCATTAATTAGTCTCGTTTCCCTGAAGAACCGAACTGAAACTATCTGTTGTAAAGAGCAGTTTTTGATATTATTTTCTCTGCTGTAAAAGTTAATCAATTAAAGTACCGAAGTAGCAAAATGATGTCAAAGACATGATAAATGAAGTATATAAGTACCACTACAACTAACATTTTCAATTAGTCGTCTTAAAATGTGTTAATAATAAAATAAAATAAAATATGTTAAACGCAACCTTATTATATTACAAAGATATGGTAAATCACGTTTAGTAAAACCTAGGTGTTAAAAATATTCCTCACTTTCTAGCGTCATATAGCAAAAAGAGACGGGGTTATATTAAAACCTGGGTTTTACAAGACTTGCTTTAAACCATCTTTAGTAATAAGACCGAACTAGTTTGGTTGCCGTCCCTACGTATCCGGTCGAACCACTCTCGTTTGCACCTTGTCAGCGCTACTGATTCTATCTGTGGCTATAATTGCTGATATTCCATTAAAGTAATAAATACGCTTCGCCTTCTCACCTTCTTATTAGAGTTGATTACTGCACTCGTCTGTTTCTATTATGTCAGGAGTCGTTAATGTTTGACGAGCGATTGTTCGGCTCTTTCGTTGTATTAACAATATTCGTGAGATTTCATGTTTACTTTCACAGGTGTATAGGTATCATCGGAATTGAATGAATAATTACGTCGACGGGTTGTTAAAGTACGTTTTATTCGAGCACTTAATGGATGCCTGTGTTTTATATATGTAGCATGTTCCGGGGTGATAAAAGCGTCGGTTCATAACTCTGAGACACGCGTATGTGTATGCTTGGCACGTTTTGTTAAGTGTTATAATAAGATAGGATTTTGTTCAAAACAAGGAAGTTCACACCGTACTAAGTTACACAATTTTTGTATGACTACGCGTAAGTTCTCACACACACATCAGATTGTCATGCGAGTGGGCCGACAAAAATGTACCGAATGCGTGCAAGACGTCAAAACTAAAAGCACGCGGAGAGCGATATGGACACAGTAATAATTGACTGATGTCTTTTTAACTTTCTCAACCAGTTACTGAAATGAAAACTTTTATTGTTGTATATCCGTATATAATGCGTCAAAGACTCTATAACTACTATTCTCTAAATAAGGATGTAACTATAAAACGGATTACCGACATACATTTATCAGAAAAGGTCCAAAACCCAGTGTGGGGCAACGTTTAATAAATCAATAGTAAAAAAACATTTTTAAAAACAAGCTTTTACACGAATCACGACGTTTTGAAAGTGCCTGCAAAAGCTCAGTTGAAATAAAAAACTTTGACTTTGTTTTCTACTCTTCAAGCTCTTTCATTTGATACATAAATAAATACCCATATTAGCAGGGTTGACAAAAAATATACACCATAGGCTATATTGGGCTGGCGGCCATTTTTTAAATATTACAATTATTAAGTATTGTATATTGCATTGTCACCAAAATTAAAGGTGTATGCAAAATTTCAGAAAAATCGGTTTGTTGGAAATTGTTCAAAATTCAGTTGCAAGATTTGACATGAATAAACAAACATAAAACATTGCAAGTTAAATAAAAGCTTGTAAAAAGAACCTGAATTTTCTTACACAAAACCTAGGTAACTATAGGTACACATAAAATCTAGCTAAGATTTTCTTTTTTTAATTTTACAGCTAGAACGCTATACAAACTTCAGTAAAATAGGGTAACAAAAAAATTTCACAGTAACATAAGGTTGAAGAAAAATTTGTTGGTAATTAAAAGTGCTAACGCAGATATGCAGGTAGAAAATTATTCTAATTCAAACAACTTACGCTCATCAAAATCGCTCAAAGTTTAAGCTCTAAAGCATAACGTTGCAGCATCTCTGTCATCAACCGCACGGCCGTGGGCAGGCTACGTGTGTACTGACACGATCGCTTCTTACTGATAACAATAGATAAACATTGTACTCATGCCTTGAATAAAAAATCGGTTACTTACTATACTACCTACCTGTTTGCACATTCCTAACATCCGGTATAGGCTGATTTAAGCATCATTTACATTGTTTAGACATTATGCAATCTAAATGTTCACATTTTAGTGGCAACTGCCTAACATTCTATATCTACAATGTTAGGCAGTTGCCACTATAGTACCTAAGATCATTATTATCAGTCTCGATTTTAAAACGAAATCTGTCTCTAGAATTAGATAACGTTATGCGAAAATTAGAATTTTTAGCTCAAAATTATATTCTGTTCACAAACACCATATTTTAAGAAGTTAGTTACCTTAGGTTTGTTGCCTCAGTTTTCAGTGGGGAGCTGCTTGTATGAGGTTATCTTTCTATGCGTTATTATTCTAAGTAAGTTACATACTAATGAGATTATTTTACATAATAATGAGATACTTATACGTGACTTAAATATGAAAATATTACGTGTGAACTCATTCGGAGATATTCAAAGATTTTTAAAGTAAATCGATATATGCGCGTTGATGTCTTTTGTTCGCGTGATTTGAATTTACTCAAAGTTAATGAATATTCTATATCCATGCAAGCACAATTTAAAATATAATCTCATCTCAGCTTTGAATGTAAATATTGTTCTGTACGACTGCTGTTAGGTTTCCATTATTAGATCCTACTGCTTATTAGCTTTGGCCGAGGCTTTGCCCGCCTACAAACATATTCTTTGTTTCCGGGATGAAATGTTTCCGTCTATGTTTTTATCATTAATATGACATACTATGTATTAATCATTATGTTTTATCTATACTCTTTAAATTGCATGTGTAATGTTTAAATAATGTACCTGTATACCACATGGTCACTCAGTGGTTTAAATATAAACTTTATACTATATTATATGTATAGATTAAAATCCTATGTACTGTATTTAAGTCATATAAAATATCATTTAATAACATTTGAATAATGTGGTCTGTACTGTAATTTAGAATAAATATTATGTTATCTGTACTAAATATACAAAACATTCAGTGGTTACGGCATTATTGAGTTACAAATATTTCAATCATCCCTAAATTTTAAATATTTGGGGAATACTTTGGATTCCAGTAATATGTATCTTAAAGATATAGATGTATTTGATTCAAATGCATCGTAGCGCACCACAGCGAACCGGAGATGTGCGGAATCTACTCCGGAGGCACTTAATGTGGGCCTCGTTTAAGTAAACAAGGTACACGTCCGCGAGTAGGCTCCATGTCTTGTTTTTATCCGTCTTAGTCCGCCGCTCCACGCTTGTTATCTTGTTATCCTATCTTGCCGAGATTGTGCCTTTTTGTGCAGCTGATGCACTCAATGTATGCACATATTTCTCTCATTTTGAAACGCGCAAAGTCGCTATACGTTTTACGATAGCTGCAGTAAGATCAATCCGATTCTAAGGCACCCTTACTTTATAAGAGGTTTTTGTAATACGGATTAGCAGACCGGATTTCGTTCGCTACTACATTCGCTCTCCGTCTTGGTATTGTGAGTAACAATAAACAGTACGCCGGGCTAAAGAAAGTCACGTTTTTCCTGAACACCATTTGCGGTTACAATACTGTCAACGTATATGGCGTTAACGAAGTTAAAGGTCTCTTTGGCTGTGACCTCCTATGTACCGCTTATTATGTCTAAATTAAGATTAACACGCCCGTATTATCACCGAATTTCATCTAAAGTCGAGGCAGAAAAGGTTTATTGCGATACCTAAATAATTTGTCCTTATTTCCGTATTATAGGGCCATCATTATTTGTATAATTAATTTTACCCTTTAGTTTTATGTTAATTAGGGACGTAAACTATAATTTCATTTGAACCCACGACCCGTGGTGGCTATAAAGTTGCATTAAAGCCGTTTTCATTCGGCGTTAAGCTTATAATAGAGGGTGGCGCGAGCGACGATGCCGACGGCGCGCTGCGGCCTTTGTGAAGGCGCTCTGTGCGAGGACTATCAAGGCGACGTTCAACCTCGCGAATAACGTAAAAAATATTTTCTCTCCATCGCCGCTCACGAAACGCGAGCCCGTCGACCGTTTTCCGCTGAGTTAAATTCTCATTACTTTCTTTTCTTTGAAAAATAAGTTAGCTTTCATAACCGCGCAGCGGTCGAGAAAGAAAACTCTATTACAGCGATAGCTTTTGACAGAGGCGCTCCGTATGCCGTGTCAAACTTTTCAGCTGCTTCCTTTTATTCAACAATTACAGCACATTAAGGGACATTATGATATCGGAGCGCAGGCGTAGTATCGTGAACATTTAATGATAAAGCGGACGGCGGCGGTGGCTTTGGATCGCAAATCTCGCTTTAAGTCGACGTGCGAGCAATGGCTTCGATAATAAAATTAATTATGAAATTTATAGCACCGGCCTCTGCCGCGGCGGTCGTTTCTGGCGTGAAAGCTTTTGTCGTTCAAATGTGTACCGTCTTAATCGACAATTTACGAGAGCCGTTTAGCGAGACAGGAACGATTGCAATGTCCTATCCGGTCATAAAAGCCGGCTTGAATCAAATTATAATCGCAAGATACATTATTATTTAAAGATTGCAAGGTTAAGCCTTTTGTCGCCATTACCTTACAATAAGTAAGCCTTTAACTGGTACTTCGAAAAGAACTCGTTAGTTCCGATTGGGACTTATTGAAGTTGTATTTATAAGATTTTGGGATTTTTATAGAAGCTGTTTATGTGAGAATAGGGTTCAATTCTTTCTATTTATAGCTTTAACATAATGTAATGTAAATTTGTAACTGCTATAATGCTGAAGTGAACCCCCCAGAGGTAACACAATTAGGGAATATAATTTAATACGCTACACAATTTCCTTTCAAAAACCTTATTAAATACGCGAAAGCAATAATATTACATTTAGAAATTTTGTTAGAACAGCAGTGTTGCGGCTTGTGGCTGGTCGTGAGCGTGTTCGCTGGCCGCAGGGTCATCCATACGTCGCGCATCGCGACATTCGCATAATGAGCGCAACATTGTTCTGGCCCTGAACTATGTTGATGTCGACTAATACCTACTATATACGTTTACATTTAGGTGGTACGTCTAGTAGATAAATAGGCAGTACTTATTCGTATAGCAAAAATGTACTATTTCTATTGAGAAATTGATGATATTTCCCATCCCGAATTGCCTCATTTCAGATCGGCACTTGACATTCAGGCTGTTGAGTTTTGATTTCGACTACGTTGGACTGCTTGGAGTTTAAAATCGTTTTAATTTGGGACTTGGACCCAGTAGAAATGATAGGGTTTTAAGAAAAACCTATGTCTAGAAATGGTCTGAATAGAATCTCTTGTTAATAGATCCATAATTGACGCATACAACTTTAGCGGGTTCATAATTAATAGTTTTTTTATTATTGTCATGATTTATTCGCACATTTAATTAGAGTGAAGAAAAGACTGATTAAGGTTCAGTATAAAACTTCATAAATCCAACGATCTTTACCGTCTCATACAATAAATTAATGCAATCGATTCCATCAGTAGTCCTACTCAAAGCAATCATCGTATTAACATGAGTAGTTGTCGAGAATTGACTGATTGCCTGTTCAGTATACCCGTTCGTATTTAATCACCCTCAAATTGACGCAATTAATGGCTCTTAAACGGTAGTGGTAGTATAATTGTTTATGTGAATACCTATAGACAAACTAGTTAACTGTAATTTGAAGTGATGTTTCGACCTTAAACGAATCTTCACAATTATGCGGTTGCAATTATATGATTAGCGCATAGAATGAACTTGACTTGTGGTTCAGAAATCTTAACATGCGAACACGTTCCTTTAATAAAATCTCTAGTGCTTAATATCCGTCAAACTAGAGGTGATATTAGTGGTTTCACAGCATTTGCATAACGCATTCACTAACAAGACACGTTCGAGTACAATTGCGTTCGCGAAAGAACCCTACTCAAACAACCCATTTCTATTTTAGGTCGCAACCGCTTGTTTAATGTTCGGCCCGTACAACAGCGTCGGCTAACACTTAACGCTTTTTGCATACGAAAGCGTCTAACGTTTACCTCCCAGTGTCTCTTGTTATTACGCTACTCTGTATTCAGGTCGAGCTAAGTTGAAGGTCGCCCTTGCTCGAGATAACGAACAACTAGTTCCTTTTACTCGTTTATCTACTGCTACAACGCGACTCGTAACATTGTATCGAAGCCTAACTCGCATTGCTATTGTTTTGCGATGACATTGATATA
The DNA here is from genome assembly GCA_932294325.1 of Allophyes oxyacanthae. Classification (NCBI taxonomy): domain Eukaryota; kingdom Metazoa; phylum Arthropoda; class Insecta; order Lepidoptera; family Noctuidae; genus Allophyes; species Allophyes oxyacanthae. Next base: position 9,713,183 of record OW028617.1, read on the forward strand.
AAACATCGGCCCGAAGAAGTTGATCTCATTTTTGATGAAGTATCCCCGGTCATCAATCTAGAGCTGTGGACTTACAGATCCATTTCCCGTGTCGTTGTGTAAACTGACCCGAGTTGCCCAAATAAAACGTTACGCGCCGCCACAAAATAGCCCATAAAAGAGCAACTATGTAGGACGTAAATGCTTAGATAAACGACTGCACTTAATCCGGGAGTTAGAATGTTGACAAGGAATGAACGCGATCAAATATAAAAAAGGCTGGGCATTTTATTCCATTAATCCACGTCATGTTGAATGTATTTGTAACAAAGCTAGCACTTAATAACTCAAGTCGTTCCATGATCGAGCCGCAGCTCTTCTAGTGAAACGTCTAATCATTGTGTGGGTTGCCGTAATTGAAGTGGAGGATCGTCCCTTTACTTTTATCTTAATTTTATTCATTCCGAGCGCAGTGATGGTTAATATTGCTGTGACCGCTTGTCACTTTCAATAACAAGTTGCCCGTTAATGAGATTGTGCACCTGTTAGTATATTATGACAAATTATGAACTGGATATAGTTGGTATGTAGAACAAATCAAGATTCGTCCAGAATCTTGGCCGGTGATAAATTATATTGCGTCTGTTGATTTTTACTATAATTGACATATTGTATTTCATAGTTGGAAATAATTAGTTAGGTTGATGGTTGCGTGACTAGCGCCGTATGATGGATAGCGTGCAGATACGATCGCTGGCTGCCGCCGAATTTCATGAGAATCTTATTTACAGCCAAAGGCGCCAGCGCCAGTTTCAATGTTGTAAATTATCGAATTATACTGAACTCGCCAGAGCGTGCCTATGCGTGTTTATTTAATTTTGGAAATGTTTTGTTCCTATTAACGTAGCGTTTTGTAGGTACTATCTAGAGAATTACAGGAGAGTGTGGGAACATCGAGTATCGTTCTGTTAATTCGTGTGTACATTTGAAATTGTTTGTGGTCACGAATTTAATTTGTAGGTGTCAAGTTGTTAATGCTCAAATTACCCGGTTGTTTTATCGTATCGTCCATCGTAAAAGTTAATTTACAAATTGATAATTTTTTATCAAATTGACGGATAGAGAAAGATACCTTTTCATGTTGGATTTGGGAACCATGCAAAATCGTGTCCGGTTTAACAAAAACCCCCCAATCGCGCCGTTTCAGCGGGATTGCTCAATAGCTTCACGTAGTGTGCCAGTACCCCGAGACCAAAGTGCATCAGATTGCCGGGTACTTTCCGAATTATGTATCGCTGTAAACTGGATCGCAGTTCGATCTTCGATGCCCGAACAAAAAAGACGAGTTTGTAAGCATGATGTCCAAGTCTAACTTGAATGTGCTTTTAGTACACAGTCTGCAGATTCCAATGCAACATTTGAACGGATACCGGTTTCGTAACACAGCTCGCGGATTACGCGACATCGGGGTCGGTGTCTTGCCCCGTCTATTGACATCGCTGACTTGTCAATTTTGATCCACTTTTACACCAAAGGTTAATAACAATTGCGAGGTAATCATCCCAAATGCTTTGATCATTTGTGTTATTCAAAATACGCAACAAAAAATGGTTACGAGTTACGGTAGTCCATATAGTTTTGATTCTTTATGTAGGTGTCTGATTTGTAGTAATTTATGAGTCTATATGTAAGATTTATTAAAATTTATTTATTTATTTCCACAATTATTATTATTTATTCCACCTATCATTACTGGCTAAACTAATGCGATAGTGTATGTAAATTGTATTTACCTTAAATTCTATAACTAAGTACAAACATCCTTGTGAATTCACCCAGAGAACAACTAAATAGGTTCTCACTAGCTATGACGTAAGATATACGTCTCTATTTAATTTGGTTCCGTGGGTTATTGTGTCTTATAAATCAAACACAATGGGCCCAAACAATTATAGTGGAACAAGGTCCTTTATATGTCAAAGATGCCAAATTATATATTGACCTCAGGTAGGTCACGAATTCCACCATATCAGATAATTACAACGATATTTTCTCTCAACAATAAATTCACGTTGGCCTTGTCTCGTTAATGCACTTTGAAATTTAAAGTTCCTGTGTTAGCCATCTACGATACTGACCAGAATCGATAGCAGTAAATTTTGAAAAAGAATTTATACTTTCTCATTATTCTTTACCATTTTAGTTGTAACAACTGATGTGGGTCAGAAGTATGACAATAAAGTGTCTTTATAGGGGTGTTATCTCGTTGAGCGATCGCGCCGCAAGCCGTGAACAGTTTTTGCCGTTTGTACACAACTTTAAATTATGGCACGTCATGTACCTAGCGACTCGATGGGCTCCGAAAGAATTATTGCAAGTCGCTGGGTGCATCTCCCGTTTCGCACGCCCGCTTCACATTGTTATTAAGTTCAGAGGTCGCTTTGTTTATGAGTCAACGCTTTCGAAAGGTAACACGGCGGGCGCGTGAGTGAAAACATCGCTTCGAAGACGCCGATGACATACAATTGATAATGTAAATATTGCGCTTAATCTGTGCCCGAGAAGAGAACACACTTCACCAAGATTTGGGTCTCGAATAACGTGATTATAACTTATTATCTGTCTTCAACTATTTATTTGCAGAGGTCCCGGACGGAGAATAATTCTTATTATTCGTCTTGTTATATATTTATAACTATCTACTGGCGCAACTTTGTCTGTCTTCCTCTTACAATGTCGATTAACGGAAGTTGGAATGAAATGGAAGCATTTAATGTCGAAGTCATTGATCGAAGACGGTAAGGTCATTTATGATTGTATTCTTAAATTTTAATGTCCGATTGCGCGGAAGTCTAGTCACGGCGCAGTAGATGTTGACCAGCAAATGTTGGGCGACATGTTAGTTGCGGGCACGACAATTCACTTTCGATAGCGGTCGTGCGCCTCTCGGCCTACGGACACAAATGCTTGCCATACTTGGTGCACTATCTGGATTATGATCAACGGCTACAATTGTGGGGCGGGTTACCTATTGCACATCGGGCCAGCTGTTTGCTTATTGTCTTGCGTAACCCGGTGAAGCCAACTGGATGATAATTTGCTCGCTCGCCTCGGCTTTCATTATCGTCGGGGATACTTCGTGCGTGTTTAATTTAATTTTCTTGCCGGAGACACATTGTTATTAGGTAACTGAAATTACTAATTTACTTAAATAACGTTGCTTGTTAAGTTTCCACTAAGTACACAATTAATTAAAGTTTTATTTAATTAAATTTCAAGTCACGGTAAGACTAGTTACAAAACTATCGTTGCATAAATATAAAGCTTTTTTGGACACAAGTATTTTGCTTAAGAAAAGTAGTTAGACTTGAATCCCTCCACCGACTCCCTCATTTTGGTTAAACTTATAAGCACCAAGCACATGCAGGAAAATACACTTTTACCGGAACGAAACTCCTTAGACAGTGAGAGTGTTCCACCTCCCTCAGCGTGTGATCCGTTGACTCAACGGTCTAATAAAGCTTCGTCCTGACTCCGAGGAATGCCGAAGTAAACCGATCCTGTAAATGAGTGAGGAGGAATCCCGCTCGGTCGTGGTCACGCGAACAACCTGACACTACCTTTTGTTGTATAGGTGCCTCTCGTACCACGATCGTGAGTTATTCAGATTCCAGATTCATTCCGTATTTGATATATTGTTAAGGTTTTATGTTTATTGGATAGATAAGCCCTCCGCCTTTTTCGTTATGAATTTGATGTGTGAAGTAACTTTAAGACGTAGATTCTCTACTCTGTGTTTTCATTGTTTTATAATTTCGAATACTAAAGTGTATCATACTGTGATATGCCTATTTACAACCGCATCTTAACTGAAAATGCATTATCGGAGTAGATATGTATTTACAATGCTGAAAATGCAATCTCGTTTCTTAAGCTTTTAGCTTTTTCTTTTGGTTAATCGTTTTACTGCACAAAACGTAACAGCTTTTAAGAGAGCAACATTTACGTGTATACACTAAAACTAAAACCTATTTCAGTAGCTGTATACGTTGAAACTTTCCCCTAGGGTAGGATTAACGCGCGATATAAAGGTGAGTGCTCACCGCCAGCGATGGTTTTATTGGCTCTAAGCCTTAGTAAAAGGGTTGTGATGTAAATAGAATTGCGACAGTATGCCCTCCACTTCAACAGCATCGCCAACTTGAGGTAGTTGTCTCCATAAATTTGAGATAGTTTTGAAGATGTGTACTAAAATATTGTCTAGTATTCGTTACAAATATTAGCTCTGTATGAAGATAAGTATTTCCTCCCTGACCTTTGTTCGGGCCTGCCCGCACTGGTCCAGTAATCTAATGTCCCAAACTAATCATAACCAGATCCAGCAAGTCCTTTCTTGTTCTTCTCTCAGCAACGCCCTAAGCCGAGATACGAGTCCCACTATGGGGCGCCCTTAGCTATACCTAAGTAGCCCGGCTGGAGGCACTTCTCGTCTCGCCTTTGATCGGTTAAGCAGCCAAAGCTCCCTGAGCTATATCCGAGAGACATTTACATAAAAGAAAAAAGTAAAGTAGGTACCTACCTAGTCCGATATTCTAAAAAAGTTACAACAATAAACGGATTACTTACTGCTTTAAAATCCATTTTTTTTACTTTACTCTGACTCCACTCTACTCTCTAGACAGGACTCTATTCTACTCTTCTAGAATTTACTCTACTCTCTAGACTCTACTCTACTTTCTACTCTTCATGCGCATGCACGTGTCTGATTTTAGATTTAACAACAGTTCGGAAATATAAATATTTTAGCAAGTACGAAACGATTGACTCTACTGACATAAATGCTCTTCTTATGCGTCTTCAAGGGCCTTATGGAATTGTAATTTTTGTGCACAATATGATCGATCCGATTTGTCTTTACCTTTTCGCTGACGTCAGACCAGTTAAGTATTGTTCAGTCATACGTTGTTTGCCGCTGCATACGTCACTAGAAACACAAAAGAAACACTCTGGACTCGTAGGAAACACTTGACTACGTGAGAACACGACCTCCACATTATATCCCACTTCGAAAACCACGCTGCCGCAATTGAAACGCAACGGATTACCTACATGAAAATACCTTTATGGCAACACTAAAGCTTTGATAGGAATACCCCAGTGAATATTGTTTGTATTTGAAAAATGGTGTTGAAAGTTCCGTACTGTTACTAACATTGTTAAATACCGCGTCTCAGCTACATACAGACGCGAAAACTTAATTTTATGTTTTTGTACATGCGCGGTATTTAATAATGTTAGTTAAGCGGTATTGGACTATCAACGACCATTATGACAATGATCGGTAATATGACAGGCTTTCTAAAAACCTTGCTCTACCATAAAAGACTTACCACGCACCTGTTCTGAATATTTCTATGCAACTCTATCTAACTCTTAAATCACAGTGCGTTTTTAACACCGTGACTCGTCTTGTCATTCGGACCACGTTTAACATATTATTTTCATCATCTTAATTAAATTAAATTTTGTAACCTAATTAAAAATTAGGAAATGTTGGTCATACACTTAAAAAGTTATTACTTTAGTGCAACAATTTAGTAATATAACATAGTTGTTGTGTAGGTACACCCCACGAAACGCGACGCACTGGGCTGACGTTCACAGGTACAATAGTTAACAGTAATTACTGCTTTTGTCTTTGCTGCCGAAAATGAGATGCGCTTTGTGCTTACCTCTCAACTACTGACACAGGCTTTATTATCAACGCTCTTACAATATTATACATTGTACTGCGCTGGATATGATACGGGTCAAAGATTTCTCTTAGCGCTGTAATTATTATAATAGGGAACATTTTATGTCGATTGTGGCTGTTTTTATTTAACTCTAGTGGGTATTTTGCTTGTATTTGTAACCTACTTTCACAGTGTTAATTTTATTCTTTAGGCTTCTTCTTTTTATTTAAAACGCTTTTATTATCTTTACTTGTAACTAACTATGTAAGAAAATCTTGGAAGTTAAATTTGACCCACTTCCCGGTTTCCGATTGAGCTGAAATTTTGCATACACGTGTAGTTTGGATGACAAAAGCGTTTTCTTTAGTTTTTTTTAAACTATAATATTTTTATTTATTATCAGCTTATTTTTCCCACTCCTGGGCATTGGCCAATTGCACGTGTTTTGCCTTTGTGCACTGTATCTGGCCAATTTATTAGCTTCACCTGTAACTAACTAACTGTATATTTTTATTATAATTAATAACGACTCTGATCTTATTCTGTGTGAAAAAAACGGGCGCGGGAATGTAATGCAGCTCGTTACATATGATTTTAAATCGATCCCCAGTTTAGATTACGAACGCAGAATTGGAAAGAAAAAAGAACAAGTTCGAGTAAAGGCCCAGTAAAACTCAGCGCGCTATTTATCTTAAACTTATCAGAATACCGCAGCGTGTTCGTTTTTCTCTCCCATCCCGTGTATACTTTGAAATGGGTGTCGTTTTAGTTTCGTTTCAAAAACAATGATTACCGCGTTGTTTGGAGCGCGCGTCGTGCGAGAGGGACGCTATGATCGTTTTGCATGGAACGAGGTGAAACCATCAATTTGCGCCGAGCCGCGCCAGAGGTAAACGAGTCGATCTCGCTTAAAAGAGGCGAAACTGAGCTCACTTGCAAGGCTGCACTACAATTTGTACTTAGCTAGTTTGCCGTACGGGTGCCTGCCGCGTTGTAAACTCTTGTTTCGTTCGCGGTACAAGTGTCCTGACTTCGACAGTGCCGCTTTTACTGACTCCCATAAACATATTTTAGAAAACATCTGTATGGAACTACAAGCGGGCAAGCAATTACATATTCTCTCTGAAGTGAAATAGAATAAAATGTGTAGGTGTTGTGTTTCAAACATTCCTAAGGACAATGTCGTTAAATTGTAGTTATTTGCGACATACGTGCATACAGACGCTATTGCAAGCGTTGGGTTCAGACAGCGGCAGCGGCGAATATCGCGCAGAGGCGCGATTCTCCCAGCGGGCGGTAAATGCAACATCTCGGCTCCTTTTTCCCAACTTGCTCGTGTTTTTGCATGAGAAGCGATCAAGCCAGTTTCGAATAAGGGGGCGTAGGGGCAAGAAAATTGCTATTTTTACAAACAAGCTCTTTATGGCGTAAAAAATGAGTGCAGTGGCGCCGCAACTCGGTAATCGATTCAAAAGAGCTTCATTGTTTCGTGAAAGAGGAAGGGCTCGAATATGTCGATATCGGGCGCAAATGCGAGCTGCTCTAACCTCCGATGTGGGACTTTATCGGATCGAACGACTGTTGCTTGCAGTTTATGTACACCCGCAATGGGCATTGCTGTTTCTTCTAATGTTCACCTTATGTTCACTTCCTTGGTTGTTCACGCAGTTATAATATTGAATTACAATACTAGTGATGGTGTCTTTATGAAGCATAGAATAATGTAATAAGTACCTCCTATCTAGGTGTTATGAATCCAATTCCGTAGCAATTTTATTGGAATACGTTAAGACGTGGTTGGGACGTAGTGAATTCATAATAATTTGTTGAGTTAACAGGTTTAGGTAGTCGCGCCACGGTACGAAGAGCGTGTCGGGCCGCCGCACAGTGGGCGAGAAATCAACCTTCCCTTTCATAGGATTTTCTAAAAATTAAATTGCTTTTTTGACAGTTTAAAATATACAGTTTTATTGAACACATCAAAACATTGAATAATCTAATAGTCAAGAGATTTTTTTTCGAGTAAACACCGTAAAATATGAGTTTACACATTTCAAATGTATGGAAATGGAATTTGTTTTCATCATAACTTTTTTTTTTACCGTACGGTCAAGCTGAAACTTTTATGTATTGTTACCGAGTCTCTAACAAAGCCATATGACTTTTGACCTTGACCCCAACCGATTCGGTTTGCATGATATGAATTAATTCATGTTTGAGCGATATTGTCATACGGAATATTGACATAATGTATCTCAAAACACTCAAGCTTGTTAAATTGCTTTACCCAGTATGGTTACTGATAGATAACGACCCCATATGACCTTTGACCTTGTCCAAAAGCGTCCCTATTCAAAATGTATGAATTAATGAAAAAAAATATATTTTGAAGACATGGTGAGTGGTGACGGTCAAAATGGTCGTTAAAACCTTGTTTAACTACATCCACAAGCAGTCCCATTTCATTTCGGAATTGTTCTTGAATTACCCTTTTTTTGTTGACCAACTGTTGCTTTAAATCATCTCCTTTAGCTTGCCATTTCTTGAAGTCGAGGCGGTAAGAGATGTGCAAGATGCATTCCATGCATCTAATTCGTGCATGTAGGGAAGACAGGCCAAACTTAAACATATCCACAGAATGGCTTCTCTGCGATACGATGTCTATATCATTCATCTCTTTTGGTTTCGCTTTGAGGATATCGCATGTCGCTGTGGAGGTACCTGATAGATGTGAGGTTATCTTGCCATCTATGTTGGTCATGTGTAATTTGTATCTCACATTTATATCTTCTTCAACAGTTGGCTGTAAAGCAGCAACTTCCGTTTCGATTAACGCCATTTCTTCTTTAATATTCAAATCATTTTCTTTTGAAAATTTGAAATAAATCGGCCTGCAGTAAAAAGTTTAAGACGCTTTGAGATTTTCCCATATCACTTCATCAGTGTCATCTCTCATCAGCTTCAACAGTACAAATGAACACATGAAGATACTGGAATCATCACCTTCCATTTTTTGTTTGTAGTTGCTATGTCCACAGATGCACCGTCAAATCCCCATTTATTGATGAGAGTCAAATTCCTACCAGTAACATCAGAATCTAGGGTTTTGAATAGTCTCTTGACCGTAATATCTAAAAACTATTGTAGTTTCAGTTTGACTTCAGTATCGGTTATCACCATGCCTTCTTTTTCTACGTAACACTCCTTCTGCTCATTCTTTAAAGCATCATATAATGGGAACATATCACACCCCATAGCTTTTGTTGTCTGCCTCAATGTAAAATATTGCCATTTTGATAATTTAAGTGATTTTGACATACCCAAGGCCTTATAAGCAGGACAAGTTTGCGTTTTCGAATTAATGCAGGCTCGAAGCATTGTTGCATCCTCAGGATGTTTAATTAAATGCTTTAATAATTCAGCTAAGTCCGTCTGGCTTTTGTGTTCACCAGCTTTCTTGATCAAAGCATAAGCTAGAGTGTTAAAGTCATCTTCAGCAAGAAGATCCTCAGTTCTTCTTCTTTTTTCAAGTGGACTTAGCTCAGCAAATTCTTTTCGAGGACTAAATGTAGTGATTGATGTCCACATAGACACACTAAGACTACACACACACACACTATATCGAATTCCGTTGATGTACCTAAGTTTTCTTACTGTTGAAACACTTGGTGAGACATCTTCATATCTCATCCATTTTTACCGTCACCATATCTTCAAAATATTATTTTTTCATTAATTCATACGTTTTGAATAGGGACGCTTTTGGGCAAGGTCAAAGGTCATATGGGATCGTTATCTATCAGGTAACCATACTGGGTAAATCAATTTAATAAGCTTGAGTGTTTTGAGATACATTATGTCAATATCCCGTATGACAATATCGCTCAAACATGCATTTTTAATTAATTCATATCACTCAAACCGAATCGGTTGGGGTCAAGGTCAAAAGTCATATGGCTTTGTTAGAGACTCGGTAACAATACATAAAAGTTCCAGCTTGACCGTACGGTAAAAAAAAAGTTATGATGAAAACAAATTCCATTTCCATACATTTGAAATGTGTAAACTCATATTTTACGGTGTTTACTCGAAAAAAAATCTCTTGACTATTAGATTATTCAATGTTTTGATGTGTTCAATAAAACTGTATATTTTAAACTGTCAAAAAAGCAATTTATTTTTTAGAAAATCCTATGAAAGGGAAGGTTGATTTCTCACCCACTGTGCGCCGCCGCCTTCGCCGCATCGCCTCGTAATGAGCAACATCTGCGAATCAATGAGGTCGGTGCGCGTTTTATTAAGCGTCGCGATAAATTTGCATCGTCAAACAGCGACCGCGGCGGAGAGGCACGTTCGGCAAATAGAATAAATACGTAGCGGCTCCTCGTTTCCTCGCCAACCTCCCGACATCCCCCGCCCCTAATACAAACACAATTTGGACCTATTTATATGCTGCTATTGCCGCAGCGCCGGCGCCGCTTTCCAATTAATTACCTTAAATAGAAGAATTGTGAACGCGCGATGATGGTCTCTACCTGTTTCACTTTTCATATTACGCTTTATCGCGTGCACAAACCGGTACAACCTCATACTCTCGCTTCATTAATCTTTCAACAGTGATTTGATAATGATCTATATTAATGAATTATCAACAGTTATATTATCTTTGTGAATTGCTACTTCGAGTATTGACCTACATATCTTGATTTTTTTAATTTACTCAAATGAAAAAAGTATGTAGCTATGATAATTATTAGATTAGTGAAGTATACTAAGTTTACTTTGTGAACGTAAAAGACAGCGTGCACTTATGAACCTACTAGGTATTTAATTATATACAAGATTTTTACTGGCAAAAAATATGCTCGTAGCACTCTTTTACACTCCTTATTAACGTATGTTTAGATTAGGAAAAGAAGAGAAATTTAATTTATTCCCGGTTCATCATAAAGTATAATGACGTCGTTGGTTAGGTAATTTGCAGTAAAAAGAATTCCTGAAAAAGGCTTGACAAAGTGCTCGGTGGTCGGCGGCGCTCACAGGAGGCAGTCTCGATTACACGCGTCAATTATACCATAATTGCGGACAGCTTCTAAAGCTAGAGTTACGAAAGGGTCAGTAGCCGTCGTAAAATTTCACGACCACTCGCACCCGAACGAGATGCTGAAGGGAATCTATGGGTAGCACAAACGTACTAACACATACAAAACGTTAGTCTTGTATTTAGATGCTAGATTGTTCGACGAAGCCTCTTCTAATGGAAACATACAATTTCTCCATCTAGATAGCTTGATCTATAATATGAAACGAGCGAGATAAGAGTCGATAATATCGAACGGTCCATGCGTCGAAACATTATAGATAATAATGCTTCTAATAATGCTAGCGCCGTAACGACTTTCATTACGGCACTTGCATACGTGAATGTCCAGTGACCCGAAAGCTGTCAGATTTAGAAAAGATAACTGGTTCGATAGTGTAGGCTGAAAGTAAGACGAACGATGAACTCGAAATGTGTTGGGCTGATCCGAATCCGTTGAAGAGTTCAATAAGCCAGGCTTAGCATCGATCTTCGATCCGGCGATTACGACCGACAGCGTTGACGGATGTCAGCTTAACTTGTCTGTCACCCAGCCGGCATGGACACCTACCATATTAATCTCTATTCTCGCCGAGCAACACGTGGATTTACGCATCGACGAAAGTAATTTATATGCAAATCATTTCAACCTTGACGATTTCGTGACTCTAATACGGCTGTCATAGTCTAAAGCTACAAAGCCTCCGGATTTGTATCTAACGGGACTCATTAGATGAAAAGGTGTGAATTAATTATTATCTGAATATTAAAAGGCGTTAATACATTTTGTCAATGATTGCTATTAGATCATTTCATATTCAGTACTTCATAAATAATATTTCATGTCAACGAACTAAGAAACGACAATAGTCGAGTGTAACAGGTAGTTTCACAGGTAGGCGCATTTTTATTCTAAGTTTGGATTAATATTTCACTAATACCGATGTAGCTTGTCATGAAACAAAGAGCTTGGAGTTGTACCGCGTCGCGTCGCGAGCGATCGCGCTTGCTTTGTGTGCGCCACAACAATATTACTGGCGTCTTGATAAATAGGAACAACTGTTGGCCCAACAATGCGGCTCGTAAGGCGATACGCGCGCTATCGACTGCTCGATTAAGGGGGTCCTTTACAGAAATGCCGCAAAAACCGATTTGTATTTACAATTTTTTGTATAGAAATTCTTATTTTTTTGCCCCGAAAAAAATATATATCAAACTTGAAAATGTAACACGGATTTTTCGGTCGTCCGATACATGATTGGACAAAGTTGGCTCGATAAAAAAAATTCGCAAAGTTACCCCTTTTAAAAATATTTTTACAAGATTATTTCTAAAATATTATATTATTTCAAATAATTTTTACATCACAATATTGGTCGCAAGTATACCAAGGCAAGTCGGTCGTTATTTTTTCATAATATTACGTATATTGGTCACAATTTGAGAAAAACCACAAAATTCGTGATTTCTGTCATCTCCGCCATCAATCAGTCGCGTTTCGGCGCGCATCGAGGTCGGACCTGTGCTAATTTTTTGAAGTTCCTGCGCTTACCCTTTATTAAAAACCAAAAGAAAGAATGACAGTATAATTATTAAAAAAAATATTAAAAAGAAATAGGAAGTATAAGTAACTTGCCTTTTATTCAGAAAATCTAAGTATTTCGTTTATAAAATCAATATGATAAAATAATTTCTTGACATCTCCGTCAAGAATTCATTTTATAGGATATAGTATAGAAAAATCAGTATGACAATTTGTAGTGTTGAGAAGAAAGAGTATGAAGTTTTATTTATATTCTATTTACTTATAGAACAATATTATCCAGTTTATATAAAAATAGCGATGGAACTCCGACAAATATTCCCGCTACTAATGAACGTATATTTATCAACTTTTGTAAACCTCGTAATTGACTTGTCTACCGAGAGAACCAGTTGAATTGGATTTTTTTCTATACTATAACATATATTATTTATTATTCATACAATTTTTTTATTTATACAGACTAATGAAAAATACATAAATAAAATTTAATAAACTATAACCATTTGTTAGGTTTTTCCATGCACCGTTGGTCCGTCGATGGTCCATTACTAGTTGTAATTGTAGACTAATACATTAATTGTAGTAGGTAGCTGAATTCCGGATATTTTATTAAGATTAGATGATTGGACTTTAAGTATTGTTTGTTACGCAATGCAACGCTGCCATTACTGAGTTATATGTGTTACGAGTATGTTAATTGTTTGAGACTCAGTAAATGATTATAAGGCATTCTGAGTTGCTTTTATGAGAATATAAGCTATGCCATGTGTCAGGTGATAGACTAAGTTAGATACCCCTGTGTGTTGTGAGGAAAGATTACTGGATTTTTCATTAAATGGCCAAACTTTCATGGCCAATGTAGTAAAGCCCAAGAAACTATGTTATTTGATTTTGAGTCCATAGCCAATAAGAAAGTTCTTATTTATTTTAAATACAACAAATCGGGATGGTTCTTAAAATTTGTTCAGCCGTTCAAAATTTACACCTCTTTTTCTAGTTGGAGTCGGGGGTTTTTGACGGTTAGGTTTTTGTTATCATTATTTGAATTTTTTGTGTGTTTATGTAATTTATTTATACTTTAGGGACTATGTACAAAGGCGGACTTAATGCCTTAGGCATTTCGTGTGCGAGTCTGAAATAAATATTTTTTCTTTCTTTCTTTCAATTTTGAAGCTCTTCACCTGCATACATAGCGAGGAATCTGAACTAGGAATATAGTTTTGAATACTATGAATATGCAATTTCTTTTTTGGTAAAAAAGCAATCCTGTGAACGAACTTAAGTAGGTATGACTATGACTTCGGAAACGGACGACGCCTACAGGTGTGGGTGAGGGTAGGTTATTGTCTCAAGGCATGGATTTGAGTTGGCTTATTCTTCTAACATTACACACACATTGGCAGTGTCATCAGCTTTGTCTTGCCGATATATCGGTTTCGTTACGGCATTATCGGCTTAATGTGAAAATGCCCAATGTTGGTCGAGACAATTATATGCACTTGCATAAACTCATACACAATAGGTATGACCAATAGTTTATAAGTAGATAGATAAATGGGCATAAAATCTACAAATACAAAACGGACTAACAGATGTTCTATCGTAATATAGGACACTGGGTATACGATATTATGGATTTATATTTTTCAAGTATTTGCTGGTATCATACTGCATGTTGCTTATTAATATTGGTATTCTGTGACACGTGTGTCACACAGTCTGATACGTCAATTGCGCAATACAAACGATATGCGTGAACGGAGCTCCCCTAGTGGGCGGGGCTTAGGCTGATACTTCACCCCCTCAAAAGTAAGAAATCGTCGTAAAATACAACCTTAATGACCGTCTCGCCTAAAAGAATGGACCATAATATTTATTATCAGATAAGCGCCCGCTACTGGGTAATTCGTGTGTCTCTGACTATTATACAACTCTCAGTGAATCGCCTATGCATTAGTCACGTTGCGTTGTACGATATCATTTTATGGATTTATGCCTATATATTATAGATCGCGTCGGTTTTATGTTTCTCGGAACTATTCTTCGCTTATGGCGCGTGGTAGGTGTTCTTTATTTGTGATACACATGCTTCTCTTTTTCAATAAAACATTTAAAAAATACATGGTCGTAACGTTGAGAAGGTCTTCTGACACGCCTTACAAGATTTTTGTATAAATATCGATTATAGCTTTAAAAGCGTTAGACGTTCAAGGAACTAATCAGTTTGGACTGCTTTTATATTATAATAGTTAATGAAACGGTCCGCCCACGGCTCGAAAGCCAATTGATCTCCGGCGCGTTAATGGCCGCGTCGAAAGATGTGTGCATGCGCACCCAGACATGTGAAGACGGTCCCCACCGTCCACCATTATACATTTAAATACGTTTATTTATAGATTTTTATTGCTACACGTAATCAGTATTTGAAATCGTTGATACTATGACCGTGATGATTTGGTGATGCTAATTGTTCGTATAAATCATGTGTGTTAACGTTATTCTTTTACGAATTTCAAAGAGCAGAAAGTTTATGTTTTCTCACTTCTCTGACCTGAAATTTAAGATTTATGAAACGTATTCTAGCTAGGAAGTTGCCCCACAATATATATGGCGGAGAAAATTAGAACAATTTGTCCTATTTAGCCTATCCTTAGTTCTTATTATTATCAGAGTATTAGACCAAAGAGACGGGTATAGCTTTATGTTATTTTCAAAGTTTGCATTCAGTTGCACAGGGCGCCGAAGCCCTTACCTTACCTTACAGTAGTGCAACATTATATCATAAAATAGAGATATTATGAAGTTGTTCGTCCTACTTTCTTGACTAAAGACGTTAAACTTGTACACAACCAAAAGAAAAATACTACCGTCACACCATTCAAAAAGTTAAAATAGTATTGTGTTGCAACAAAGTCTTCCGAAATAACCGCAACGGCGCGGCGTCACTTGTAACGGAACTAAAAGCTTCAAGTTGTAAAATAATACATCCCATCCGCGGGTTGTTATGAAACATAATCATAAGTGAACACCTCGACGGGTCTCAGTTACAAGGGAATATCTTTCCCGCTGAAATTTATAATCCGATGTTGAGATAAACGGCTCCTCACTCACAGTAAATTAGTCAGAATAAATAGGTAACGTACATAAATTGTTTCACTTACAAAACGTCACTGGGAATATGAAGACATTGATCAAGGGGGAAGGAGTTACGCGACGCGGCTTGTTTTGGTAACGGATATGCATGTATTTCTTATCCTTGTTGAAGTTTTTATTTGCAACTTTTTAATTATGAGTCGTTCATTCGTATGCTTCTTTTGCCTTTATAATTTAGTAGCTGTTTTACGCGGATTAACCCGCGCGTTTTATTTCAATGAAATATAGCCTGTATCATTCCGGGAGAGTCTAGCTTTCTATTAATTAAATATTTTTCGAGTGGGTTTAGTAGTTACAGAGATTACCCATGCAAACACATTTACCTCTTTATAATATCAAAATAAAATACAGCCCATATCACACTGGGAAAGTGTAGCTTTATATTAGAGAAAAAAAAAATACAATCGGTTCAGTACTTCCCGAGATGTAGGGGGTCTTACGTACAAACAAATGAGTTTTACCTCGTTTTAATATTAGTATAGTAGGTAATCAATTAATCATATTAACCAGACGTTACATGAGAAACAAAGTTGTGGGATTTAAAGAATTGCGATATGCTGCGACTTTTCCAAAAGTGGACTCCATAGCCTGGATAGATACAGAATAAACTGGAGATAATGTTAAGAATCAGTGCGCGGTAAAGACTTCATCGGAAATATGGTCGGTCCCATAGCCTGAATGTATGCGCTCCCAATTCTAAGATAAATCGCAGGTAGATAATTGATGTTTTAGTGTTTAATAGAACTGCCACTGGCTTTGTGTGCACGCAGACTGTATTGTTGCTATGATATCGATCATTTTAATATTCCGCTTTCATGGTAAACTACATGCGTCTAAGGAATGTAGTCTGGCCTGATACTTTAAGCCTATGAATACCTAGCGCATTTTAAATAATCTTTCTTTAGAATTGAATACTTAAAACAGGATGCGTTGATGTACGATTAGGATTCTATTTACATGTTTTTGAAATATTGACGTAGACTTCTTTGCAAATAATAGTATTTTTTAAACAGATATTTACAAATAATACGAGTATATATTATGGAGGTTTTGACTCGTTTAGAGAACTTATTGCGACTTAGTTTTTGAAGTCTTAAAACTCTATACCATTAATCATGCTTTTAATAAAAATAAAAATTTAAAAACCTACTCATATTTCCTGTTACCGATCAATTTCGGTTGACAGTGTCAATAGAAGCAGTTCGGGCGTTCGTTGGCATCGTTACAATTAGCCGCGATTGGTCGCGGAGCGCGCCCGACGCGCACGGCCGCGCTTCCCATAGCCACCTGCGGCTCTTCGCACTGTCACCGTCAACAGCTTTAATTAACTTTTTGTCTTCTCCACCCCGCACAATCGACAGACATTCCGGACGCTTCTACTACTGAATCACCGACAACTTAGTCGACGTTTTTCTCTTCATTCACTATAGTTTATGGGAAGTGAAGATCCACTCGACTGCAGCGGTTTCAAATCATGGTTGGTTTGAACTTGGTTTAAATCGATTAGATGCCTTTAAGCGTTCAGTTATATCGAAAACTTTTATGAATTAAGCTTTCAATATTATTAACCTGACTTGATTCTTCGTCTGTCTTTACCATGTCGATTCTTTTATTTCTGAGCTTTTATATGGTAGGAAGTATTACTGGGTTAATAAACTAGTATAGCGTTTTTTAATAATAAATTAAAACAATACGAGGCCATACTTTAGCTATCCATGGTCATCAAATTATTTAATCTCGGTCCGTGGCTCCACCCATATTTTTTAAAGTAATTACTGGTTACCGTAGCACTTTAGATTTATAGCTGCGACGACGACATTGAGGATTTCCTCTTTAAATTATGTATATCGTTAATCGAAGGACATGACATGCTTAGTTTTATTGACATACCTATTATAGTTGTGTGTGCCTAAGTACATAGGTACCTTTGCTCTTTGATAACCATGGCATTAAGCGCATTAAAACGTCCTTACATAGATTTCTTAATAATAATAGAGAAGTCAGCAATGAATGGTATTATTGCGCTTGAACGTACAAGTTCAAGTTCGCACGGACGCGGACGGCGCGCGCAAGTTGCGCAAACGCGTCGGTTCTACTCCGCGCCGCAGACGCATGACTTGCGTCATGACTCATCAACAGTGTCAGCGCGTCAATGCCTCGTTTATATAAATACGTTGCATTCTTCAACATGTTTATTTATGGATGAGAGATTCGATGGAAATCCTCGATCATTGATTAAGTATCTATTTATTTTCTCTTGTATATTGATAGCCTCCAAACACTTTTGATATTCGAATAGGTTTGCAATTTAGGCAGTATAATATATTCTTAAAGTTATGGTATGGTTCGTGTGTATGTAATATCAGCCTACCTATCACATCAATACACCACAACACAAACATTCTTATGCAAATGTAAAAGATTGGAGTCGAACAAAAAGAACGATTAATCGAAGTCAAAAGTAAATTGAGCGTGCGGGTACGGCGCGGCTCTCGGTTCGCGCACTGTCTCTTTAATTGCTCTTTGATAACCAGTAATAGTAGTATAAATGCACCCATTATAGTTCCTTCCGTTTGTATTGGTCGCATTAATGCCGATCGCGTTTCAAATTTAAACGGTCTTTGTGCGGTCATCGCATGGTCGCCATTGCGGTAAGCAATACGAATAAACTCTAGTATGAATGGTTTCACACGAAACTCTCGTACTCCGTTGGACTTGTAATGCGAGATAGGCGTGGGTTTAATTTTAATCCCGGACGTATGTCGCGTCATTCTTTGACAGTTCTACTAGCATTTTTCTAATCATCAAAGGTCCAGTAGGTATTATTAAATTTGGGTGCATCACGGTTTGGAAACTGATTAAAACACTGCTGCAATGTTTGGTTTTAATAATTGTTAGTCAGTTTAGTGGAACACAAATATAGTTATTCATTATCTTATACAATTTAATTATTACAACGCCTCACAAGTCCAGACGTAGAGCGTTACAATAAATTTAATAGCGCCTTTAAGCCGAATATTCGGTTGGATTTTTCAATTATGTTTAGACGTTATGCCTTTACGGCGCATACTTCAATTGAGGGCGTTTAATAGGTTAAATAAATATTTCTTTTATTTCTTTCTTACATTCTTTTATAAAAGCATGTTCTCTTTCGTTGTTGGTTCAAAAGTCGTATTTCAAGCTAGTTAAAAGTGAGAGCGTACATTTTATAGTAAAATATCTTATTAGTAATATTCTTGTGTTAGTAGTACTTTTGTTTCTCCGGTTTAATTTTACTTGACATGGTTCAGGCGTTTACGATGGCAAGTTGTGCGTCTCGTTTTATGGACCACTATTAAATAATGCGTACTCTTTGCGTATTGTCAGGTTAGCGAACCATGTCGTTTTGTACTCTTTTTATGAGTTGTAGGGACGTGTCTCATTTTATCCGATTACTGAGGAGGGTGAAACTTTTATGATTTTGTTTAGTGCCTACGATATGTTCCAAGTAGATACTCATGTAAAGTAAAACGCGAACATTGTTGTTACGAGACGAATGAGATACCCGACTAAACGCAGCATAATATGCTGAGTGTTTGGGCATACAGACAGATTTTATTGTAGCTCAATGTTCGCCGTATGATTATTTTTAATGAAAAAGCAGAAATTACTGCCAAGTTTAATGAGTTAATAAATGTAAAGTTTCCAATAGTCTAACGATGATCATGGTATGGAGGTCTACGAAGATAGCATGATCCCTTCTATTTTATGTACTTAGAATGGATATAACTGTTGCTCGCGGTACACTCGCATTTTCGAAGAACTTTTTTTTTTTTTTTTTTTTTTTTTAAAACCTGAAGAACTACTTTATGTACCCAAATAAAATGAATTTTAATTGTTAATCCAAGACCTGGTCTACTGGTCTATATGTGTACCAAACATCCAAATCCGTTTAGCCGATTATGCGTGATTGAGTAATAAACTTTCAAACATCTAAACAATCAAACATTTCCAAACTTTCACATGTATAATATTAGTAAGAATTCATATTTTAATTTAAAAAAAAACATATTCCCATCGTCCTTGTATTACAACTCATAAATTGTGATTGCTTTCTCCATACCCGTTGTCAGAGGCATTCCAATCATTGGGAACGCCTCAGAGGACGAAGTAAGACTGTGAAAACCGTTAACTAGATCCGGCGCTGTATTAGGGTCGCACCTCATATTCGAGGCGACGAACGTGTTAGAACCGCTGCAGAGACGCGCTTTCCAGCTGTGAAACAAGGGCTCAGATGTTCTAGATCTGTATTGAATAAGTTTGCTGGTTTTAACAGTGCACCGAAATGGACATTGACACACAAGATGCCTTTTGGTAATTCCAATGTGTTAAGGATAAAAGTGTAGCAATTTTTTTTTTAATACATTGCCCCTCACTAGGATTTCTCCTGTATCGAGGGTACAGTTTACAAACAGACCATGCAGACACAACCAGACCCGAAACAATTGTTCCGTGTATTTGTATTCCGTGTTGTGTATTTGTTCCGTGCGGGGATCGATCCCGCGGCACGTAGCGCAGAAGGCTAATCGCTTAGCCACTGCGCCAACCGTGTCGTCATTATATCACATATTAACTTGCATATATTATGTTCACACTAGGTTATTAAATATTATCAGTCAGTGTATTTGAGCTTTCTCACAGGTTGCTAAAATAAACAGTAAGTACATCGGGTACTATTTAATAGCCTTAATCACCATTCTCGGTAAACAGATTAGTTTTTGCGGTATGTTTTTATCAGCATAATTCAGGATAAAGCAGCTCTTACGGTGTAACCACTACTAAAGAGTTTGGTTCTTTTTCTTCTATCAAAAGACATCTTTAAAAGAGAAAATTTTGTACCCCTTTTTAAGCATATTGCGCGCACGGAGGAGTGTGAGATTTGGCATAGTTAAAGTTTATATGGAGAAGGCGTGCAGATAGCTAAAATTACGGTCGAATTTTGACCACTGGGTGGGCGTCGTATTTATTATTGTTGTACATAAGTAGGTACACCTTTGTATTTATGTCACCCTATATTGTTCTCTCAGATTGTCCTACATAAATGTAGGTACTATACAAAATTGTAACAATCTTATTTTAAAAGAGTATCTGTAAAGATTTTTACCTGTTCTTCTCCATAGAACAAACCGTGCACCTAGAGTCCTTAACTTTTCAAAAGTGCCTAATATTTGTTTTATTTGAAATTAAGACTTTTCTATGCTATTCTATCCTTAGTTGCCTTTTATTACACCTACAGGAAGAGAATGCGTCTCCATAGACCTATTTTTTGCTGGGATCCATACGGTGGAACTAAGTGTAGTGAAAACCGACATACGGTATGCAAAAAACTTTATTTTTCAACTATTTAAAACCTGTAATTGTAAACTGCTACAATAAGTCAAGTGTAGGCGACGAGGCATTGTACCCCTCGCATCAGCAGGTATTGACATGTGCGATGTCACTCGAGCATGACGCAGCGCGCGGTTTACGCCGATAAGATTTTCCAACCAATTTACCACTAAGCACTGTTCGCACGCAACACCTGCCCGTTTTTTACGATAAATCTGCTTCCAGTACGCACTTAGTATGGCGCGAGCCCTTGATCTGTTTCTTATAAAAACATACGCCCCACAGATAAGTTACACTTAGAAACACTCGGGGCTTCTCGCTACTGTGCCACTCCCCGTGCCATTTTTGTGGCGTACTGGCATCCAAAGAATGTAGTACGCGTTTTAATATTAGATTCTGTAGAGTCGCTTGCCCCGTTACGTCAGACACGAGGATACATCCCGCCACATTGCAGCAACATTTCCTCGACTCGTGTGCCCGCCGAGTTTTGAACTCGGTTAAGCTTGGCGGAATAGCTATTCTGAAATTTCAGCAACGCATATGCAAATGTCAGCTCTCGACACTGATTGTACGAGTGGCACAGGGAAAATTCATGCATTTACATTAAATTTCACCGAAATTGGATCCCGACTTCGTAGTTTATATACGAGCTAGTGTGACACGTGCGCCCCGCTCTCGATATTTACGATTTTCAATCGCATCTGTCGCGACAACCGTATGATTGTTTAGGGTACTGCAGTCATACAGTTATTGCAGTTACTGAAACCTTACCATAATGAATACTGCTATAGATAATAAGCTTGAGTTAATCTGGTATAAGTATATCTTTGATATAACATTACGAATTAAATGTACAGCTCCAATCTGTCAATCAATCTAAATCTGATCCTCAATCAAGTTCACGTTTGATAGGTTTAAATTATATCAAAATTATCATGCGGGTCAATTTAAACGCGGACATTCGCACTTAACGGTCATATTTTCTATAGCTTGGAAATGACTCGTTCATTGGTTTTACTTCCCTTTCATTAAGTTTTTAATCAAAGCTAGGCTATCGCCCCAACTATTAAATCGTAATGCGTCGCTTACCGGAATAACTAATCGAATGATTGTTTACATTCGTTCGGTCGCAAGTACCAACAGCTTTGCGTATAATGAACGTTGGTTACATTAATTACTGGTTTAGTGCCAGGTTTATAGCTTTGCCGTTATCGGCTCCTGTAAGATTACGTGTTCAACCTTATTACTTTTCCTTTTTTATTTTTGATGACTCAATTCAACTTTATTATTGCCTTTTTCAACAACTATAAAACAACAATGATTCTGTGACTCTGTGACTTAATTAAGGAACAGATGGCACCGAGGATGAACAAGGGAATAAACTTGTAAAATTTGTTTATTTGTATGGACTGGAATAACTGAATCGATTTTAAAAATTCTTTCACTAATAGAAAGTTACACTATTCCCGAGTGATATAGATATGTATTTTATTTTTATAAAAATAAAACGCGCAAGCGAACCGCGGTTAAAAGCGATATCTTAAATAAAATAAAGTTAAAACTTGACAGATGTGTTCAGCTCTTATGGCTAAGTTTCGTCCACAAGTAAGTATTTCCATATCTTTGATTAATCAGTTTCCAATCGCATGATACAGGACTAAGCTAGCATGCAACATTTTTGCGTATCGGGTTTACAGTCTAGCTGAACTGACTTTTTTCAATCATAATATAAAGCACAATCAACCAACTGTCAAAACCATGGTATTAGTTGGGATTTCCTCTAGGGTAACGAAGAAAATATCTCACAGTAAACTAATTGTATCAGTAGAGAAACAAGTGGAACGACCGTTCTCTCTAATTTGCGGGTAATGCCGTCCAGCGCATGAGCCTAGGAAAGGTAATAAATTGGCGCGGGCGATCGATCGCGGCGCTCGCGCACAAATCAACCGGCACGTCAAAACAATGGCGGCTACGGCTGCGGGGGCGATCGTGCAACCACCCGCCGCTTATCGTCAAAACCAACTTATTTATACCACAATACCTCGGGACCTACATACGCTCGCTGGAAATCATTTAACTAATAGCCATGAGCCCGATTCCATCTTACGTTGCTTGCAATTTCTTGAATGCTAAGTAGACTCGGTCAGATGGCCACCAATCAAATTAGAGAGAGCCTACACTGCTAAATTCTAATCGGCCAATGTTTTTGTTGGATAGCTAGGGGTTAATATAGGTAATGCAGATATTCGAGAGAGTGCAATTAATTTTAATTTCTAAGTGTGGTCTCCTTGCATTCGATTTTCTTATGATTCACCTAATGTTCCTATTAAGTATCATGAACCTGTTCCTCCGAGTGTACTGGAAAAAAAGCATGAATGAATGTTACTGAGTTTTTGTTCACTTGTCACTGCGTTTCCGGCGGTCGGTCGGCCGCACGACGGCGCGCGCGCGTGGTGAATCGCCGTACGCGTCGGACCGTCGCGCAACTGATCGCGTTTAGGGCCACCATCAGCCCTTCCTTGAGATTTTATTAACAATGTAGTGCTGTACTTCCTCCATCTGCTATATACGTACGAAAATCATTGAATTGAATCATACAACTTTAGCTCATTTGTCATTCATTTACATAAAATCCACAATGACTTAAGATAAATTCTTATTATGTCCTTTTAACCATAATGTTATGACAACCCTACACCCATCACGCGGTGGACATGCTCCACCGTTTATTAGTGATTGAAAAACAACCTAAAATAACCGATCATCATGAGACCGTACTGTAACGTGCCGGTGCCGTTGTTTGGTAGGACGTAGGTAGCGACTTTTTGTCTTCTATTTTGAATTCAGCTTCTTTGTGTTCCTTCTTTCTACCGACTGTAACAAGTAAGCAGTTGTGGTCTGATAGAAATAGAGTGATGAACTTTCTTGGAACGGAACGAGACTTATAAGTGTTTAATATTGACACTCCCCGTAATATGTGTGTGTCACCTAGCCTGTATATGTGTCCCGGAAACGAATGGATTTTAGCGGAACATATTGGGGATTTTTGTTGCATTTTAGCTCCCCTACCACACCCTGCAAGGCATAAGGTTACAAGTAACCCGTATTGCAACGGTCTCTATGATTGTTTCAATTGTTTCTCCAAAACTTATTACACGACATGATCTATGAGTTGAGCTTAATTGAAATCCTTTTTTATATGTAGAAAACTTTGTACCCCTTTTTAAGCATATTGCATGCACGGAGGAGTGTGAGATTTGGCATAGTTAAAGTTTATATGGAGAAGAAGTGCAGAAACCTAAAACATAGATATTTATAATATTACAGTCGAATTGCGACCTCTAGTGTTCTTTCAAAAGCTTTATTGTATGTACTTACACGATGAAAAAATAAAACGTACGGAAGAACTAACAGAGTACCTATAAATGAATGTAATGATTTAACGCTTGAAGCGATCTCTTCTAGAAAACTGTTACATGAACATTTTTGTTCGTGTAAAAGTTTCCAAGAAGAGATCCACAGTCATTATCCTCCTTTTGCGGCAGTCGAGTAAAAAATCATAAAAAATATTTAACAGGGTAGGGCCCTAGTATCCTTCTTAATTATAGAGTTCTGATTGGAATAATTTCATATAGTTGCCACTGAGAATTCTGCGAGTGCAATTTAGTAACGTCCAATAAATTCATAACTTCATCAGACATCCTTGACACAGGCGTATTAATAAATAGCGCAAAGACATCAAGAAAAATTACCTAGTGGTGTATTACGAAACCGTTCACGTGGAGTGCTCATCTCAGAGTGTATTCACTCGGGAACTGAAAAAAACAGTAAGGCGAAGCAACAGGTAGACGTCCAATTAGAGGGGGCCGCACTTGAGTGGCCGACGCGTCGCGCGACACCGAGCTTTGACGGCCTCCACAAAAACTGCGCCCCGTTTCGCCTGCCGCCATTACACTAGCACTTTTTGCACCACAAACTTGTCGCGCTTCACTTTGACTTTCTCGACCTCCATGTTGCATACATATGTACGTATTATTCACTAAAGTCAAGGAAAAAGTTTTTCGTTATTCTTTTACACCGAACTGATCTAGAGCATTGATACAGGCTACAGAGCAATTTATTATACCTAATTTTAATTTGCACTGATAACGGAGTAATACTCAAAGGCATAATTTACGACGAATTCACTTGCACAGTTAATCGATTAATCTGCCGCGAATTCTTATTTACATTTTCAATTTAACTGAAAATATTATTCGGCGGCGATAAATCAGGAGTCTCCTCCGGGTTCTCGCGACAATTTCAGTAAGAGCTTTAATTCTTAATTATGGCCTTGGTTGCTCTGTCGTATTTATTTTGCTTTGTGAAATTATCTCTTGGACAGGCCGGCTATAAATTTGCTCACGCGATCAATTATTAAGATGTTAATATGTATGGAGCGAAGTTCATATTTTTTGATCTAATTCTTTGTTTGATGTAGCCGATGATATCTAACTTCTAAACCTTTTCCAATAGTATAGATTCTTAATAATCTCCGTTTACCCGACTTCATACTATAAGGTCAACGTACTAAAAGTTCAAACGAATACCAACTGAATTATTCAAAATGTTTAATGATATAATCCGAATACTGGTGAACAACATATTTTTCAGTTGTTAACACAATGCAGTCTATTCGTTAAATTCCACCGATGGAATTTTAATTCACAAATTTGTCTCCCAATTTTAGGGTTTGCTCGGAACGCCAGCGGTAATGGGAAGGCATGCCACGCGGCAGTCGCACGCTGTCTTCGAATACGCTACCATAAAAATAATCTGGATTAAGTCCGATCGTCGACTTTGTGAAAACAAAATCGAATTTACTTCGAACAAAGTATAAGATTGTCTAGTTTGGCGCTTGATGGTTCAAAGTCCAGTTAGGCGAGTGGACGATCGTATGATGCAGTTTTAATGATATAATCCAGTTACCGCTGACTCGATTAGCCCTCGCTACTGGCAGCTTCGCTAAACACCTATCTTCACGTGTTGCCGTTCCGTCGTCTAGTCTATCTAGCGCATAATTAGTTGTTATCTGTTAGATCAAAAGCAGTAAGAGGAGCTGTACCCGGCCGAACTGACGTTTCATCGATTTACCGTGCTGCCTCGTTATTGATCATTCACTTTGATTACGTGTAGCAGGTACTTGTCTTAAATATTTAACACCACGCCATTTATGTAACATTGCATAATTGAGGCAATTATTATTTTTAGCAAACGGCGATATCGATATTTTAATTGAGTATTAGTAAGAGTGTTTGATTAGTAGGTTGTTGAGTGTAAGGTGTGAGGGACTGAGTGGTTATACGATACATTTGATATTGGGGACGTTGAGATACGTCGCGGGCGGCGCGGGCGCAGGCTCCGGCTTGAAGTAGAAGCTCATCAGATAAGCACGCGTGACTTCACACGGCGATCGACGGCTCGCACGCAGCACGCGGGGAACATAAGCCGCTATAGTTTTTATTACAACGTAACATACTGCTGATAAAAAACTTGACATTGTTAGCTACAGTAGGTACTAAAGATAAAGTACGTGGCTCATATAATTATTTTAACTACTAAACATTAGGTACTCAATAGAACCTCCAGAAAATCAAGTGGGCTGACCGATGTTAAAAATGTCATCGTATATTATATCCCACCAAAAAATATTGTGTTTAGTAATGGCCAAGTTCGAACGCCGTAATAAAGAAGTGAAATCAAAAATTCCCAAGCTCGTGGATCGAAAATTAATAGAAGTTTAATAAGGAGTAAAAATTTGAAATTTGTGGTTCCAGATGAGTTTTGCACAGATTACGAATATCTCCACATGGTATAATCATAATAATTTTAGCTTGATACGACCGTGTCTCCATTGCAAAATTAAAGGGAATGTTAATAAGTGCTCGAAATGTTTCCTGTCACTACTACTCGTGCGGGCAGCATCCGCGGCCTCGTTCTCGAACTTTGGCCGGGTCGTTCCCGCGGCCCCAGATGTCACATACACGTTGTTTGATGGTTAAGTATCACTAAAATTAGTACATACCTTCTTCAGTAGCCGAATAAAGAAATAGAGGCTATTAAATGTGTAAGACACATTTATACCGATAATATTTCAAGATTTTTATTTTATAGGAACCAGATTTACTATCTCCGGCGGTTAATTTATTAGTATTTTTATTTCAAGATTTGCATATTATATGGGCCGAATAAACGTAGGTATTCGTTTTGTATAGGGAAGTGTTATTAGATTGCGACTTTACGTCTTTTTCGTTACTAGATATTTCAATTGATGGCAATGTTTTAAATAAATAGTTAAAGTAATATCGGGATGAGAAAACAAAACTTTTCTGTGAAAACTTACGGTTTAGTTACTCAACGACATCTCTTATTTTACATGTGTAGCTAAAAGTGTCTTAAGATTTAACGTACGGGAGCTTAGACGTTTCGCATTTGATAGTCTGTCATATTGAGTTCAAGTAATAGTAGGTACAAACGGGCGTTTATCATTGGTATCTTCCGATACGTGTCGATGATAATCGCCCGTTTACCTGTGTGTATCTTACTGTACATTATAAGGTGGACTGAATTCAGCGTGTAAACGAGGCAGAAACGAGTGAGAAGAGATGCGTGACCTCGGGATCAAGCGCGTGCCTTGCGTCATGACTGACAAATGTAGGCGACAAATCCGATCTAGAGCGGGTTTCGAACCACCTACTGGGAACCGTAACTCAAAAACATACAATTCGTTTGTTCAGTTTTTGCATGCGTAACGTTTTGTCCAAGAACACAAAGTTACCGCAATCCCCACCGGTACACCGTGTTTCTCAATATTGAAATGGTTTTTGCGGGTGATTGGTAACGGGATCTGGCAAACAAGCAAACTAAAAAAAAAAGTTTGATTTACCACTATTTAAAAAGCCGCTAATAAGTGTTTGTAGCAAATTGTGAAGTGTTAATGGTCTATGGATTTCACGGCATACACGTAATGGTTGTGGCTGTTGCCTTACTTCTAATACTGCCTGTCGTAATTGCTCTCTTGAACGAATCGTTTATCATATTAGAAGATTGAAATTGCTTCGAGCGAGAATTTATAGCATTCTAATTTGAGCTTTGTTACATAAATATGTTATGCAGATTTTGTGTCTACTTAGGCTTATAAATTATGTCGTTGCAGACTATGCACGTGACTGGTTGAACGCTGTAAATTTTGAAGGAGGGTATTGTAGGTACTCATTATTAACCTGAACAACTTTTACTACGGGACAAAACTTGAATTCGAGAGCGAAAAAATTGCCTAGTTGAACGCTGGACATTATTGTAGGAGGGTATAGTACTCATCATTATAAACAACATTGACTATATGGGACCAAAATTGAAATCTCGAAAATAAAATATCTGTTCCGTACAAATCATTCAATATTACTCGACTAAAATGCAATAGGAGCAGTAGTTTTTTTTTCTCGATTTCAGGTTTGTTCCTTTATTAAAAGTTCATGATATTGATAAGTACAATATTTCTTCAATATATCCAGCGTTCAACCAGTTAACCTGTATAATCATACTGGGGTTGATATAATACCTTGGGTACGTAGACGCAGACTGCAAAGATCCTTGGACTATATAAAAAAGCGATATCCATGTGTTGCTAATCATTATGAAAAAAAAAATAGTAGCCAAAACGAAGAGTAAGAAATAGAAAATAGTTATTAAGTTTATGCAAGCATAAACAAGCTTAAGCTTTCGTGACAAGACATCGGCAGATTCATCTCGACTCTAATTCTTCTGAATTGTGTATATTTATTATTTATAGATATATGTTTATGTTTATTTAGCATATAATAATACATATTTATTTATATATAATTATGTTAATGTTTATGTAAGTTTATAATTATAGTTGTTTTTAAGTATAATAGAATATACTCGTACCTACCCTCTCATTTAAGTTTGTTTTTTGGTGCATCTACCTTCATTGTCTCTGCATCACCCTAAGGTTGTCTGGTAGAGAATGCCTATGGCATTAAGACCGCCTTTGTACATTGTACATGAAGCATATTAAATAAAATAAATAAATAAAAATATTCACTGGAATCGGTTTAATATTCGCGCACTAACGAACGGATAGATGGATTTTTTAATTGCTATTATAAGAGGCTAACGAAAGAATTCAGATGTAATTAAGGATTAATTTTATTAATCAACCGTCGATTGTATAAAATTACTCAATAATGTTTTTGAAAAAGTGTCTATAACAAGTTTAGTTGGAGAGAGACCAGTATTGGATTTGCTTGTTATTTTTATGAACAACCATAATTCAACTTTGTATTTTCACTGTTGCATAGTCAAGAAGACAAATGGTAAGAATTTCTTTTCATTAACTCCCCATTAAGTACATGGTGGTACGACGTGGTGAGGTAAGGCGATGAAACCCAGCGCAGTGCACAATAAATCAACGCGGTAAGACTGTATTTCTTTCGTAATCAGCTCATATCGGTTCTCGCGGTTGTGGCCGCCTAATTATTGTCGACTTTTACGATCGACCTAACGAGTTTTCACTTGGAGCCAATCACGATTTTACGGCGCACATATTTTGAGTTTTAATTATTATAAAAATATTCCTGGAGGAAGGCATGGTTTTTTTTTTGTTTGTGCTTATTATTCTTTTTATTGCTTATTATTTGTGCTTATTAATCAACGAAATAAGCGTTTTTTGTAAAGCTCTTATTTAAATCCTTTTGAAAAGTAGGGTTTTTTTTTAAATTTATTACTTTTTCCTGTGTGATGTAAAACTTAGAATGTAATAATTCATGTCTGAGATTAAAATCTAAATTATTAATTTAAGAAACCATTCGGTATAAGTTGAGACCGGTTTCGCACTCAATAAAAACAAGCGCATATTATTACAAATATTTCCTATTTAAGCAATTATATTATATTTTATTAGTTTCAAAGAGCCTATTTATAATTTACATATTACTGAGATAACAACAAGAAAACCTCATCAGATTGTCTTTACAACGGTGAGATGATTGCCTTATTTATGATCGTATCTCACAAGAATGTGGGTTACTCTTGTTCCACGTCGGTGACTATATGTTTTATGTTTAGGAATCTGACTGCCTTATCTAAGATATTAACATATTGATTGTGCTCACTGTATTGATGTGCGACAGACGACTAGCTGCGAGCTGGTACGTTCGACACTATGAACTAGTTTGTTCAGAATAGTGCTGCTCCTTAATGTGTTCAATAAAAATAAGTTACAACACCGTAAATACACCTTTACGATAGCTCGTATCCATTAGACACAGGCTGTATATGGTAACATACTCGGTTCCTTGACTTTATTATAAATTATTAGATCGTGAAACACCATGTCGTGTAATATACACGTTTATGGCTCTCGAAAATTAATAAAGAAATTCGTTTAATGATGGTGACTCAGTGTCACTAATACAAATAAAATAATGTACATTTTATCGCTAGTTAGTGGCAACACTAGCGGTTCGGTGCTCGCGCCGTCCCCGCATCAACTCGATCAAGTTATCTCGGACGGAATCTAAACATAGTGTAGATGTAAGTGTTGATAAAGACTCCTATCTTCTCAGAGGCTGAGGTGTCTGGATATTAGGAGCGTAAGCAATTTGTCAAGTTCGTTGTACGTTTTGTTAACGGTATTTTATAAAATACATCCAATACACCGATTTCTGTAAGTGAACATTGCCTCCGGGGCGAGGTAATCATTATATTATCAGATAAAAATATTTAAGAGCAACCTTGCAAATACCTACTTTATGTTGTGATACACCCAGTTTGTCAAAGGCTGATCAAATTTAACCAGCCGTCAAATCTTATGTCAAGTGATAAGATTGGTTGTTGAATTGCTAACATGGGATTTAACAAGGATTAGGAACCGGGGGTTAGTGTTTTATTTCAATGAACCATGAAATGATTATAATCTTTCTTTATGCAAGGAAAGAGCTTCCACTACTGGCGATAATTGAGATCGTTTGGCGCACCATGGCCTCATGGATCAGCCTCGCTATCAACATTGCTGCTGACCGATGCACGATGTACTGTGACAGCTTGTGCCGATACTATAGAGGATTAGATTAAAAGTTACAGCTGTATTGTCTTTAAAAATGGAAATATGAGGACTCTATTTTTAACAACTATGTACAAAAATGTTCGATGTAAACATGTTAATTATTGTTTTCTTTGTATAGGTAGCAATTATACACATTTATGTAGTTAAGTGTGATAATAATGATATTTTTAATTCATTCAGAAACGCAGACTTTGGTATGGTTCTCGGCCGCAGGCGACGTTTTGTGAACAGAAAAGTTGATTTTTTTTGAGTCCTAAAACGCATTCTATAAAAATATTACTAGGTACATAATTATCTGAATTACTTTCGCTGTGTTTGCGAAAGTAATTCAGATAATTATGTACCTAGTAATATTTTATCCAGGAAAGTATAAAATAAAGAACACATTAATTATTTTGCTAATTTATTTGCCTCATGTTATTCATTATTCCATCCGAAAACGATTGGCGAAACTCATTGGCACATGGCAACATTTTGACAATTTATGAAGCAATCAGTATTTCTTTTCCCGTGTTTATTTGGAGAGAATTATTTATTTTATCTCGAGATGGTGTTGGAAATTGTTTCGGAGGTTGCTTAATATTCATTGATCTCGTCTCACGATTTGTTTACGTCGGTGCGCGTAGGCGCCGAGGTGGAGAGTGGTCAAATTAAAAGGCATCTTAAGCTGGCCGAGCCGAGCCGACGAGCCGGCCAGCCGGTTTGACTCCCCGGGGCTTCATGAGGTGTGAATATGCGGACCAATGCACTTGTAAAGATTCACGCACTGTGACAATTTTAACCGACTGATTTAGTAATTGGTATTTCTTGTCCCTGTTATGTAAGTTGCAAATACTTAATGGTCAAATTAGTCAAGACCAAATGTGCGAAGTTATTGAATTGCGTTCATTGACTATTAATCTGCAAGCTTTCACGTTTTTCTTTGGCTTATTCACGTTTTTCATCGTCACTTCACTACTTATTATTTTTCTTGCAAATTTTTAAGGTTCATCAGTTTTTGTTCAAATAGTTCTTCATGGCATTCGTTATTTATGCTTTTGTTCAATATCTTTGTTTCTGTAAAATTACACTTCATTTACGATATGTTCATTTTTATATGTTTACGTGAAGTCACTAATATAGTTGGTTCACAGTCTAGGAGCTAAGCATTTTTTCATTTTATAACACTAGTAACTTACTAAATCCTTAAATTTCTTAGTATTGGCTACCGCGGGGTACGCTGGTTGCCCTGGAACGCTACTCACCCACCTGATCCGCCTCGTGCTCGTTCACTTCATTACACAACCTCCACACTCACTTCACTCCCATCTTCACCCACCCTCGACTCAGATTTAGGTACTCATCCTTTTTTTTATATAATCTCTGTGCATATCCTGATTTTTTTAATTTAATGTTTTAATTACTGTGGAAATAATTTTTGAATTTTATTTGTTTCTCCTTTTTTGTGTGTCTTCACTCTTTCTTCACTTCTTCACAACTGCCGCTTCACGACAAAACGTCTTAGATACGTAACGTTCGTTCCATGATTACTTTTCCAACTTCTGTACTCGTTTGTCGATAATTTTATATTTAGACATGCATGATTCTATAAAGCTCAATAGTGGTAGCTGTCAAATATTGTCATGGATCTGTGCACGCAGGCTTCCGGCGTGAAATTTATAATTTTAAACTTATCAACTTGGTTTGAAGGTACACAAGCAATTTATATTTAAGATTATTTCTTTCTTTGATGTGAATAACAATTTTGATTGAAGCTGTAACAGTTATTAGATGTAGAAAAAAAGGTCTGGTGTTATTTTCTTCTCGGAATCTCATTGTTTGTATGAAAGATCAATGATTCTATGCGTGAAACAAACTAAAACGATAATAGCCGATCATTAAATTGAACATAGGCGGTATGCAATATAAACTTTATGCCAGAGAAAGAATTCAAATTAATTTAAATTACTTTAGACAAGTAAATGCACAAAAGTATTGCTGGAAGAAGGCGAACTAATTAAAAGTTTGCTTCTGTACTAATAATTCGTTTGACTGTCAAAGTTTTGCGTCGTTAATTTTAATTAAAGAAACGCGGAGCTGAGTTTGTAACAATATTAAAGCATTGAAATTGGTGATCCGCTAAACTTCGACATTTTGCTCGCGGATGACCGTCCATTCGTTTTAATTAACCCTTCTGTGGGTCTCATCTGCCTCGCTATTAGAAAAGTTTTAACTTTTTTGCGAAACTGCTGCGACCACGCGATAATTCAATTATGAGTTGGAGTTACAGCGGCACTTGCTCGGAACCGTATACTGCTCCAGATTACCCGACCTACTTTAGACGACAAAAATTAAAAAAGCTCATCTATTATAGAAACAGATGACTTGAACGACTTTGCACCGTGGAACAAATGCGACCCATTTCTTAACAAACTTATTGATAAGATATTTGTCAAGCTGCTCGCTGTTTTCATTTGTACGTCCGGCTTGTATGTATCCAATTCCCAATTCTGTGCGTTCCTCCCCTCTGTCCACGTATTAATCTTGGCCGGTTTTGATTAAGGCTCGCCGTGATGTATTTCTTGCGCGCTAACCTAATGGAAAGGCATACGTCAAGTGTCCACCTTATTGGCTAGCGGATTGCCTTAATAGTGCCAATGCCGCTTACAGTAAATCTCGTCACTCTCACATTGATATGGTCACGCATATGAGATGCAGAAGATGAAACTGGATCGTAAGATAACTGTTAACATTATGATAACGGCATGTTGTTATTTTAAACAAGATTAGAATGAAATGTCTGTGATTTCAATTCATTAATGTGTGCTTTCTCAATTTATAAGATTAGACTATTTGCAAGCGAATAATCTACAGAATCTGTATCTCGTATATCCCTCTTTTATTTAAAGTCTCTGGGTCAACCAAGAGATAGCCCGTGCGGACGTTAAGGATTATCTTTAAAATAATGATACTGGCCCTATGGCTTCGGTTTTACATATTTGTAGAGGTTCCCTTAGCTTCAGACTGGATTTTTCATGGTTATCTCGATTAAGGTTTCTATTCTACATAAAGCTTTTTGTTTGTGACGTATCTTAGTTCTTATCTAGGTATGTCCCGTAGAGGACTTGACATCTAAGGCTGAGTTGATTGATTGATTGAACTAAACGAAATACTTGCAACTGTCTTAATAAGCAATTAAAAAGAAGGTGTATACTAGTACCTACATCGGTAGCAGCTTCAATGTTGACCGGTATCAGAACTTAACTTTCCCCCTTGCATGTTAAGATAAAGATAGTCATCGTAGCGTGATTAATAGTCGTATCATTTTGTTAACTAGCTAACGGTCTAGAAGCCTTCTTTTTAGTCAATAGATCAATGATACGTCACTTTTTGTTCAGCCGGCTGACGTGCCAGACGTACGTACTTGCACGATTTGGTATGTTATACCCTACCTCTCGTATCAGTAAGTATACAAATCTAACGTGTATCATAGTTCACTATTTTAAACAACAATTTATCACGTCTACATTTAGTCTGTTAATTTTTTCTTGTCCATATAATGTTACTGTAAAATTTCATTCCATATGCCAATTTTGCGAGCCTAAATACATTATATATTTTGACAAGTAAATTAAATCCTTGACGCATCTTAATCCGTTGTGTTTAATTGATCTACGGTAATATTTTTGAACGGTGCATGGCTGGACTAAATTATTTGCCATTTTATTTCTTGAAAAATGGAATATAAATGTCACGGGCTTATTTAAAAATTCTTATATTATGTTTTTAAGGTGAAAGAGAGAAGATGAATATCGCCAATGTTAATTTATTCTAAAAGCTCAAATAATATGTCATTCATTTGATTTTGATACTTGATTGGTCGGCGCTTGCGCATTCGGATGGATTCTATATGTGTGTGTAATTAAATTTTATCTACGTATTTAACCGGTTGTTAAAGTTTAGAGAATGTTTAGTAGTATCATATTGTTTGTTACGTGATCCCTTCGTTATGAGAGATGGCGTGCTAGAGTCGATTATGGCCATACCATAACTCTCGTTTACGCCGGGCCTTTATAAGTGTCTGCCTTAAAATTAGTATTTTATGGTGTTTGGAACTCTGTGGTGTCAGTCAAATTCTTGAATCGAATGTAATCTTTGTTTATGCTTTCCACATATTCGGATATTACTTAATTGGGTTTTTGCTGTTGTCAATAATTAAGCTTTGACTGTGATCGTTCGTTATCCAGTAAAGCAGTCTTAATAACCAGTCAGGGCATTATCTAAAACAAGAATGCAGATTATAATGTTAATAATACTTTTTCAGTTTTAAACAGACAGTTTTAATCTTTATTTAGATGTGCTATCCGAATATTAACCTTAGGCTAAGCACAGCCCAGATACCAATTTATTTTTAATACATCATCATGTAGTATGAGACAGCAATATTAATTTAATATCTTAAAATAAAATCCAGACCATGTTTTTGTGTCTATTTTTTCGTTCATATACCTACCTGACTGTTTATATGTGCGAGTTAAGTGATTAATGTAACGAGATAAACGCCATACAATACACAATATGCAAACCGACTGAACGCCGATCAACCGTTTTGATATCTACACTAATTTGCATTATTAGATATCTAGATGTGCTATATGCACGCCGCGTGGGCAATCATACATTTATTTATGTAGGATGTTATTCATAGGTTCCTTTACTCTTTAGGTGATTCGTTTTCTCGCTCTGTAACTTATCTTTAAGCAAGCGACGCTAATTGTAGCAATTTGTTGGTCAGATAGGTACGATACTACTACTGAGTACCTATTTATCATCAATTACTATCCTAAAATATCGTAACTTGCTAGGAGTCTGGGACTAGCGAATTTAAACTGCTTTGATAGTGTTCGTTTCGATCAGTGCACGAATAGCGCCTGTTTGTTAAGTTATCACATATCAACATCATAACTTATTTATGTGAATAACAGCTAATAAATATTACAGCGTGGCGTGTAAGTATCAGTAGTGTAACTGTGTAGCTATCTTACTTTACGTTTCCTTTCATTTCCCATTCATAATGTATGTATAGCTTCTAAGACTTTCTTACATCTGTAAAGTACTCAAACTATTCAGAAGTAAAAGCTCCGGTCACCTTAAGAAGTTCGGAACCAAATTACATCGAAATTCCTCGTTTTGATCAGTGTACAAATAGTGACTGATTGTTAAGTTATTATCTAGAAGCACCCTCTTCGTTTACCTACTTCTAATAACATTACACGCATGCCTTCGGACTATTAGCAAGCTCCTACACTTTATATTTCATTTCATCTACCATTAAAAATGTATGTTGCCGTCTAAAACCTGCATACATCTGCAAAGTACTTAACTATTTAGAAGAAAAAGCTCCAGTCACCGTACAAAGTTAGAAACGAAACTGCATTGAAATACTCGTTCCGATGTTAGCTCGTACCCGTCGGTGTTTCGGTTGCTCAGTGTTGAAAAATGGTCGAATGGCCGGTAGCGAGTGCAGCTCTCATTATATCGAATGAATCGGCGAAGAGTATAATGGTGGGCCGCGTGCATGGCAAATTATATGCCAGCCGATGTCATTGTGATAAATAATTCACCCGCTCGCATCCTCGTTCGAATGCGTGGCCGGGTTACACCGCTACGGAGTTTATTTTTCACTTGATTCATAATTAAGCAAAGCTTAATGGTTATTTTATTTTTTATTGTATGGCTGTGATCCGATAAGCTGTGAATCTTCCACCTACGTTCTTCAGAGTCGTATAGGAACTACTTGTTTTTAAAGGAAATAAAGCATAATACGTTTACATAGATACGGTTTTTATAATAAATAATTTGATTTGTTTGTAGTTCGAGTTGTATTGTTATGATATTACTGATTGTAAGTCAGAATAGCGTAGATTCTTCGGCTCAGTGAATAGGCACAAACAAAAGAAAAGTAAAAACAATAATAAAAAAAATATTGTCTTCAAGTATTCATACTTATTATCTTTCCTTTTCAAGGATTGTACCTAGGAATGTTCACTGGGTGCATCATAAAATAAATAAATATGTTACCCCTACGACAGAAAAACGAAATGTGCAATATTTCTCATCATTGAAAAAAATAATAGAAGTCTGTATAAAATTTAGATATCATTGTAGTTTATTTATGTGCATATAATTAAAACATTTAACAATAGACAAAAATGGCCCACAATTTCTTCAAGTAGAGTTTTAGCTCATCTTGATTGACCGTTATTCATAAAAGCATTATACTGAGCCGAATCTCTGCTGGAAGTAAAAAAGTTGTGTATTTATATACAATTCCTTGCTATAATGGGTTTTATTTGGTTAATGTTATAATGTTATAAAAAAATTCGGTTAAGTAATGGCCAAGTTCGATGGCCTAAAAAGAAGTGAAATCAAAGTTCTCAAGCTGGTAGTTCGAAATTTAACCGAAGTCTACACTTCTGTTAAATTTCGAATAGAGTGAAATGCAAAGCAGCTAAGTTATAAGGCTACCTTTAAAACTTAGATGCTTTGCATTTCACTTTATATGTGTAAGTACAATACAAATACCTACCTACTTATATTTTAGGAGATATTAGTCGCAACCAAAGGGAAAAATCGGACATTACAAAAAAAATTACCATATCATATGGTTCATAACCGCTAGATTTATACGGGTATATATGTCACTATAATGAAATATGATCTATAACTATGCGACATTGCACATGCATTGAAGGGTTATTAGAAGTACAGTAGAATATTGAGGTCGATTGAGCTACACTATTTTTTGTCGGTGTGTAAGATGTTTAAAAAGTAGAAACTTGAAATTTATGGTTTCAAGTTTATAAATATCTCGACATGGCTTCATGGCATGGCATGAATTTTAGCTTTAAGTTAAAGGTAAAGTTAAAATGTGCTAGAAATATTTTCTTTAAAGGGTAGGTAATGCAGCGGCGCTCGCGGCCTCGTTCTCGAATTTTAGCCGGACCGCTCCCGTGGCCCCAGATAGAATATACCTAGTTGTATCACAGACAGATTAAAATGGTAGGTACTTTAATGTATTAATATTTTACATCCGGCTGACCGTGTAACACAAGAGAATCGCAATTGACTTGCTCAAAACACTGACTCTTAACAATATTTGTTGATAAATGGAAAGATAAGTGGGATATTTTACGCCGGCGATGCTACAAATTGATACCGGCCGGTACACCCGAGTATTTTATTGTTGATCTCTCCAATGTGTGCGTGTATTAAAACCTCTATCTAACACGTTTATATAGATGCAGTATCACGGCGCGCACCGATCGTAAATGTCATCTGAAAATTTATATTCATTACGATTAGATAGCGGTTCACAATGGCCAGTCCATTGTTGGCCCTCCGTACCACCTGATCGATGTATTATTGCATTTTTATTGGTGACGCACGTACGGACTATCTTCTATATTTTTATAGAATTTCAGACCCAGCGATCGGAAACAGTAGGTAGGTAGGTATAGGTTCGCTGTGTATTTTCTATGGTCGCACATTAAACCTTTTATGACAAGCTAATTTATACGTCGCCCACCCACTAGCTTCTTCATACCAGTATAACATTACATAAAATATAAATAAAAAATATTTTGCATTATTTTATCTACACTAAATATATTACTTGATAGAACAACTTTATTTAAGAAAAATATAGGCATATTAATATTTTAACAACAATTTTTCTTAAAGAGAGTCGGTTTTTGGCATTAATTTTAACGTTTACGTCCACAAATTAATATCTATTACATAAATAAAGTCGTCGTAAATGATATTAATCGGGTAATAAAACGAATTTAATTGATTTTAGTAAATATTACAAGCTCTACGGGTTATAAGAAGAATTACAATCTTTTACAATATTATTTTTATTGATTCATTGAATCAAAGTTTATGAGCTTTCCTAAGAAAAGCGCATATAAGTCTGTGCACCTCAGTCTGATCAAGAACCCGAATGCACGGCCGCGTACGCGCAGCAATTTGCGACTCGGCTCAATATCGCCGATTTACGAGGATCCATTTCCAATTTTACGAGCTGACTGACGCGCCCATTTATACGAGAACTCCGATCCTTCGCTGCAACACTCTAGCTAGAAAGTTGTTGTGCGCAGAAACGGTAGGTCATGTTACATCGGCGGCACTCAGTCCACACGTTTAGTTCCTATTCGTTGTTACACCACTACTAAGCTGCCCTGACGTTCAGTTAAATTTATACGACTACGAACAGGCCTCGGGGCTCGAGGGTTCTTCTTACGCCAACAACTTACGCACAACTTTACACTTCTCGTTTAAGAAAATTACTGCAACTATTAACAATTACATTACGAAAATAATATTCCAGTGTGGAGGGATTCGCTACGCGAACTGTGTGTGTTTTAGCGTTGTGCAGTGTTTGTGGAACCGGTATTTAGAGCTTTATGTGGAACCACACGTGGGGGTACATTTCATGCTGCACTTAGTCTAACACATGCAATGCGCTTTCGCGGAAAGCTAGCTGCGTTGTGGTTTTGCGATGAATAATCGCATACAAAACCGTCTCACAATGGCCAATGCGAGTGTTTAAATGCCCTATTAAATCTTACGGCCTGCGTAGGATTCTGTGGGATTCAATTACGCTTTGTGCGCGATGAAAGGCGCCGGAGTTGTACGTGTAAAGTGAGCCGCGAGCCGCGGGAACACATCC
Source organism: Allophyes oxyacanthae (assembly GCA_932294325.1). Taxonomy (NCBI): domain Eukaryota; kingdom Metazoa; phylum Arthropoda; class Insecta; order Lepidoptera; family Noctuidae; genus Allophyes; species Allophyes oxyacanthae. Next base: position 9,752,885 of record OW028617.1, read on the forward strand.
CGACACCTCGGCCTCAATGAGCCCTGTCACAAAAGGTGCAAACGAAATAAGAACACGGCACACAACACGTATCGCGCAGGGGGCAGATTGAATAAATGCTAAATTAAATAAGAGCAAATAAAACCGTCCATTAATGAGTAAAAGCGTCTCGGATAATTCGAGTGGCGTGACATTCACGACAAAAGGTTACCTCGGTCGCCACCGCCGCGTCTCGCCTGCTCCCCCGGGTGAGATGCTGGCGACATAGATTTGAGCCGGATTATTTGATTGTGTAAGAAATGAGTTTGCTCTCTAATGTATTGTTAGAGACTTAGGCATAGTCGCAGCATGTGGAGACATATAAAGAGCTTATCATTTTATTTGGGTTTTATTGTTCGTGTATTGTAATTTGATTAAATCAATGCCACATATGTACTCTAATACTCTTTGTGTTACTTATCCCATTGTTCAATATAATAAAGTAACAGTCACTGTTATCACATTATAACTTTGTTCACGGTCTCGTGAATTTGTATTTGCAAACCGTAGTTGACTTTTAATGCAACACACAAGCAAAACTTTACTGCCGTGCTTTGATACGATTCATTATACATCTCTTTCGTTACCGTGTAAACGTGTTGACATTATGGTGCCATAAACAAAATAAAAATATTAACATAATCTTATCACATAATTACAGTCAGAGTGTACGGTATGGGCGTATTAAAATTATTATCGACACTTGCTCCCCGAACGTTCGTAGCAACATAAACAGAACGTTTTCTATTCGGGAACCAATTATCATTTACATATCATAGACGAGGCACCGACACTCGCGGCACGCAGCCGGGGTCAATACATTTACACAACCACCATTTTATAATGACACCTCACTCCGCTTGTTCTCCCTCAACCTATAGAGATTTGAGGAGAAAGGTATTCAAGCATTAGAGGTCCAATTTTACTGGACGCAGACAAGCTAGATTGGTATATAGATGCATATGTGTGGTATGCGAGTACCAAAACAAGACGGCTAACCAAATCGCTTTTGTTAAGATTTTATCTCACCGTTAAATACTTCTAACCATTATAGTATATCGAGCGACTCGTTTAAACCTGCGGCAACCAATTATGCTTGTTACCATTGGGGATACTGATATGGGAAGGTACAGAAGAATCTGGGAAGTTTGGGCATGTTGTTTTATCGAAATTAATCAAAGAATAATTGAGAATTTTAATTTAAGAATGAAGATCAAAAATGAACACGAACATTTTGATCGATTTTGCAAACTATGTTATGCACAAAGTTAACGTTATTCGCCGTTACAGTTTGTTCCATATCAAAGCTTTTTTCAGTATCAAAGATTTTTTATTGTGTAATGTACTAGGTAATTTAAATAGACACTTTTTTGTATCACTACTGTGTATAACAGTAACAGGTGTATTGGACTTGGTTCGTTGATAGCCGCTTCACACACTTACCGGCTCGAGTGGGTATCAATAAGTAATTAAAGTAACCACTCTGACCACTTAAGACCAAACAAAGCGATGCTGGTCGTTCTACGCTTCGTCCACCGCATTTGTTTAGGCGAGAAATGTTCGAGTCATTATAACAAGGCGTGACGAATTCATGTATCAAATCGTTCATGTTTCAATTGAATGAGCTTTTTAAATGATTATAAAAATAGAAATGTTTTTTTTATGTGACTTTGAAGTGATTTGTTATATTTGCCACGTGTATTTACTCGTATATATCCATACGAATCCAGAGAAGATATATTTTTCCTTCGTTTAAGCTGAATATTTAGAAGTCTACAGGATAAGTCGCAAAAGTGTTATGGTACTCATAGTTATGAACTATTTTTACTATTGGACCAACCCTAAAATCGCGAAACAAAACCAGCTGTTCCATACATTTAGTCGATTTTTTTTTATATGGAACAGCAGTTTTTCTCCTCATTTCAGTGTTGATACTATAGTAAAAGTTACTCATAATAATGAGTACAATAACCTATACTTATCACAGTGTCTTTTCAACCTTGAAGTTGGCAGAATCATCGAATAACGATGGAGCCATTAACATAAATTGGAATTGGAGTACAATAACCGTTCGTTATTAATTATTATATATACCTACCCTTTCCGAATAACATTATATTTTGATAGAATTCTCAATACAAGTCGTATCAAACTCAACTTTTAGATCCTAAGTTCAGCGATCTACTAATCTCAGTAATTACGTTAACTGTGCAATTTTTACCAATTGTTAAACGACTGCAGTAAAAATGAAAGCTTGTTAATTTTTCCGACTAACTATTACAATAATATTGTTATAAGCACAACACAAATACTCTCTTACTTTCTGTAGTGAAGTAGGTATAATATCTAATTTTAAGCATTCCACTTCTCTTCAGTAAATAATTATAGCATAGTAAGTTTTTAAAACTAAAGCACAATTCTGTGCTTACACAACTCTATCCATAATTTTGTTCGTATAAGTTTCTCAACGTGTTTAGTTTATTATGAATTACGGTCCAGTTACAACACAACACGTGATAGGTCCGTAGTCATTTTCATAATTGTAGTAGCTTTTATGTCGAAAAGAGGTTAATGCAAAGTACATTCGTCTCACGACGTGACTAGATTATTATCCGTTAATTCCAAGATACGTAGTTAAAACAAATAGCTTCGTTGAAATAATAACTGCCTGTGAACATAATTGAAATAAGAATTTGATAATCAAATTAATCTCATGCAGGCAACTTAATTAACGTTGTTGCTCATAACAGCGTATAATTTGCGTCAAAATTGTTTCGCGTCCAATGAAGATCGTTAGTTTGGTGAGTCACAACGGAACACATTTAACCCAGCACGTGATATTGTTTGGTTTCGTAATAGCAGTACAAAATAACAGGTTGGAGCTCATAACGTTAACGAGAGAGATTAACACTCGTATTTATAGTGAAGCTTAAGCGCTCGGTCAACATCGCCGAAGCTGATTTTGCGAAAATCTTTCGGATAACCGTTATATTTTAACAGTACCTCTCTTTAACAACCACTGTGAAAAAAGTTAATTTGGTTACAGAAATAAATGGGAATGTGTATGTCAAATAATTTACACCGGTTTATAAATTACTATTGTTAATTATGTGATTTTAATTTTTATGTTAAATAACTTACACTGCAAACTAGTATTATATATAACAAGGTATATGATAATTATGCTTTACCATTCAAATATTGGACTTTGTGCAGTAGGTATGTAGTTCAAGTTCCACAAATACTATGGATACGGACAAGGCGGCACCTCGTTGAACTCTTTCGTATGTCGGGCGCGGGCGGCTCGATGCCCGGTTTTTTCCCCTCGCGCCTCTAATGAGATTTAAGTCCAAACATCGAGAACGGTTATGGCGGAACATTACACGCTCTAGGATATTAAAATGAGACAAATTTATTGCCGCTCTCCGATTATACTTTCGATAAACGCGCAGACCGGTGATTATGATATCTCGTGGTTTAATCGTACGATCGATACGGAGTCGCGTTCCGTTCTACACTAAACCAGTACTAATAAAAAAGAAACTAGTTACGGGCGGGTCGTATCCGACAGTTTACGTTGGAAAATCAACAAGGTGCTATAGTGGGACTATAAGTCGGAACCGCGGTGCGTTATCGACTCAATCGGCTCGAACAATGCATCGAATGTTTCAATATAGCTCCGACAGCATTTTTAACGTTTCATCGGTGCTGTAACAATCGTAAAATAAATTCTCTACGCCTTCTCAGAGCTCTGATTAATGTTGTACACAGCGCGGCGTCGCGTTTTTATTTTTTTCACCTGTGTGTTATTTATTCTCTACCTTAATTTATGGAGACTGGTGGCTGAGAGCGCGACTCGTAGTTGAGGCTGCGATTTCTCATTGTTTGTGTGCCTAGATGATGTTTGCTGACACTAACAGACAGTTAAGTTACATTCGACATAGAAAAACTGAAGTGTGTAATTACATATTTTGACATGTAAGTAATCATGATGACATTGCGTAATTTAAAATTATAGTCTTGTTATATTGCTGACATGTAAATTAAATTTCCGTCACACGTTTTGACATGCGTGTATTTTACTTTTACACCATTTGTTTTATTTAGTTGGATTTTATAAATGATTTGAAGTCGGTCGGTGTTCCTTGACCACAGTATGCGTTTGCCCGGGGTTTGCGGCCGCGGGTGCGTTACCCTCAACGAGATGGATGGATGAATCGAGCTACTCACTCGCGAAACTCAGAAGTATATAGAGATTATTTATTTTTAAGATTTTTGAAGTTATTTCTAACTATCTGAACCCGCGACTCCGTCAGCGTGGACTTCAGAAAGTGCGATTGTTGAAAAGATAAATAAAAAAAATGCCTGTATTCATGATGCACACTATTTTCTTATGAAATTTCATTAAGATCGGTTCAGCCGTTTAGTCGTGAAAAGGTAACAAACAGACAGAGAGACAGAGTTACTTTCGCATTTATAATATTAGTGTGGATAACCAATTAAAACAAGACAATGCTTCACAAATCGATTTACTATGCTACTTCTAAGCGATTATGCAGCTCAATTGCGGTTCACAAAATAAGCAATGGGTTCAATACATTATCACCGCGTAATAACTTCTAAATATTTGAATTGATATCTACTCCTTAAAAATGTATAATAGAAAAGAAAAAGAAAGAAAGAAAATACATTTATTCAGCACGGACAGTGACAACACACGAGAGAGAAATAAAATAAAAATTAAGTAATTAGGTTTATAAAATTGTATTTTATTATGAGTACTTAATTGGATGTATTTTTGTTCTTTCACCGACATAGCTTAACGAATTTGAATATTTGCCCCAGCGGACGGTACAGTCGGCAATTATTCCGGTCGACCATCTTTAAGGCTAAAATCGTTTGCGCCCGGCGTCCAAACGCAGAGTTACTAACTCTACTAAGCGGGCTGCAGTCGCTCAAAGGATTTTGTTTGCAAAATATATCACCGCGAAGTATCGTGACTGTACTTATGCATGAATGTAGGTAGGTATTACCTATCTAGCTTACCATATACCTCTTTCATCCAACACATTATCTTCATATTGACGGCACGGTTGGCGCTGTAGTTAAGCGATTGGCTTTCTACGCTACGTGCTGCGGGTTCGATCCCCGCACGGAAAAAATATTTGTATGATCTGCAGATAGTTGTTCCGAGTCTGGATGTTTGTGCATGTGAAGATTTGTTTGTAAACGCACCCACGATACAGGATTAATTCCTAGTGTGGAGCAACGTATTTTTCTAGAAAAACAAAAAAATATTAACTTCAGAACCGTATTTATATTTCTTGAAGTTAACTGAACGGGGATTAAAAATATTAATATAACTTTATTAGCACGAGTTTATTGAATAACAATACGGATTCCCGTCGCGGACACATTTTTCTTACAAGATCAGAAAAGTTCAATGTATCATTTATATAAGGAAGATATTATAAGTTCCAATACAGTTAACTAATAAGACGTCTTATATATTGTAGGTACTTGCGTGCGTAATAGGTATATTGATAAATTGTAAGCATGTGTTCTTTGATAGTTATACTAACAACATGATTGTTTTTGTGGCTGGGAAAAATTATAGTGTCATATAAACGAGTGCGTATTTGCTTTAGGTAACGATAATATAATTTTTCAAATGATTTAACTAATTAATATTTTTCTTATTGCCCAAGTTATAGTAGATAAGAAGTTGATTTTTATAGCGAGTACAATGAACAATAAAAAGTTTCAGAACTTCTAAAAATATATGTTATATTATACTATTGTAAAAAAATATCAATATTAGGTAGTGTCATTGGAAAGATAACCAACAATAATTATACTCTATTTGGAAAAGCAGCAACTGGAAATCCAATAAGTAATCCAGACACATTATTTATTTTAGATATCCAATAATGAAATTGTTTTGAGATTTCAATAATAAAATGTATAATGATTAGGTTTTTTTAACATTAGAATATTAATTTATGATAAAATTTAGACTTAGTATAAGTGTAGCAGCTAATGGTTGGAATGTGCTCTATGATAGTCTGACTCGCCCTCCATCACATGTAGTAATGTAAGTGTTGTTTATGTTATATGACATGTATTGTGATGCCAATTCAAAGTTGGATAGATAAGTGCAGAAGAAATATAACCATGTTCAATTCAATGATCATGATTCTCAATGACATGTGTGAAACGATTTCTTTTCTAATCTAGTATATTACATGCACTGACAAACGTAATGGCTAGAAATGAACAAATTATTGCTATTTACAACCGAGTACTTGGTTTGGATGGATCGTGCAAAGTTAACATAGATATGTTAACTTTGCACGATCCATCCAAACCAAGTACTCGGTTCAACAGAAGAGACAATAATATCTCCAACCTGCTTAGTTATTAACGTAATATAAAAATATTTCAGCTGCAACATCGATAACGACTAACCAATAAAAATAATGCTCGTGGCTGTAAAACGCTTGTAAATCCAATCAGAGTACAAGATGTGAACGCGCTATCCTTTTGTTCGGGCCTGTAGTGGTTCGTTCGCGCCTGCTTAGGTGTGAGCGTGAGCCAAGGCTCGTTACCTTAGATTGAAGGGCCGCGGTCGACGGCCGGATCCCCGCAGATCCTGTGGCAAAAAAGTTCGCATGCTCACGCCTACCCACTTACGTATAGCTATGGGTTCTCATTTTGATGGAATGTTGAACTAAGATGTACTGTGATGTACATTTTTTGTTACTTTTTTGATTGTGATTGTGCCATACGTTATTGAATATGATGGAGGTATTAAAATAGGTAACAAATTATTGTGTTTTCAACGCTGGTCAAAAGTTAATCAAGTAACTTAGTTAATTTATTCTTATGTTACATTGGTGGATGTGGGTTTAAGCATTAATTTTAACTATAACTTATTATATACAAACCGCCAGCTATTTGTACAAAAAAATTAAGAATATAAATAACCCTTCCATACCTACCTTGTCATTTTAAAAGTGTGAACCAACGACTGAATCGTCCCATTAAATCTTATTTATTTTGTGTAATATGGTAATTATTGTCATAATCACACAATAGGACGGATTTATGTCTAAAATATGCCTATATCAACATTGGCGATATAAAGTTTCACTTACGGAATATAAATGAGCTCATGCGTAGGATTCACTTGACTCTGCACATTCTTGCTAATTGCTGTGTTTGTCCTATGTTAATATCAACCTATTTCACTAGTAAGTTAAATAATTAATATACCTACACGTATGTTGCTATCTAGAGTATGTAGCAGAATCATGTTATTGCAGTGTACGTGGGAAACTATTGAGTAAGACAATGTTTTATTTTGATCCTGCTGAAGAGTAGAGCATACTTTATTGGAGTCACAGGGAGAAAGATATTGTGATAACAAGACTACCAGAACGCTTAGTACGTTGCATCAACTAAACTTTAGTACTCCATAGTGAATATTCTATTTATAAAAACACTCTTTGAGTTAACTTTACAAAAAATATTATTAATTACAACAACACGGTAAAGTTTACTAAATGCTTCTTGTTGTTACATATATATATATAGCACCAGAATTTTTGTTACTACAACTAGATTTTTTCTCAGTATACGACGGAAATACAGAACATACGTAATTAATAATTCTATGTTAAATACAAAGCAGAATTTTATTGCATTTCTATTTACTTTATACGCTTTTGTGATGGATCTCTTTAAATGGAAATAATAAGCATAAGTACCTACCTATCTCAGTTAATAAAAAAAACTGTGTTTGCTATTTTTAGTTGTTGTTTGATCATTTACTGCAGCTTCTCGATATGGTCACATTGGACATTCTAATTAAAATAAACTAATCCGGATTTCGAGAAGGAATCTTATCCATTTAAATGCAAATTTTAAGTAGGTATGGGGTGAGGCTACTTAAGGTGCAAATAAAATGAAGTGGAATTAATTATCCGTTGTCATCAGCTATAACACATGGATATTGTTTGAAAAAACATTTTTGAACGCACCTCGTTGTTGATATATAAAATATTTTATTGTTGATCTTTTTCAGTATAAATCAATATACATGTACCTATTGTATGTATTTGAATAAGGAATAAATATATTTTTGTGTTTTTACAATTATTTGTTACTGTAGTTGTAGGATAATACCTGAATCAATCATAGAATTTATTTAATCTTGTTTTTAATGTTCAAAATAATGTTAAGTGTTTCATATATTATTTCATACTCTTTAAAATGCCTTTCAGTAATTAATTGCTTATCAATTAGCAATGTATAGGTAGGTGCCTTATAGCATGTCTTGTGTAATGTTTGTGTTTGGGTAAAGTGTAACCAATGGAAGTATAAAAACAAACTTTCTATATGATTGAATTGCATTTTATTTTTCATTTATATTTTTTCCAATTTTACCATTTTTGATTAGGTGTTTTCCTCAATAAATATTCTTTTAGTTCAGACTAAGATACAAAATATACATTAATGTGATATAAAATGAACGCTAACTATATCTAATTTTATCACAGATTGTGGCAGTGTTGCCATTTTAATTAATAGTAGTCGGCAAGTTTTGCCTAACAAACACAGCCTAAATAGGCCTAACTCATACATATCTACTTATTTTTACATCGATTTAGTTAAGCTCAGATCACATAATATGACAGACATCGTGATTACAACAAAGTTGTTACAACAGACCTTTATAAACCTAACATTCGTAAGAGATTATCTTTTTCAAGTAAGCTTCATAACACATATTATACAAAATCAGGCGTATTTACACTACTATGACTACAAGTATTTTAAATTATGTACAGTTCATAACGCTAACCGACTAGCCATCACAATTATTAAACAAAACGGTCACTTCATTTTTAATGTCTTAAATCACTCAATTCGCATTTAATAATCACTGTGTTCACTAAGAGTCAGATTTAAACAGTTCATTTACACTTTACACATGGACGGACATAGTGCGGGGAGATGCACGAGGAGGCACTTGATGAGAAGGGTGTGGGGGGAGCACAGGGTGAGCGCCGTGCACCGGCGGCTGCGGCAGCATGCCCAAGTGGTTCCTCGCGTGGTGGTGTCGGTGCATGGGCAAGCCGCCGCTCACCACGGGGCTCGGAACTCCGCGACACCGTTGATTACAGCGGACATCGGGCAACGCAAATTTCAACTTTTCCCAAAATAACCTATCATCTGCGTGCAGACACTTATTCGTTTTCAAATACAGTCTTATGTCAGGATCAAGATCCTTTTGAGGCACTTGACCTAATAACACTACAATCAGTCTTTTTCGCCGGTCCCTCAGCACCTGGTGGAGAGCCGATTTTAACTCGTAACGCACCCACTCACATCTTAGAAAGTTTTCACTGAGCACCATGATTGTACGACGTGAAGATTCAACAGCTTGTCTTATCTTCTCGGTCACGTGGGCGGATAAGTCACGGTAATGTAGGCAAAGTTTGTAAGAAGGGTCACTTCGCTCCAACATGGATGCCAGTTCCTCAGTGACCCAAACTTCATCTTTGGAACTGTAGCACAAGAATGCGTCGTACATTTTCTCTGAGTCTTCTCTATCACTTGCTCTATAAAATAGTCTCACACCGAACTTTGAATGGAACCATACTCGCATTTCCTGTCTAAATATAAAAATAATCATGCTCACTAGTGATACAAATAAAAAGCATCCTAGAGTGGCAACTAGGAGTGGAATGTAATCTTGTACTTCTTCGTTGGTGATTATTGTGCGTGTGGCAGTCAAATTCCCGTTTATACTGTTGTTGATACTAGGCAATCCGGTACACAGAGTTCCATTTTCACTTGCAATTTTAAATCCACTATTCGGGTCAGTAAATATGCTTTCATTATAAACCATCATATCAGTCGTATTCCCTTTAGAGTAAATGCATTTGATGTCTGACAGATCCGTTATTGAACTAACTCTCTTTGTCCATTCGCGGAACATTTCAGTGTATTCGCAATCACATGACCACGGATTAAATGAAAGTGTAATTTCCGTTATCGCAGGATTGATTTGCCACACTGTCAATGTTACAAGTCTATTATTATGCAGGTGTAATATTTTCAGGCGTGCCATGTGATTGAACATTTCTTTGCCAATCTGTTTGATCTTATTATTATTTAAGTGCAATTCTCTCAAATTGTCTAAGCCATCAAATTCTTGCCCTTCGATACTGGCAATGCTGTTGTAATCTAAGTGTAGGACTTCTAACTCTTTTAAGCCATTAAATGTTCTATTGTGAACTGTTTCAATACTTGATGCATTTAAATACAAAATCTTCAACTTCTTACGGCCGATAAAAGCGTGGCTTGGTAACACTTTGATATCATTACCATCTAGGTACAGTTCTGTGGCCTCCATAGGTATTTTTTCAGGCAACATATTCACATAACCAGAATTAGCGCAGTCGACAACATTTGCCGACCACGACGGATCGTGGTAACAAGTGCAGTTGTTAGGGCAAGTCATTTCACAGTCGCAGGCATCAAAATCACAACAATGACATAATGCGTGGCAATGAGATTCATATTTACACAAGAACTGGTGAGGCGCAGCTTCAATTAAAGCCACTTGAGGATTTCCACGACTGTACAACAGTTTGCAGTTTATGCTGTCTAAATCCATCAACTTTGGCTGCGTTCTAGCTCTGTTTCCAGTGTTAATTTTTTGCAACCAATCCATAGTGCAATCACATTCCAACGGGTTTCCACCTATGAAAAATTCAGGGACGGTTTTATCCTGTGGCACGGCAGATATTCTCAAAGAATTTGGGTCTAAACTAGTAATTTTATTTCCATACAGGTCGACTCGAGTCAAATTAGGTTTCTTGAAGAAAGTGTACGACTGTACTTTGGAGATAAGATTGTCATTCAAATATAACATTTCCACAGAATTGGGGATCGCACTGCCTGTTATTTCTGTTAACTTATTAGAACTGGCGTCGAAAGTACTGAGCGATAGCTGCGATTCAATCTCAAAGTAATTTCCAAGTTCAGCGATCCTGTTAGCGTGAATATCCAGCCACTGCAATCCAGTTGGGATCATTGCGTAGTCGAACCATTCCAATCGGTTATCAGAAATGTTCAACCACACCAAATTAGGTAATTTCGCGAAAAGTCCACCTATGTCTGTCAAGTAATTTCCATCTAGTCTTATTGCTTGCAAATTGATGTTTGCATCAAATGCGCCAGCTTCGATCTTGTGAATTTTATTTCTTGATAAATTTAAAATTTTCAAGGAAGTCATTTTATCGAAAACGCCTTTGCTGATATTGCCAATATTATTTTCAGTTAATCTGAGACCATACATTTGTTCCATTGTCATAAATGAAGCGTTTTCTATACTGACTATCAAATTTTCTCCCAAATCAAGAGTCTTCAGTTGAGGTATCTCTTTCAAGGCGAGAGGGACTTCATCAAGCCTGTTGCCATTGATGTGCAAGTCTTGCAATGAAGAACAATTTCGTAATGCATGTAGGTGTATTTTGGATATGCGATTGCTGTCTATAGATAAAACAGATAACACTTGCAGGCCCATAAAAGCATAGCTCTCTACATTGGTAAGTCTATTGTTTGATAATGTTAATGTTTGCAGATTGCTCAGCGAACTGAATACATTTTCTGGGATGTGTTCAATAAAATTATCCTGCATTTTTAATATTTGCAGATTATGCAAATCTCTAAATAGTGCTATTTCCATCTTTGACACGCGATTGTGTGAGAAGTCCAAGTAAACCAGTCTTTTAAGCCCAGAAAAAGTAGAAGTATTGATCCAGTCGGAGGTTAATTCGTTAAATGACAAATCTAACACTAAAAGTTGAGTTAGATCGCTAAATAATCCTGGTGCAAGGACCGTTATAGTGTTGTTGTTTAAATATATCTCTTTCAATTCTTTTGTATCACTGAAAAGTTCCGGGGGCAGGCTCGTGAGTTGATTATCAGAGAATCTTATAGTAGTTAATGAGATAAGCCCTTCTAAAGCTCTATCAGCGATTGAATTCAGTCCATTGCCTTGTAAATATAATTTTTGCAACCTTCTTAACCCTGATAGAAGATTTGGCGGCAAGGTATCTATAACATTGCGGGAGAGATCCAATACGAGTAGATTGTCTCCACATTTTTCCGTCGGATGCCGATGTGCCGAAGAGAATTGAAAATGACTAATGTCTCTCATCCTGTTACCGGTCATATTCAAATATTCTAGGTTCCTTAACGTGCACAGTGCTCCTTCTGGGAACACTAACATGTTGTTTTCACTAAGATCCAATCGTTCCAAATTTTGTACATCTCTAGAAAAAGCGCTGGGTGTTATTTCTAGGGACATCGTAGACCAGTCTGTATTGTGTGTCCTTATCGTCAGATTTCTTAAATCGCGTAAACCAGTGAACGCGCTATCGGAAAGGTTTCCAATCTTGCAATACTCAATGGTAAGCTCGCGTAGTTCGATCAACTGGCGGAAACTACCCGGCGCGAGTGAGCTTTGGAAGAACAGCGCGTCGCTGCATTCGAGACGTAACCTGACTGTTGGATGTGGTTGAATTGCACTGAAGTTGGTGTTCTCCAGTTCGCTGTTTATAGTTCTAAGTCTACACTGTAATGCCACTCCAGAGCCGTCGTAATCCGTCATCCATCCACATTCATCGGGAGCCTGATACCGTGTACCCGCAGATAAGGATGCACCTCTTACAGTTAAAGCGGTGCTTAGCACCAACAAGGCACACGTAAACCGCGTGAGGTACATTGTTTTGTTTTCACTGTTATCACGTTAAATTACATAGTTTTTTTTGTCATCGTTTCGCACTAAATCTCCACGTAAACATCGCATCATCAGCGCACTAGTTCATTTTATTTCGCCTCGCAGTCGCGAACTTCACTAGTCGAACCGGCCACTTAACTCGTTTCTCGCGAGAACACTAATTGGACAGGATCGTGCGTCCGCAACCTACTGAGTAGTGGTGCACGTGACGCGAGCGACCGCGCAGAGGTCTGGGGTGGAACTGAGTCGCAGTCAAACCTGCGGTGCGCTCGCGCACAAGGCCGCGCCGGTTCACGCGTTCCAACAGGTAAATTCACGCCTAAAGCTAAAACGCATTAAGCGCCTTCGAGATTGTTTCGCGTTTGGCTCTATCGGTTTTGCCACGAAGCTTGTCAGAAAAATACACTGAACGCACACAGACACATGTGGCACACAACACCATAGAACGAAACCGCTTTTTGTGTTGTTGGAGCAAGCTTTGATACGGTGTGTGTGAGCAGGACAGAGGGATGGTAGCGGGGTAAGACGCGCATAGTTTGGTGGGGGCTCGAGGCAGCTGGCCAGGTAGTGCGCGGGCGCACTGCCACAGTCGCTGCTTGTTAACACTCCCGTTGATAGAATTGTATTGCAGACATTTGATGACTGTTGACATTTTGTTTACTCACTATCGCTAATGAAATTAATGGTGGTACCTATTTATGGTCAAGCCATCATCAGTCTCTTTTTGAAGAACTTTTTAATGTTTTGTGATAATTTATTTTGCTTGTAAATAATATCGTCATTGACTAAATGTTACTAGTGCATCTACCATGTTTTGTCTTTGTTCATATTTGGAACAAAAGCATTTAAAAAAATCTTCAACTGTTTTTTGCAATGAATATTTCTGGTGTGAAATATTCTATAAGAAAATATATATTTAAAATTAAATTATATGAAACTAAATTAAATGCGCATACACGTCTGGCTAACGGGTGGCGACAGCATTAAATTTTATAAAGATCTACATATATCGCGTTTTATAAATATATTTTAATCTAAGGCTTAGATTAAAATATATTAAATAATATTTTTACGTAAAATCCAGGACTCGCGGAGGAATAAACTTAGGTCTTTTATTTAAATTTTAACGTAATTGATCGTAAATGATATAATATAATAAGAATATATTCCCATTTTTGAGCCTTTATCTAAAAAATTGGCATAAGCTGCTGTATAATAATCTTGAAAATGCTCTAAAACGTTAGGAAATGCCATTGATTTAATTTCTTATAAAATGATTCTTGCGTTATGCACGCGAGAAGTTTGATTCCTTTGCATATTAGTTGGATAACGAAATTGCTCTTCCAGGTATACTCAACCCAATCACCCTTTAATTCAGTTAAACGATTTTGATATAATTCCCACCGTTCAGCTCCAAACCTCTCATCAAATTAAACATCTGCATATTATGCATTTTGTACAGCCGCCAATTTGTTCGACGCCGTTTGATTTAATAAATTGTGTCGGGACTAATATTAGATAACTTTTCATGATTTATACCAACAACCTGAATGTTTTGTTCCTTAAGTATAATTTAGAACCGTTTCTCATTTTTTTCAATGTTCGAATATCTGTGCCATTAAATTACAATAAAATACCACTCAAATTGTATGGTTTGGCCATATAAGTAGGCCTGACGCATCTGTTTCTATTGTGTCCGCTTCGTTGCTAATTGTTGGGCCCATTTTCACCTGCCGTTGTGCAAAAAATTTAACGATCGTGTCCTGAATTTTCTTCACCAGCATGTAAATCGCTTGAACAACAATAGAGCATCATCTGGTCACCAATAACTTCCAAAATTTACAATTTATTATATTTATATCTCTTCTAAAAATATTAAAAGTGTATCTTTACTAACTGAATATTTTATTCGAAAGTCATGAAGATATAGTTGTAGTCTAGTTCTCGATAAATATTCTACTTAATCTCATGTAATAAATGGTCATGATCATAATTTTATTTGGTGTCGGGATGATAGGAGGACGTGGCGCGTCCGTCGCGCGGCACTATTTATGAGAGGTGTTGTGGCCCCGATCCCGAGGCGCCTGCTATATCTCAATTGCAATAAATTATCTCCTTTGACACGCGAGAAGCGGAAAATTTGCAATCGCACCAGTCGGGACCATAGAATTCGCGTCTCACCTCCTTTATGTAAACAGCGTAAATGGCTTTGTAATAGGAATCGCGTCCGTCCCACTAAGACACCGCTTCGATATTTCACATCGAGTCCCACGGGTAGTTTGTCCAGATCGCGCCTAGAGACATTTACCACAAAAGCCCAGCGGGAGATCTCTCCTTCGACTTTTTGTCATAAGTACCGAGGCGTTTCTTGTCCTATGTTTATAAAAGAACAGATTGGCGGTAAATCGGTGGTTATTGTGGAGCTATTTAATATATATTTCGAGGGTCGCAATCGGCCGTTATAATAAAATTTCTGTATTCAATTTACCGTGCTTCATGTCGACACGCAACTGTCCGGCTGTTGAATTGTTCGCGTGGGCACGCGGTGATTTTGATGTGGGTTACTAGCTTATGATTCACCTGGAATATTCATCTTAATTTTATGTACTGAAACCTTGACGATTGTAATATTTTTAACTTGTATCATTTCTGACATGAAACAATGAGACTTTTAGAATTATAACATTTATAACAAAAGTCACACAACCATTTGTATAACACCAGTTATTTGTAACGCTTTAAAAATATGGGAACTAACACGAGTGACTTCTGAGAATAAGGATGAACATCCTCCGTAACATGTACACCGTCGACTTTATTTCGTTATAATATCGACCGAGTTCATCGATGTGTAAAATCATTCCGTAGTCGATTTCCATTATGTTATTAATTTTTATAATTTCGGTACCTAATCTCCGGCGACAGGTCCGATACCGGGGCGACACTTATCTTGGTGTCGGCGGACACGTATAATCCATTAAGTCGTCATTTCCACGCGGTTGATCATTCCTCAACCACGCGTCAAAACCGCCCCCAGACCGACGGCAGCGGCGACGCACAACGTATTGTTCGCTACCGCTTTATCTCGCCTCTGATGCACCAAGGACTTTTTGAATTGGTCTCATCAAATATAATATAGACCTTAAAACAATAGCCACAACATTCACAACCCTTCGATTCCGGCCTCATCGAGACTTTATCCTTGTCGACTAATGGACTAGTTTGTTATCTAATCGAGTACACGGCGGACCTATTAATAATTTCCCACATAATTTTCTAATTAACGTCCTGTCTGGCGTACGGTCGGGGCCTCTGGATACACGAAAACGGAAATGACGTAGAATTAGGGTTAAGTACTCACAGTATTTATCAAAGTAAATTATTTATGTACATTTTGAGAAGTTGGTATTCCTATCATCATTAAAGACTAATGACATTTGTTTTTGTTTCAGGTAATCAACATTAGCAATTACAAATTCTGAGTTGTGGTAAGCAAAAACAAATACTGTCCTCAAAATAATTTCACAACGTTACGAACGATCGCAATGTAGATAGTATATTAACTGCAGGTGATTTGTGCAACGAGTCGCGGCCTTACTTAATCCTATTTACGAATAATGTAGAAAATAAAACTTAATGCGACCATTAAACATTAGGAGTGTTACGTTACCGGGTATTAACCCCTGACGGGTTAAATTGTAGCGTGTAAATTGAAGAGATTTTACACGTGAACGGAACCCTTAGTAGTGCGTCAGATCGCGACACGGGCAATTTGGCGCCTGAGAGAGCCAACGCGGGTTTATTTGTTCGCTACGGCACCTGGCGATTCAGGACCCACGGGGTGCAGAACATAAATGTCGTGGAGTCGACTCAATTTATTATTTTACAATTGTAAATTAGAACTGTCATTATTTGCTGCTAGGGATTTACCGATAAAGTATTGATAATCTATCGTATATCTCTTTACTTGCATAAAGTCATGGTTATTTTATATTGCTTTAAAGGTATTAATGTTTTTTAGTGCTTTCTGACCTTAATGGTGAGGGCAATGATTTGGCTTTTGAAAATAGATTTAATTTCGTTTTTCAAACTACTTATACCTACTGTAATCGTAAGTAAACCCTGTTTTTAAATAATATTTTATTCTTTACTTCTATTACGATATACCTAGAGTATTCTAAAAAGTTAAGATATGAGGCAATATTTGACAGGCATCTGAAAAATATAATTTAAAGAAATTGTTCACGCCTATCCACTCTCCATCCCTTTGTCCGACTCCAGAGACGCACGACGCGACGTGCCGTCGAATGGGACCGGTTAGATTACGCATTGTCCTGGCACAATTAGAAACTGTTGCGGAACCAAGCGCTCACTTTGTTATTTGCAAACAATCGCCGGCGACATCTGCGCCCCTCACTATCGCACTCTATGCCGTGTCACCACTGACTAATGGTGAACGCCGAGCATCTGCTAATTGCGACCCATTCAATTAAGCTGGTATCAGAGTATCTATCGATAGTATGCATTATTGGAGAAATTGTGATTGAAATTGAGTGGAATCTTGTACGTATAAACGGTATTCTTTATAATGAAAAATAAAATGTAATTAAACCTTTTCACGTTTACATTTAAGTAAAAACTGGGGTGCGAGGAAAGAGCCTTCACGAATGAAGATACTCGAGGTCGTCGGCGCACCCTGGACAGACATGATATGGTGGTCAATTGCTGATTGGCTAACCATTGCACCACGGCGGCATGAGCTGTTCCCGTGTGATTGTTTCGTGCCAACTCGATAGAAGAACAAAATACTTCGGCAACTTACTTTTTGTTTCTTTTATTTTTTCGCAACGGTTCTATTCGTTGTCAGAAAAATGCACCAAAACTGACTGTAATTTCCCATTCAATCGTCTAATTAATAGAAGAACGTTACAATATTATACATACTCGTACACCATGATAGGTAACAAGTTTCCGATATGATTTACCATTGTCTTCTACGAAAGGTTAGCTGTAGTCGCTGACTAATGATTGATGAATGATTGAGTGACTCATTGATATGTGACATTCACCGGTTATCGCTATGTGATACGAACTTCACTATTCTATTGTCTGATAGAAAGCTTAGACAAAAGCTTGGCCCACGTACGACCGTCTTTTATCTTCTTATGCTTACAATTTTATTTAAAGCATTGTCTCCTTCAGAAATTCTTGCTCGTTTTTATACAAATTAATACCTTTGCTAACATTTAGGAAATTTTGTGAATTGTGAGTCACGTTCGTCTCCAATATCGCACAATTTGTGGTACAATTATAAGGTGTGAAAAACGTTTTTTCATCGCATTCTTATTTAAGACCGGGGCAGAGGGACATCCCCCGCGGAGAATTACGTGCTTCTACTAAGAAAAATGTTAGTAGGCATCTTAGAAATTTCAATTGTAACATTTGTTGTGTTCGCACACAACCTTTTCAATTTGTTCGGCTCGTGTGCCGCCAATGAACGTCTCTAGATATCATCGGCATACCGGCCACTATGTTGACTCATGTGATTAAATTCTTCGCCTTGATATATGTACGGCGAGCTTGTACAGCTGAGATTTGTTTCTGACTCGTTAAAATGTCTATATATTTTTGTATTTATGGTTTTATTGAATTTATAATGGTTTATTTTATCTTTTCGTGAATCTAAATATGATATTAACTTAAACAATAATATTTCAACCACTAGATATTTATAGTATCTAAAATTTAAAGGAAAATTATACTAAATTCATTAAAATGGAAGCAGTGAATAAAATTTGATTGTAAAAAACTCATTTCACTATCAATTTTATGTGCAATTTATTCTAAAAACTGGCAAATTATATTATTATTTAAATTAATGCAAACGAGGTAATGGTGTTTGATATTGTTATTTATGGTGAATAAACAAAAACGGTGACAAATTTTGCAACGCTGTGCCAGGAAGGCACTGTCGCGCCTACTCCTTCTACAAACACAATAAATATCAACTGTACAAGGGACACAATGATGCAAACGCCGTAACTTGGGAGATTAATATAATATTTTTGCGCCGGTACACAAGCGGACCGTTGCCGTTGGACTAATGAAATATGGCAACATGTTCCTTCATTCCTGATAAAACCTCGGTGTCGGAGTTTTATTGCGACTCGAGTACGATAATTCAAGTTGGCCAGGCAGTGAAATAATTTACATGGTGGTCCCTTTACGTTTTTTAGACCCCGGCTACCGCATTTTTACCATTCGCCTGCGAAATGGGCCGGGGTTTTCGGCATACCCACCGAATCCTTATCTTTACGCATTTGCCATTTGGTTAGCGTCACAAAAATATCTTATCGATTTAAAAATAAATAGTAGGATCATTTGATTGTACTTTTGAATTTATCTTTTACATGTTTGAATGAAAAAGGTGCGCCATTAAAATAAAATTAGAGTAGTATTTAATAATATTACTACATAGTATAAAATAAAGTCGCCCGCCTGTCTGTTTGATCGCTAACTACGTCATAACTATACAACGGATTTTGATGCGGTTTTCATCACCATTTTGAGCATTTGTTCCAGAAGATTTATATGTTTAATTCTTTCATATTGAATGTAAGGATAGTAGAGAAATTGCACGCGTGCGAAACGGCGGGCGGGTCGCTAGTTTACATTAAATTAAATTAAAACATGAAAAGTGCTGTGTAATAATAATTCAGAAACATACCTAGTCTGGCACAAACCTAAATAAAACTTAATTCTAAGATATTGCCTTTAGCAATACTTTAATAAATTTCATATAATTTACCCTCAAAGGACTAAACATGAACTGCTGGTATGAGAAGAGCTTGCGAGTCTTTTTAAAAAGAAAATAACAATAGCTTAATCACTTTTATTAACTTGGGTGTCCATGTAAAAAGTGTACAATTCATACGCCAAACCCGATAGCATTGTGATATCAACTCTCTATTAAATATGTTCCGCGTTGCTGCGGACTAATCTTTATCCCACAATGGGGTAATAAAAATACCTGTATAAAAAAGTCCGTGAAGTGTAATATTTAATCGGCAACGAGGTTCCGTAGTTGTTTTTTTTTATATCACTCAAACAAGCATACGGCCCGCCTTATGGTAAGTGGTTACCGTAACCTATGGACGCTTGCAACACCACATCACTCGCGAGTTGCCGTCCCTAGCGTCGTCGTCAACACGATGGCGACGCCTTCCCAAGGAGTACTAGCGACCTTGTTCACCGTTAGGAACACAACACTGCGAAAGAGCAGTGTTGTTTGGCTACGATATTCTGCAAGGTGGAGGTACTTCCCCAGTCGGGCAGCTCCAATTTTGACTGAAAAGTCCCTATTACGGTTAAGGTACCTCTTTGTAGATTTATGTTATTTCCCGGTTATCAATAATAGTAAATTCCTAATTAGATGAAGTGTAATAGCTTTTTTGTCAGTTTGTCATGCACCAGGATCCGCCCTTTTACAATGGGACTGGTCTTAGGCTTCCTTGAGTTTCTGGCTTTACACGAAGTTTTTGTCGTCTGAATTTCTGAATCTTCAGGAATAACGATTTTTTCAGTATAATACAGAACGTAGGTTGGTGCTGCTACTCATGCAGAACTTGTTTGAACCTGAAGTAGCTAATTACTTCACACACGACCATACCTCATCTTTATTTCTCTGTTTTATGCCGTAAATAATTAAGTTATCCTTAATTTATATTTCATTTTTAGTATTAGTAGATATCGAGTAGGTATATTTACTCGAGATTTAAAAGACATCTATAATTGACTCGAAAAACGGGATAGACCATTTATGGTGCACGGAAAGAGCCTCCCCGAGTGACAGACGATATCTAAGTAAGTTAAGCTCACCCTGGGTAGTCAACCCCTTCGCGAAACTTGCTGACTGGCTTATCTTTTTACTATGGCAAAAGCAAATCCCTTGTAAGCTAATGTAAATATGAAAGAGGAATAAAAACAATTTTTTTTGGAGTAGGTTCATATATTATAATATTTTTTACTGAACCCTAAAAGGTCACCAAATTGAATGAGCCATTCAATCCACGGTACTCGGATCACGTGTCAATCATGCCTCGCTCAAGCCGCAATGGATCGTGTTATTCTATTTAAACGCTGTTATTCATTGGCTCTATCGCAGCTCCCCACTGTTGGGTGATTCACAATAGCCCGGACCCATATTGTGCATGATCCATACTAATAATAAATGCTTATTAAGTACGTTCGTTTGCATAGATTAAAAAAATAAAGGAATCATTTAATATTTTTTTAGTTTTTTATTCGATAAAATTATATTCGGGTGTGTTTTGTTGTACGTCAGTAAGAGTAGGCTGATGCCCATTACCATGCGCTTGCCCAGCGTGATGTCTCTAGCTTTCGTTTTTGGTAGAGACCTTTTGTTCAACTCTAGACTATCCTACCTACCTAGAGCCGAAAAGGGTATGGTAAAGTTTTGAACTGAATGGAATTTACGTTATACTTTAAACCGTTACTGATAAAACTTGTTATTTTTAATCACTGATTAACTTATACCTTTCCTTGTCATTTGTATGCCAATGAATAGAGAAGACAATAGACTTAAGAGCTAGTTTAGTTAAATAAATTTAAAGCATCATTTATTAGTAAGGGGGTGATATATAACAATAAATAATTTGAATATCTATCATGTAGTAACACTAGTGCATCTTTCATGTTTTTGTCTCTGCATCTAAGGTTGTCTGACAGAGAATGCCTTAGGCATTAAGGCCGCCTTTGTACATATTTTTATGAAAAGCATTAAATAACATAACTTTGTACAGACTTACTTGTAGATACATTATTTTTCTAGGGCCCGTATAAAAGGGTAACCGGGTTATAATGTAAGCGGGGAACTGGGTGAAAAAACTAGTGTATTGTTACATCAATTTACGTACACAGACGTTCCCTAGCTCCCAGCCCATACGCGTTGGGCGCGTATTGTGTTACCCATGCAACACGCATTCTTTGAAACCCGAGTTACGAGATGGGATTCTTTTGTTGGGACTCGATTTGAATATTACTTTAATATGATGGCTTTTTGCCATTAATAATAGGCCAGTAGGGAGACTCCTGGGGTGCGGTGTTCCATTTGTTTTACTCAGTTAACTTGTAATCGTTTGCATTTGGAAAGGCATGTGTAAATGTCTGGTGTGTGATTTTTATTGGAGTTCGACTGCTGAATATTGGCTTATTCTCAAACCGCAAGAATGCACTGTCGTAAGGGATAATGAAGATAACTGCGATTCGGAAACTTTATTGAACCTGAAACACCTTGTTGTTTTCACCGTTCGTTCATTTCGACGTTGCAAGCCCGGCTGTCATGGTCTGGGATCTAGTTCTAAGTCAGGCGAAATGTGTCTTTTTAAGCTTTTCGGTTAGATGATTTTTCAGTAACAATCCAGTATTTAGAATTACGTTTACTCGCATTGGTCTTTAAGACCTTATAACGTCATCTAAAGGGTTGTCTTTGAAGATAAATGCGTGTATAATGAAGACTGAATCGAGTTAACCAAACTATGAAGTAATGCAAGTATACAAGCATGGTATACAAGCCATTGTTTAAGCTTACACAAACCCAATAGAAGTTGACTCGTGGATATTCGAATAAGATTAGAACTACGAATAAACAACAATCTTTTTGTTTCATAATACTGTGAATTGTATTATTCTATGAAAGGTACCTAACCTTTGAATTATTTGATAAACATTCGCGGAATATAGCAGCTGAGCTGGGGAACTGAGCGCGTGCTAATATCTCACTATATTGTCAGTTCCGTGTAAATCCCTTGTAAGACGATTGTAAAACAATGCTTATAAAGTATCCCAGCTACGGGCTGCGACTCCAGGCGTGATAGGAACGCTTTTACAGAATTCATAAATTTTCGACAACAAAGGAATCGAGAAACCGTTTAAGGCCCATACGCAGATTCGACCGCATTATATTAGTGATATGGTAATGTGATTGTTCGCGATAAATTAAACTGGCGAGTCCTGAGGCTGGGGCGCTCACAGCGGGACTTCGCGACGCCCGCGCATCGTTTCATATATTCGCCAATTTGAGGTGAAGAACCTTACAATTTTTGACAATAAAGCTCACACTTTTATATCGAGGGACAGTGTTAAATGCCACGCCCTGACTGCCACCCAATTGCGTCAGGTTTTGTAGGTACTTGCTAAACCAACTTGGCCATTTTCACATGAGTCTTTCATCATATTCATCATCAAAAATTGCATATGGAATATACTCGTGGAATAAAGATAAAACACAAAAATACCCATTTAACAGTATCGAATAACTCATGATATGTATCTATGTCATTTACCATACAATATGGTTCATAAAATCTCTTCGCTTGTAAGAAAGACACGAAACAAAGAATACATAAAAAATATGTTATACCTAAAAAGAGCAAAAAATATTTACTCCAGGCAAAACCCAACATTTCCTGGCGTGGGATGATGACATTTCTGCTTACAATCGAGAATACCGGAACCTCGCCAGTATGTTTTGAAATATAATTGAAAATTATAGCGCTCATGAAATAAACTGTCAACTTCGGCGAACTGTCGACACGAAGTTCGTGTCCTGTCGCCTCCTTTAATTGGCCATGCTCATTGTTCTAAGAAACCTAACCTATCCGTTTTAGAAGCCGAATGATTGTCGCCATTCGCAGAAATTCCATACTTTGAATGATAGACTATCGCAGCTCACAGTTTCTAATTCATGTTCCTAGTGTGTCGAACAAATTGCAAACATTAGACATCGCCAGTGAACCACGCGCTGTCCTGGGTGGACTTCCACTTTTTCCAAATTCCTCTAAATTGGGTGAAAAATGCTCGGTTTGACGATCGCTTTGCATTACTAAGCGATAAATTACTAGGAGTAGTGGTAAGGAAATCACTGAACCTTCGAACACTTTATATAGTTAGCTATTTATTGGTTAATGATATCGTTATCTGTCAACTTAAGAAATTATTTGTACCCTTATTTTCCTTACTCGAGTAGTTTTTTTTTCTGTAATCACTTGTATCGTTAAAAAAGATCTTCTATCACAAATTCCGAATTGCGACTGAGCCCATTTATATAAATTACGGGTTAATTAACTGCTTTGTTGTTGGTCGAGCGCTTGAATTCGTTGAAACGACGAAGTTTAAGGGAATAAAGTCAGATGTTGACAATAAAATATTATCCTCTTTTATTTGGAACTGTTACTTAAAGTCGTATTCAATTTATTTACTTGTTCACAGAGAGTGTATCTTTTACTAAATTGTAGTGATACTTTGTCAGAAATACTGCTGGTTTTATATCGTCATGTCCCTCTATAATAGTGAATACTTCATGTCTTCTTAAATAATTCAGTGTAGGTACGGATTGAGTGCAAGTTCGTTTAAACCTAAGCGAAGAATTGCAACTCGCGCTGCCGCATGGCGCGAGCTGGGGCACTTAACTTTATTGTTTTATGGTGCGATAATAATATTGGCGTGGCAAAGCCCCACTCAGGATGGCGCGCGTCCGATTGTTTTCTCACACAGATCGATTTTCTGTTACCTATCGATCGAAATTTTTCAGTCTATTCCAGGTTTTTCTTAAGTTCAAAAATTTACTTGTGAAAACTCCGGTCAACATAACAATCTTATTTTGAGAGATACAAATAATAAACGTAAAAGGAAACAAAAATTTTATGACATACTCGCTTTGGTTATCGCCAATTTGTGTCAACTGAAGCGTTCGTTTAATATTAATAAAACTGCTAGCCCCTCAACCCTCGGTGTGCTTTTACGGTCGGCTTGATGGCGACTTATTTGAATAAATATTTTCGAGAGCCCCCGAGTCGGAGACTTCTTTAAATTTATTTATTTTGTAATTTTTTTCAATAGTACGTAATATAAACAGGATAGTGCGTTTGACGCTGTCGTGTGACGCGGCGCGGGCGCGGGCACCCCGCTAGCAAGCGCATTACTAATGTGGATGACGCGACACTATTACAACCCATCCTTTATCTAACACAATATGTCCTTTATTATAAAACTAAAATTAAATGTCCGACCTCTTTCGAAGTTATTTGATCGCCGCGGGAGTCCATCACATTTGTTATGTGCAACGGCAAGTAAGTGTTTATTGGTTTATGGATTCTTTTTTGCTTTCTCTGTAGGGTTTGAAAAGGATTGATTTGTTATTTATGGAAATGTGAGATTAGGTACTGGTTTGCAAGGAATATTTTAAAAAATCGATTCTCAAGACAATTTGTTTTTTATTATCATTATGTCTATAAATATTCCTTGAAACTTCGTCCTATTTGATCACGAGAACGTGATTTCCTAATTACGTCTTACCTACCTGAAAACATAAATCGATCTATTATTAATTTATTAGACTCCATTCGTGATTAATGTTAAATAGCTCTGTTTAACTAATAGGCGGAATTTAAATGTCAGAGTAGCTTGGAGTTGGGGTCGTTGAGGCGATGTTCACCGAAGCCCAATTCGTATAATTACACACGGCCTGACCGACACCCGTGTCAGCGCGCGGAAGTTAATCGGACCGGACGGCCGGCAAATGATGCGTGCCTCCAGCGCGACTCTAGACTCTACTTATGTCACCCGCGATTATCGCGCACCCAACACAATGACGGATCGCTTAACATCACGTTTAATTTCAATGATAACAAAGAGCATCTACGATTAAATCGACGTAATACATCATATGTCCATTAAAATGGGTCATTATGTCGGGTCTGTCATGTTCTATCTGATAAACTAACTGTAATACAAGTACCTACCACATTAATTTACAGTTCGTACTTATCAATTAGAATCATAAGAAGAGTATTTTTAAATAAGACTACTAGTTGTAATATGAAGTACAACAATGTAAGTAATACAATATGTCGATGAGTACACTTATATGGGCCAGATAGTTTCATTTCAAAACCGGGAATAGAAATAAGTCAAAAGACGGATTTAAAATGCTTGGAAAAGCTTTTTGTCCTTCAAAAAATATATGAAGGACAACCCGTTAATACTGAAGCGTGAACTCATTGACATGTGTATCTTGCCAGTCTTTACTTACAGTGCCCAAACCTGGTCACTTACAGAACAGCAGAAGTGCAAATTCAATATTTACCAACGACTAATGAGCACAGTATACCAGGGGTTAAAGGGACGGACCACGTCAGTACTACCACCCGGCGCTCAATTACTAAAATAGCTGATGTAGGAGTGAAAACAGCCTAGCTAGAATGGGAGTGGGCAAGCCATGTCGCTCGTATGCTTGTGGACAGGTGGGCAAAGATGGTCACTCATTGGATGCCTGACGGAGGAAATCGCCGACCAGGTCGGCCGTGTGTGTGGAGCAGGCATGGCAAGAGTTTGCTCTAAATAGAGAGGTGTGGAAGGAAAAAGGAGGCCATTGCCCAGGAAAGAGATACAAAAAGGCAAGCAAAAACAATATAAAACTAGTAAGTAGAAAGTAAGTAGAAGTAGGTAAGTAAGTATAAACGTTATATCTCACTGTGACTAAATGTTATAATTACGATATATTGTACAAAGTACTCGGTGAAGAAAAAATTGCGATATGTCGTATGGCAAGTGAACGCTGAGTTTTATGTAATTATGGTAAGTGCTAATTTGACCGACATTATATGTTCCAATCGCGATTATGTTTGTCGTGCTTAAATAAAACATGAGTGAAGTACAAAGTACGACCATAACATATAATTTATATTTTCATTTCAAAAAGCTAAGAGAACAATGCATCTTTATAATTTTGAGCACATGTTCTTGTTTTCGACAATGTATTCAATTTCGTGTAATACACGATCGAATTCATATTCCACGCGAACTAAAAGAGTCGTCATACTGTAAATCGTTTATGGTAATACAGGCTGGTCGTACACGTATTTCGATCATGGTGTTCGATCGTGAGGCTGAGTTCGTGCGCGGTGGACTCGCGAAAGTCCTGCGGTCTGTGGACATGAGTTACTTGTTGATGTGACGTTATCGCACTGTGTATACCTCGCGTATTGTGAGATTGTCACAAATAAAACGGAACTTCTTTTAAAATAAATTACTAAAAGTGTAAACTGCATTACCTACATGAATATCCAAAAATGAACATCATAACAAACGGTAATTTAATCCTTGCAAAAAATTCAAACCCGATAGCTACGAGTACGATGGACTAATAAAATAAAAACGCGTGTTTGAATTTCCATTACAATGGTAACTTACGAGTATTATAGAAGCTGTAATAGAACATGATCGCTTTGGGGTTGATTTTGATTTAGCTGTACGGAGAAATCCCGGAACAGATTGAAAAGGGGTAATAATAGAGTCGACCAGATTTATATATTTATCTCGTGGAGCCCATCTCTTGTTTGATAAATAGATTTTTTCTCAATGGTTTCGAATCAAGCGCCCAACAGAAGACGGTGTGTTTCCATTGTGATATAAAATAGCTCTTATTTATTTGTGAAACATGACAGATAATTCAGGACGGCTACCGATAGAGATGTCTTTGTTAGGAAGAATGTTTGTTTGGTTTTGTGAAACACAAATACAGTCGCTCATTGTTCCCGTGTTTTGGTTATGAAATTTATTATTGTGACAAATTGTTAGGTCGGAGTTAAGCCTTTCGTTTGTATAGCATCTGCCTGGCTTAAGATATCGTCGACGTCATAATTCTTTGAAATGTTCAATTATTTTGATGAATTTGCAGCTGAGCAGAAGTTATTTGTCGCAGGTGTTTATTTCTTCGTCTTAATTCTGTTTATTTATTTAAGAATTTGTAAATGTTTGAAGTTTATTCGCCTGGATATTAGGTATTTGAAATATACCTAAATTGTTATTTAATTATAAAAGTATTCTTTGAAGTTTAATAGTTTGTTATGAAATTGATTTTGAGTAGAAGTCACCATTGTTAACTACATTTAATAAACGTTAAACTGCTCTTATAAATAAAAGCTTGTACACATACGTCACTTAAAACGATTAGCTGCTGCGCGTTTCGTGCGGTTACGCGCTAGGTACTACGAATCGCTACGCACGTAGCCGTTCATCTACGCGCATAATTATCAATAAAACGTTCACTAGTGAAATGACCGAAGTTAATTTGATACACATTTCTTGAGATTTTTATTAGTAAAAAACGCTTTTTGTTTCTGGACTATCCACAAAGCTTTATCTTTAAAATGGAATATTTTTGTCTCCAGAGGTAAAAATACATATTTTTATTATTTTCTGTTTAAAGTAGGTAATGACTCTTATATTAACACAAATCAACTTACACCATATTTGAAACTCTATGAGCAGCTATAATGTTTATAACAATGTAACACTACTATCAACATATTAAACCCCATGAAAGTTTCATTGATCTCAAGCGCTTTTCCTTATTTGAAAATATACTTTGAAATTCGCAATAGAATGTCAGTCGCAAGGGACCGACGCCGCGGCCGAGTAAAGAGCAATTTATAAATGTGTTTTGAGAATAGCGAGCGAGACGTGGGTAGTCGGGCCGCGCAACGCACGGCGATGCACCAAGTTTAATGGAAAAGAATTGAAAAGTAGCGCGTCTATATGGTAATAGAAATTGGCCGGAAGAAAGGAACACAGACGACAGAGTGCAGAGCTCTAAGTTATGGTTGTTTTCTTGAAAATTGAGCGTTATTGCGTACGTTTTCCCCGGAGTACTGGCGCGTTCGGCGTCGGCGTCTCGGTTCGCGGGGCGTGCCCGCACCGTGCATCGGGGTTTTATTGGTACCGGAAAATTTACAAATGTAAACTGAGATCATTCACGTTACTTTTATGAAGTTCAGAATTTATTTGTGTTGAAATGTGTCTTTGCGATTGTAAATAAAGTTATCGCATTCTTTAATGTCTGACTGTCATATAAATACTGCATTTCATTTTCAAGTATATTTTAACTGCGTTTGAAAACATAAAGTAAACTTCAATAAGTACCTAACGGACTATGTATTTACAATGTTTACAGTTTCCGCGGAAAGTTTTTCTCAATGAAATAAGTATTTTGTCACGTTAGTTGTGGGTGTATACCTGTATAGGTACTACACCGTCGTCCGGCTCGTTCCCATTGATTATTTGTAAACAAAGTTCTGTAGCCGGTATTTTATTTGTACAAATATTTGTACTCAGAGCATATGAGGGCACTTAGCGGTATGTCATTGTTATGTTCACCAAGTGGTAAGAAATTTAAGCTGTCACAGATCTCTACCAGGCATCGACATATACATATAATTTGTTTACTTAAACCATTTTGTTTTATCTTGTGGAACTAAACAGAGGTTTCTTCAATGCATATAAATTTCTAAAATTTTCTAAATTATTGTGTTATAGAAATCAACTAGTTGATTAGGAATCCAATCGGCATAAATATAATAACTGGCGCCATCACTCCAAACCACGTAGCAGTAATGTAGTGGGTTTAAAAATTTAAATATGTAGAGGATTATGGTGACCTATTGACAAGCTATCACCTTCGTCACTCAGAACTATTCATTACTGTTATAATCTACGGAGGAAACCACATATATTGCTCGTTGGGTTGGTGGCTTGTCACTAGATAAATACAGTTTTGATCTTTAACCCATAATTTTCTTTTTCTACTACACCTGGTAATGAGAACTGACAACACACCGTCTTGGTAGTGTTATAAGATATTTAAAGTACAAATGTAATAAGATATTCATAGTTTAAAAAATATGTTACGGAACGGAAACAATATTTATCTAAGTATGTGTCCTTAGGTGAATTGTACTTAATATGTTGTGCGCTTGTTGTTTGTACTTTGGATTTGGATTTACAAATTGCATTATGTTACCTATGCTGTGCATCGTAATTAAGAAGTATAAAGTATATATCTACGAGAATCCTGCAAACTGCACTGTAGTTTGGTAGAATATATGAAATATCTTGTAAATCTCCTAAGAAAAAAATAACAATCGGAAAAATAACTTTCTGGTGTACAGAATACACCACCTCCACTATCCCCGTGGGTATCATAACAGGTGACTGAGATTGTCAAGACGATGACCGCCAGCATTCTCTTGCTTCTCTTGTAATGCGATAAGACAAGCATAGGCACTACGATCAGGAATCCGATTGTCAATTCCTCAGACTTAAGTCTAAGCAATCGTATAGGACCTTCATTCATGATGAAACGAGGCTCTTATTTAACTGAGCGACTTCTAATCGCGCAACCTTAAGGAAAACAGGCATCTGGTATGATGCTATCAGAGTCTTAATTGGATGCTGTTGTCATCCTAACTGATATAATCATTTCGCCGGTTTAACGACATTCACGAGACTAGATAGGAATATAATTTGGATCACACAGCAATAATAATGCCTTAACTAGGTACTAGGTTTGACTATTGAGGTATCGGGCTGTGCTCTGTTGTATTTAAGAAGATCACTTGATTTTTGTTTGCTATTTAATATGTCACATTCAAAACTGCTAGCGGTACATTTTGATGATCTTTAATGTTCTCAAAATCACTTTATATCAAAATTAGTGTTTTAATCAGGTTAATTATGTATAACTATCCTTAATGAAAAGTAATGTGGTTGTTTGCCATGGCCACATGTACGCTTTATCTGTGTGTACCGTTAGTATCGATGTCTAATTGTGAGCTGTTTATAAATGTCGTCACTGCGATCAATATTCATGTCCATATTATACTCTTCTAATTGCCACTTATAAATCTGAACGCGTCGATGACATCTTAATTGCCAATGTAACAAATCACCTATAATATATATTAAAATATTTGGCACCATATAAATATGTTGATAAAATTAGGAGAGATAGTAGTCAAGAGAGTGCGTTAAGAAAGATCTTTACAATTTTTTTTTGTTCTTCTATCATTGTTTTTTTTGTTTACGATTTGTTATGTCATAGAATTGTAAAAACTGAGACACAGTATAACAAATCGTAAACAAACACATTGTCAATAATATTTGCTGTATTGTCCGTGTAATTATTATAGTTTATTACTGTTATAATAATTATTATCACAATCATAAGCCTAAGCCTCTTAGCCTTCATCACAGGAACGCTTATTTGAAGTCCGTTCAGAAATCCTTTCAGTAGAATAAATGGCTAGCCGCCCATGTGTACAGTGATGGAATCTGTTATTTAGCCCGAGGCAACGTTAGAAACACTAACGTTGCGCGCCGGGGCTTTTTATACTCCGTGTCTATTTTCAAACTAAACGCAGTAAAATTGTTTCGGTACAATAAAAATGTCGAAGTATTAAAGTATTATACTTTATTTGACACCAGTAGGGGCCTACTGGTGTCAAATAAAGTATAAGACTTCGTCCTCGTAATGTTATATAACTTTCATAATTTGGATGGTTTATGGTATAAATTGTCTAAATAAAACTCACCTTTTTGAAAATAGGTAGGTATACAACTAAACGTTTTAGCTTGACATTCCTACGGAACCCAGAAACACATAATCATCTGCATAAAATTGTACTGTTACATTTGGTTATCCGAATTCCTGCAGCGATTATCTAAACATTTGCTTTTAGTTAATTAATGTGGTTGCATTTGTTTACGTCGGTCGGTTAAATATTTCGTGTTTTATAACAAATTGAGTTAGCTTGTTTATTATTTATTATATGGCGTCAGTCGCGAGTAATTGGCAAACAAGCGTCACGTTTTGTTAATGGATCTGTTACTTTTACGTACAGAACATCGATAGTGTGTGTAAGTAACTTACCTACTCGTAGTTTCTGTCTGATGGCAGCGCTTCGAATCTAACGCCTTAAACTTTATACATTAAGAATCTTGTTATGACAAGCCGCCACGTTTTAGTGTATTGTCTAAACAACTCTTGTGATCGGGTATTTAAGCTAGCCTAGGAGTCTAGCCAAAACTCGACAAGCAATGTCTTCCTAGTGTCACTGGTCATTAAAATCGATAAGGAATTTCAAAATATCAACATTCATAATAGTTCCCCGATAAAGTATATGCAAGTGACATTCAGGAGTGTTATCCGTGATCAGATCGCCTACATTTTCTAGGGTTTTTTATGATGATTATTGATTTTATGATGATGATGAATATCAAAATAGACCTTTAAACATAACTTATCCATTTACTTTTCTGAAATTGACATTGTTTGAGAAATGAATGATATTGTTTACGTCGTAAGCTACTAAACTTCGTCTTGTTCTCGGACCGACACCGTTCATTAGCAGCTATAAATCTGAAACTGTTTGCCGTGGACGGTCGTAATTATGAATAATTATGTTATTTTATGGTAGTCGACAACCGCATCGTGTCTCAATATTTAAACATTAACACAGTAGACATTAATGTAACGAACTTGGAACAAAGGTTACGTAGAGAAGACTAACTAAAGGAATTGTGGAAGAGATACAGGATCTAAAAAGGCCGCTTTAGATAATAATTCTTATTAGATTAATAATTCACATTATCTAATATAGTGAAGAGAAAACTTTGTACCCCTTTTTAAGCATATTGCGCGCACGGAGGAGTGTGAGATTTGTTATAGTTAAAGTTTATATGGAGAAGATGTGCAGAAAGCTAAAGTAACGGGCCAATTTCGACGACTGGGCGACCACTAGTAAGTAACAAAATGGGCACTCTTAATATGATTTGCGTAAGGTTCATATTCAGCAATTAGGTATCTGTTTGACAGTAACCTATGGAGATAAGTAGATGAATTGCTAAATGTGGCCTATTTAAGCCCGGAGGTCATACAAAGAGTTATGGTGTCGGTATTCCTCAGAACTATCAATATTGTTATTCGGAAATAGGCTAAATTGGTACTCGTAGAAATTGTGGAATATGTAGCAATATGTTAAAGTAGGTTTGAGGAGCCTGGATAGATGGCCCATCAATCAACCGAAGAGACGAACGGGCCGCTGTTCTGTGGTAGACTAGTCGTCTGCTAGATTTATGGATGACATAAACAAATCGAATATGAGATGAAGGGGAGAAGCATGGATAAACAGAAATAGGATGCAAGGTGGAACGTTTTAGGTCATAAAAAATTCTACTTCCAGCTGTAGGTGGCGGAAGGAAAAAGAAAGAGAAGGTAAACAAAAAAATCGTTAATTGTTGTGTATAAATTCTTTGAAACTACATTTTAAACTGCCCATACTCGTATTAATGTATTCTGAACTTGTTGATGGATCAGTTTTATTACTTACTAATCTTTAGGCGACAAAGTCAGCTTCAGTTTTATATTATCAAAGTTTATTTTACTGCACTAACTATGCAAATCCGGATTTAAATAATGCATATTTATTAGTATATTTTATTAGAATTCTCGATCTAATCGCAATGAGTACGTGTAGTGGTAGTACGTATAGGGTTATCACAAACTTGTATTAGAGTCAACTCTACAATTTCAGAATCTTCACTAATGGCTAGTAACACGTTTATAATTTTTACACCCGTGTAACGATCTAGCACGTTCGTTTTCATTTTCGATTTTTATTCTCACATTGTAGTTATAGATCATTTACGAGTCCACACACGACTTGACGGGTATCGTGTGGGGGCTTGGTTGCCATCTTATATGTTTATGACTCATTATATCTGTGGACATTCGACAGGGTAACGTTTATGGCACTCTAAATTATCGCCTGATATGTTATAAATAACCGTTACTGTTCACGCATTCATAAAAATGAATACCAATAGATCGTTTCTAGCTCTAGGGGTAACTTAGGTTTGACGTATTGGGGTGGGTTGTATGGTTAATCAAAACATGTTCCACAGCTCGCCCATTGCTGTTAAAGTATTAAAATAAAATACCCTTTTTGCATTGACTTCTTTCAGTGTTAGATATTACAATAGATTCTTTAAGTAATCAAATATAAAATTAATCCTAGTAGGCTAACATGAGCGCCGCGACAGAGTTTTGTCCTCATGATAAGACGCGATAATCCCTTAAAAACCTGTTTCCGCACGAGATAATGCGACGACAAAATTATGTCGCGGCATGTTAGCCCGGCTGAGGGGCCTAAAAAGGCCACGTTGAGTAATTCATGTACGAATCTCCATAGTTACTATAAAACAGATGACTGGTGAATATGAACCATACCCGAATGATATTAAGAATCGTCAGTTAAGTGGATATTTTGACATTTGTAATGTGAATCATATTAGGATTCATCTAAATGGGCCTTTTTAGATTCCCAAGTATTGTTAACGATTAATTGTGAGTGTATATCAACCCTTACTACGGAGTCTACCCAACCCAACCCAGCTTGTCGGTTGTTAACAATTTGAAATGGCACTCAAACAACTGATATTCTCAAAATTTCCATTACTTACCGGATCGGCATGGAAACATTAAAATTTATTCAAAGCCTCTTGAAGTTTATTTGGGTCGAATCAAAAGTTCCCACAGCAATTACAGTGTGGTCCAATCACATGAATAAATGTTTAACTTTTACGCATAGATAATATTGTATTAATATTCGTTTCTTTCTATACGATAATTTCAAGTTGATGCATTTCTTTCTCGGTTATTCATTGAATGTCAATGTATGAAATATCGCCGTGGGCCACAAATCACTGACTAAACAAAACTGGCTATTACATATTGATTTCGATTATAATTTTTTTTATATATATAGGTATATATCTCGGATTTCATGGTACTAATTATGTAAATTGATGTAAGAAAGGTCGATAGCCTGTTGTCTACAACGGTATCAGATTTTTCCCAAGTGTTGAGGTTGACCGTTAGCAAAATGATTCATTACTGGCACTAGAATAAACTAAGGAGATGTTTGTTCAAATATTCTCACGCGTGGCTGACGCAACGTGTCAATTGCCTGGCCCACATTTTGACACCTCCCAGAGGTCAACAAAGATAGTTTTGCGCGCT
The DNA here is from genome assembly GCA_932294325.1 of Allophyes oxyacanthae. NCBI lineage: Eukaryota > Metazoa > Arthropoda > Insecta > Lepidoptera > Noctuidae > Allophyes > Allophyes oxyacanthae. The sequence goes on from OW028617.1 coordinate 9,787,657, forward strand.
CCACCAATATTTGTCCAATACCATCTTCAATCTTCACTATGATTGCACTCGAGGTGAACGGCATTGTTCAGCTTGTCACAAAATACTTGGGTATTTGCGTTGCTCTTTGTAAATATAACAGTTATGCGTTTAGGTAAGTTAGCGGTAAGGACTTTATGCTGTCTTTCTTTTTCAAGTAGGTATGAATCTCTTGGAAAAAAAATAGTTTCATGAAATCCAACACTTAATGTAACAATCGATAAAGCTTTGTTGTTATACTAACGTTCAACTTTTATTGTAAGAAGCATACCAAAATAATAAAAAAGGATTTCAAATAACCCCTTGATTTTACGGTAGATATAAACTCGTCTTTTGGGAAGATTCTCACATTGGGAACCGGCCCATCTCATTAAAAGGTGTCTTTATATTTTCCAGTCAGCTGCCGCCTTATCGCTACTATAAAACAGTCCCGATCTAAGACTTTGATATGATAATTGTAATCCAATACATAACTATCAGTTTCATCCGTCTCTACCTGTTGCTTTACACCTAAAGATTCGAGGATTTATGCCATCGTTGGACTTAAAATCAATTTATTGGAAAGAATACCCTATTTTATGATTTAAGACATGATACCTATGCTTAGAAAATTAATAGAAATAACCTACGCAAGTTTACGATAGCGTATTGTTCAACCTACACATGATGGCTAGGATTGCCCTCCGCCCACTTGTCAATAGCTTTGTTGTCACGTTGAGTGAAAATCTTCCACCATGAGGAAGTTACCAGTCGTTAGGAGTGATGGATCTGCTAAAACCTACTCGGACATCTGCTCGGGGCACTCGGTTTGACGCGTAAATCGATTAAGTTTGACAGTTGACTCTTTGATTGTGGCGCGTAAGGTTCACGCCGGTAATTACTGTAGCCTGTGCGGATATTGAGTCGATGCGAACGATTTCACATGACACACCACTAATGAATTCTGTCCATGTTGACGCGACACAAACATGTGAGGAATTAGTGTTATTTTAATTACTCCCGTCTGTCTACCAGCGCTAATTCGTCTTGTCCGACAATAATACGGACACTTTCCATTTTGATAATTAATGGTTTTTATAATAAACCTTTATTCGGCACGATGTTATTTTTGAATGCGAAAAGAAGAAAATGTACCATACAAAATCAAAAGTGCAATAACAGTCTGTCAATTTTTTTATTTACTGTGTTCGTTTCGAAAGTAACACATTTTGTATTTTATATATTATCGACATAACTTGCTAATTTGATATGCCGTATTATAAAATCAGCAGTTTATTTTATCCTTTATTAGTTATTAATATGTATATTTTATTATTTACGAAACTACAGCATTTTTGGGATCTTGTAAAACGAAGAAAGAAATATTTTCATCATTGACGATTGAAATTTGAGAACAAATTAAAACGAAACGACACTTAATATGAAACCCAAATGAGGTGGTGGCGGCACCGTTTAAGTGTATTTACGTGTCAACTCATCTACACAACGGCCTGCGAAAGGAAAGGATCATTTATTCTAAATTTTATTACTGTGAGTTCCATTTTGTCGAGAGCGTAGCATATTATTTTCAATTACTTACATGAGGAAATTAATACTAATGCGTTCCACTGGCATTGAGAAAATGAGATAATATATGTCTTTAGAAATATCAATCAAAATCCAGCTGGCTCTTTTTCCATACGTATCGATAAACGTCGTATATGTAAAGTTTATTATTCATTGGTGCTCATTAACTATAACAATTATCTTAACAAGCTGAATCGCAAGGTGTTTTGTGTCTTAATCGGCGAGTGGTCGTTCCAATCTAGGCCCGTTGGCGCATTATCGATTGTCGCACAGCGGGGCGTACGACAAAAGAATTTCATTTTAAATAAATCGCGCGAGACCGCGTCGCGCCGAGAAATTAGGCGCGGTATCCCCCGCCGCGAAAACTCATCGTAAATAAGTGTCGCGGCCAGCTTCGAACTGCGCTTCGCTGCGTCGACGCTTAAAAACACATTCTTGTTATACACTCGTTTAAGGATTTAATTACTTGCATCGCTGATGGGACCTCATCGCAGCGTCCCTCGTCGCCCGCACCTCGCAACCACCACGCACGTGATCGTAAATCCTCAGTTCGTTAATGATCCGAACGTTGTTCCGCGATGAATTACCGCTTAGTCTTGTTGACTTTTTGCGCGAAATATTTTTTTACGATTTTAGTGAGCGTGGGTTACGTATAATGGACTGAAACTCTTTAAGTGGTTTTTCGAGTTCATCACGATTTATGTTTCAATAAGTATTCGAGATTGTATTTTATATCGCCTTTTTATCTACATGGATATCATATAAAATGCAGTGGTTTAGCCGCTGTCAAAGTTAATAAGTACTATAAAGAGTGTAAGATCTAAAATAAGATATGGCAAGATTATTTCCCTTCTCAATTTGCCAAATTTGTAACTAATTAAAAGATAAATATCTCTATATCATCACGGGTCAAAGATGCAAAGTTGATTGGTAACTCTCATGTAGTTAATTATGTGGCCCGCGTATATGATTGTCCTGCCACACCTTCGCACTTTATTTCTGACACTTTCGCCTGGTAATTTCTTTACGATATAAAGTGTATCCTCACCCGCCTATCACCTAGTTGAACGATATTGTGTTCGGCGGCCGCCTTCTTTATTCACTTAAACGTATCAGTGTCGTCTTTTTCAATTTACTTTGGCGTGGTGTCGAGTATCGCGAACAAGTGAGCATCGAGGTCCCGGTATCCGGCTTCAATTGCCTTCGACTAGGAGTCTCCCGCTCGGTGGCTGCTCCTCGGTCACAATGCAGTCGGTGCTCCGTTTGTAAACGTGATACTTCCTCAGTCGCAAAACCTCTTCGCATGTGATTGCGGCCCCTTTACTTTAATCAAATGGCTGCGACAAAGGATTGAAAGGAACGCTCCTCGATTTCGTACAAGCGATCGGTATTGGCTGAGAAATTCCTTTTACGGATTGCCGGCATTTTTTACCGATGCCTCGACGAAATAGGATTTTTTTAATATTGTCAAGTTTTCGTACTTGTGCCTCAAGGGTTCTTTGCTTTCAACGTTTCCATGAACTGTTAAGAAGTTAAGTTTGCTTTGAGTTTGAGGATACATAAGTAAGATAAGGTTGCTCGAAAAATTAAATGCATACCCACATATTAGTTTGTTGTTCAATAGACACTTAGCTCTAATATCAAATTAGTTGAAGTGATTGTTACAGTCCTAGCCAAATAATTGGATTCAATTTAAACCAAATCGCTTATCATTAAATTCTCAAATTTAAGGGTCTGTAATTGCTCCGTATTCTATGATTTTAATCATCCTTCTCCTTGTTTACCCTTCGGGCAAATTATGATGTTTAAAATGTTTGTATTTCTCTCATGACGTTTGATGATTAATATTAAATTTGTTTTTGATTACATAATAAGAAGATCTCACGAATAAAACGATACCTATCGTTACACTAAAAGTTAACTATGCCTTTAGCTGTACCACAAAATGTTTGTTTAATGAAAGAAGATGAGTGAGCATTGTTTATGTTTATACTGCCTGAATTCGTGGTGGTTTTTTTTAATATTTACTTTCAAGATTTCAAGAGTGGCAGTTTACGAGGAATGCCCCACGTTCTGCAGTGGAATTTTACAGTGGGATATGAAATTATGATATAATATTCTATATTCGGTACAAAAGTATGATTGACTATCTTCAATGCTGTAATTATATAATAAAGATCGCACTTAATAAACCTGATAAGGATATTGATTATAATTATAATGTTCACAGATACTATTCGATTAGACATACTGTGTAACGCTCGTATTTGTGATATATTCAAAATAAAATGAGTTTAATTAATAAAGTAGTATTAGTGACTGGTGCAAGTTCTGGTATCGGTGAAGCTATATCTTTACATTTTGCAAAATTATCAGCAAGGTTATCACTCGTTGACAAAGACTCTGAAAATCTAAAGAAAACAGCTGATGAGTGTGAAAGATTAAGCCGCGCTAAAGTACTAATTACGATTGCGGATTTACGTATAGATGAACATGTTAAGAGGGCAGTAGATAATACGAAACATAACTTCGGAAGAATCGACGTTGTTATTAATTGTGCTGGAATTTACAAACCTGGACATATCCTGCAACCTGACCTAATTGAAGTATTTGATGACGTAATGGCTTCTAACTTGAGATCTGTAGTTTGCATTACTAACTGTGCAACATCTGCTCTTACAGAAACCAAAGGATGCATCATCAATATTTCAAGTGCTACGTGTGTTTTGGGCGCCTTTAAAAGTATCCCATATATCGCGTCGGTTGCAGCCCTGAATCATTTTACTGCCAGTGTAGCCTTGGACTTGGCTGCTAAAGGAATTCGCGTTAACTCGATATCACCCGGTGTAGTTAAAACAAATATGCTGAAAAATGCCGGTTTTGATGAAGAAATAACTGATGCATACTGGAATTATGTTGCTTCTGCTCCAGTGAGTAGGATAGTAAAATCTGAGGATATAGCCGAGTTGGTTGCGTTTCTGGCTAGTGATAAAGCGAGAGCTATGACTGGTGGTACTTATTCTATCGATGCAGGATTAGCTTTATTATAAATTGTAAATAGATTTTATATTGATCATCACAGCTTAAGGGTATGAAGAAAAATATGTATGTAATTGAACAAATAACCCTGATATTATATGCCCAATTTAGTTTTGATTATGTATTTATTATCACCATCAACTACCTACTGTTGACAAGATAACGTATTCCACCACATGTAATGTAACTATGTTCGACATATTTTTCATTAGGAAAGAAAATTAAAATGTTAACACTTATAGCATACAGCTTCACTCAATTTGAAAATAACAAAGGTATAAGTAACACGAGACCTCCATTTAAATGGTGCGGTTATTGAATAAAAACACAATGTAAAAACGAATCGTTGGGCTCAGCCTTGCTGCTTATGAGATTTTTTATGAAGCGTGAAATGCAGGTATAGAAATAATGGAATTGAAATATATGGTTTTGTAATAGCTTGTGTTTTACTCACTCATACCTTATTTTATGTGATTATATTACAATTTATACATAAAAACAATTCGTAAATAATAACAAAGTTGAAACTACTTGAAACAAATTACAGTTATTTTGAAATTGTTCAAGATTTTATTTGTATCCATGAGACCAGAAACAATTGTATCTCAATACCGTCATTCTATTACACGTCACCGTTTTCCAATAAACTGCTACTGTTTAAATCAAGTATGTCATTTTTAAATAATACGAGTAGCTGGAACCTGGTGCCATAAACTAATGTATGCAGAATGGTCGCCGTCCGGTTCTGCACAGACAATTTCACGCGCGCTTAGCTAATGTTTGCCGAGCGATTTGCCGGCGGCATCGCGATGGCCGGTCGTTTTTTCCCTGCCGACGGCCCATCCAAGCATGTTGGAGAGATGTTCCCAATCTAGACGCCCCTGTATGCAAGAGGAATTGATGTATGAGCGTAGCCATCTCGATAGTTTATGTTCCATACTCTTTTCGTAAAGGATAATCATTTTTGCGACGAATACTCATCATATTAGTCGAGGTGATTGTTATCCCAGAATTCTGAAGTGACTGATTATTTGTACAAATTCTGTCCTTTCGGTATATTATTATGTTACGAAACATAGGCAGGATTCATAGTGAATTAGTGATGTTCAGAGGATAGCCGTGGTCGTATGCCACTCTTCCCATGCTTACTACTGTTAGACTGTATTGTTTTGTTACTGTTAGACTGTATAGGTTGCATATGACCACGGCTATCCTCTGAACATCATTAATTCACTATGAATAGAGATTAATGGGTATTCAAATTTTCTTGTTTCATGCTTTTTCAGTAGTCGGGTTTTAGTTTATGAACTTATTTTTTTTTACGGCTATTGAACTTGGACATTATTTAACAAAATGTTTTTATTGGGATATTTATTTACGTGATCTTCCATTTTTTTAACCGACTTCCAAAAAAGGACGAGGTTCTCAATTCGACAGTATGTTATTTTCTTTTTTTGTATGTTTGTTACGCGATTACTCCGCCAATTGCAAACCGATTTTGAGAATTCCTTTTTTGTTTTAAAGAGTATAATCTCGAGGTGGTCCCTTTTAAATTTGGTGGAGATATGATGAAGAACTTTGGAGATAGACAATGGAACTCTTGAATGAATAACAGCATATCACTTGCGATTGCTGTAATCGTATGTTTGTGTATTGTTCACGCCACTCAAAATAGAAACATACTTTAAAATTATTAACCTATTAGCTTCTGAAGTCGAGGCCTTTTATTCTTCAATGCAACTTGCTTGGCATTGCCACCGACTTCAGAAGCTGATAATTTTTTAAGAAAATTATTTTATTCTTATTAGATTTAAGTCGGTTTTTACTTTTTTTTTTTAATTTCTTTTATTATGAAAAAAGATCACAACATGTTTAAAAAAAACGAAATGTGTGCTGGATCACATAGTAGAAGTGAAACTTGCCCCTCCACGCGACCGTAACTCTCTTTTTCGTGACGGAAAAATCCTAATAAGTCTATACCTATAGAAGTTTCACTTCAATAAGGCATAAGTACTTATGAATCATTCTGTTATCATTATTTTTAGATTACATTGTATTATTTATTAATTCAGTAGAATTATGACTGAAGGCGATATCAGAGTACAAAATATATGTGTTTTTAATTATGATAACATCAGTAACAAGTTTCGATTGTTTGTATTAAGACAAGCTTGTAACAATTACAGCACTAACCTATTCCATGTCTAATTTAAATAGGAAATAGATTAATCAGACGATACTAACTTTCCCGACCGACAATAAAATATTTAACAATAGCCTCATCCTGTGTTTTACAACAACGGTGTCCTCTTTTTGGGTTGGGCGTTCGAAATTAAACTAGTTTGTATTTCACTAGCGTTGGGCCTTATCGGCCGATCGATTTCTCAACCCTTTAATGTATGCGTCACCGGTCCAAGTGTAACGAATATTTCTATGTAACGAGACATGTGTAGTAGTAAAGTTGAATCCAACACTGTGCGGCCAACTAAAGCGAAGTTCGTATTTCCAGAGCGCTGGAGCAATAAAGTAAGCAGTTTTACAAGTGAGTGCTCCCAGAACGAATGCGCGGGTTAGCATACGCCCGATATTCTTATTTTATGAGTGAAAAATCTCACAAAGAATATTTTCCGAGACAGAGCACTGGGATCAGCCCGCCTTACCTTAACAAAAATGTCTTGAAAACCTTTACAATCTCTCATTCGGTTTCTCTCGTCCGAATACATTGTGGTCGACGCGCATTGATTTTGTCAGGACTGGTTGTCAAAAGTTCCCATCGTCATTAGCTCGGTTGATTCGTGTATTCAGTCCGGCAAGACGAAGAATGCACGCTTGGCAACAAAGCGTCCACATTATGTTGTCGCACGGCGCGGCGCGTTCCAATTAAGAGAGATTTATTCATCCCCCTCGCCGTCATACGACTTCTCCAAAGACATTATCAGAGATTTAACTCGGCAGGACAATTGTTCCCCAATTTTCTAAACACCTCGACAATGCTGTCGTAATTTGTTCCATCCTCTTGGCTGTTTGATTGTTTGCTCTGGGAAAACACGAAGCGTCATCGCGCAGCTTCAGAGCTGTTGCTTTGTACTTGAAGATGTTCGCATTCGATATTCATTTGCTCGAACGCTTTGTAATCATTCGTAATTTGAATCCGTTGAGGGAATTCGAACGATGTTGTCATTATGTTGTTAATGTTTACCAAGATTGTTATGGTGAGTGTCTCATTAGGACGAAAGTAATTGTTCCAATTTCCTAAGACAAATTTGCGTTGTTGCGATTGTATGAATATAACTATTGTTTGATTTTGTTACGAACCTACTACACTCGATAAATTTATATGATTTATGGCAACAAATAACCGACAAAGATTCCTTGTATAACACTAAATACTAATTTACAGTCATGAACTCTGTTCATATGAGAAGCCTTATTCATTAATAAACTGGTTAGTTAATTGGGCTACCGAGGACCGCGCCTTTTGTTATACATGAACCACGCCCCGGGTTTATCTAAGCAGTAGCTTATTTAAAATGATAAACGAGCTCCCAATCGATTTGAATAACAAGCAGGCAGATGCTCTTAATCCTTTTGATTTCATTAAATGCATGCGCCCCTCGACCCTTGTCGGAAATATCACTCGAGTGTGGGCCTCCAACTTACTTTGGATTGTTCATTATAAGATTCGTCGGATCTTATAACCTTATTATATAAAAATCAATTTCATGATAGGTGTTCCGTACTTATTTGTTTGGGTAAAACCCGAAAATGGTTATCTAGCAGTTCCTTAGATCACTGGCACCAGAGATATTAATTTATACTAGTGGTCGCCATGTGGTCGAAATTCGACCGTTATAGTATATATAAACTTTAGTTTTCTGCACTCCTTCTCCATATAAACTTTAATTATGCCAAATCTCACACTCTTCCGTGCGCCTAATATGCTTAAAAGGGGTACAGAGTTTTCTCTTCACGTATTAATAGGTAATAGATTACAAAAATGAAAATGTAGATTTCAGTCTGTTGTTAGCATCTTGTAAATATGCCATTTTGTCTTGTAAATATGCCATTTTATTTTATCTTGTCAATATGCCATTTTATTTCTATCATTATAATATAATTTAAATAAAAATTGACCCATAACCACTACAAAGGATTCCATTTTTAAAATTTTGTTGCGGTACACTAAACATTTTAGCCTTTGGAATGTATTTCTACAATGCGTAGGTACAAAAAATGGCAATTCATTTTGTCTTATTACGTGCCTAAACAATATTTTGTCGGATTTGTCATTGTTTCCCAACAATCTCATTTGATGTTAAATCTTTTTAACAATGAAAATTTTATAAATATTTCTATCACGATGACATTTTGTTCATCGGTCTCAGAAGAATCATGTTATCGTCGTCGTTCCAAGGGACTCTCTAATGAACTTAAAACGTCTTAAGGGACCATAAGACGTAATTTGGAGTCCACCAGTCCCAGCGTCGTTTATTTGATCGTTTTGGAGAGAGGCCAAGTGAAAAATCCGTCAACATTAATCACGTCGATGCTGAAATATAATTTCGAACGGTCGAAAAAATTTACATAAATAATTTATACCCAAGAGACGGTACGTTCGGAGCTTTCTAATCCGTCGTCTCGTTGCGAGGACGACTCGCTTCCGATCTTACGATACCAGCCTCCGAGGCTTGCTTTGTTTTATTGATAAGATGCGCTAGTATTTTGTTATTGATAATGCTCTGAGCATATTTCTGTCTTCCATTTTCTTTACAACATTGATAAAAACGGATTTTGTTTGATATAGGTGTTCATGGGATTTCGTTTGACGTTATTATTTATTTAATTCTGCTATCACTTTTAGCTACGCCTAAGAAGATAGTTCGAAATGCGCGATAATATTTTGGATCATATATAAAGTTAACCAGAATAAATAAATAAAAGTAACCCGTAACAACTATTTAAGAAATGTAAATTATTTTAGTCTTAAATAATCACAAGTTATAATGAAATAAATATAAAAACAAGAAACGAAATTAAATTACTTTTCGCAAGCAAATGTCACATGAGTATTTTACAATCGCAAAAGAATTAAATGTTTGATTATGTATCGTCAGTTAACTGGGTCTCAGCGGGCGGCTGCGAGGGTGTTGGCTGGCGGTCCTCTCATCTCCATAAGAAGTGGCTCTGCCCTGACGTGGCATACTGCGCTCCGCTTGATGGAGCATTATTTTAGGCATGTGACTGTGATCGATTCGATCGAATCTTTCTTCGGACAGCGCAAGTTTTTACGAATGTCTGACACCACGTTCAAAAAATACACAGATGAAGATGATGTAGTGTCCGCGGTTTACAAGTGTTGTTATGATGAATGGTCGGCTTTATGACCCTTGTTTAAGTTGGTTTTATGTAATTTATTGAGTGCGTTACTCATATTGGATGTGTGTTAATTATTTTTGTGCGAATTTTCTCTGGAGACGCGAATAACGGTATTTTTTATACTAATTAATCATTTATTTTTGATTTGAACATACAGAAGCCAACATAAAACTTGAATTAATGAAAACTGTTTGTGAAAAAGATTTATAGGCATAAATACCTTACCGATATTAAGAAATAATTTATGTCTCTATATGAGGGTTTAACTAATAATTACTGATTGGATATAGTAATATTTCATCTGTATATCAAAAGGAGGTATTATACAATATACATATACTATATATGTTATATATTTTTTGTTTTACCCGACTACTTAGTGTTTAAATATAAAACGATAATCTTTAATCATATCAAAAGCACAAGGTGTGCCACCAACCTTAATATGAAATGAAATGTGTGAGACATCCAATTACCCACACAATTTCTTTATAATTATAATAACTTTAATATAATTTAAAAATACAATATGAAATGTTCCAGCGGTGTCGTTAACAGCATCGGCTCAAACAATTAACCTTCGTTAGCCGCCAATAAATAGTACGCTCGCTAAACAGCTTTACGACTAGATAATAATTAACTGGCCCTTGGTCCGTTACGGTAGCAAGTACTTCGTCCAGGCTCTACGCCATTTAGTACGCTCGACACCTGATAAATCATTAACAAGATGATCTTATAAGGCCAAGGGAAATGTAAATAGAGCCACTTTATAGCTACAAAAATAATGCAAGTTATGTGCTATTTTTAATTAGGTTTTATTTTAGATGGCTCGGATGATACGAGTTTTATTTGCAGCTTTATTTAATTCATAAATCTTTTTTAATTGCCCTTTATATTTATGATTCCAAATAAAAAAGAGCTATTTAGAATATTAGCGACTTGGGAGTTGCATATTACCAACTGTGGTCTATGACGGGCTAATGATTAGCTGGCTAAATAAAATTGTTTTCAGTTTTATTTAGTTTTTCTATACGATGCCTACCTAGGTTTTTCTTAGATTTAAGTGCGAACGGCAATATTACCTTAGATCAGCTGATCTCAGTATTCTTGGTTTAAGACATAGGTAGGTACTTGGTTGGACATAATAACCTAAAAGTATGAATTTTAAATTGTGATCAGTAAATACATCTGCCATGTCTATAAGTAGGGAATAATAGGCCAAACTGGCTGAGTTGGCGGGGCCCGGCTGCCGTGAGGCCCTTCCCAATGTTTATAATAATTATGCCCCATGTAATAAGAAGGTAAAGGGGCGCCCGCCATACCTTTCAAAAATCTTGAAGATTAATCCACAAGTAAACTTACTGTTAATTTTGGTAATTTTTTATTGTGATTCAGATTACAAATAAATAAATCGAGTTTATAAGTTACACACGGTTATACTTAATTAAAACAATATTTCTCCTTCTAATAAAAACATCCACTGTATAATTGCAGTGACACACAAATCTATTGTCGACTCCAAATGGCCGATGTCCTTCGGCATCGAATTTAATAACTCCACATGAATTAATAAGCCGTAGCCACGCCCCGTAGGCGTCAACTCTATGATTAATATGGCCATTGCAGACGACTACCGGATCGTGAAGAGCCGCTTCTATCGCCCCACTCAGTGTACTCCACGCCTTACTTTTAACAAAGCTAAATTCACACGTCTGTATTATTTATATCGATTACGTATACAGATAAACCGTATATCAATCCGAGTGTTAATATTTAAATAATAATGTCAGATTATAAATCGTCGGAGCAATCTCTCTTAAACTAGACACTTTAACGCTCGTTTATAACGCATGATCTTAGTAATTTCGATGTTATTTCTACTCTAGTCTGGTCGTTCAACTTTTATGTTTTGGATCAGATTATTGGCTATCGTGTATTCGCAAAATCTGTTTTGAATGGTTTCTGTTTGAATTCAAGATCTAGAATTTTATCGTCGGTAGATTTTTATGAACATTTCCAATTCCAATAGAAATGAAAGTCTAGCAGAGGTAGCAAAAATAAAATTATCTTATTTCGTTGCCAAGGTAGGTAGTAAAAGTTTGCTAACTGTTAATAGTTAAATCTTTGGGGGATTCAAATCTTTTTAACTCCACTAATCTCCATTGTACTCACTTTTGTTAAACAGTAAGGCGTGCACAGGTGTCTTTGTTACGTCTAAAAATTATCTGAGAAAACGTTTACGTTTATAATTAGTATCTTTGCGTCTACTATAAGACGCAAACAATTATTGCCCCTTGTGCTTTTGTTTGTTAGTATCTCGCAACAATTACAAAGAACACCATTCTTAGCTCGCAAAAGACGATGTTACCGTAATCGCAAAGAAAAGGATTAAACGTCAGTAGAGTTTAAATTTAACAGAATATGTTTTTTAGAACTCTTATAATAGCAAAACGAACGATTTGTAGTTAACAAAAAGAGTAGCCTTATATTTTTCTTAATCTGCTTCCGAACTATTGTAAGTAATCGTATGTATTAAAAGTATCGTATTAACCTTAAATTTCTTGTTTCGTATTCTCAGTGCTTTCTGTAAATAAATCTCGAAGTACCTTTATCTAGTAATCAACAAAATCCCCCTTACCGTCCATTTTGTAATAAAAGATTCAACATCTGAAGTTTGGTTCGTGCGTCTGGCCTTAGTGGTCAAAAATGCCAAGCGGCGCAGTGGATGCTAAATTATTCCGCACACAACAATAATAAAGGTAGTTTGCGGAGAATTTCCATCAGTAACTAGGCTGGTTTTGTAGCTAATAGTTTTTGGTGGGTTTGTTCCAAAAAGGTAGTGTCATTTGGTTGCGATCGCACGTGACCGAGGGCACCTGCCACTGCCGGTCGTGCCGACATGCCTCAATAACCAGACGCCCCTATCTCACTGTCGTTCGTTATAACCAAATACTTCGTGAATTTACAATTACAGGCATTTTTGGAACGTATTTACAAGTTCATTATTTTTCGACTTTTAAGCAATTAAACTAAAAATATCAAATTCTGAATCAGTATTAGGTATTGTAGATTTATTCGGATTTTAAGAATTTATTTTAAAACTTTTGTAACCTTCTTATATCTTATTTTTAATGTTTATAAATCTCAAATGCCTTGGTTCGCTTAATTTGCTCTTAATATTAATAATTTTTTAAACAATAGATAGGTACCTAATATTTATTTCTGAGATATAATATCGGATGACTTAAAAATAGCCGCCTGTATCGACCCCTTTCTCTAAACATGTTTCGACTTATTTGCCTCGTTATAGCCTATTGAGGACGCTTATACTCAATTACTTGGAGCTTAAGGAAACATGGAATAACGGCACGAACCTTTTGTTTTCCTCCTTAACACCACGGTGTGTGGTGCAAAATTACAATTTTTATTCGCCAGTCTCGCACGTCTACATACATTGCTATAACGTTGATATTTTATTAGACGTACAAATAAGAACGAGAACGAATTGATTTGGTTTTCGAACTGGATTTTATGGTCCAATATCAAAGTGGATTTCGATGTTAGGGTCCCTAAACTTTTTGAAAGTGAGGTAAACTTGGTATAAAATTTTACGTTTCTTCATAAATTGAATCAGTTAAATGTCTATTGATAAATTAACATGATATTTTAATTAATCAGTAGGCAAAAGCACTCACCGTCAGTAAGTAATTATTGGTTCTCCCGGTGCGGTTCAAATAATTTCATCACCTCTAGTACTTGAGAGAAATGTGTCAGGAATCTCGTCATTCGGGAATATGAAAATATGTGGAATAAATCAAAGTTTATTGAAAACTATTCCACTTGTGGTATTATTGCGGCGTCACCGTAGCGGTGTGGGCGGCTCTACACGTCGTGGGACGAACCGATATGGTTCCTTATTATTGTTAACAAATATGAATCTCGACAATCCACTTTTTGAATACTCTTTTCTACTTTATAAAAGTTGTTTTATTTCATTTTAATAACCTGGTATTTTAATTTATTTCCGATATTCACGTCTTTTTACGAAATTTTAAAATCTAGCACGAATTCACAATATATTGGTTATTTTGTCTGCGTATCGACAGTTGTAGACACTAATTTCAATGCGCAAAAAAGCTATCTATTCTATAATACAACTAAAAAAAGATGGTACCGTGATGTTCGTTAAATCTAATTGTGCTCCTACATAAATGTATTAGAACGTTGATCATACAATACACAAAATGTTACGAACTCGCCTTTCATGTAGTCCTAAATAAACTTGGTCGTTGCATAATGCATTATTCGCAAAGAAATATGATCTTTGACGAATATCTTTTCTAAATATTGACTTCACGATGATAGCTTTAAAGCCTTGACACCTGAGCCAACAACGGATCGAGTTTTCTAAAGGTGTTCAATAGTTTATGAAATATTTATTGAAATAGGAAATAAGTAATTGCGCCTAGGAAATAACCGTTTTTTTTTGTTGTGGTACAATTCATAATAATGTTAATTGCTTCTTTGGAATACGTATAGCGAATTGAAGAGATAGCTTGCAATCTTCTGATGTGTGGTCCAAGAAACTTCAAAGGACTCTTCCGACCGTCATAAAGTTGCGGTATCCAATACCGTACTACGCAGAATTCCTCAAAACGTTCTTAAAGAGAATAAACCCATGTTTCAATGTCCGAATGGCATTCTCGATCATACTAACCGAGTGTTTTCATAGCGCGTCATTTCGTATTCTCGAAACTTGCTTGCGCTGTCACTGTTTATCTTTGTAAGGCTTACTATTGTGCTCCTGGGGACGATAATTATTGTAGACGGACATGTTTTTTTTAATGTATTTTTTGTAGTATTATCGTGGCTGATGATATTTTAAATGTTTGTGTTTCTGCTCAATGTGTCGGTCAGTGACGTGTAGGGCCCGGCCCTATTGTGACTAAAATCGTTCGGTCCGCAAGGGCCGTTTGCTTTGGTGCCTCCTCCACTTTACCTTTTGTGTCCACGTTCAAATTTTATTAGAATCCAATGATTTTGATACTTTAATTTATAAACAAATTTAGTTTTTTAAACCGAGTATTTTACTATTCGAAAAAGTAATAATTTTAGCAAAGTAATCAAAAGTCTGTTCATGAAGTTAATATCTAGACAAAAAGTTGCTTCGATGATTGAAAAATATTTTCTTAATCTGTTTCTTGATTATCGTTTCAAATGATGATTGTGTTAACATGTTTTCTCAGACACAACATTAATAAATTCATAATTATAATCGCATACGTTGGGCGGATGTTAATCAAATAGATTATTTGAATATTCTACTATATTATTTGGATTTGATGACAAAAAGAAATGGAAATTAGTTTTATAAATTATGTTTTCATCGACATTTATCAGCATATAAATAAATGTGCCTCTGTTGGAACTTTGAAACTAATTTATCAAATTGTTTAGAAACAATTAAAGAAAAATATCCTTTTTAATTATTAAAATGCCTTATTCATAGTGTGATAATTTAAGTAGATTAGATCATAATTAGTATGTTTTTTGTCATAATTAGTATAATATTCATATCAACAGAAAAATGTGCGACATAACAAGCATGTTTAAAATAAGAAATAATAATGCAAAGACGGAGATAGATTTCTTATAAAAAAAAGTTCTTACATGTATTTTATTTATTTATGGTTTTGGAATATAAAATGTCGATAAATACCCAAAGAAATAATATCAAGTATCAAGGATATTCAGTTAGATTCAATTCGTTCGTAGCTCCTACGCACATTGTTCAAAGGTAAACATGTAAGAAATTCGTTCTTTTTGTTCGATACCACTGTGAAGCGGAGATGTGCGTATATCATACTACATACAACTAATACAACCATGCATTTTTGGTACAAAATACTCTTTGTATTGTCGGCCGTCGGCCATCTATTGTGGTGCGTTTAATGTCTATAGGATGTGTAGGCATTCAAACGGAGCACAAACCGGTGTTGTCAGTCTTTCAAAAGAGGCGGTCTGCTTACAATTAAATAATCCAAAATGATGAAGGAATCCTTCGAGGCGAACTATTTTGTTAAGGGCGATTATTAATTTGATTCGGCCTTTTATATTTGACAACATTATTTCCGTTAGCCTTCAAGTCATCGGCGCTCATTAAGGTTTTAATACCCGTACATAACCGCGGTTCAGGCGTTTAAACACTGATTACAGGACGTATAAAATTCACTATAAATTCTTTATTTATGTGACAAAAAGGAAACAGTGGGGACGCTCTTAGAATTAAATATATGCTCGCTATCATAAAATAAAGAATTTATAGGCGTCCTTTGGAATTACCGTGGCTCGGTTTTATGACTTCACGGGGCGTTTATTCAGCGTTCGTTGCGTGGTCGGATCACGGGCATTCGTGATAGCGTCTCGCGCTCCTGTTGTCATTGTATAGGAACAATTCCGTCTCCACATTGCTTGTTATGTGCTCCATATTACGCTTTGACTTTTACGAATCTCAGTCAAACGTTATTGCTTGTCGCAAATTATTGTGATTCGTTTCTTCAAGGCTGGCTGGCATATTTCTGCTATATATCTTGTTTGTTGCTTTATATTAAAAACGTGTTCTTGGTTTAAATCGTTACGGATGCTCTCCTATATTTGTATTTAGTCTTAGCTTATGAATTTGATATAAAACTTATGTTTTTGGATAAAGCGAAAGGTCAAGAAGCAGAAGAGGTCGCAAGTTATTAATAAAGGTATGAATATTTTATAGCTAGACCAGGCTCTGCGAGCGTATACGTTTCTCATAATTCTACCATCAATGAGCAAATCTTTACGAGTACCTACTATATAACTGTCGGAACATCATCATATATCATTGGAATCAAATTTAAATTTGTTTTTATTGTTATATATAGACGATTAAATATCAGTAATACTATGGTAATATCGAATATAGAAAGTGACGTAATAAAGAAGCTACTACTGTGAGGCGTACCTTGTGTGTGAAGCCTATTATGAGTTAAAACACTTTAAACGGTCAATGTACACAAAAACAGAAGGCGTGACCAACTGTTTAACATGTTTGTGCTGTCTATAAGTACGCGTGAAATTGTGATTATGAACACAAACGAGTCTTTCAATCCATTTGTTTGGTGAGCACAGGTGGGCAATTCGAATTTTCTTCGAGCTGATAGAATAGACCTTTATTTCATGTAAACCAGATACAGGCACTTATGAAATTTCAAGACTCTAGTCTAGATGTTCATATTTTTATCATCGGCCCGTAAACGTCCACTGCTGAATTTTACTCATATTGTCCTATTAGTTAGGACTGCTACAATGAATGGTCATTAAAGTATACAGTATATTGCTTGGCGCTCAAGAGGTTGCTGCTTTTTCCTGCATTTGGCAGTAGGTAATGCCAAAGTGCCATATGGTAGTTACCCTAATAAAAAAATATAACCATGTTTAGCAGCCATATAAAGATTCTAATTTTGAACTATTCGTTATATTGACCAATCGGTGAACTTGTAAATAATATTATTTTACTACTTCTAGCCTATTTGTCGAATGAATACGACGTTTACAAAACAAAATTACGAATTTATTGCGATACGAATCATTAGACAGCTCTTAATTTATACACGTTTTATTTATAATTTTTTTGAAATTATTTATTATTTATGCTTAGGTATGTCGTGTCAAAGTAGATTGTAGTATTTTTTTACTAAAATTCAGATTATTTTACATAATTGGCGTTTTCATTTGTCAATAAAGTTGCAAACATTTTTATACACTTTTATTCGAAACGATGTTATCAATGATTCAACGTTGTATGGTTGAATGAATAGTACAGTTTTGTATTGAATTTTTCCATATTGATTGAATTATTCGTTTTAGACCATCAGCTTATAAACCTTGCTTTTCTGAATAACGCTAAACACTGGTTCTATTTACTTTACTAGCGGAGGTCCTTTTAAGGGGTTATAGTTCCCATCATTATAAACAATTTTTACTATGTGACCAACCCTAAAATCACAAAAAGAAAATTCAATATTACCTACTCGATTATATGGTTGGAACATAATATTATGGAATTTTTATTTGCGATTTCAGGTTTGGTTCTATAGTAAACGTTGTTCAAATTGGCGAGTAGGTACTATAACCCGTTCAAAAGGACCTCCGTTTATAAAGAAGGACCTTTCCAAATAAAGGTTAAAGAAAATCAATAGTTCCTCCATGCATTATAAGCACAAACCATCTATTGACCGGAACTAATATTGCTAAAGGTTCGGTTAGTGGAACCTTGTCGATATGTGCATCGCGGGCGCCACGCCCGCCGGCGCCGGCCGCGCAGTTGACGGTGTCCATATTGTGGCTGATTCGATACGGTTTTTGTGTGCTGGCGCACAATCCGCTGCCGCGTCATTATGACGGTGCTCCGCTAGTTAGGTTAGGTCATGTAACAAACTGCTATCGTAACCGTTACAGCATAGTTGACCATAGTTTGTCAGACTAGTTGCCTATCTAAAAATTCAAAGTAAACTTTCTTTTTATTATTTTCTAAATTACCTTTGAGTTGTAAAAATATGTATTTCTGAACCTAGATTTAAAGAAAGAGGGAAATGGAAAACGAAATTCTATATAATCAATTTATAAATGTAAATAAATATATTATTATGACCTTTATTCAATTTTTTATACTTACATTCTTTCATATTTTTAAATAATTTTACAAAAAAAAAAAAAAACATTTAAAAATACAAAAGAGTAGGTAGTAGGCCACCGGCATCGGGAACAGGGTCCAAGCTACCGGCGGCTAGGGCTGCAGAGAAAGGAACCTCTTCACAATGCGTGCCGTGTCGAGGAGTACCGCTTTCTGTATTTATGTCTTTCTGTTAGTATATTCTTTCTTTCTTTCTGTATTTCTGTATATTATTATTATTATTAAAGTCGTATTAAATATTACCTACCTATCGTCTTTTATTATTGTAGGCGTTGCTGCTAAATAATAATCTGTTTTATAACGTGCCAATCCTATTAGGACAGACTACGTATACGTCTATAGAGCAGTAACCTGATACCTA
This sequence comes from Allophyes oxyacanthae, assembly GCA_932294325.1. Lineage (NCBI taxonomy): Eukaryota > Metazoa > Arthropoda > Insecta > Lepidoptera > Noctuidae > Allophyes > Allophyes oxyacanthae. The sequence goes on from OW028617.1 coordinate 9,806,742, forward strand.
GAAACTGTCCGTATTATATTGACGCAATCATGCTCGGTTAACCGTTACAATGCAGCATTCAGAACTAGCACCTCGGGCACGCCTCCAACCAAATGGGAACTTCTTCGACATGACTTACAAACTTACCCCATATGTCTGTCGAACCTGAGTCGTGGCCCTTATTATAATCACAGATCAGACGACTGTAGTCCCCATAAAATGTATAATTTATAAAAGCAGAACGAAGAATAATCCAAGAGACGCATGTTTGCTTTTTTTCTACCACGAGTTAGCAACGTGTTACACTTTAGTTTTTACGGAATCAAATCGAACTGATTCAATGTAACGGGCGATAGATGCTTTTTGTTCTATACAAATGTCGTTTGTAACATGACGAATGGTAACGACGACCGGATAATAAATTGTTATATTATTTTAATTAAATCAATATGATAGACTGTTATGACATTCTGGAGCGTTGCAATTATGAGACAATAAAATGAAATCATTCCGTATTTAATAAGTGAATTTGAGCATCGTATTGCGAATGTCTGTAATAGGGATTTATAATTAATTTTTAATGGCAGTCGTAAATAAAGTGGAGAAGGCGAGAAGGTTAATCTTGATTGTTAGTATAGCCATAGACGAATATCTCGCATGTGACGGTGAGACATTGCTTGTTGTGATTTTATGGCCGCCATAAACCGGCCATTACTATTCACACTGATCTAATACGATTTTTATATCCAGTGTCTATTAATTGTGGTAGTTGTTCGACTAGATAGTAAAATTGAAAGGTTTATCACTAATAAATTAGATATACCTAGTTCTGAATTTACCACGGATAAAATTAACATACGTAGCTCGTTTTGTTTTCATTTATGTTCCTCGTTATTGGTTTTAGAGTTTGCTATCTTTGTGCATTTTTTTTATAACATAAAAACTACATGGAATAATTTTATGAAGCCGTATTTTGTACAAAGCTACCTCAGATTTGCCTAAAACGAACGTTACACGGGAAAACTCATCACGGCTCTATATTCCGTCACATAAAAAAGGCTTACCTGCGCACGCCGTCCATTCTTCGATATGAGAAATTCGAGTTGCAATTTAGCGTCTATTGTGTTGGAACAAAGCGTGCGATGCGTTAATAACAGGTGCATCGTTTTCAAAGTTTGGTGGACGCTCGCGGGCCCCTAATGCTACGTGACCGGTTTTATTTTATGCCATTCTCGCCATGATAGCGTCCATTCTGTGTAATTTGCCGTTAAACTCGAAAACTATTTTTCAGTATTTGGCCCTTTTTGTGCCATTGTCCCGGGGATGTTAGATTAGTCGCCCGTCCGCCCACGTTTCATTAATGCGAATCTAATTTGTGTTGCGGGCCGGCTGTTGGCCGTCTGTGTTTTTAGCGTAGCTTTTGTTGCCGAACAGTTGAATTATCGGCGAATACTTTTGCAAATTACTGTTTAATTAGGCAGTTACGTTTTGTGTGTAAAGTAATATGATATAATCAGCTTTGCAAGTTTCGGTAGGGTTGGAAAGTAGGACTACGTTCAAACGAAGTGAATTGAGTGACTGTCAATGTAGTTGGTGAAATCATTTGCCGAATTTTTGCTAGATGTTAAGTGTCCTTACATTTATCATACAAATGTTAGTGACCATTACAGTTTGAAAACTTTTATCACTTATGTTTTAAATGAATTTAAATTTTAGAATATGATCCTATTGTGATTAAGAATAATGATATATAATTTTAATTACTATTATAAATCTGTGACATTTCTATAGCATACACCTCTGACTTGTTATTTATTATTTTGCATGCAACTGATACATATTTTCTATAGCTGAACATGTGGACATTATAATTAAAACCAGACCAGATTACACCATGTTCAAGGCAAATAAAGACTTATCTAGTTGGCAGCTAAAAGAGGTAATTAGTGACGGATGAACAGAACCGTGTATTAGTTTGTTCATATTTTATTTTATTTGCTGAAACTGAAATCTTAATCCCTATCTAATTGAAATATGAATGTCCACAAAAGTATGTCCTGAATATGTAATATCTGTACCTATATAATACATATATTAAACACTAAGGTTTATGCACTATGCAGGGTGCTGATTACAACCTTAACATATTTCAATAAGGCTGCCTAGTTGGATGGCCTGCCATCTGTCGGTCGTCAGGGCCAGCATCTGTCAGCGATAGAGTTAATCGTGTGCAGGTGAGGAAGCTGGATATAGTGCACTTCTGCCTTTCACTACAATACCTTCAATCATATTTATCGATTTTTCGAGTAAAGTAGGTACTTGCTGATCGCTAGTAGCATAGCTCCTGGTAATGGGATCGCAGTTTTTTGTTAGTTGCTTTCCATATACAAAGATATTGTGTCATTTTACCTATGGAATTGTTAAAAATGCAAGCTTGTGTTCAAAATAAGAGTTGCAACTGCCTCAGAGGTAGGTCGTCAACAGTTGATGGAACATTTTAAGAGCAATTTCTCCAAGAGTTCTCTGTCAACCTGAAAGCGGAAACACTCGTCAGCAATTGATCATATCTTTTATCGTGCCACAGATCTTACAATGTGGACTTTTGATCATTTAATTTAAGACAGACATCTAGATTTTAATTCAGATCGATTAAAATAAATCAACCACTACAAGTGTTCTTTCCGAGGTACGTATGTCATGAATGTTTCTAAAAATAATTTATCGTTATTTCTGAACGTTACTTGATCGTATCTGCCTACCTCTTAAATGTCAAATAATTGAATGCCTTGCATTTAAGCATTGTTGTCATGTCCAATTACGATTGTGTACACCATAATCAATACTGAGAGAATTTCTGAGCAATTACTAAGCAGACTAGGCGCCAAGGCCACAAAGTATACAGTATCCGTTATTGAGCTCAATAGAGATGTAGATACCATTATCTGCCGTCTCCGTTGAAGCGGAGAGTTTGTCCCAAAGATAAGGAGATCAGAAAAACATGAACCATTACAGATCGTGTGCTCAAAAGATAAACTAAAGTGTTTTTGTTATTTCAGAATTCCAAAAAAAAAACATTTGGAGCGATTGCGTTTCTCTGAGGTTTTTTTCCATAATTTATGACTGTGTTTAAGTTATGCTACACCTACTTTAATAATAGGTGTATTTGATTGGCACATACAGTAATATAATAACATATTTTATTAAACGAGTTCACTTACACTTAAACACTTTAACAACTTAATAAATGCAAAACACGCTTATTTAGAGATCGGGTACCGAAATAAGCTAGCACAGAGACGTACCTACACATTCTTTTAAATCTGGGGGGCTAAAAAGGCCGCTTTAGGTGAATCATAATATGATTCATAATTACGAATGTCAAAATATCTACTTAATTGACGACTCTTAATGTCATCCGCATAAGGTTCATATTCAGTAATCATCAGTTTGACAGTTACTAAGCAGATCATTAGATGAATTGCTCAATGTCGCCTTTTTAGGCCGACCGATAGATGAAGTCAAAGCTAGGGAAAATTAATTAACTCGGTACCTACCAATAAAACTACGTTATAAAGTATATCACGATCATCAACCTCGTTTTATGGGAAAACTTAATAACATAATTGCGCGTTTATTACTGCAATGCTATTAAAGTCATACGGTTATAATTAGCCGCTATTTAATTAAGCTGTTTAAGTGTTTATAGGATGAAATATCAGCATTTTTTATTCTGTACGATCAATAGAGGTAGGTTGGCATTCCAGCGTGTATAGGAGAGACGTGTAACGCAAACAAAAGTGGTGCGAAACTAAGGGTAATAAAGAGAGGCTAGAGAGAAGCATCCCCAGGCACGTACGGCAATTCGTTCTAATAGTCGCAGCCGACAATGGCGCTATTCTGACATTGTTTTGTTAGGACCGAACGTTGGGCAATGCAAAACCCGCCACCGAATGTAACCATTGAAGGCGGCAAGGCGCCTGCCGTTTTTTATTTCCCTTTAACGTGGGGGGCGAACTGAAGTGGTCCCACAGTTCAGTAATTAATGACGGATTGACGTGGGCGGTTGTTTCACGTCACACGGTTTTGGTAACAAATTGTAATGAATCGCCCAGCGGGACCCCACACTTGGAATGTCACCTGAATTACGTCATCAGGGTAACTGCTTGTCGCGGTCGAATTTTAGTAAGTGTTTGGGTGTGTGTTTTTAGTATGCAAAACATAGAATAATCTTCTTTCGTTAATTTACGATTTGTACCTAACGTACTTCTCTAAATTCGCATGTATTCACAAATCCCTAAACAATGTATACAATATCATCATTTTTCCTTTTAAAAATAATACGTGCTTTATATCAGCAACTTAATACAAAGTTTTTCAATTTAGATTTACCGTTAGCGATACATGGTGCGCTAAAAAGAATGACCCAGATGAATCAATTCTTGTTGGCATTTTTACCATTATCAAAACCGCTAAGGGTTTAAATAACAAACCAAACTTTCACCTTAGTGCAAGTGAAATTATGACATAACTATAAATACGAATAAAGTTGTAAAATAAAATAGAAAACAACCACAAACACACGTCCCTTCTACCATCACGTATCGACAAAGACATAAAAATCTGTACTAGTTACTACACTGATTTGAGTTTGATAAGCAGCTGCGGCATGAAGACATTTCCTGCCCAAATGTAGTATCTATTAAACTAAAAGTACCAACTAACACTGACCCACGAAACAATTTGTTACTATCACTTTTTAATGGAGCCATTAAAATAGTTTTGCGGTTGAGACCGAGTCATAACATTTTGGCGCCTGTTACTGTCTCGGATATAACAAATATCTTGCGGTTGATAGGATTGTGCGCTCCGTTCTGAACGTGGAATTGAGAAATCGTGTTTCATTATTTTCTATCACTTATTGTCCCTTTTATTGAATCACGAAGTTGAATTTCATAAGTAAGTGACTAAACCAGCATTTCGAATTCATCCCTACGGAGGACTTTCCCAATAATAAATACGTCATCGTTCATTTGAATCAGAACGAGGTTATTTACCTAGGCGGCATGCGGCATCGGGAATTTGTTTAAGTATCATCTTTCTATTGTCTTTATAAAAGCTTGTGTCCTTTCACTCTCTGCCGCTTTTTGTTTGTCTTTCGTGTTTTTGTCTCCGGTTCCATGGTATTTTATGGATAAGACTCGGTTTTAAAAAAAATTGTAAGAAGCATCTTCACTCTCGATTTTTGTTTGAATATAATACGTAAAATTAAACCAATAAATATTTATATTGTGTATATTATATCAGTACATTTACTGTTTCTAAGTGAAACGCAATATTATATAATAAAAATATCTAATATTTCTATCTTCATCTAAAAGCATTTCTATGATATTGGTCTCATATTCCTGCAGTCACGTGTGGCCTTTTTTTGTCGCAAATAGGGCGAGTGTGTCATCTGTCTTAATTGTTTAACAGCTTATTGTTTGTCCAAAAAAGTTTTGTTTCAAAAAGATATATTGCTTTGTCCTTTTTTGCAGTTTTACTCAGACCTAATAAACAAATGTTACTGTAAAGTAATTCAGGGCTGTATTTTGGATAGTGGCAGTTTACTGCACGTGCAATTTGTCTTTTGTTGTATGTTTCAGTAGTTGACGTTTGGTATTTGGAGCGCACTAATGTCTTTGTCATTTCTATATTGTTAATATCCTTTGTATTACTATGACTCACAACTAGACAACTTGTAATTTGGGTTCGACAGACTAATAATATAAATATCACTGATTTTAATTACTTGTTCCATTTTAGTCACAATGAACATAAACTAAGGCATGTTTATTCAAGGCTGTGCTAATTCTTCATTAATATTGCTATTACTTCATACTAACCAGTGCTACAATATTTTAGGTACAGTTTAGGGTACATAGGTAGGTACATTTACAGTTATTATTTGAAAGACGTTTACGAGGTAGGAAATTTTCTTAAATACATTTTAACTACGTTTACGTTACGTACGTTTTGTAGTCTTTGTATTCTATAACCAAGGAATACAAAATATGATGATTATTGTTTAGAAAAATGAAAAGTAAAAAAGAAAGCGAAACCACAGCTTGGGTCATTTGTGCGGTTTAGACTTACCAATCTGCGTTGTTGTTATGGAGAATTTTTCATTTATTTTATTGCTTTATTCGCCTGTGCCCATTGTCTAGTTGCCTTTTTAAAATGTTTTTTCTTTATCATCCGTAAACCCTTTTCGTTTTGGGTGTTCGCTCGTTTATTGTTTCTTTATTGCAGACCCTTGCCGACAGCCAGTTTGCATAACATTCACCTAATACAATTTAACGCTTGTTTGTAAAGTATATTTCAATTATTTGTTGTTTATTTGTTTTAAAGGGTCATATCCCTGCGACTTGTTTACACGTAGGTAGTTATACGTATTTTATAAATAAACGATCATCCCAATAATGTTTACACAAGATTCTCATCTTTTCATCACATCTCTGGTACAAAAAGCAAGAATTCGTTTTTCTCATGACGTTATGGCAGTAAGGTTATGTAGCCCGTGGGCCAAGTTTGCTCTAATAACATGTTTCCAGAAACAATTAGTCGGGTCTCTTTGTAAAATAAAGAATTTTATCGCCTAGATTTATTATATTTGTAGAGAATTTTATCGCCCGTTCGATTGCTTGCATCGGACCGCTCTATAGAATATTGGCTTACGGACCAGGTAGAGCCGAACATTTATCAGCCGCTTTAGTTTTTTGTTGTTACTTTTGTTGTTATTCGTATCCCTCGGATGTATTAATCTCGCGTGGGTCCGTCTGAACCGGTCATTAACGAAAACTTGGGGGCGTATTGCGTCCGGGTGCCTAGTTATTACGGCTATTCTAATAAAATAACCCCGTATCATTTACAAAATTAGATACATCGCTAAATATTTTATAATGAGGGATTGGAAATGAGTTGGGCTGGCATCGTTTATGTGAATGTTTGTGGAGCAACCCGCGTGCGACGGGCTCGGGAATATAATGACACCGTTTTAAATGTTTTCACATTAAGTGGGAGGATCAGTTTTATTCATTTTGACAGTCACCTGTTCTTAATATGTCATACCTACTATTATCAGGTTAGCGGAAGACAAAACTTATAATTTGCTATCGTTTTTGCATTTATACAATCGTCTACGGATTTTTTTTAATACTTGTCTCTCCCTGTTGGCTCAGGGAGCCTATTCTGCTTAACCGATCCATGGTGAAGCCTAATGGGCAAATGGAAATTTAAGCAACGGCGCAGCTAAGGGCGCCCCATAATGGGACACGGGTCTAGGCTTAGGGCATTGCTGGGGAGGGCAAAAAAAGGGGGACCACTGTACGTGTAAACTGCGATAGACACATTACACCCATGATAAAAATATGTTCTTGAATTATCGCGTAAAAAGAAAGTTTAAAAGGTTCTTTTTCTGGAATAATTTGAATTCATCCAAAGGCAATTTTTCCAGCGAATTTGTTGTCGTGGCCGCACATTATGTCCCCGACATATTGTCATAACATCCCATTTCATTTCACTTTGGAGAGTTGTCGTCAACATTGTCGGTGTGTGAAGTTTCGTTTAGAGACGGAAATGAGGAGGAATTTCCCAAAGAGACCTCTCTAGCGGAATAAGAATATTTTGTGAGCAGAGGTCGCACAATAGACGCGCCGGCCGCCACGCCTCCGGAAAGAATCAATTATACAAACCCCAGTTCGAAGACATGTAGCCGAATGGGCGAATTGTTTGTTTAATAACATTTCGGCGCTACTACAAACGTCACGGTCAAATATTTGTTGCTTTTGTCCAGCAAAGCTTTGTACGTAAATTAAGCGATAGACATTTTTTTCAACATTACATTCCGTCGTGTCATGTCTCTATTCAAAACGGATGCGTTCGTAGTTTTTGTTTGGGAACGCTTCCTGTCGTTGCTTAGCTTGCTTTTTTAATAGCTTTTTAGTTTTCTTTCTAAAAAATGCCATAAATTTAGCTTATATAAATATTGTTTAACGTGTGAATCCTCAATTCAGTAAGATATATGGGGAATAACATAATATTTCGACTTATTAAACAATTTCATCGCTATTGTACCTATTGATAGTCTTCCGGCGACCGTTAAGTCCCCCGGAAGTCATAATCAAAAGTAAAATGTTTATTTGTATAATTTATATATTTGTATTCTGAGGCAATATTAGGACTGCACAATGATCTACTTGAATTAGTCATTTAAAATGCTGTGAAGAAATAAAGGAGAAAACCTTTTTCTAATGCCATACGTGACAGTTTTAAAGAATCCCGCCACACGGTAGCACCTTTAAATTCATGATCACTTTATTTCTATGCCACCTTGATAGAACTTAATGTGATTTGAATATTCCAAAACGATAGTCAAGTGACGAAACGTAGACATTCGTATTGTTCTGGCCATAATGAGTCTATCGGCGCTTTTCCAAACAGCGTGTAGCCAACACATCAATTGTTCTATTACATCAAATGAATTTAACTTTAATACCTCAGACCAATTAGATTAAAATCCTTGAAACCTGGTGCTGTTTATGTTTCGCACATGCGTAAACGCATAAGTATAAAATTTATTTATGCGATAGCAGGTACGAGTCGTTTCACTAACATTATGTACTAACTAATTTACCTGCTTTTTGTCTCCAGTGGTGGTCTCTTACGTAATAATAGATACATAATAAAGCAAAATCTAAAAGTTTAGTTTAGGTTACATTGCTATTTTTGGTTTATAATGAACCGTAGGAAAGTTGTTAATATTTTAGTAGGTCATATTTTGTAAGTTGCACCGCCCACGTGCTGGTTTTCTGGGAAAGCCAGCAGTTTTGGCGAAAACAGCCGCTGTGGTCGGGACCACACATTTGTTGACGGGTGTTGGATATCTTGTCATTTGTTTTGAACTGTCAGTGTAGACTATCGTGTAATTCTGTTGCGATTATCCGCAATGGTCAAATTGTTAGTAAATTATGATTTGACTCGTACTCTATCTGTATTAACTGCATGTGTCTGTAGTTCAAATATGTAAATATGGAATTCAATCGTTCAATTTGTTTCTTTTTTGTTGTCCTTATTTCATCTTCAGGGAAAAATAAGTAATTGTATTTTATGCGTATTGTAAGTTATAAATTTTATAGCAATCTGGGATGTTTATAGGCGAATAGACACTGGTTAAAGGCCTTCCGTGGAGCTCTCAAAATGCCATTAACCCGAAAATAAATTTAAAAATATTACGCGTTTAATATAAAATTTATTACTCTCGCCAGTAGCCAATTTGCAACTTTTATGGGGTGGTATAACAGGCCTTACACCAAATAAATTTAGGAGTAATAACGTGAAACCACTCGATAATCATAACATCGTCTAACGACGCACTAACTCCAAACGACTTGCTGGTATCGATATAATACGATGAAAGATAATGAAGTAATATGCAACTAATTACTATGCCTTCGGTGTATCAGCGGTCCTTCTAGTTACACCGATGAATGAGCCCACAATAAAACCCTATTTTATTGCTGTTTCCTCTCTCGCTTCGTTGGCATTCATCCCGAGAACTACCAAATCATTAAAGCTTGTGTTTGTTGATTTTTTCCTACCTCTTTGTTTGCTTTATGATAATAGGTGTTCGTTTCGTCGCGCTTGGAGCGCGGGAGCGATGCGGTGTGAAACTTAACGCCTTCATTCACGTTCCTTTTTATAGAGGCACTTGATTTAGCGAGCCAATGTCGTTTTTAATAGACTCAGTTGAATTTCGGTTTTTACAACCCCGTAGCTCTGTCTGCTCATCGAATTTCGCTCTTGACTATTATGTTAATAAGTACAAGATGTTTTCTGTTTTCAGGTGTCAAGTCTTTAGAGTCCTTTTGGATATCAAATTTTTTGATATATTTTGTGGCTAACAAAATAAGAGCACCTTTTGAAATATATAAGGTCTCCTAGTGGTTTATGGAGTGAGTTGTATAAACTCGATAACTTGGTTCGAAAGTGTGAATGTCGGATACTTCGCGCCAGTAATCAAAGTGTTGTGGTTTATTTGTGTCACGCCATCGTCGTTCTACTACAAGTATCACTCGACGCCTGCTCATTTTACACCAACTATTACAGGGCGTTCTTTGAAACCGAACTAACTGCACTCATTAAAAGTTATACGCGACCGCGAGAACCCTTGAAACTCAGGCCAGGACTGTGGAATTTATCAGCTAACTCAAAAGTGCTTGAAGGGAAGTCTGTCCGGGCCATTATTCGCCATTGTCCCTTACAATAAGATTAAACTAGCGCCCGCCAACTATATAGATAGCGCTCTGACCAATTCGCGAGCGAACTGCTCACGTAATAGTTTTGTTGTTATCGGCCGTAACCACTCTTCAGTTGCTTCTGGGACGATATTAAAAAGATTTTGGCAACGAGCCACTCTGATATTGATCTTTATGCTTGGCCAGACGGCTATAGGAGTTCTGTAAGTGCCACGCCAGTTGCTTTAATGACTTCCCATGTTTGTAAGTTTTGGTTAATATTTTATATATTTGGCTGTATATAGTGACATTTACTACTGGTCTGTTTGTCGTGTGAACAAGTTTTATGCTTTATGATCGTGTAATATTATTTAGTTAAGTTAACTTCTCCTGGATGCTTTTTAACTTGCATAAAAACGTGTCGGGTTGTTAAAGAGTTATTTATTTTTCAATTATAAGTGATGGTGGTCCCAAATATGATATTATCAAACTTTGGGTAATACCCCGCAGCTGCGCGCTTATCGCTCGCGCGAATTGGAATATATTGTTAAAAACGTGTGTAATTAAGTTGGTATGTGTGAAGGGTAACACCTGCGTCGGCTATCAGAGATCGGGCCGTTACGGTTTATGGGGTTCCTACCAAAAACAATGGAAATGGCAAAAAGTCGAAATGCGGGCCAGGTATCAGGGGTGCAGGGAAGGGTAGGCGTGCGGGTCGCGACGGGGCACCACAATTTATGATTGCGCCGTGTCAGAGTGCTAATGAACGCACTCTGTTGCTCTTTATTGAGATAACGCTCGCAATCGATGGCCGCGCCGGTATCGAGTCATTACTTATTGCGTCGCCCGATCTCGCGTGTCCCTTTAATACATATTTTTTGCTCACTACATTCGTGCAAAGGAACTATTATTAACCATCCTCTCCATAGGTATGAGATAAGCTAATCCATAAACTCGTAGCTGTCGTGTAATGAGGATATTTTCATAGTTGCATATATATCTTCATTAATAATGATATAAAATAAAATAATATTATAAATATAAAGAAGCTCATTTCATTATGCTCATTGCGTGTTATTAACTTTGTCATCTTGTCGTTGAATATTAATGACTTAAGGAGATAGGTACAGATTGCTCTTTGCATTTTATTGTCTTGCTGGAATTGATTAGAAATCATTTCTCGTGTTTCTGATGGGTGTCTCATTAGCTTTAATATTTTCAGTCCATACATGCGTATATTAAAAGTTTGTAATCTAAATGTTGTGGTATTAAAAACTCAATCAGATATATTCAAAAGTATGTACTATCGCAATGTCTTATCTAAAGTTATCTACAAAATTGACACATGACATATCGTATAAATTTTTATATGAATTGTGTATTAAGATCTCGTGTCCACCGCATCCCGACGACTGGTACGTATCGACGATCGAATCGCGCGATACGCGGAGTGAGAATGATATCATCATCGGAGGCTGCGTGTACGCGGCCACTGGGCACGAGTAGGTACTAGTTGTCGGCATTGTGAACTTACTTTATAGTACGCGACGCCACGTGAGAAGTTATGAGACAGGTTCACTGTAGCCAGATACACACGCACCCACATTACAATGTAACTTACTGCTACCGCTAATGCGAGCATCTAAATTTATAAATGCAAATGTAGTACATGTTAACTTCTGCACCTATGGCAAATCGTTTGCAAAAATTATGTGGCACATAACAAAAAAAATGCACCCAGCGAGATACCGTGCTACTGATAACCATTAAATAAAAATGTGACATATTTACACGGTACCTATATAATAAATGAAAAAGCACCATCGTAAACTTAAGGGGTACTAAAACGCTTGTAGCTTCGTTCCCATGAATGTTAATTAAATAACCAGAACACAAGATTCTCCATTATATCGAGGTTTCATCAATCGACGTTCATTTTCCGTTACGCGCTTACAAACTATCAATTTAATAAAACCAAGTTCTAAACTTCTCTTATTGTGATCTAGTCCGAAGCTTTTCCAAAGAGACTTCTTTTTTGACATCTTAGATTCATAGTATTTCGGTTATTATTTCGCATTTGATTTAATTATTAATTAGATATTTCTGCGAATCAACAAAGATCTTTGTAACATCAATTTCTGCTTCCGGTAACTTTATAACAGTGGTCTCTTGTCCGGGAGCTTCCACACAAAACGCGCCGCGTGCGCACTGCACTCCTCCCGCATCCAGTATCACCGATCCTATCGATCGATAGCCATTGTTCACAGTCATCGGCCCGCCATTTAACTGTTGTTAAACTTAACGTACCGAGTGATGAATAGCTCGCTGATCCCTGGATATGTTTATCTGCGGACTGTCTTATAAGATATGTCATTTACAACAGGTTATCTTATTTGATATCTTTTTGTTGGATGTCGAGTTATTAGTAGTAGGGTCGGTTTCATCACTTTCTGATTAGTTTGTGATAAGTTAAATATTTCTTGTTTAGATTTTTCGATTTATTTTTCTTGTTAGAGATACGGCTTCACCGGGTTGATGATTCTTATGGGCTTTGTAACATTCTTATACACAGCAGTAAATTATTTAAAAATTAAGAAATTATAATGGTTTTCTTTGGTACCTTTTTACTTAACGTTTATTTTCTTGTTACAGGTAAATTTGAAGCGCATTTTTACGAGAGGCGCTTACGAAAAATATCGAATAGTTGAATTACAGTAAAGTAAGTTTTTTCGTTCTATCCTATCGAGCTCATGATGTACTGGAAAGATTAGCATGTTAGCAATGATGGTGTATCAAGGTTGACTGCCCAGGGTGCACCAGACGATCTCAGGTTTAGTCACTAGTGAAGGCACTTTTCTAGCATTCCCAAAAAAGGCACGTATTTAGAGAAGAAATAAAACATTCCTTTTTAGCACCTATCAGCTTTCAAATATAGAATCTTATAAGATCAAGTTATCTGTCGTTGACAATAATATTTAAATAAGATATCTCCATAATAATTTCCCGTAACGAAAGGGTCCGCAAAGCATCTCAGAGAGTGGTGTAACAGACTCACATAATTTATAAGGATGGTCTTCCACGGAACGGATCGAACTGCAAATAAATGTCTATTAATAGATGTAAATGTACAGTGAACTTAATTAGACAACTGACTTAACCACGGTCTGGACCCTGATGATTGATGAATCATCGACGTCGTCACTCTTGATATTTCGGACACGGTTGCGTGTGATGAGAGTCTCCTCTGAAGGTAAGCGAAGAGGTGGAGCGCACCAGACTTGCTTGTAATATGCCTAGTTCTTTCTGCCTTTATCAAACAGCGAGTGTATGTCACTGCTTTCCTTCATTATTTTAAAGTTCGACAAGTTTTTTCCAGTAGTCCAGACGTAGAAAGAGTCCCAGACGAATATTTTACTGAGTTCCTTACAAGGTCGCTAATCTAAGCGATATTCAAATGACTTTTAGCTGAAATTCAACCTAATGAACTAACTATGTCTATAAGTTATCCGTAGACCAACCGATGGGAATAGGTAGTTTACACTGCGTTGGAGTGGATAGCTATTACAATCTTTACATTCAATAGGGTATCACGTTTCAAATAATAGCCGCGTGCGATTACCCTATCATAAATAGGTTCTCTATTCCATATAGGAAAATGAGTAAGATACGAAGCGTACAGATACTTTATGTTACGTTATTCAATGGACGGGGTGTCCTTAGATGCGCGCGCATTACGGTCTCATAAATCGGGCAGGAGACAGCGCCAAATGAGACGTCTAGCTGTGTAGTGCCGACAAACATAGCTCGGACTAAGGTTTAGTGGCTTGTCTTTGACGGACGTTTTTAACTCGTCTAGACTGAGACTTGTGTCAATTACGATACGTCGTTATGATAGACTTATGAGTTATAACCAGAATAACCGTGCTATGTTTGAATATGATGGATGAACAAAAAGATAGGTCAGAAATTCCAGTTTAGCGTAAATATTTATTTACAAGATCAGTTTTTTCACAGAAATACAGAGTGGCGAAAAATTGTGGGTTATTAGGGATGGCTACCCTTTCCATTATAGTCAGGGGATACACGTGTTTTTATTTAGTTAGCTTGATTAAAGCCTAAATCAAAACTGAATTAAAATAAAACATAAGCCATTAATAAACTCATAAAAATTCATATTTATCAAGTTGCTAATAAATTGAATAACATCACTTCTATTTTTAATCCAATATTCAAATAATATTTTTATTAATAGGTAGGTGTTGCTTGTTTTCTTTCCAATAAAATTGTATCTATCAAAGATGGAAGTTATCAAATTCTCAATTTTCCGAATTCCATTGAAGTGAAGCCGCGGGCGGTCGCCAAGTTCTTACATAAAATAACAGTCTCTATAGGACGCCGATACGAACTAACGAGTAAATTACACGGCTCGGAAGTGTTTGCGGACCGCCCATCGCCCCGTCTGGCCCGATTTGAAATTCTGCACTGAGAAAATAGAGTAACTATTTTCGTAGTCGAACACACAAACGTTGTACCTCAGAGCGTGTAGGAATGTTAAATTTAACGCAAGTTCAAACTTGTTTTTGTGTCAATAATTTGCTGATAATGACACGTGGCTTCTATTTATACTAGTTAAATAACTGACGTCACCGCACAAGATAGTCGTGATACTAAAGAAACACAATTTCGATATAGTCAGACAAGCCCGGCTAGCTCAGTCGGTAGAGCATGAGACTCTTAATCTCAGGGTCGTGGGTTCGAGCCCCACGTTGGGCGCATCTTTTTGTTGTTATTTGAACTTTACAAAAAGTTTTTATAATAAACTTTTTTATGTATTTCTACGTAACACTTGTATAAATCAGATTTCACATTTTAAATATAATACACAATCAAGTTATGCAATTAGTTGGTCGCGCAGTACCGTTAAAGGGTCAACGGATGGACAGGCAACGCTATATAAATGTTTCCCACGTTTCGTAGTCACATGTACACACTCGATGTTCTCTGTGGTGACGTTTAATATCGTTGGGTTTATTTTGACTAGTAACTGTTCGCTACTTATTAGCTGTCACCGTACAAATCTATAAAACATTCATTGTTTACATACTTGTAAGTGTATTTATAAATGACTATGAAGATTAGTCGTATAGATTTTTCAATTTGACTTATTACGAAACGTTTCACACTCGTTATAGAAGAAACGTGCTTCAATAGTTAAGAAAAGTTAAACATTCATTGTTCTCACGAGTTATAAAGAATGAGCGCATACCATTTTCCATAATCCATGCACTGTGTCATTTCATCAGCTAAACAGTCAGTCTTAGGGACCCCTGACTTCTTCAACAGTACACAATTTATTTGATCGTGAAAGGTTAGTCTATTTATTCCTCGGTACTACATTCCTAACTTTCCGCCTTTTGTGTAGGTTTCGTCATTCTTTGGCCTTTCTCATTACAATGACAACATTTTCGTAAAGAATTCATGTAAATACTTAGAAAAATATTTCGTTGCCTAATGCCTAATCAGTGGTTAACTACATCACCATGTATCAAGTGTAACTGTAACAGCAATACTTTGTAGATTAATAAGAAAGATTAAAAATATATACGAGCCTTACTTTTTCGCTTTAATAGTTTATACCGAGAAATACTTGACTTAATTAAGTAGTAGGTACTTCTGCAAACAGTTTTACTGACATTTCTCGAGCATGTAGCTTATTATGCAGAAATGCTGAGACCATTTTAATTACTGTATATTTTTACTCCAATAAATTTTATTTCAAGCACCTACCTAAATTATAACGCATTGAATAAACTAAAATATATTTGGCAGTCGTAGCAGCACTAGCAGCCCATATTTGTTTGTTAGTCAAATTCTTAAAATATTTTGTTAATAACTTTTTTTACAAGAACCTTTTTATGAGAAATAAAGTCATTAAAATTTATTTTAATATCTATCAACGTTCCCTTATAATCTTGATAAAAACCCATCGAATTTTCTTTGCTTATTTAATTTGTTTTATAAAAATTGCATTTTTTTATTTTTTATTAAACTTATGTCGTTATCAAGTAATTCCATCTTGACTAATCATTCTTATTCGTATTTTACATAGTGTGTTCATCCAAGGACTTGAACTATTTGTATGCAAAATTTTATCCCGATCCAATCAGGCTATTACCACCACGTTTTTAAGTACATACTATAACATTAAAAAGTTTATCTTTATAGTTAATGACACCGTGGTCCATATAATTATGTAGGTAGAGTATCAGCTCTATATGGAATGTTCCCTCAACTTGCATATCTTTCATATAATAAGCCTTTTTGTGCCTGTAATGTTTCAAACATTCGTTTTTCCTTGCGTTAACTTTTACTATTTGCTTGTATCCTGTGAACCAGTGTCCTCCTTCCGATAACTTTTTTAGCAAATTGTTCGGTCTAGTGCATCTTAAACAGTATCGTAAAGATTTTTATTTTCTATACGACAAAAAATAAAGTTTTCAATTAAATCTAGTTCGCAATTGATGCTGGTTGCACGTAGCTGACAAAAAACAGAAAGAATAGTAATAGAAAACTTTGTGTCACTTTCACTCAAACATTCAAAGAACTTTTATTTGTTAAATGTATTTAAATTACTTGCGAAGTACGTTAATTTATCTAGTTGAAAGTGTGTGTTTGCTTATGATTTGTTATAGAATTTCGCATTAGAAAAGATCTTATTGGAGAAAATTATATTAAGTGTTGTCTCTTAGTAAGTTTGCTACATTCTCAGTTAAGTGTACGATCGTTGGCAGTCTCAGTAGGCAGCACGAACATTCCCCAGGTCACCCACGCGTTGTATTGTATTGTGTATTATAATGTACCCTATTTGTGTCAACTTATTGTCTTTGAATGTCAATATATCATTGTTAAGGATGTTGGACTATTGTGCTGTTGTTCCAGGATACGTAGTAGGTATGTCTGCGGAGATAAATATATTGAGAATATGAATAATTATATTTAGGTTTGAGTAACGACCTGATTTCTCGTTTGATAAAGCTTTTCTTTGTTAGACTTGAATCTTGTGAATATTCGTCTTGATTTCAAATAACCTACTGCTGTATTATCCAAAATAAAAGTACTTATTATAATGAATGTTTTTCAATGCAGGTTTTATTAAAGGCCGCAGCCTTTTTGAGATTTAGGACACGATAGTATCTTAATATCAGGTGGGTTGAACAAACCATTTACCTTTTTTATAACATTGTTGAACTTTTCGTTTGTAAATATAATGGAACATATAAATATGAATTTATAGGCACGTAACCACATCCACATAATTATCTATATTTAATTCTATGTGTAAACGCTTCACGGGTTGAACATAATTTATTACGATAGATAATCAGTTAAGTAAGGTTGAGTGGATGTAAATGTTTAGCACCGCCGTAGGTCAGAGTGCTGGTTTCTACATAAAATTACATTTCAATCTTAACAACGATGATTGCTTTGAACCGTTAGATACGTTAAAAGGCAAGTAGTTCGCAGAAACGCTTGCACTGCACTTCGCCAACAGTTAAAATTTTACTAGAATTACATATAATTTTACAGGCAAACAAGCAGATTCTGAGTTTCCTATTGTACTCTTTTGTTGTTGTTGTATAAATACTACAATTCTGTGGTACGGTGTAGGGTAAACGCTGGGGTTTCAAGTTGATCCTTCCCGACAGATGGCCCGCACGCATGCATCATGTTGTTCTATTTCATACATACTCGCACCCAGAAGACGAAAAAGCTAACCAAGAGATTCACTCTGATTACAGTAGGTACTGCTTATACCTACAAGGGTTTCTGGGAAGAATCTATAGCCATAGCTTCACGAAAGATCAGAAATTGGTCATACTTGTAAACCAATAAACTGGCTAGTGCATGATGCACGGAAGGCTAGCAAATCTACTTAAATCTTTAAGCAAGATTGAATAGATAAATACGCTAGAATAGTTAAAGACTACAAGATAAACTTAAAGAGAAAAGTGAACCACTGTTTTCAATTACACCGTGGTTCTGCGAAAGCCGTACAAATTGAAACTAATGATATTAAACTGCCCCTCACTATTCGTGCTGAATAGATTTGTGATGACTGTTTTTGTTATTTTTATACACGTCTAAGGTTGAAAGTTATTGCGCTAAGCTACAATTCAACTGTATTTTTCTTACATTAAATTTTCAGTTTTTAATTCAGCTTGGGATCAATTAAAATCTTCATTAGGTATATATACGACATTTCAAGCAATTTATTATTTTTATCAAATGAGGTTGACTAGCTATTAATTAGGTTTCTCATGCAGTTTTTGTTCCCTTTTTACGTGTGGCTTCGAGCATCTGTAAGAAAAAACGAAAAAACAGGTTGAAGATAAAAAAACGAAATTCTTAAAATATTAACAAAAGCAATATTGTAAGGCATCGCAAAACTGTATCAAAGTTGTATCTTCATTTAAATATAAATAAGAACGGCGAGGGAAAAAAGGTAAAAGAATGGAATCTCCGACAGTGCAGCGTAAAAACATCAAGCGCTTCAATCACTCTTCACAAGTTAAGTGAGCGACTCATAACAAGCGAAAGATTGAAATGAGATGATAAGGTGAGAATCAGAAATCTTGCCGAAAATACGTACGTACCTATTATGAGGCGGCGGTAATTTTACAAGGGATTCCTTGGTTCGATATGGGACCAATCATTAACCAGACCCAAGCATGCTCTCGGTACATCGCCGTGGCTTTTTGCAAGATCTACGAGAGATATCCGTAAGCTTAAATATGCGGAGAGCTCTGTAAGCGGATCAATGTGCGCAAAGGCATTCTGAAATCCGATCCTTAGTACTTTGATTGAATCTCTTGTCTTATTATAAAATTCTTAGAATTTTATTCTGTCCTAATATATCACTTCGAAAACTCTTCAACGTTTGCCAAATTGAATGTTGTTTATCCTCATGTGTTTTATATTCACGAGTCTTCAGTAAAATCGTACTTTATTGTTCCGTGCGTCTCGCGTCGGGGCGGCTCGTTAACGCGACCTTTCGGATATTTATTATATCCTCTTCAGAAAATACAATTTCCAAGTCGAATACCAATAAATTTTGAGCTGTGCACACTCATGTATACATCTTTGAAAATTTGATCGCATTTCTTTGAATGCATTAAATATTAACAATTCATATTATTGCGCATTTATAGTTCTTTTTCACAAGATTTCTTTAATACTCAAGGTTTTGTATTTAAGTTTGGTTTCTTTTTGAAAATCATTGAAAAAAATAAAAGTAATCTACTTTTATCTGTCAACATTCATTTGCTGCTCTTAGTGTGATCGCACAGAACTTCTCGTGCATAATTCACCCGTGAGTCAAGTATAAACACAACAAGTCGCGATTGTTACGGAAAGAACAATTCAACTGATACAAGATAAAAGCGAAGGCGTGAAATTTATTAACATTTGGCGACCAAACGGTATTTAATTGGAGTGTCACCACAAAGGTGTCAGTGCAGCGTTAGGAACACGTAAAAATTCACTTCAACTTTAGTGCGCATTGATTTACTCACGAAATTTTTCTGCAAATCATAGGCACTGAAAAAGCACAGTGGACACGATTTATGGTGTCCATACTTTAGAAAAAAACGCAGCTGCTAGCGATAAATCGCTCACTTGCAAGTTAGAAAAAAAAGGTACTCGTAGTAGAGCTCGCTTTGCGCTCAACAAATAGGCATCCACGAGATTCGTGTCTGCTAGTCGATCATTTTGTACCGTTGCTTTACATATTGTTTCGTCCATAAGCGTTGAGTATGAGACGTGTAAACGTAGAATTGAATTTGCATCGTCACATTGGTTCCTCTATGGTAAATGTGACAAAGTATTTTATGAAATTGTCTGTCGTGCGTCGCGCACTTGACATCAAGGCTCGTTAGTGTAAAGAGTGACTTTACGATCAGCTCATGTATATCCCATAGTTCGAAAGTGAAAGGGTTCCATGGTAGGAATAGGCTTACGATTGGAAATTATTCTGTACTAAATAATTGCAAATAATTGCAGGTCTCATACGACAGACAAGCAATTCTGTAGGTATAAGTACATAAGAGATTTCATAAAATTGTTATCCATAATACAATGTTTGTAAAACATTTTAATAAAAGTGTTAAATAGGAACTTTGATTCAGATAAATTCTATGATAAATGTCTTTACACACTGTACAAAATAATTCCAGCACTCTTCGGTTACACTACACGTACACATCAAGATCTGCTTGTACGTCTTTTGTCAACAAGCATAAATTAGGCTTAACCAGCCATAAATTTACTACCTTTATTAACACGCAACGTGTAGGTCTCGTGAACGAATGAGGTATTTTTACTTGAATAGGATTACCTGTGGCTCTGTTATATTTCTCGTTCAATATCGATATGGCCTATAGGTGGTTGTCTGCGAATAGGTAGGGGCATCGCGTGAGGTGAGCTGCTTGATATACGATCGTCTTAATCACCGCCTCGTTTGTATGAGATTTATATCACACCTGTTGCGCCAATTATTTACATTCGGAAGTCATTCTGTTCAGATTCGGTGTTTCTTTGATGAGTTAAGTTAAACGTCTTGATAAGATTTTGAAGTGTAGAGGGATGGTATGGACAATTAAGATAAAAGTCGTTAACAGTTTTAATGTAGGTAATTAAGAAACAGTAATCAGCATACCGTTAATTATTTTTGCTAAAACTGCGAAAATACATGGAACCATAAGTCCTAAATGCTTTGTTTATATTGTATCATAACATAATCTAGCCGTAGAACACGACGTTGGCATTATGAGGCTAAAATTGCTTTCTTGACATTTACAAGATACACAAATTATCTAGAAACCTCATGAATATGTCATCAATAAGCGGATTAAATTCATATTTCTACTTAGACTTGTTGAATGAAAATGTAAATTAGTCATGTCATATCACATTATGCGATAAAAAATAGCACCTACAAATATTTTTCTCGACCAGTCATAAATTATACACATCTCTAGATGATTTAATACCGGTTCTGCCAGGTTGTATTTACACTACTTTTGCGATGGTTAAATAATAAATAGTGAGGATATTTTTAAGCCGAGCGTAAAGCTCGAAACCCGCTATTAAGGCAAGTATCAAGTTGCCAATGACGATAATTTGATAATTGAGAGTGTCATAGTCCCTTGCACTGTGATGCTGTAATGGAATATTTATTTTTACAAAAACCCGGGGCTTGGTGCTCGAGTAATTTAAGTAATTTTTCACAGCTTTATCTCTGATATAAAAGTGTCAGCGTATATTTCAAAGATATGCTAGGCATTTTCGTATTTAATTTATCAATCATAATCTAACGGTAATTTAAAACGTATTCTGAGACATTTTGGTATGTTTAATCAACACGTTTTTATCTGAATATCGCGTTATGACGCGAAATTGACGTAGGAAGTGATCGTTTGTTAGTTCTGGAGTGTTTTATGTAGATATCGGATGGGTGATAATTTGTACGTGTTGAACATCACTCGACACCTTAAATTTAACACCTTCTTCGCTCGTGTTTGCATTGTATGTTTGCAATAACGCCGTTTTGTTAAACTGCAAATGTTAAGTTTATTTTACTATAGACAGGTGCATGAAAATCCCATTAGTGGTTTCTCTTTGACTTCAAATTGAGACTTTATCTTACTATTTGTTTTAAAGGCGACGAATCACAAAGAGCTTAGATACTGGTGAAAACTTCAATAATGTAAGGAACTAGCTCAAAGTGAAGTAGTGACTGATGACATTAATTTGTTATTTCTGAATTCTGTACTTATTGAACAAATCTAGTGTGAATATCGAATGTTACCACATGACACAAATTAAAACAGGCTAAATCAGACTAAAATAAACTAAAAAAATTGTAGTTGCCAACAGGTAAATCAACGTGTATTTAGTACTATTGAATATGTAGATGGTAACATCATCACATTTCTCATTCGTAACACTTACACTATTACACACGGGCCGTCCGACCGTCCCGCCGTGATTTATCTGCCTGCATCTCCGACCTGCGAACAGCTCGTTTATTGCCCGCTTGTTATTTATAATTTATTTTTAACGGTCACCGATTTGTATCCGTGTGTATACTATACACAGGAATTCTTCGCCCCACGGCCCGAATGTACCACATCGTGCGCAGTTACGTGTTAATTATGGATCAAAGTTCTGTAAATTTCCTGCTTATAATTTGATATTGCGAGCGAATGCCAAGTGGCTAATTATAATAAAATTGGTTCATAACGGCACTGACATTTAATAAACAAAAAAAAAAAAATTCTTTATTCGTTTTTTTAATAAAACAACACGGCATTACGGTTTTTCTGAATTTAAATCGATAAGGATCCAAGATGGTTACTATCACAATTCTGTGAAAACAAAGATAAGAAAGTCCTTATTAAAACAATGCCAACTTCATAATTATTTATTAGATACGCATACGTTACATGGCTAAAAAGATCAACATTCAAGTACTCTACAGGTAATCTACATAATTATGTAGATATGCTTCGACATTGATATACAAGTACGATTATTAGATATTTCTAGACTGTACTCAACTCATCAACTTACGATACACTTTGGCGAGTGATTTGACCATCGATACTCGCGGCAGATTTACAATACTGACAGATAATTTATAGCGTTGTTCGATCTAGATGTAATTTAATGTCGCCGGTACACATAAATCACGCTCATCTGCGGCCCCGATACTATGTAGGTACCTACAGGTCTGGTTCACCTGATAATGTGCGGGGCATTATCTTTTGGAACGTTGACCCTTATAATTAGGCTAATGTAGGGGTGAATGTGTTGTTACTGGTGGAAATACATCAGAATTTCATCTAGTATTTTTTCTGTTCTATTATAAGTTATTTTTGTGTGTGTAATTTGGCACCCCGTCTTTAGGACGTCTCGCCAAGTCAATGAACTCTTTTGGGGTATGCAAGTAAACTATTATTATCAACATTTTTTCCATCATTAGTACACATATTTATTTATAGGTATTATCCTTTCACACGGTCCAACGGTGATTACCACTAAGGTCCGCCAGCCTTATACATATAATCTTATTAGACTGGGCTTCTTTTGTTGAGTTATTTAAATGTTGCCTTTTTATTTAGGTATTTCGAATAGTTTTAGTAAGAATACCATTTACTGTACGGTAAGTAGTCGGGCAATTATTTTTCCAAGTACAGGCCTCTGGTGCATTCAGGTTCTCACTGGTTGAGTTGGACATCGAACGGGAGGAAATAGCGTCAATAAACCGGATTAATAAAATTTGTGGATACGGCAACATGTTTGTTTATTGAAATGTAGGTATCTATTAACTGTTATTTTAGGAATAAATATTCTTTTAAAACATTTGGTTCTGTACATAAAATTATTGCCAGTGATCCCACTGGCAATAATTTTATGTACAGAACCAAATATTTACAGATCCCTGTATAGTAGTTAAAATTTAAGTACCCAGTACATAAAAACTAGTAGTTTGGTATTCAGTAGGGATGGGCCAAATATTCGGTATTTATGTTCGGTATTCGGCAGATTCGACAGGTTTACCAAACATTCTGCCCAATATACTAGCATTATTTAATTGCTTCCATGTTTGTTAGTGTCATGGAAAATTTTCAAATGTTCGACCAATCCTCGTTTTTTGGAAATTTATTGATAATTAATCATAGATTTCACATAAAATAAACGCACGTGTCAGTGTTTTGCTGCAAGCTGGTGGCTTGGGTAATTTATTGAAGGTAAACAATCTATATAATAATTATAATTAATAAACAAACATTAAAATCTAACTATATAATTTTTTTAACAATCTAGACATGACTTTATCTAAATTCTAAACTAGCATTTAAAAACTCTGAAAACTTAAAAAAATGAAATGTAATATTTACACTAATTGGTATGTTTGCAGATTTTTTAAATGCATATTGAGTAACAAGATATTTCAAGATTTAGTAAATAACCTAAGTCGACGAAATATAGATAATAATGCATATTCGGCCGAATATCGTATTCGGTGAAAGTCATATCCAGCCATGACTAGTATTCAGATATGAAACTATTTTAGTACTTGAGGTGAGAAGAAACGCATATACACTGAAAATATGCAAATAAGTAGGTATTATCTGAACATCATTACCTCACTATTAGTGGTTCCGTGGCAGCTAAGCGACTAATCGAGCGGCAGCGTGTCGAAGAGCCAAGAATAGTCGAACGGACACTTTTTGTCCTCTCATTCCATTCGTTAGCCGGGAACACTGCACCGCGATCTTAGAGGGAATTTTTGCCATATTTGCCTAGAAAGGATAGACAATGAATGATGCCTTTTATTTTGATTTATAGTTTTACAGAATAAAATTCAACACTCTTTGGTAAAAGAAGTGTCAAGAAGAGCTAAAGACTACGGGTTAAAGCTTAACAAAGAAAAGTCTGTGTTTGGCGCAAATAGTAGGTACCTATTAATTTCATTGGTCACGTGTTTGATATGAATGGTATGAAAGCCTGATGAAAGTCGAGTGAATGCTATAATAGGTAAGCCAAAGCTAAAAGATAAAAAAAAATAGAACGATTCCTAGGTGTTACGAATTACTTATCCAGATTAAAGCTCTGGTTCCCGAGATGGAAGCGTAGGCTCGTACCCCACACCTGACACCATATAGGTAAGTGTCTGAATCAATTTATATCTTAGAAACATTATTCACACAACATACATGATTTTCGACTTTGAACAGAACAAGCTGCTGGTGATGGGGTAAGTAGTATATCCTGCTTTGGATTAATACTGAGGTGCCCTCTAATAAGGTGTCTATACATTTCGTACCTACTCTTAATTCAGGTTTTATTAAATCTTCTGAAATAAAACTTCTCATGAACATTTGTAGATTGGGTTAAAATATTTAAGCACCTTCATCATGAAACTAATCATTTATCTCCTTTTTTAAATAATTGGCCGTTTCTACTTCATTATCCAAATAATAATAAACATGACCAAAAAACCTGGTTAGCCATTTATGTGACGACAACGTCTTAACGGTGGTTATTAATGAAGCAAACGTCTAGTACTTATAAAAAGCCCGAGTGTCTATCAAAGGTACGGAGACAGCTACTTGCTACATACTTCACGCCCTATATGGAAAGTTCATAATTTGTTTGCGCACCAGCCAGTTCCTTCAAGAGTACGGCCAAGTGGGCAGACTCAATTCATATCGAGATAAACAGGTTGCGCTCGTACAATGCAGATTAAGCGTCTCTTACTTACGAGAAAAATTATTGAGTGCGTCTCGGTGAATATTATTTTTCTCAGAAAAAGATAGATCGCTTAAGCGATTTTACGGGAAATTAATTTTGGCAGTGAGCGACAGGGCGCGGCTTGCGCACCGCTGCGCGCCCGCCTCGTCGCGATGATTTGTTGCGATCCGACCGCGCTCGTTACACTTCCCGATAATGACGCATACCATTTACTCAAAGGCGAGAGCTAAGGTTGTAATTCAAGTACCTTATCAATATTTCCCGGTAACAATCGCAGCTCCAGGTTGCAACTAAAATTAAAGCCGAAAATCAAACGGAAATCATCCCACAGTAACTCTTAGGGCCAAAAAGTTATTCAAGATCATGTAGAATGCGCGGGCGCAGGCTCCGCCCCAGTTGTCGCCACAGCCGGCTCAGCCGCAATTAATCCACTGTAATGCGATACGAGCCTCCTGTCGTCGGCGACGTAATGCATCGTGATTTACGCGCAACGAACAAGCCGTTAATCTTATTACCACTTTCAATAACTTTATTATCGAGTGTCCGATACAAATGCCTTACGAACCAATATACACCTTGAATGAACCACACAGAGACCATTTGCATTTACAATAGGATAATCGGTAGGAGTTAGGAAGCTTCCCACGAAATTTATTTTAGTCGACTTAACGATTGTGTCCGCTTTACCAAAAATGGAAAGTTAATGTGCCCGTTGCTTAACTTCGAATAAACGGTATAGGCTTAACAATCAAATCTGATCCTGGTTAAAGTTTCCAATTTAAACGTTAACATTTTAACTTTGTGTTAGATTCACATGCATTGATTTGAAACTAACAATCTTTTTCGTTACCTTAGTGTTTTGAATAATAATAGAATTGCCTTCGAAGACCAGCAGCGTGTTCGTGTCGTGTGAAATCACTTCTTATTCAACCCGCAGAGGCTCGAGGCGGCGGTAAACACGATTCAAATTCGACATGTTATCCCCTAAAACATACCAATAATAAGATGCAAATGACGAGTCCAGCGGCACGGAGAACAAAAAACCGCTACACTGAAAAGGGATATTTCCAGTGAGCTAGTAATTTGCATATATTTTCGTAATAACAACTTCCGTTTGGTGCGCCGGCGGACGTGTCACGAGTTCGAGCATGTAACTACGGTAGCATCCGATCAAGCTTTGTTACTTTGCTCCCGGCTCTTTGACACTTCCATATTGTTATAATGATTTTCCACTACGCGACACTCCAATAAGGCTCTCTCTGGAGAGACATGCCGCGTTCGGTTCTCGTTCTGAGCGCATCTTCAATATTCGGCGATAATGGGATGATGCCAGCTCGTTTCCATAATGCGTTGTAATGAGCCGATGAATTTAACGCTTCATCAATTATTCATTCGTGATTATTATTAGTTCGAAGTTTTAAATGTCTTCGAGATATAACTTTGCTTTTTACGTTCTAACAGTTTTTTCTTTTTGACACTTTAAAAAGTTTTCACAACTTACCGCTGTGATTAGCAAGTGGAGAGAGGTAAGATTATAATAAAGTGGTCACTATCTCATATCACAATACCACATAACATTTTTGTTATATTTACGTGAGGTCCATATATTTTGCGAGATTGGTGGCGCCACGCTGTCCCACGGCAGTTCCACGTCGAGTCACGTGTGTCAAATACATTTGTATTCAGTCTTTGTGTCTCCCAGTGCCCTACACATTGAATAAAAATAATACAACTTGCGTAGGCAATAAATTATTTATTTCATTTTTAATTGAGTGTTAAGAGTCATTGATATCGTCTGTCATGTGTAATTTCTTATTCATTACTGTGTTTTCAAGTATATTTCTGTGACTGTCATGAATAACAAGTGCAGTACCACCATTTGTTTCCATTTCTGTGATGGTATTATGAAACAGATAACGTTGACTTTTTACTTGTGCCTTTGTGTCTCACCACAATTTTGAAACAAATTAAACTTGTAGGTGGGATGGTGGTTACATTGGCCTCGCTGCTTCCACAAAATTTCACACTTCCTGATGAAAGTTTTAACACAATTACCCGGTCCACGACCATTTCCCCCGGCCCTCGACGACTGGACAGGAAAAAACTTGGCAAAGAACAAACTAACCAACAGTCCAATTTAGCGACATCCGTATAAAGTTTAATGTACCCAATCTGAAATGTTGCCGTATTTTCGCATTTTAACTAGGCACACGGGGAGCGTATTTTGTTTTCTTTTGTTTTTATTATGTTACTTGAAGCAGCTTTATTCGCAACCCATATCAAAACAGGATCGGCAATATTATAACAGTTTTGTCTGCAGCAACGTACTTCACATTTCTAACTATTTCCCAAACTGCAGCGTTGAGTTGTTGATGCCAATTGTCTAGGGGAACAGATAAATATTGATACGTAGATTCAGGCAGGTCCCTGGCAAACGTCCGAATTAGCTCAAACTTGCTCCTTTGATCGGGGTATCCGGTGTTTGTTGTTCGGTGTCGGTTGTTTTACCAGTGACCAGATCGGAAACGTTATTGTGTCCCAATTGCAATTTGTGACATTTCCGTGCGAGCTATTTTAGGTGTGTGGCATCTATTGATTTGTATAATTTTAGTTCAGTATTATCTGCATTAACGTTTATTTATAACCGACTTCAAAAAAGGAGGAGGTTGTCAATTCGGATGTTTATATTTTTATTAAGTATGTTCGGCCATAACTCCATCATATATAAACGAATTTGCAAAATTCTTCGATTGCTGTAATCGCATGTTTATGTATTATTTATGCCACTAAAAATTGAAAAATAAAATTAACTTTAAAAAGTGAAAACCGAATTCAAAATAACTACTAAAAAGTATAAAATAATTTTCTTGAAACACTTAACAGCTTCTGAAGTCGGGGCCTATAACTCTTCAATGCACCTAGCTTGGCAGTGGTACCGGGTTCAGAAACTGTTAAGTTTTCTAAGAAAATTATTGTATAGGTACTTTATGGTTTTTGAAGTCGGTTTTTACTTTTTTTTTAAGTTTATTTTATTATTAATCGCAGACATTGATTTGGTAGAATCCTTTAATTACAGCGCAACGTTATGCATTTTAAACTTCTCCGTAAACAAGACACTTCACCGTTACTGTAGTGTCTGGCGACAAAACCTTTTTTATTTCAGTCGCGTACTCCGTTCTTGATCTAATCAAAATTTAGCAAATTTGTTTACATACATCATGCGGCGGAGCGTGGTGTATCACGATATTCACCACACGTAAACAGTGCCGCGCCAGCGATGACACCTCCTTTTGATGTCCCATACTCCCATATACGAGTCCTGAGCTAATAAAATGTCACCGGCTATGTACGAGACATGTTTGTCATATAAACGAAATTTGATTTTGGCGTGATTCCGTATTCCAAACCC
This sequence comes from Allophyes oxyacanthae, assembly GCA_932294325.1. NCBI lineage: Eukaryota > Metazoa > Arthropoda > Insecta > Lepidoptera > Noctuidae > Allophyes > Allophyes oxyacanthae. The sequence continues at coordinate 9,835,722 of OW028617.1, forward strand.
AATTTTGTCTCATTTTTGTTTGTAACACATCCGAAACTATTTTCTTTATCCTCCGGGAGTTAGGGACGCTGCGAGCTTTTTCATGACTGCCTTTATGTTATCTATGCAATTTTCAGTCTACTTTCTCAATTTATTTGAGCATGTAGAGTGTACATAATTTTCTAAATAAAAATCGAACACAATCTTGAGAGAATAGCGGCTGCTGTTCTGATCTATCGATTAACAGCGGAGATGTCGTTTTAGTCTGCCTCCGAGTCAGTAAGTTAAGCAGTTGTAGGTACTTACATGCAAGATTCTGCTTATGTTTTGTGTCAGCACTCTCATAAGAACAGCTCATGCTGTTGTGGAAACATGAGTCAGTCAGCAGAGGGGGACGATATTCGGGAAGGATTTTTCCTTGCACTCCAAAATATTCTGACAATCGGTGAATTGGCTATTCACCTTATTTCTGGTGAGACGAGTTTCCAAGGCAGTCTTGGAATACTCGGAAAGATGATAGCGATTACATAAAGAAATTTTGTATTATTTATGATAAAACATAATTATCTCTCTCCCTCTCTCTCTATCTTCCTGAATGATTAGCAAGAAGATAAGTGTACCTTTGCTCTATCTATAAACGTCAAAACGTAATAAACACGGGAATATGAAAGCTATTGCTATTTCTAGCGAAACATAAATTTTATTGGGAAATAAATAGAAAATGTTGTCTCGTTTTATTTTTAAGTAGGTCTAGGTAGGATCAAGTTGGACAAGATGCCGCTATCGGTATAAATTAGCCTCGGTGTCGTATCGCCGCGGAACAATACCGCTGTCACGGTGGCCATATCGGCTGTCCCTGGAAGTCCACTTCTCACTAGAATAGGGTTGTTTAGGCACTTGCACTGCCTTAGGTTTCAAAATACAGGGCCTGAAATTTTTAATCTAAATTACGTTTAGACCAAAAGTAGGTACTTTTGCATTTGTAGGTTTTTTTGTTTTTTTGGTTTTTTTAGGCATCTAACTAGGTAGTTAGATGCCTTATTACAAATGCACATAGATGATCGACAAAGCGGATTATTGCGGATATTTGAATAATAAAAAAAAACAATCACCAAACAATTAAAACCGTGTTATATACGGGAATGATTCTGAAATTCCTGACTAAAAAATTTTGAACACTTGTTCCGCATGCGTTATTTGACGGACCGACAGTATTTTTATTATATAGATAAGTAAATAAAACTGATATTGGAAATGATATCCTGGTTCGTTAATAATTTTGCAGTTTGTATCAAATTCTATCATTCCGGCATGGCAACCTTATAACGGACTACCGCTTCGAATACCACTATACCCTTTGCGTAGGTCGCAATAGGTTTCAATTTCAGTTGTGTTATTGAGTATTGTTTACGGGACGGCCATAGTGTTGCAGTTGGCAGGTGACACGAGGCTCTATAAATCTGTGCCGCACGGCCTACGTCGTAAACACGGCCAGAGCACAATCCCTCGATCTGAACTGCGACTGTTTCAATAACTCGCTATTATTTCAATAATTGAAAAGGTGCACTATTATTTCGCTTGCATTTGTACAATGGAACTTGAATGTGGGAATTGCAACTGTTACACCGTCTTTTACAGGCAAAAGATCGGAGTTTTCTTTTTCAGCGACTTACAAAAATTTTGGATGCGACTTTTTGAATTTCTTTAGTTCGAATAATAATTCTTAAAATGAAACTTGTGACAGTAGTTGTTTTTACAAATAAAAAATATTCTCTACAAACAAGAAAAAATGACCATCTGCAACAAGGCTCGCGGCTGTAAGTGGTTTCAGATATTTATCGACTCGAGTTTTTCTTTAAGAAACAAACTATCGTTACCACAAACGAGCGATTAGTGTACAACAAGTTCCGTACACGTATACGGCGAGTATAATAACTTTCACCTATAGAGAATTTATTGGGTACTGTCTCTAGTTGCTAAGTAGCTTCGCACCACGATGTACTCGGAGGCAGGTCCGTGCCTCGGGCTGTTCAGATTTACGAGGTGGCGCGCTCGTGCTGTGCCCCACCCCTCCCTCAGCATCCACCCCTCCCCCCGTGCTCGCTCGCACAGAATGCGGCTCCCTCGGTCACTCATTGTAACGGCTCTCGGTTAGTTATGAACTTGAAGCAAATGCCGGACCTCTTACCGCTTCAATTGTAGAAACCTTTGAAGATAGCTGTTAATTGTTTAAGTTTGCAATAAATTTCAAAGCATTCGCGGCTACGCCTTCTGGATTATCTTAAAGTATATATCTGGAATCTGAACGCTAGGAAAATAAACTTTAACGCTGATCGTAAAAGAAGAGGAAGATTTTACTCAGATTTAGTACGGGCGATAATCTCCCGAATTTATTTCACAACTTACAACTGTACTCGGAATAGGTTGGTGAATAGCGGATCGTTGTTACTTACTGGAATTCTTGTTGTGTTTATCTGCTGGGAATCTTTACAGTGCCTTCACAGTTATTCGTTTATCGCTGAAGATTTTAACTAGACATAGTACCTAGGTAGCACTAGAAGAACCTCTTTCTGCTAGATTGTATTCGGCCTATTGCTAGGGACTATCATGCGTTTGAATTGGCACGAGTAGTTAATTATGACGACTCTAAATTATAACATAGTGCGACAGTGCAGTAGATTGTCCACCGCAACTTTTCCGAAAAACAAATTTTCACATTTTGATGTAGGTAGTACTAAATAGTCCCAAGCCGGACACTTCAGTCCATTTATAAAACTGTAAAGAACCAACAACCTGTGCGGCGTATTATGTAAATAGTTAAAAACTTAGCCATTAATGAACAAACCTTTTATTTGAAAATTTGTCCGTTGCCTCTTGTTTGCTGGAAGAAACATGCTTTTGCATTGTACATACATATGTATGTAACAAGCTTACATATGCTCGATGCAGACTTGCGCTAAAAAGTTGCAAGACAAGTCTCTCCGCTTGGACTGGTTGTGGTGACGTCACGTGTCATAACTACCGACCAACAAGCCACATGATTGCTACAGTTCAATATTTAACGAGCTACAAATTGTTACGATACTTCATGGTTCTTGTTTTCTCATATATTATAGGTAATTAAAACCTCAGTTTAATAGGTCAGGATCTTGTTATATTTAGCAATAAAATGACATAATAGGTACTACGATTATAAAGCGGATTTTTTAATTATTTATTATTCAAATTAATAATAAAAAAATAATAATAATAATTATTATAATAACTGGCAACACTAGGTGTCAGGCTGACACATATTTTTCTCTTATTTTCCTGAAATTATACAATTTAAAATCTTGAAATTTGCAAATAGTCATAATGTTTTAAAATGAAAACTACAAATAAGTAATAGATATCAGTCACCCAAAAGTTTTTTTTGAAATAGATACCTAATCAAAAATTCGCAATAAATAAAATGTCAAGATGACATATCAATATATTTCTGTGAGGAATGCTGTGATGTCAGTCAATGATAACTAGGAGTAAATCCAGATGCGCACCCATACCATCTTCGGCTTCGTCGCTCAGCTCCGCCTCGCAGCTGCCGGAATCGGCCTCAATAGTGAGTGCTGACACAGCGGCCGCTGCAGTCGCGTCGAGCTCGAGTGACGAATACTTTTCCCCACCGACGAGCCCACCACCACAACGACGGCGAGGAAGAGGCCGACCGCCGACGAGCTTGGGACCTAGAGGCCCACCGGCCTCTGTCGGGATCCCCGCTTCCGGCGGACGTGTGCAGCGCATGCGATGGACCCGGTCAATCGACGAAAATGTCATGCGCGCATACTTTGGGGCTACAGAGGGGGGAACTAACCTCACAGCGTACCGTGTTAGGATGCTCTCTCTTTTTCAGGTGCTCGAGCCAACTGTCAACGTATCGGCTCAACGACTGTCGGATCAGGTACGGGTCATCCAGCGTAATCACATGTTGGATGACACTGTGCTTGATCGCTTGCGATCTGAGATGCAAAGTAACCATGTCATTGCTACAATGTCACAGACTGTGGTCCCACCACAGTCCAACCAAATAGTCAATCACGCTGACGAGGTGAGCAATGACATGGGTACTAATGTAAGTACCCAGTACAGTGAGGAAATGAGGAGTGCTTTGGAGGGTGCGATTCGGGAATATCGATTCATGACGCCTGAACTTAGGCCACGCTTACCTCGTTTGCCCATGCATAACAAAAATAGGGTGCTGGTGGCTGTTCTGGATTCGCAGTTGTCAAACTATTTTGATAGCTGCAAAGACCTTACTGATGCTCATTAAATCCTGTATTGTGCGGCTGTAGCGGCATGTCGTGTAGCTCACGTCAAATTTTCGGATGACAGAGCTACACGACCTAAACCAACCATACCGGCATGGCAATGCAGGATTGAACGACGTATTGGTGAGGCCAGAACACTCATCGGCAAACTAATCTGTTTCAGAGAGGGCAACACTCGTCCTAGAGTGATGCGCTTTGTGAGACGGGCGTTCTCGGGGACTGATATCAGCCCTCGAGACTACTTTTCCCGTGTCACGGAGCGCATCGACTTCCTGAAACAGAAAGTGTATGCATGGGCGAACCGTATTCGTAGGTATAAGCGGCGTGTGGAGCGATACACTCAGAATCGCACGTTCCAAAGAGATGAAAGGTGGGTTTACAGGGCTTGGGAGCAACCAGACCAAAGTGTAACTGACATGCGCCTACCAGATGATAACACCATGTATTCATTTTGGCGTAGCATCAGGTCGGTGCCTGTCAGCCATACCGAGGGTGAATGGACTGGGGATGTCGAGCGAGCGTGCGATCCAATACCAGAAATGGGGGCAATTACGATCAGCCCCCAAGACGTAACACGTGCAGTCCGTATGTTGCCTAACTGGAAATCTCCAGGACCGGACGGGCTGCACAACTTTTGGATTAAATGGTTTAAAAGATCGCACGCCCGCCTGGCGGCTCTGTTCCAGTCGGCCTTAGAGTCTGGATTACTGCCCGAGTTTCTGACGACAGGAATAACCCACCTCCTCCATAAATCAGGTAGTACTGCGGAACCCAAAAATTATAGACCAATTACGTGTCTCCCTACAATTTATAAAGTTCTTACATCCATTTTGAGAGCTAAAATTAGCAAACACATTGATGACAATTCTATCATGTCCGCTTCTCAAAATGGATGTAGGAACGGGTCCCGCGGTACTAAGGAGTTGCTCCTCATTGATATGGCCATTAGCCAACAGGTTCGCCGTTCTCGAAAGGATCTGTCGACATGTTGGATAGACTATAAGAAGGCCTATGACTCGGTGCCACATACATGGCTCATGAGGGTGCTAGAGTTGTATAAAGTTGACGCAACTCTATGCACTTTCCTGATGTCATGTATGAGGCAATGGAGAACAGTCCTTCGCTATCCAGGATGTCGGCATATCCAGAGGATTAGCGAGCCGATAAGGATAGAGCGAGGTATATTCCAGGGTGACAGTCTGAGTCCACTTTGGTTCTGCTTAGCCCTGAATCCCCTTAGCACACTGCTGGAGGATTCAGGTCTAGGCCATCGGTTGAGGAGAGGCGGTCAGGTTATATCTCACCTCCTTTACATGGATGACCTGAAACTCTTTGCTCCCAACAATTTGCAGCTGATGAAACTACTGAAGGTAACTGAAACCTTCAGTAGCGCCATCAGGATGGAATTTGGTGTGGACAAATGTGCGGTCATGCATGTAAAGAGAGGGGAGATTGTGGAATCTGTGAGCACCCAACTCTCGGATTCCATAAACCTTAGATCCCTCTCAGCAACCGAAACCTATAAGTATTTGGGTATGTCCGAAGCGTTGGGCATCAATGTTGTTGACATGAAGCAGTCGTTGAGGGAACGCTTCTTTGGCCGACTGAAAAAAGTATTTAATAGTCTTTTATCAGGCGGTAATAAGGTGCGCGCCTTCAACGGCTGGGTCATGCCAGTTTTGATGTACTCTTTTGGCATACTCAAATGGACTCAAACAGAACTTGACGCCCTGGATAGGAAGGTCCGTACATTGCTGACGGCATATCGAATGCATCATCCACGGTCTTCGGTTATGAGATTGTATATCCCGCGGAGATGTGGAGGTCGAGGCTTTCTAAACGCTAAGACTATCCACAATCGCGAGATATGCAATCTCAGGGAATATTTCCTAGAAGCCAACGTGGGGATGCATCGAGATGTAGTAGCGGTGGACAAGGGCCTCACCCCGCTCTCCTTGGCTAAAGAGAACTGGCGCAAACCTGTAGTGCTTGACACTAACGATCGCAGGGAGGTATGGCAGAGCAAGGAGCTCCACGGACGCTTCTTCCGGGCCCTCCATGGGCCCGATGTAGACTTTTCAGCGTCCGTAGCCTGGCTACGTTCCGGGGACCTCTTTGGAGAAACCGAAGGTTTTGTTTGTGCAATTATGGATGAAGTTATGATGACAAATAACTACCGGAGATTTATTGTGAAGGACGGCACGGTTGACATATGTCGGGCATGCCACCGTCCAGGCGAATCAATCCGTCACATTATCTCCGGGTGTTCTCGTCTAGCTAACGGAGAGTATTTGCATAGACACAACCTTGTAGCCAGGATTATCCATCAGCAAATTGCTCTAAAATACAACCTTGTGGAATCGGAAGTGCCGTACTACAGGTATGTGCCCGACCCAGTTCTTGAAAAAGGCCATATCACACTATACTGGGATCAATCCATCATCACTGACAGGACTATTGTAGCCAATAGACCTGATATAGTGGTGGTGGATCGATCAGAGCGGCGCGCAATGATTATCGACATAACGGTCCCGCATGACGAGAACCTCGTGAAAGCCGAGAAAGATAAACAGATCAAATATCTTGATTTGGCTCGCGAGGTTGTCGACATGTGGGATGTGGATTCAGCGATCATTGTGCCGATAGTCGTTTCGGCCAATGGCTTAATTACCGAGAGTCTCGACCGACACCTTAGGAGGCTCTCGTTAGGCAGTTGGATCAAGGGCCTGATTCAGAGAGCAGTACTTCTTGACACGGCACGCATTGTCAGGAGATTCCTTTCTCTGGAACCCTGACCGCCGGTAGCTTGGACCCTATTCTAGATACCGGTGGGCTACTATTTTTTCATATTTTTAAATGTTTTTTTTAATATAGTTTTGTAAAAATATTTAAAAATATAAATAATATGTATAAAAAATGAATAAAAGAATAATAATTATTAATAATTTTTATTATTAATTGAAATTGGTGATTGTTATTATATTATAGTTTTATTTTAATTATTACTCTAGGCAAATTTGCAACCTATTTTTGCATGCCGTTCTTCGGCGAGACATGATGTACTTATACAACATTTGTAACAACCTGTAGCCATGTTTCCTGTGAATAAAAATATTTCTATTTCTATTTCAAATTGAAAATTTTCAGGGTAGTAGATATATCAATACAAATCCTGAAAATTTTCACAACAGGGTGCATTTTGAAACATGAATTTTTCGAAATGCATGTTGGCAACTCAATAATTATGCCATTATTATACTGGGTTAAGAACTATCGACAGAAAAAGGCAACTAAGGATTTACATTAACACATAAGTGCAGGAGCAGAATCTTTCTTTAAGCTGAGTGATGACGCTGTTTTCCTTGGCCTTTGCCCATCAGTAAGGTGCGACAGGCTAAAGGTAACATACTAACAGTTTTTCATAGTGTTGCACAGATAGCGCTGAACTTTTTGAGTTAAATATAGTGCGATGTTTACTTGGGTACAATAAGACAAGGATAGCAGGCCATGAAGATGCTAGAAAGAAGAATATACTCGGTAATTGAAAAGCTCACCATGAGTGATGATTCTAGAATCATGTATGGAGAATACAATTCTTCAATAACTTCACAACTCCCATGGGAAACTGGAAACCAGGATAAGACTCTTGACAATAACGAATTTGCGAGACGTCTTTCAGTTACGTTTAGAAATAGAAGTATTGTCATCATTATATACTCGTCAAAACAAAATAAGGGCCACTTGCAAATTTCGACATTATGGGTGATTTAATGATCATTAACTATATCCATGTGGTAAATTGTACAGCGTTGTGTTATCTTAAGTGTTTGTGAACACTTTAACAGCATTCCGCTTGAAAAACCGTTAAAATGGGTAGACTTTATCAATTTTTTTGAAACCAATTAATTTTACCCTGTTTTTAACGTGAACTTTAGGCTCATTTAACATTTGTATTGTACTGAGAACAGTTAAGTGTGTCGAGTTAGTGCCTACATCGGCATTTTAAGAACGTAATTCCACAGGTTCGACTTCAAATAGACTTGACTAAAACGACCAGGACCATAACACTCATCCAAGAAGGCTATTCGTAGCGATCTGTAGTTTTACAGCCGAGATTTTGGCAGCGAGCGATTCAGAATGCCTGGAATTGCTTTTATGAGATCCAAAATTTTGTCAAAAGTCAGGAATTAGGCAGAGGCAGAGGAACCACTGCTCAGGAAGACCGCTACATAGACTTACATGCACGCAGAGAGAGCACCGTCACTTCCCGCTCTTTGCAAACCCGCTTGTGCCTGACCACAGGCACGTAACTTAGTGACCAAACAATTAGAAAAAAGTTTTATGAAGACCAGCAATTGTCCAGGAGTCAAGTGGTGTGAATTCCATAGACCAGTATTCATCATGCAAATCAATAAACATCCGCAAGGCAACAATTGGACTGTAGCGTAAGTGACTGAAGCACATTGCTTTTTACAGATGAGAGCAAAGTAAAAGTTTTTAGTGTTGACCATTGCATAAGGGTGTGGAGATGAAAAGGGAGCAATTTGCAGATGCCTGCATCCACAACAATGATCGATTTGGGGGGCCCAATATTATGGTGCGGGGAGGCATAAGCCAAAGTGGAAGTACTGAGCCTATAATTCAGAACCAGGGTACAGTAACAACTTAACGATACATCCAGGAGGTCATAAGACTCTATGTGGTGCCATTTGCATAGCAAGTGGGTGCAGGTTTCAAGCTGTTGCACGGCAATGCACGCGCTTATACTGTTAGAGCCACCACAGAGACACTAGAAGAGGCTTGTATACAAGTGTTGCCGAGGCCAGCGAACAGTTCGGGCTTGAACACAATTGAACACATGTGGGATCTGTTGAAAAGAAGAGTATGAGACACAGATTGATCACTGGACAACGAAAGACAGCCCTTAAACGTCCTAAAATCGAGCTAGGAACAAATCTCTCAAAAAACAATGCGCCATCTGATAGAAAATGCCCTCTAGGCTTCAAGAATATGTTCAGAAAAGAGGAGGGCACACCAGATATTGATTCAAAAAGGAAGAAGAATAAACGCCCTGGAATTTCATTTTTAATTGCATTTTTAGTCCAAGTGTACTTTTTGCTGAAATTGCACTTTTTCTCGAAAATGTTGTAAAATTGTTTTTCTTTCCTGTGGATTGTGTAAAATTTAAGCCCATTTCATTAAAAACAAATCATTGCAATGAATTTTACAACATAGAAACCTAGGAACCTCATAATTTGCCCAGAAGATCAAAAATATAAGGTGGCCCTTATTTTGTTTTGACGAGTATATATTTTACTGGCTATAAAATAATTTCTAGTTCTCAAATAGTTACTGCGAAGCTTTAGTGTCTGCGAAGAATTATTAAAACTTAATTGTTGTACCCGTGCAGTACTGATTTATGTCTTCCACGATGGTTGGAATCGGACATGGCCGTTCACAGGTCATTACACGCATTTAATGTGTACTAAAAGTAAGGGGTTCCACATAATTTTTCGCACGTTTAAATCGTATAATAACTTTAAATTCATATGATTATTATGTTAATTCTGCTGCAAATAAATCTAAGCAATGTAAAAAGGATTTTATTTTAATGTCCCACCCATACTGAGACGTATTATGAAAAGCCGTCGAGCCGACAATTTTAATTCCTTGGCGATTTTACAGGCTATAAAACGATGTCTAGAGAATTTATGACGATATACGATGCTCGAAGTCTTAGCACTTTGTAACGGGTTAATGATTTTGAAACAAACAGGTGTCTAGGAGTTTCATTTACACCTTAACAACTTTCGGCAGATTTTACGCCTTTTATCGAGATGGTGCGGACATACAACCCGGTAATTGGATAATAGTGGACATGATTAAATATATCGAAGACTGGATAAGTGCCGCTAAACCGTCGGCCTATATACAAACTGTTAGCAAACATAATAGCTTTTATAGCTATACATTTATCAAACGAAACGACGTTGACATTAAATCTTTTGAAGTTGTTCTTTAAGTATCTACTCGGTTGTCTTATAAAACTTAACTATTTTGTAATTTCCGAGAATTGAATTGCATTCCTATGAAATTATCAATTAAAGTTTATTCAACCCATCGAGCGACGCAGAGCAGATACGATACAAAATCTATTGTTTGCGGGCACCGGCAACCATTCGTGGTTTAATAAACTAAAGCTTTGAGCTAGTAGTACTGGCCATACCTTTGTCTAAATTTTATTACTACAAATTCCAGCTGTTTGGTTTGTGGTGAAAATAGGCCATCCTTGGGTGTCTTAAGAACCGACAATATCATGATGATGGGCATTTTAATAATACAACATATTTAGATAATCTATAGATACACGAAAAAGAATAATGTGGAAAGGATTTTAAAAATGCAATATTCGACCGAGGTCCAACAGCGACCCATGTCCAAGATTGAACAGTCACGGACGGACTGCCATCGAAGGCACTAATAACAAAACATTCGCCAAACAATGACAACGATATTGTTAATTAAGTATAATATAAGCTAGTAATATTTCTTTTCGAAACAATTACCTCCCGAGTTAAAACAATAAACAATCGAAGTGTAAAATATAGATTTAAAATAAAACCTTGACTGTGTGTGATAAGGACAAAACACAAATATCAGTTCGCTTACCGTACGTCTCTCTTTTACCTCAGTACAAGGTATCTGAGATAATTATCCGTCACAGGGGGTAGTCTCGACAGTAAATTCTGAAAGTTTATTGTAAGAACTCTTAAAATCTTCGCATAAAATTGTCACGAGTGAAATGAGAACGTCCCATTTAATTAGGTACGACCGCTACACCATCAGTTGCTTCACGAATGTCCCCCCCTCGTGCTTCGCCTTCACCCCTCACTCGTTTGTTTCGAAACTACCCGCAAAGGATTTTAACGAGATTACTTTCAGCACATTTTATAGGTCATCTCGCGAGATTTATTTAACTGTGATTTGTAAGGCATTTCTCATCCGCGCAGATTAAAAGAAATTCTGTCATTAAAAGTAATGGTCCTCGGTTTATATTCGAGGAGATTTATATCAGTTTATAATCAACTGTTATGTTTTAGAACTTAAGCAGAACCATAAAAAAAATTGTTTTACTGAACTATAGGTACCTAAAGTTTAGTACTTTCTGCGTTTATCTTCAGGGTTGGCATAGAATTGTAATCCCATAGAGAAGTGCAGTACCAATTTAGACTGTTTAAGACTGAAACAATTGCAATTTTAACAATGTTCGTTCATTCCAGTCTGCAATTAAGTTGCGATAGCTGCAATTCTTTGTAACAATAGTAATAACATATCTGAAAACACATTTACATGCGTGCATCGTTAAGCGTGCGTTACGACCGCGCGCACTTCCCTCAATGTTGTTATTGCTCGCCCCTCGGGAGCCACTACACGCTAAGAGCGCGAAACCGAACATCAAAGACCGTATAAAACGCACTTCATTCCATAAAGTTCCATAACAGAGGCGTTGGCAGTGAAGCGACCAACTTGATGAGAGCCCTTGACATCCTTTCATATTCTTCGACCTCGCTACTTGATGTTCGGTCTAATACAGGATAGGGAGTTCAAATGAAGGTGGTGGTTCACATGACCGCCGCAGCCGCACGCGGTATCGACGCGCTTCCCATCTAAATGGAGAGCGGCTCACGAACTACCCGCAGCTATTGTAAACAAGCAGCGTTCTCTATTCAAACTATCGTTACGCCTTCTATTCCCCGTTTCGTGCCGTATTGACGATCCGGAAAAAGGTCTTACCGTTTGCCCGATTCTTGGCTAGGAAACTTATCGGTAGGCACAGATTTTCATACAAGTTGAAAGCGCTGAGGTTTTATGACTTCATCCGGTTCCTTTTGCCCAATTCTATCTAACCTTTAATTGACTCAGGGACACAGGACATTCATTTCTAAAACGATCGTCATAGTTATGGTACGCAAAGTAAACAGTTTAAATTATTTGTCTGTAATGTGGACAAAGATGCTTTAAAATTAAACAATGAAAATGCTAAACAACTAAGTGTATACGGTTGCCACAATGAATTGTGACAGAGTAAAAGCTTTGTTTGTTGCGAAAATTTAATTCTAGTAAAGTCAGTATCCGGTAGAAACGCTTAAAAGGACGGAAATTTAATAAAACTCTATTATCCAATTTATAAGTATTGTGCTACATTTTTGTGTCTTGAAGTCTAGTCATTTTATTTTGCAATGTTATGAAAAGAGTGAAGTCGTGTCTGACAGAACTTACCCTTTTCTGTGACAATAATGAGACAGGCAACGAGAAACAACGAGGCACTCCGTCCGCTTTGCTTTTTAGTCTAGCGGAAAATGCATTACCTAAATGTCATTGTGATATACTGATCTTGCTCCTAAGAAAACTAACATGGCCTTCTTCTTTACGTCGGGGTAATGTTATTCAAATTAACATGGGAATGGAGGACTGGGATGTTCTTTTTGAAGTTTGCCGTCTGGACTCTTCAGATTTATATGCGGTAACGCGGCGCTCACGAAGTGGCTATCGACGCGTGGATCCACGTGCGACCGAGGCGTGCCCTCGCGGTAAGAATTCGCGCATTTTTACGGCATAATAAAAATCGTAAATAATGCCAAGTGAGGCAGACAAAGTCGGGTCACGATGTGCCCCGGGCCCCGGGCCGTCATCGCGACTTGTGAATTTACGAGTGGCCCGCGAGTATCGCCCCCATCCCACCATGCGAACGCTCATTTGAAATTAGCCCTCATTTGTTTATTTAAAATCTTTAAAAAAATAATTATTGCAACAAATTCACAACTTGCGCCAATATTGGTGCTCACAAGCATCTCGGCGGCCGTATCATTATAAGAAAAGGTCAACAGTTAAAGCTCCAATTTTACAAGGCGGCAATTTCGTCGAAATCAGGCACACGTCCGAGCAATTTGAGAGAGGGTCCTGAATATTATTATCACCGTCTCGTGGCCTCGTTGCCTCTTTGAGAGGTGCGGAAGCGGCGAGGAAAAATCACCTCTGAATTACTGTTACAACTGTTACAAGACATGACGCTGCCACCGCCCGCCACTCTGATTTCACACGAAAGGCTAATAATGGTAGGTACACATTGAATGTATACAAAATTTGTGAAATGTGAGCATGATGTAAGTAATAATGTTAGAGATATTTTCTAAATACCTACCTGTTGTCTGGTACTATGAGTCTGTCATGCTCACTAAAATGTCTCGCTGATGGTGGCGTTGTGTGTCGGGCCGTTGAGTTCCCTTCATTGTGGTCGAGCTTGGCGACGCTGACGCATGCGTCATACTCGTGAACGGGTGCCGTCTGTCGGAACTGGTCAGCTTGTAACTGCCATGGCAATCTTATTCACAGGCAAATCATTATTATCCTAGTCTTATTTTTATTCACATTAAATTACATTATTCTCGCAGCTCTGACCACAACATTGTACTGATAAAGATTATAATCTATATTTTGAAAAGAGTTACCATGGAGTTTCTTGCCGGTTCTTCTCCATAGGGTCTACTATTTGGAACCGTGCACCTAGAGTCTCGACATTTCATAAGTGCCTGTATCTGGTTTACATGAAATAAAGATCTATTCTATTCTATTCAAAAAAATGATTAAAACTTATTCTAAGAACGATGAGTCAAAAACTGTTTTAGACAGATGTTTAACTCTGGTCAGTAAAAACATTTTACAGATACCCAGATAGAACATTGTCTTCCTCAGAATCTAAAGAAAATTTGGTAGCCCTTGATGCTTTAAGTCACTGGTGCTCTCTGCCTGTATATTTTAACCGTAAAGACAGATAAAAATTTGCGATTCACAATAAATTACTTTATATCAAAGTTTAGACAAACAGAAAGTTTTATTTGGGTTAAATTATTAAAAGCACCACAACCCTTGTTGTGGTTTAATAGTGAAGAATGCGCAAACATAAAACGATCTAATATTTCACGTTCGATAAAGTTGAAACACATTCAACATAAATCTCACAAAAAGTTCAAAGGTAGAACGTCTGTTGTAATAAGTACAGTTTCAGTAGAGCGGTGGTTTAATTTAAAGGCAATAGAGCGAGCCAACTTAATTTTCAGGCTCACCGCAGTTTCCTTTGTATGTAACCTCGACGGATTAACGAACTTCTGGTTCAGTTAAACTGAAGAGGCCATACACGATGAGATGAGATGAACACGTTAATAATATTCATGTTTGGTTATATGAGTCTCATTTGAAAGATCAACAGCGCGTGAAATGTCCTCAAATGTTAGGTTTCTTTTCATTTCGTCTAAAATAAAAAGAGACGGACAAATAGGAAAAGATATAAAAGATCACCTGTTGATACTGCAGTGTTAAATAATTCCAAGATAAAGTAAACTTTTATCTCCATTTTACTGACAGCAAACTTTAATTTACTTCACGCAGGGTGCGCTATGAAAAATCGATACTTATACTGATTTCAATACATTTTGTTAAATCATTATTTGGAAAAAGTTAAAGGGTCAAAAATTCGCAAATTATTAATTTCACGTTCCGGAATAACTATTCACAGATTCGATTTTCTTACCGATGCAAGTATGTAGCGTTTTTGTTGTTATTGCATTGAAATATTGAGTTCATCAATATTCTATATCTATGATGCAAAATTATGCGAGAAATAAGATGCTGGTCTCTCGCCTACGTGGGATGTAGTAGCCCATTATTCTCACTCGAGACTAACGAGATATTTTCTTGTTTTTGAGAAAAAGAGTGTGAGGGATCGCTTTTTTATACAATATTTCATTGAGTATTTGTGTGAATAATTTATTATGTGATTTGTGTGTACCACACAATTTCGGATTTATAATTTTAGTTGCTATTAACGTATCTATAAAATATACATATACATAGTAGGGACTAGATCAGGGTAAGGCGAAGCCACCGGTCGGCGTCAAAATGTCTCGGCGCCACGGTATTGTAGGGAAACGTTCGTGACCCCTTTAAGCCTGATTAATGGGGGAGGCCTTAACCGTCGAATCCTGTGTGTTTTTTCCCTAAACGACAATCCCGGTTTTTGAATTTTTGAAAACACGATAGGCCACTTAGCGCCCCGTGTCGCGCTCGATCGTAACTTAGCACCGTTCGATACGGCTGCCATATTGGCTCGTTCTTTTTCGGTGCAATTTACTGCGCGGCGCCGCCGGGGGCCTACCGACATCGGCCAACTGAAAAGATGCGCACCGATTTATTTACCGTCGATTGCATTCGGGAGCGTGCCCACTGTGCCCGATATTTATGTTACGCACCGCATGCCCGCGCGAATTGCCAACAATGCGAAAATACATTTAAAGTAACGCCTACAATACCGCGGATGTCTCGTATTTTTTTCAAAATTCCATTTTAATCCGACAGTCTGTATTCTTTGCGCTCGGTGCGTCAGATTTATTTTTGGCATTTACTGACTCCTCTGCGCTGTCTGGTTAGTTTATATAAATGAATGCCACAAGGAAGTTGAATAAGGTTAATGCGGTTCAACATCCCTTAGGACCAGTGACCGCCCGTGCCCATTAACATATCTTAATTTGTCACCTTGCGGCTGACCATAACTTGCCGTTAAGTACCTCCTCCTAATAAATAGCGGTCGAATGATCTCCTGTTAAAATTTAAATTAATTTAAAAGGAACAGCTGATAACCCGTACATTCGATGTAGTTTAATGTCCCGCCGCAACGGTCGGTGTATTCATCGGTCGCGGCATTACGTGTATGCTTAAATTATTTAAAGTAATTGAGTAGATAACAAGCATATCTCGTAAGGATAATGTTCAATAAATCGTATTTTGAGTTTGAGTCTTTACTCATTAGTGACGTTAATATAAAAGTCTTGTCCTACGATCGAGTGGATTTAAAATCGTGGAATGAGTTCAGTCATCGTTTCGATTTTCGAATGTCCAGTTACATAAATCTCGTTGTAATATGTTTGCTAAATAACATCTCAGCGAATAACCAATCGTTGAAATGTTGTTTAGATATTTAGTTTCCTGTCTTCAAAGAAACTGAAATTAGATTTACATGGGTCTTTGTAACGTCAGGGAACTAACAATTGTGTTGTACTTCGTCTGATTTTATCGTCGATCTTGTATCTGTTTCAATTTGGTTGAACCTTTGTGTCCAGACTTGTATAGGACACGTACACTGAAGCGAAGAGACTAAAGCGCTGCGAGCAGTTTGTTTTACAGTTTAACATTGTTTCCTTTTCGATCAGCAGGTAGAGACAAACGTCTGCTTTGGGCCGCCTTCTCCCAGGCCGCTCGAGTTATTTGCCTTTGTGATAGTTTAAAGTAAAGAGGAAAAGCGGTATAAAACTTGAAAAGTTTCTGCAATTTCTACGAAAATATTCAATCTTGTGTCGTTTATTCCGCAACCATATTATTACTAGTATAGTATGATTTAGAGATATTTCGTATCCTTTAGTTGGAAATGGTCAAAAGTCAACGAAAATTGCTCTCCTTCTTGCAAGTTATTGAAAACTTAATGTAATCATGTGTAGTGCTAGAGCAGCAGTACGTATATAAGTCACATGATGGGTTAAATAGTAATTGCCGACAGAAGTCCTTCCTGGCGCGTTCCCTTCCATGTATTTCGCCGGCTCCCGTATAGTCTCAGTTCCAATTACTCTTTGGAATCGGTGTCCACTGTAATTGGATTGGGCTGGCAACCGGACTTGTTGGCATTTTAATTGTGCTATTGTGACGCCGGACACCGTCCGCCGCCCGCTACGACACTGTCTGCGCTAGACAAACAGCTTTTTGTATCACATTCGCACATCTGGATTTGCTAATACGTCAATAAATGTCCAGTCAACGATTAATGCATTGATAATTAATCTACATTTAACAAGTGATTTAATCAAATGAACACCTTAATAATTAACCGTTTTTGTTCCCACGATTAGATCAAAAACTAAACACGTGAGAAAACATCTTTGTCGCCGAAGCGTCAAATATTTCTTCAAAGGCCGCGAGTTGCGTAGTTTTAGGAAATCGAGACATTAATGGAATGACTGACACGTATTGTCGATCGGTGTTCGAAGAAACGTGGTGTGTCTAAAAATGTAAGGAATTAGGAATTAAAGCGGTTCCCCGTAGAACATTGGATTTCTGGCAATGTGTTGTATTTTGCGCTCCAGAGGATTTGATTACTGTCTACAAGAGTCATTAAAAGGTGAAACGAAAAAATTCTGTGATTAGATATTGTAATCTTGTTATATTGGAAATGAGCATTTTAATGTATGATGAGATTTATTGTTTGAGAAATCCAGCTGGCTGGCATTGCAAAGAAGATTTATAGAATTTGTAGATTGGTCAAGCGCGAGGATGACGCAGAAATCTATGTGATAATATTTACCTACCTATTTAAACATTTGATAAAACAGAATACGATTAATTCTATTATCTGTTAGATACTACATAAATTAACAAAATCAAATTGATTGTGATTAGATCAAGCTTGAATTGAAATTCAAATATCATTTTCTTTGGGACCGTTTCATGTTATTCATTCGTGTTAGTCTTATTATTCAGCACAGTAACCATTGTCGGCGACGCTGCCACTTCGGAATATTTTATACAAATTTTAGAAACAAGAACAAGGGCCGAGTGACAGGTACACTTATTCGTGTTGCTTATTTTTGCTTAGTGAAGGTTTATCGGATACCAATCGTGGAGGCGCGGCATGTTGTAGAGATGAATAAAATATACATTTCTGCGTTGAGCGCGCTTGCTCGCGCCCAAATGGGAAGTTCGGATGCCGCTTTAATGGAGTTCTGAAGTTTGGCATTCGTTTCTATTATGGCCACGGAATTGTTTGTTGTCGTTGATTTAAATTTCACGCTCCAGTTAGTGAGTATCAAATCTTATTTGTCAATTATCTGCATTTTGAATGAAGCTCGCGTTTGTCTTTATGCGCCATCGCTTTTGTATTAGTCTGACGGTTATTACTATAATTGACTTTGCCGCTTTGAATTTGTCTTGTTCGTGTCTATTACGAACTTGTCTTTATCTTACTTACAGAATTGTCAATTGTTTTAACTCTCACGATATTTCTCTTAACACGGTTAAAATAGCATTGGTAGTCGGTCATCTTTGTCTTAACTCTATTTTATTTTGTTGAATTTTTAGCGTCCCAAAGTCACTTTTAAATTTGAATTCTTTCCTCGTCTTCTACGAAAAGGTATCGAATGCTTCGCCTTTGTATCACTTTTTGTGCTATCTCATACTCTGTTGCGATTCGGACATTATTTATGATCCGCGGGCTTTCTTACAAATAAACAATACTAATGTAGGTAACTAATACGACACATAATATTTAGTTTTCGTTTGACACAGTTGTGTATACGTAATTCATTCGTTGAAATCTTACGATTTACTACGTTTATTTTATAACCTAACATATAATATAAACTTAAAAATAATAATACAAGCCAATTAACAGAGGAGATAAGAAGAGAGTAGGTTATAAGCCTTGTTGAATCCAGGCATAAAATAGAAGCTCTTTATTTTAACGCACAATATAACGTTTTTGTCATTTGAGCTAAGATTTAAAATTAATTAGCTATATAATAGGTATTTAATGTCGAAATTCAAATAAAATTTCATGTAAAATCTTATAATTCTATAATTTATATAATTTTAGATGTGCAGTACCAGGGGTAAAAGTTAGTTGCAGTAAGTAGATACCTATAATAAGTTAATTTTGCCTTTACTTCTAAGCTCCCAGCTTTAATGTGATTGAAGGGAAACCTAGTTTTTGAGAAACCTGCATTTCTTGTAATTTTTATTTTTCTTGTAAAATTTTGTAAATCATTATAACTTCTAATATCTGAAGCTTTGCTGGATCTACTAGTAGGTAACAACATAATCGCTTGACACCAATTTGTATTATTTTCGTATTAAGATCCACAAGTTTCTAAATAATAGAGGTAAAAGATACAAATCAGCTCATGCTTCCGGTGGTAGTCAGTGTCCGGTTGACGGGGCCCATTTATCAGGAGACTAGACTCTAATACAGGTATCTAGAACACGAAGCTCTAGCCACTCACTTTCTGGTTTTAATACTAATCTGTCGTTATGAATCATAGATTTACATTATTCACAATTTATACTCTTGTTAACTTTAATCAAGATGAATATACTCAATTCCGGATCTGAGTTTTCACTCACGTACCTACCTAATTTAATTTATCGAATATGCTTTCGTATTTATCGATCCGTGAAATGGTTTTCTGTTGAAAAAAGTATCTATTCGTTCGGAAAAGTTTCTAAATTGCACCGCCGGAAAATAATTCTACTTAATGTTTATGTTGCGGCGAAAATTTTAGTACAATAACAAACAAAAAATGAATACAGTCTCACTTACCTATGCCCTGATAGTTTTAGAAAGTGAACGCTGTATTAACTCCGAAGATTACTCTCACGGCCACTTTTTGTGGCTAGCTAATTTAAGTATTACGAATGAAATTACAAAGCATTATTACGTACATCTGATCAAATTATAGCACGCACTGTATTCGATTTCGTGTACATGTTGTGTTGCAATTGTAGTGACACTAATCGTCTCATTTTCTAATACGTAACTCATGTGACCATTCATTTTTTGTTGCCTAGTGACAGTACTGTGCCGTTAGGAGTAATTTTATGTACTTTTGTCATTATAAATGCGTCTGTACACGCGGGTTCACCCAAGTGTAAAATAAAAATAAAATTCTGATATGAAAAATATTATTTATTCTTCTATGGCTTTCAAACTACGTTCTAGCTGTTCTATATATCACAATCTGTATGGCAGTTCAACTTTGAAGATGTAACATATCTACAGACAGACAAATTCCTATACACATTTAGAATATTAGCCAGAGAGTAAGGATGAGAAGTAATGATAATTTACTTCATTAAGATTTAATATAAGAACACAAATTGTGCTAGGTAATTTGAAGACAAATTATTATTCTCCAACAGTAATGAAACATTGTTTAGCGTTGCCTTAGTAACTACCCAGTCTTGAAGTAAATTATGTTACTGAATTTGATTGTTTCCTCCAAATCTCGGAAAGGAATCTTAAATCCTTAGTAAACGTCTTACGAATCACAGCGAACAGATAGAGGCATAGTGAAATTGACAGTCTCGCTTCGATATTTATCAGGTACGAATGTACCTACTAAAAAAGGGCAAGAACCCCGAGCCGCCAAAGCGAGTAACTACAGTATTCCATAAAAGTACATCTGTTTGTATCGTTCAATTAATTTAATCGAGCGTTTTGATTAAATGTCAGGTACCCAATTAAATTATCGACAGCAGATCGGGGATGCAACGCGAGCGCATTCTCAAGGCGTAGCAAGTATGCCCGCGGGCAATACAATTCGCGCTTTGCTTTCGTATCTCGTTCCAATTCGATTGCTGTGCCAACATTTGATGCTGCTATATATGGTGGTAAATATTGCCGCAGATTACAACGCTCGGCTACACTTTGTTGCTACTCGTTATAACAACTTGTAATTCCAAACGAACTTACCCTTAAATAGAAAACAGAGGTATTTTCATGTTATTTTATATCAATGAATTTCAAGACTGCATTGGTGTAATTTAATAATACTTGTGGAAATATTTCCAAGAACTCTTTTTACATACCTAATTATTTCTTAGACTGTTTACACATGGAGCGTCATCTGCAGGCTACCGGCCTTCTCCCCTTTCGATTAGACCAGATTCCAGCTCCGCCGTTCTTTTGTGAAGTTAATAAGCATGTAAATAGACATTGCCTTTTATATTATGTTCTCTGTTATTATCTTTATTAAACTTGGAATTCAATTTTCAATAGCGCCATGTACAGACCATCAAGGAGGCATTCCACCTTTTTGCAACTGTTTCTTATTGACTGCAAAAATCAACAGTCTTTTCATTCTTAATGAAAGCTATAATTTTCACGTCTTTATAACATGGAACTTGTTTCAAATTGTTTAAATAATGTGGGTTAGCTGTCTATATAATATAGTTACCAGGGAACGAATTATGGGCATTTAGACTTGCGGCAGGATGGATCACTTACGCGCAAACATAGTGTTTGTTTATATTTGACAGTAAAATTACGCCTCTGAGTGTAACGTGTATACCGCACCAACTTGGCAACCCTTGTACGCTTTTACCTTTGCTTGTGGTAACTTCATTTCATGAATTGCTATTATGATGATTCAACCAAAAATAATAAGAACTGATCATTTTTTTATCTCAAAAGTATTCAGCACGTTTATGTAAAATATTTAGGTATCGAAATATAACATGTTGAAAAGATGGTCTTGGCGTTTGCAAGTCGCTGGCAAAACTGTCAAAGAAATATGAATCCCACCAAAAACATTTTCATGTAAAATATTGCCAAGACGAGACCATATGACTCGCACTGTCAAAAAGTAATCAGGTCTCATGTAGAGCCAAGCTTCTAACTCTACAAGGCCTAACTTCACAAACTCTACACCTTAGTCAAAATATATGACTACCGTGGCCCCAGATTTCATTAGTAACTAGATAAAAATTCAAAATTTCTAGTTTTTATTTAAAATAGACTAATTTTAGTACTTTTTGACGTCATCATCAGACAGGACTTCCAAAACCCACTCTTCACCGCTGATGATAAAATGCTCTACACTGGCAAGGCCGCAATTTGACTGATTTTTTTTATGACGTTTAACGGATATTGATTAACATTTTGAATTGAATGTACGGTTGGGACAATGGTAAGCAATTAGCTTTCTACGCTACATGTCGCGGATTCGATCCCCGCACGGAATATTTGTATCGCCTAGTTGTTCAGGGTCTGGGTACGTGTGCATGTGATATGTATGTTTGTTAACTGTACCCTCGATGCAGGAGAAATCCTAGTTAGGGGCAATGCTATTTTTTAAATTAAAATAATAAAATAAAAAAAAATCTTCGAGTTCGTGACATATTTTCTCACAACAAGATTTTAAATAGCGTAAAGCCTGCCTGCTGGCCTGCGGTATTATACAACTATTTAAAAAAAAACATAGTATCTATTACTTTTCTAATTATTTTTAGTACCGTGAATTAGCGTCAGAACAGGAAGGATCCTTTCAAGTTAATAAAAATATCAGTTAAAGTGCATTAAAATGTTGGCTTCACGATAGCAGATCCTTTTCATTAAGATTATTAAAATAATTGAGTCTGTAAAGTTTTTAACATAAACATAGTCTTTACAGTCATAAAATTATCTGTAAGAGACTACCTACATCTTCAATTTCAAAACTCGAGGCGGAATTTTCCTATGTGTACCTTGAGTCTGTTGCGAACCCGCAGATTGCTTTTGAGCTAACCTTCATCCCGAATGCTTCCCGAAAGCATCTCGTTACCTCGATTTAACTGTCTTGACACATACAAATTTTATTTGCCTTTTTGTGTTGTAGCTTTTGTGAGCAAATTTTATTTTCGCGAAATTAGTCGGCGGGGGCTTATTGTGAGCGGAATCCAATTACGTCTGAGCGTTCCAAGGATTTGTGTTCGGCGGACTCTTTTCAATGTGTGTCAAGTAAATTTTGTTAGAGATTTAAAATTTCTTCGTCATTTTGGAGACCTTTCACTGCAAAGTAATTATATTCTATTTTATTTTTTTACTGAGTAACATGATACTAAATAAATAAAATTAAAGGAAGATAAATGAGAGAGCACTTAATACACACATAATGGCGATGTGATTAGCACATCGCAAATTAGTCATGTTATCTCAGATGCGCGAGCGACGCAAGAGCATACAATTACTGGATTTAACGTCACATGTCTTGGAACCGGCTTCACTCGCTGAGATAAAGTGGTAGCTGTAGATGTGCCATTATGTATTAAGATTGTTTTGCAAAGGGAATAATTCAAATGACATCGTTTATTTATATTTCATGCTACGGACTCCAAGTATCGGCGAAGACATTCTTTGATAATTATATTAAGTTCTTAATTTTTTGAGCGTAACGGACAGACGTTACTACTGCTAAACAATTATAATTTTAACTTCATTCGTAATTTTAGCTTTTTAGGACCTGTCTATATATATTCTGTAATTTAAACGCGCCTATGATTTGGAATTAACACAAAGCGTATGATCAGTTAATTTGCTTTTCGATTTATTATAATTACTGGGAAAAATACAATGTGTTTTCTTAAATAAAATATTAATTATTTCCACACTCGCTTACACGTCGGCCGCGTATGTGCAATGTAAGCTCTATAAAAGGCGGCTTGTAAAGGACTTGTTTTTCACATCACGAGGCGTGAAGGTTCTTATTTTGTTCTTGTCAATCAATTGCAACCCGTCGTTAAGGTCTAGAACTTTGTTATCTCGTCCCATTTCATTTTGCAATAACTTTTAATTTATATTACAGCTAGAGCTTCGGAATTGCGTAGAGATCCCATTTAGATATGCTCTTTTTTTAGAAATTTTAGGTAAGTATAGGTACCTATATTATATATTTTTCCTTTAAGATTTGAAAATTAGGCTTAGGTCAGATAAGATGCATCTAAGTTTATTCAATACAACAGATCAGAAGTAACCAAAAAAAAAAAACTCAAGTCTCTCTCAAGTCGCTCATAATGGCAAACATTTATTCAATCGAATATATCACTATCCACCTCCCTGTTATTTATAGGAGGAACAAGTAAGTAAAGTCCAGAAAATTGCTGTTGAAAGACTGCTTAAACTAGCGGAGCTGGAGCAGATTCTCATTGGGTAATAATTACATTCATAATTGTAAATATATGTGTGAGCAGTAACCGACCGAGGTATGAAGTGTACTGTAGCAGTTCGTAGAGCAATTTTCACGTCACTGTGCACTTTGTCATTATGCATCAGGATCGTGACGCCCCGAGACAACTCGCAATTATTATATATGTAAAAGAAATTCTTTGTGGCTTCGAACAGCAAATGTCGTGCAGTTGACGTATTGTTTCTTTTTGTATATTTTTTTTAATTTTTTAATTTATTTTTACTCGAATTGAAATAATTCTAGAGTAATAATAAGAATTTAATATACGTACGACGCGACGTAAAGTTTGATAGCTACAGAATTTTCGGTGCAGTTATTTAGATTTATTGGCTTAAGTTTGTTTAACCGCTCGATTTTATTAGGGTGTTTCCCAAAAATGTTAAATATTTTATCGGGCCTACTCTTAAGAAGTCGCAATTCCCGAAGTTCACATTATTATAACGAGGTAGCGGCACTAGCGACTCTTCGGCGAGTGCAAAGCAAACTGTGCCCACGGCCGCTCGAATAACCGATACTTTGGCGTAATAGCCACGATCGAGGCATGCGATAACAAGCCGCCGATAGCTGAACCCGTATTTTATTTATATATCAGCTCGCCTCTTTTTCAATAACGCCTTTTCCCTCTCGCAGCGGAAATTTTGCTCTTTTATGGCATGAGGGCTATGCTCGTTATTTACTAAGGTAATTATCCGGCTATAACACTGAATATTCAAGGGACAAATTGCCAATCTAAGTGACAGGTCCCACCGGTAGGCTGAATAGCGACTTTAACTTGGCGGACGCCTGTATGGTCATTCTCAGTTTATCATATAAATGTAAATAAGAAAATAATATTAGCCTCTGGCATACAATATTGAAATGAGTTATCCGTGATTTTGTAGAGTTTGGGCTGTACAGTCAGATATCTATATTCTGACGATGATTAGGTCCCATGTGATAGTGGGCGACATATTTGCGTTACATTTTACTTATTTCTTGACCTTCGCCTTTGCCTTATACTGTCTCTAGGATTAAATTAGGCACGTATACTTAATACGCTTGTGCATAACTCAAAAAGAATTCACATTAATTTCTCAAAAAGCATTGCCAGATGGTATCATGATGTAATTCGATGGCGTTTTGCAGAGGCGTTCACAGTCTAAACTGTGATAGCGGTGCGATGTGGCGACGGCGACGCCCGCGCCCCAGGCGCGAGTTCATTAAGGAGCCAGTCGCGATGCCATTGTTAACGTTTTTAATTCACGTGTCCAGTGCACGCGCCGCCTTTCCCCCTGCCTGGAGACTGCTGGGAAATCTCGCTGGAAAATTAACGCCACAATTTTTGTACCTTTTTTCTCGTTTGCGAGGCGCTTCCATTTTATTTATTTCACGCTTCGATCGCGCCGGCGCCGCGGCGTTTAGTTAGTGCTTTTATTTTTACTTTGTTAGAAACTTTTGTAATTTCTGCTCGTTGTTTTAACGCAAATTTCGTGTGTTTTGAATTACGACTAATAAAAATATTTGATTCAATCATTTACTGTATTTTAATATTTCCATAAATCTTTGCTATATAAAGATTAAATCCAACGAGTAGGTCATCGAACGAACATAAAAACGCGACTTACATCCGTTTTGTTTAGATAGAGGTGAACCCGGCAAAAAGTTAATTGTTTTGATTGCCAATACACAAACACGTCCGGCCGTCTGTCTGTTGCAAGTTATCGCCTTAGAAAAGCGTCCGATCTTAATTAGTTTTCACGTCTTTGAAGGCGCCTAGCATGATACAATCTCTCCCTTGCTACAATTTGTTTTCCTTTGGCACTCTGTTCATGACACAAAAACACATACCTTTTTGTTTCACTGAGTTTTATTTGGATGTTTCCCGGTGATGTATGGTGATTGGCTCCCTTGTCCCAGCGCTCGTGTATCTTATTTATCATCGTGATAATTCCCCCGGCGTTCGCCCGAGAAACAATATTTGAATGGCCGACGCGTTTTCGTGCTTGACGTTTTGAATGTTTATTGATTAGATTTGTTTTAAAACAAATTAAAACAGTGCGCCGGCGGCGAATTTAATTAAAGCTGTCAGAACGTCGACCCGTTGTACGAGGCGCGATATCTATGCATTATCTATTTTTTTTGTCTTACTTCATACAATGCATTGAAAAATATTCTATTGTTAAAACATTGAGATAACACGTCCTTACCTTGTAAGTTTAACAGAGTTACGATGAGTCGCCGTTTCGTCCGTGGGTCCGTTCAGTTATGATTGTCAGTCGGCATACCGTCAGTTTTTTGTTGCAACCGAGATCCTTTCGTCCAATTTAATATTTACTGCTTGTCAAATATTATTCAGCCGCTACGCCTTCTCCAGACGATACTTGTAATTTTTATTTACATACCGCTTGTCGAAATTCATTTTTTACGACTGCAATTTGCCAATGGCCGACTCGTTGTAGCAATTATATAATAATGGCTGCCCGGGCGTTGGTTAATATTTTCTTATTTGAGCCATTTGGAATATAATTAATAATGACGTCGTTTACTCGGAACCTTCTTAACAGTATTTTTATCGGCTTAAAATAACAACAGGAATTGGGGAAAAAGAAATGTTTTATGCTGCAGGCTTTTTTCCTACCTAACGTTGCCTTCGCCTGGTGTTAGGGCATACCGGCTGAGACTTCTTTTGGCACAGTCTTTAGCATCGTCAGAGATTTGGTAGTGGCTCTCGATATTCGCTGCATGTTCTGAAGCCAATAGGCCTTCAGAACATTTAGCGAGTCTCTTGGATATACCACGGGACTTCACTTTTGGTAGTGATGGTCCAGGATATTCGATACCAATGTAAATTCTTGGGTCGACGCAATTCGTGGCCAAACCATCTCAGGCTGTAGTAACTCTTCTGCTTGTCTTCGTAACCTACCTTACCCATTCTCGATATCCACCCTGTCTTCCAAGTTTATTTTATCTATCAGTGTTATATCCATGACAAACTTTTACGAAGTTATTATGATTAAGTAATCCTACGTAGAGCTACAGAATATTTTTGGCATGTCTCACACGATCCCAATTGTGTCTAAAAGTCCGCGGGCTATCGATAAACAGACGCAGCGGCCGCGGCAAATTGAAACCCGACCGAGTGTGAAATGACCCCGGTCCGACTTCCTGTCTCTATACCGACATATCTAATACTTCGCTTCTTTGATTTTTTGCTGTTAGTATAAATATGAAAATACTCATTTCGGAAAGGATAATAATCGCTTGAGGCAGTTGCGTAATCTATTTCCATCTATGTGTACATTATGACTAACAGCGTCTATGTGATTTCTGGCAAAAAAACTGGACAACCCTTATGTTAAGTGGAAGATCCTCTTGCTGTGTTTATGGACAATATACTGCCATCGCCAATTGGATTGCCGACAGTGATGATTACAGCAATGTTTCTTCATGATCGAGACTGATCATTGTGATCGGCGATTGTATTATTTTGGAGTCAATGAGGAGGCCGAGGTTTGGTAATTAATGGTTACGATCTCTTGGTGATCGCCTGTAGAATAAATAGTCTTTAGTAGTATCAACGCCTCAACGATAATTCATCTAAATAACCGGCCCACGTGGCGTGAAGAGTATCTAACGAACATATATCCAAACAACAACGTATACAATATTATCCATCCATTCGCCAGAGAATTTATTATGACGCATCGGTTTTCAATTCGTTGGCTTACGATGTAAAGTATACTTGATCATTATTGCACTTCCTTACTATTCCTATCTCAAAAGCCTCCATACTTCAAGCATGAATCATATCGTCGCCAAGATACCGAACGATTCAGGGCTGGCCCGTACAAATGAACCTCTAATGACACCATCAAAATTGAATGAACTGTGAAATCACAGTGAACTTTTCCAAATGTCGTAATGAGAGTGGCAATTTGTTTTTCCTTACAAATGGGAGCTGTTTTCACCTGACTGGCGCAACAGATGAAGTTTGGTCGAAGTAACGAGCGAAGAAGTTAACTTACAACTAAAGTTGTATATGAAGACATTGTTTTTCTTGCTGTTAAGTAGAAAAGAAAATACTCAATAGTTTACTAAGCTGTCATAATTCTTGTATGAAATTTAGTACGATCTTATTAAGCAAGCTGACATTTTGTAGATAGCAAGTATCAACGCTTGTCCCTTTTTGCTTGCACCACACAACCGATCCTTATTCAGAAGCGGGCCTTACCAGTAGGGTACTTCAACTCAACGATCATTGTCGTCGCGTCGAGGTGCAGCCCCACGCGACATTGGGCCCCACCGCTTAATTATCTCAACGAGTGACGCTTACTGTCACATTCACCCTACAGACATTCACTTTCCTCTTCATTGTCGACATCAAACGCTCATTTTACAACGCTTGTCAACCATAAAGGGTTACTGTCCTAATTGATTCCATAAAAAAATATTGCCGTCATTTAGATAAAGATGTAGGCCATTCGATATAATAGTACCTCGTCTTAATTTCGGGTCGTTTGATGGATCACATTTTCCATTAGCGCTGGGAATGTCTTAATTTCCCCGTAGTTGTTGGCTAAGTGGTAGGCAGGTTTATTCTATCAATCAACAGCAGACGGCGGCCGGCGACAAGGCGAGTTATCACTACAAAGTGGCATCGATTGATCGCGTCACGACCGCCACCTCTTATCGTACTAATTACTGTATATTAGAGAACTATTTTGTGGGAACCATAATAAAAATGTCAGTTTAAAGACCGTATTGCAGGCCCACTGATATTACCAAATTATTTTGTTTTGATTTCATGTAGAATGATTCAAAAGAATTTGTATTAGGTACGACTCCAGTAACGGTTTTCGGAGAGATCGCAATAAAATGAAAGTTAATCAGACGACAGCTTTTTTAAATGAACCCGTATGTAGTTAAAAATGTAATTAAACTGAGTTAAAGCGGCTTCAATCGACTACGTCCGTAATGTTACTTTGTTTGCGTCTTGTCGTAAAACGTTATTTCTCTCGAATGAACCCAAAGCATACTCAATGTGATGTCTACCTTAATCACTCATATTTATGCATTTTTTATGATATACTTTAATGAAAGTATCCTTTCCAATTTTTTATTTGACCTCAGAACAAACCTCATAAAGAAGGCTTCACATTAAAAATGTAATAAAGTACCTGAAATGGCAGCAAAGTTTATTATACGAAGAATATTATAATACGTTAATTTTATTCTACTGGTTTCGGTCATTCTGTGTGTATCATGCAAAATATATTGCACTTTTAAATCCAAGCCTTCAATAAATATTATTTTAATTTGAAGTGCCTACTTATAGCGGTCGATTTATCGCTCAAAGATTTCGGAATTTCTAATTTAACCCGAAGAAGACGGAATACTGAGGCGTAAAATTGTAGGGCAAGACAGGATGATTTTCGCGTCATTCAGACATAAAGGGCGTAATTGTTGCGCATCGGCTGGAACTAATACGGGAGAAATGGAACGAGATAGGAGCTAAGAAGGATCGTAGAAAATAATTTATCCGCGACGGTAGAACAAAGGGCGGGCCACAATGGAACAAAGAAGCTCCGGAACGGCCCGGTTTGTTTTCTGACGGAAGCCTAATATAGGGAATCGATTGGTCGTAGAACCAATGAAGGGTACGCTCGTTTCCGTTATGCGATGAAAAAACTACGATGATCTGTACAAAATTCGTTTTTATCTAATTGTTTTTTTCTGCAAGTAGGGCTCACGTCCACGGGTCATTGTTGATCGGACGCTAGTTTGGTCGATGGCCAACGGTAGATCTGTAATTTTTTATGCAATTTATGACATTGACAAACTAATCAAGAGTTTTCTGCGTCACTGAATTCTGTCGCTCATTCCTCATAAGAATAAAGCGGTTTCTAACTTAGCATTTTATCATCGAATTTTCAAATCTAAATCCTTAGGCACCCATTGATCATTGTTAGTTTATCTTTTTAGCGCACACGAAACTAGCGCCGAAAATGGTATATCAAAATAAACGCAGATAGGGCTGCCATTTTTACACGATTTGTGTTACAACCCCACGGGATCAATAATATAAGATTTTCTTTTGTAAGCATGGTGGAATGAACGTGTAATGTGTGGTATAATATGCAGTAGGTGATGCGGCTTACAAGTGACGGAAAATATAGAATAGAAACAAAGATAGAATCAGCTGTTCTTTTATATTTTCGAGCACACGTCTACAAAACCACTGAGATAGCAGCCCTAGCACAGATAAAGTTTCCTGTATAAAGTGTCGAGGTCTCTGCCGACACTGTTAGACGCCAATTTTCCGTAAATCGTTGGATAGGTGACAGCGAGAAGCGACGTGAGCGCAGTTACCCCTCGAAGTAGCGGTGGTTACCGCGCCCCTTCAATTTTTACATTCAAACGCTGATTTTACGTTTTCGAATTTCAAACTTAGAAACGTGATGCGAGTGCAAAGTTTGTATCGTGCGGACAGTTCGTGTAATATTAAAATTGTATGGAACGAGACTTTGCTTTTTGCTCCGACTAGTAGCTACCTACCTACGTGTAGAAAACTTTAAATGCGAGCAGTTATAAATATCATTATACAATCATGAATAAAAGCTTTCCTTATCATTCAAATGGTTTATTTGCCAACACATTTTAAAACATGTTAGTGTTCATAAACTTGATGAACTAAAACAATATGAATTTAAAATTAGTAATATTTCCACCCTATCATTTATGCACAGTCGTCACTCGAAATTTATATTTCGCCAGTTAAATGTCTATAATTTAACAGCATGGGGATTATTGTTTAGTAATAAGAGCTTTATTTCAGCTACACTAAAGTGAATTGTTTATTAATTGCGTCGTAAAGAATCTGTATAGTTCATTCGCCGGTTTCTTATATTTTTAATTAAAAATATCATTTATTTCACCAATTAATTGGAACTCAACGTGAACCTGATTGTTTATCACGTGGTAGGTTTAGCGTGATTAATAATATTTTGTGACATGACTTTTTCTTCATTTCTGAGAAAATGTTTTGTCCATGGCGTTGGCTGAATTTGATTTGTTTCTAGTTTAGTAAAGTTGTTTCTCCTCGATACCCTAGGGAACCATCGGGTTTCGCGATAAAGTCCGGCGGACGGCGCGTGACGCCGCGGCCGAATTATGTCCCGCGATAAAACTCCTCGTGCCTCCAGTTACGGGCAAGTTTCAAGTGGGCCACGATGCCCGTACTATTTTCTATTCATTATTATCGGATTACAGGCGTACCGATACGCCGGCCCGTCGTGGCGCGCACGAACTCCCGATATGCGAGCAAAACCATTCGGACCAGGCAGACCTCTATCTATCAAGATTATCCTCTAAGACATACCCTCCCAGGATACTAAAATCTTTTCAGATTTAGAAGGTGCATGACTAAAAATTATCTGTCTGATGTTTCACTGTCACAAGAATACATTTTACATTTCTTCGGTATGGTATTTTGCAAAAATATAATATAGTTGACCAATTTTTATTTCTTGACTACAGGCTTTCACATATTTTCTTGGAAGAGGCCTATAATGGGTTGAGTAGTTAACTTTTGATGTTTACCTATGAAAACAGAACTGGCTGTTAGAGCGTTTGTGTTTTTGTTTTATCTCTGTTGATTGTGAAAGCAGAGCTTCAAGCTTCATTTGCACTGTATTATATAACTCTGATTAACTCCTGTCCTATAGCTGGTGCAGCCACTCCATGTTTTTCCCTCATCCTCAGATCACCATAGAAAGATTCCCCATTTCTGACCTTTATTTTACTCCAGAGATTTTAATTATAAAAGTCACAGTACCATAAGGCACAGTGGGTACTGTATCTTGCCAATCTGGTTGTCGTAAATAACGCATCGGGGCGCACGACGTCGTCTGAACGTCTCCTTTCTGTTCATAAATCTTGTTAATGAGCGACGCTGATCGTATACTGGATTAGATCGCGGATTAAGACGATAGTGGTTCCTGTTTGCCGAAGTTCGCGCGGGAAATGGAAACGTTCCCCTTGTTTTTCGGGAAAGCGAATTAGGTAACTGGTGTAACTACACTAATGTATTTTTGTGTGTTGGCAGTTTATAAGGCTCGTTTCTTAGTGTTAATTTTATTTTTTACCGGTTGGTTTTCTTAACGTCTTTATGAATGAATGTATGTATTAATAGAACATTATTGCAGCGTCCGGCAAGTCAGTCTATCAATGACCAATTGCCGGCAAGACGTGTATAAGTACTTCTTAACAAAGCATAGATATTCATACTAGTGATTTACATCAATGGTAATTTGAAACATTTTATTTAAAAGTACTTTAAATTATTTTCGTCCCCGACTTCACACGGGTGCAATTTCTCCACTGTCCAATACATTAAATATCAAAGTATTATAATATAAAGCTTCCGTGGAAAATTATCTAACTGATGGTGAAAATCGGATCAAATTCCGTTGCGTGGTTTTGGAGGAGTTAGCGGATATACAGACAGGCGCGGAAAGCGACTTTATTTTATACTATGTCAAGAAGTCTATGTAGAGATTACGGGTCTTGCCGCCTTTTGTATTTCAGGTGGCGTCAAAATATTTTCTTCGGATTTTGTTCTTTCGCGTGAGCTCAAAAATCAAATCAAAATAAAAAAAATCGTTAAATCAATTTCAATAAAATAACAACAATGAATATTCACGTTTAGTGCGCCGCGGTTTTTTTTGTAGTCTGACGAGATTTAGATTCTTAGGTACATCTAAAACGTAATAATATCTACCTACCTCTTTGCACATTGAAATTGCTGGTGAGTATAGAATAATGAATACATAATAAAATCCCTTGCCGGCGTGGTAACACAACAGATATGGATTTTCATACAATTATACTTCGTTGCTGCATCCTATGAGATTTAATAAACCATGTAGTCCGTCTTCTGTTGTACTGCATCATCACACGAATTTTAGATCTTAAATAAAATCAAGAGTTAAAAAACTAGTCACTAACTGACTTCACTACGTAATGTTCCCACTTGTCAACAGATGGCGCTATTTTCATTCGTCTTTTGTGTGTCGCATCATCCGCGTCGTACTCCGCGATATATTCTTATTTTGTTGAAATCTTTGAGTTTTTAGTGAATATTTACAGTGAAAGTGTTAGAGAGGAAGCTAAGGATTAGTTTAGATACAAAATTCAACGCTTAGAAAAGGAATTGAAGTTCCGACGAAAACCGCCGGCGTAATATCAAAGTGAAGTTACCTACTAACTAATACCTGTGCTTATTTTTTGTAACAAGTTTACCGCTTACACTCAGAATAATGGTATTATTATGGTAGGTTAATAGTACAGTGTACATTATTATAGTGGTGATCAAGAAATAACCTTAACGTGGCGTGATGCCACCCAAAAAGTTAGCACCTACCTATTATTATTATTATAAAAAATAATTAAAGAAAGGCCATAGCCTTTATAATCGCAACTGGCCGCACGAGGCCATGAACAAGTGTCGACGTGTGTCATGAATTTCGCCTCTGGATGTGATAATTTTCCCAGTGGTCCATTATTTCCTCAGTGGTGGCACGCGATGTCATCCGGAAATAAAAATACTTTCTTCCTTAATGTGGTGCCACGAGATGTCATCCAGGAAGTAAAAATACTTTCTTCCTTAATGTGGTGCCACGAGATGTCACCCAGGAAGTAAAGATCACGCTGACTTAGCCTTGTTCCCCTATTAAATCCTGAATACGAGCCGCAGCCAGAGGAAACCTTTAGGAAGAAGATACCCGGAGGTCTCTAAACGCTGGGGTACAATCCTACTCCAAGGCCTAACAAAGGATCAGAAGGAGAAGTTGTTGACCTGTTCGACCAATACAATGAAAAACTTTAGCTGGCTAAAGAGCTCACACCTCTAATGCCGAAGGCCACGGTGCGGAGGGACAAACCCCCCCCCCCCCCCCCCCCCCCGTCAACCGGGGAGCGGCGCAAACGCCGCATCGCCTCCGCCGCGCCGCGCACCGCTGGCGACGAGCCGCGGACCGCCCGCCGCCGCCGCGCCGGAGCCGTGAGCCGCCGCGCCGCCGCGGCCGGCTAGAGGTACCTACCACACACTTGTCGTATTCTTACACAATTGGTTGAACATAACTACGCCGAATATAGGATGATACCTATAATAAAAGGTTATAAATTACCATTTACTAGAACTTGTGAAACTATGTAACCCACCTTGTTCAAGGACCGAAATGTTTAAGTTTATTGAGAAACTTGAAAGATTTAAGGTCTATTGTGCCATGTACCGATCGATTATGATGGTCAATTTATTTCCCCTATTATTATTTTTTCTAAATCCAAAAAGTAGGTAACTGATCTTACCTATATTATTAAGACATAAGTGAATTCTTATCTGTAACATTAGTTATATACACCTAACAACTTCACATTGCCGGCTATAAGAACGTTAAAATAATTCAAGGGGAATAACGTCGATAACCGAAATGCATTGTCTAGTTCGGCTACAGATGCTGATTCATTTATTTGTAAAAAATATACCAAGTTGTTTGTTAGGTAGTATTCCTTCCTGATAAATGAAAATATTATTTATTTTACCGATTCATTCTTAACTAGCTGTAGCCCGCGGTTTCACGCGGTTTTAGTTTTTTCAGCATAGGTAGCTAGTTATAAACATAAGCTATATCCCTCAGGGATAATGTAGCTTTCTATAAATGAAAGAACTAGTAGTTTTATGGATTAGGCATCCCGTATGATTTAGTGGCTAGGATACCTGGCTTTCACCCAGGAGGCTCGGGTTCGATTCCCGGTACGGGAACCACTAATAATTTATAAATTTACATAAACATTTCAGTATTAAATGATATTCGCACAGCATCATAATTATTATTTAATGAATCAGAATCAGAATCATTTATTTGTCAGAATGTAGTATTACATAGTAAAGCGTACATGGCAACAATACATCCCAAGATGAATATTTTTTGTGACTGGATAGTCATGGATATAAATCGTGCAGAAAATATCTACCCACTAACGATTTCGTTTATGAATTTTTTTATGAATTCACCTACCTACGGTAGTATAGTGGTAAGTATTCCCGCCTATCACGCGGGAGACCGGAGTTCGATTTCCCGCCGGAAAATCGTACCTACGCAGCTAGTTGTCGCAGCAGTTTGGTAGTACTTAGGTGATCCGTAGTGTATGGCATAACTACGTTTCACGTATAAATATGATAATAATAACTGCTTCTATTCTGGAGTGTTTGTTTCCTAATAATTAAGAAAAAAGTGTTCTCATACGCCGCAAATTTCTTAGAATTTATTGCGTTCCCAGTACCTATAATTATTATTTTATGTTTATTATTACCAAAGGAAATACGTTGCAAAATACATAAAACTATTCGAAATAAACCTGCTAAATCATCAATTGCGATGAGAGAATTTGCTCAGTTTATAGGTAGTATAACAGCTTCATGTCCAACCGTAGCTTACGGCTGACTATACTAAGTGCTTGGAAAGAGAAAAATACTCGCACTGTTCTCGAAATATCAAGATGTAAATTTAACCCATCCCTTAGAGATTATATTTTATAAAAAAAAAAAAAAAAAAAAAAAAAAAATCCTAACTGGTCTCTATAACTGGAGATTTCTTTGGAATCCCCTCTTTCGGGGTTGGAAACTTTCTTCAATGGGGTAATAGCGGTTACCGGTCACAAGAAGAAAGAGATAAGCTCATCAATAATTATTTGTACTTATTAACTGTCTTTATCGGAGTTCATTGCCTTTGTCAAACCATCACCGATTCGGATCTATTGCTAAGAATTGACAACACTACCGCTATAATCTTATACCTATCAATAGAAATGGTTGGACGTGTTCTCTGAGTTCTCTCACTTCAATTATACTATAACTCGAGAGACATGACTGTGTTGCTGTTCATATTTGTTTCCTATATAAGAAAGCGTCGAGGTTTCTCGAACATTAATACGGAGCGGGAATTACACATGGATCTTGTTTCCAAGATATAGTACACTCGCCGAATTCACTAGTTCGGTCGACCAGAAAAAGATGTGATTACCTCTCGAATTAATTTTAAATACTCAAAGACTCAAATTTGGATCTTGGAAATGAGATCCGAACGCCTACAACATATTACGTATATCCGTTTACGCTATTAAGATGTGTCAAATTTCCTTTTTACGTAGGTATTCGAAAAATGAGGCATATTAGTAGCACCTTATTGGCCAAACCAACCTTGGTCCCCGCTGTATATGTCCTTTACCATTTCAAAAATACTATATTTGGAGCCACACATGAAAAAATATTGCTTTCTCCTTCCAAAACCCCGCCCCTTTTATGGCCGAGCCACCTGTTTTGCGCAACGCTATACGGGTAGCGTTCGTCGAAAAATCATGAGATAATAATTCCATAGATATAATCACGCAGTTGTTATCATATACCAATTACTTTGCAATAGTATCTAAATTATGATTTGTTTGTTTGTAAAGACATTAATTTAGATTTTTTCAAACTATCAATGACTTTTTAAATACGACTCTTTAAATTCATATAGATCAGCATTATCACGCGTCACATGTAAAGAAACTTGTGTAATTGACTGCGATTGTCGATTTTTTAAGTACAGGCCTTATTTGCCTAAAGATAAAAATACTAACGTGGCGTTGTCTTACCTATCTGATAAAACTAATGAATCGTTAACTCTAGATTGATCACTAAAACTAACTTGCAAACGGTAACATTTATCAAGATCAATAAACATTTCGTTCTGTGAAGCAGGTGTTCACAGAATTGTATTCGAAATTATTGAGCCATCAACACCCAATAGGGCGAATCCAAAAATGATAACTCCATTCCATCACGAACAACCAAATATTTGCCCAGCGAAAGTTCTCTCTGCTTATCTACCTAAATAGAACGAGAGAATCTCGAAATAAATGGTGGACAGATAGATTAATCTTAACTATTAAAAAGCTACCCTAATTGCCAGTTCCCAGTCCGCAAATCAATGGATTAAACAAGTCCTTAAGAATAGCGGAATCGATGTCGGGTTTACTCGCCACACAATAGGCACGCTACACGCTTCGACGTCCGTCGCCGCGTCGGTGGCAAAGTGTGCGTCTCTGTAAAATGTCAGCAAGCATGCGAGTGGCTCGACTGCCAAATCTCTATGCTTCGCTAAATTCGATAACTTACCCTTGACAAATATATAGCAGGACAGAGCTTTCGTTACGCTGCACTTAATACGGATAGGTGGTTCGTTGATTTACAGTTCATGAGTATTGGAAGAAAAGATTATTAAAATAAAAGTGTAATAGATAGTAATTTAGGATCTCCGATCCCTATTGCCTTTTTTTACATGAACATGATTTTCAATACTAGTTGGTATATAAAAATCTACTTATTTGTCATTCCACAATTACCTAGGCGCTAAACATCTACATGGTTTATTAAATCTCATAGGATGCAGCAACGAAGTATAATTTATGGTTAATGGAACTTACCTTAAGTGAACTTCAACCATAATTATACGAGTTGCTGCATCCGTAGAGATTTAAGATCCCGCCCTCCCTAAATATATATCCCCAAAGTAATTGAAAAATGACAAATTGGATGTTACTCTGAAACGAATGAAAATAGCGCCATCTGTTGACAAGTGGGAACATTACGTAGTGAAGTCAGTTAGTGACTAGTTTTTTAACTCTTGATTTTATTTAAGATCTAAAATTCGTGTGATGATGCAGTACAACAGAAGACGGACTACATGGTTTATTAAATCTCTACGGATGCAGCAACTCGTATAATTATGGTTGAAGTTCACTTAAGGTAAGTTCCATTAACCATAAATTACATTGGAGTTTTATTTTTTTGCACTATAAGTTCGATTTATCTCGAAGAAGGTTCTCTAAATAATGATCAAATATCCAAGCGTGTTTGAGAAAAAGGTATATTTCAGTCATAGAGTTTATTTCAGTTCAATATATTTTAATTGTACGGAAAAATGCTTCTATATTGAGTTCAATTGAAGTGAACTGGATTATTCCGTAGAATTTTCGCTCGCGGCTAGGTTTGTTAAAAATGTATCGTTTTGTAAAATAACGAGCACAGCTGTTCGCGTTCAAGCACACGCGTAACACGGGAAATGTTGGATTTAATGTAAAATTGTAGTGCTCTTATTGAATGGCAATATTTCAATTAGTACAGTCGTAAAATGTGAATAATGGATAGGTATGCAAGCATTTTCGTAATTTTCCAGAGCAAAATAAATTATTCAGTCACATGTTAATACGTTATTTTGTAGGAAGGTATATAATGGGTAAGGACTTAAAGTAACTGAGGAGATGCAGACAAATATAATAATGCAAGTAACCTATCTATCCCTTTAAGCCCCATAAAATATTTTAATCTAGGAATATCCTACATTCAAGGCCTAAAACATTAACAATTCGATCCTCAATTTATATTAGGTGAACCAGACCCCACCCACGACAGTTCAACTAAGCTTCGGGTGGGTGGATGTATAAATCTAACTAACATGCGGTGAATATCAGGGACAAAGACGATGTCAGCCGAACTGAAGGAGCTTTATTCAAGGGAATAGGTAGGCCAGGTAATCCAGCTTAGGGGGGAGGATTACATGTAAAAGCCTAATGCTCTGTACACCGCTAACACCACAGTTATTTGATCCTTTCGCGTCTTGGAGGTTCGGTTGCAAATTATTGTTCACGCCACAATAGGCGACAGGGAACAACCTAACAATGCGTACTCGGGTCTCGTGCCTTAAAAGACGGAGTGCCATTATTAATGGGCGGCTCGATAAGAACATTGGCATGCGGCAACGTTAACTACCAAACGAAGATATTTTGTTTCTGAATGTGGGAATTGCTATCTATTTAACATCGCTGATGGGGTTCCTTGTGTAAATTAGAAATTATTATTATTATCAACGTTTCATTTGAGGATTCTCGTTTTTTAACCCCCGACAAAAAAGTGGGGTGTTATAAGTGTGTGTGTCTGTCTGTGGCAGCATAGCTACTGAACGGATGAAACGATTTTGATTCAGTTTTTATCGTTAGAAAGGTGTATTAATCAAGAGTGAAGCTATGGTTCAAAAAAATCTGCTCAGCCGTTCAAAACTTACAGCTCTTTTAGGTCGTTAGGTTATGTGTGGTTGAGTTAGGGAGTGAACATTATACAGGATGGCGCCGAGCCGACTGTATAACATTAAATGAAACCACGTATAATAATGTTTTTCACGCAAGTTATTTTTGCTTAATATTTTGAATCTGTTATCATTCGTCTAGGTGAAGGTACATTGAAGTAGAAATGACGCGGTTTTATTTAATGTGATACCGTCGAACCAACCTATAAGTATGCTACATAATCATTTTCGATGCCAAAGATGTGACTTGTTTCGTCATCAGTCACGTACCTATGCATAATTTTTTTATACCAGAAAACAATGTCTCTTGTCTTATGAGACCATTTCTTATGAGACACTGCTCGATTATCATCATCATACTCTGTTCTTATCCCGTTTTATTTGGGGTCGGCGCAATATTATCGATATTGTCGTACCTACCTACTACCTACACACTGTACGCATATGTAATTTGTCGGATAGACATGACTCGCCTGGACAAGATTCTTGGATACGTTTAATGTAGGATGTATTATAAAATTCTTGTCTACTCGAGACAAAAAGCTTGTCTAATCAAGACATTATAATATGCGGCCATTCTTAGAGTAGTGGTGATGTTAAAACGCGCACATGAGTTATGAAAAAATATGCGGGATCCGTAAGGGTTTGATCAATTAAAATCGTGGCGCGCGCCAATGACCCCATGAATTTTTTAAATTGTGGTTACGACCACTAGGCCACCTCTGCTCTTACAATTCGTTGGCGATAGATCATTATTAAATCATTACGCTTCTCTATTACGTTTCATAAATCCACCACGTAAAGCTCATAATATTAACTCGTTTTAAATAACCTAAGCCGTTTAAACACAATTTTGAAGCTCCTAAAATGAACAATTTATTTTCGTACAATCCTGTGCGATACCTATGTAAAAGCTGTTCGTGTTAATTTAAAAAACAGCAGATTATGCAAATCCTAACATGTACAAAGCTTATTGTCTGAATGTTACTCGTGCGTGTAAAACGTACGGACAGCATTAAATTATCTTTGTTTAAAAGTTGGGTACTATTTGCTATCTTAGAAATAACTTAAAATATTAGAAAATTATTGTGATAATGATAAACTAGAAGAATTATTTACAAGATCTTATGATTTGTTATACCGATGGCAAATGCTTCACATAGCGATTTCGTCCGCGCGTCTACGCACAATATGTCCTCGTATAGCACTATCGCCCGGCCCCACATCGTCGTCGCGCCACCGCTGCCGCGTGAGGACGCGCGTAGATTCACAGCTACGTGCGTAGCAGTACAAAACTAAATGCTCGTAAAAGCGCCTTGCTGCTTGCGGACACGGGAGTAACGCGCTGTGTAAAAGTATAACGAAATAATTATGACTTAAGATGCTGACTGTAGTCGTGCACCTATCTATCATGAATAACAACGCTCTAATAGCGAATCCTTATTATTTTCAGGCACTAACAAGATGCCTAGGTGGCGGAATGCTGTACGCTTGTACGAATATATTTTAATTTTATTATGGGTTCTTTAAATATGTATTAGTTCAACGATATCTCGATCAGAGTGATGATGGTTACCTTAGTTTACTGTATGTATAATAATGAAAATTCTCAGTTTTCATCAATATTATTAGTCATTTGGCCCGTAAAATCCACTAGTGATCTTTTGACCTCTGCTGTGTAGCGAGTAGCGAAGGAATATACCTGGCAAATGAATTGGCGATCGTACTAATTAACGAGGAGGATTAGGAATACTGCCTATTTTCTAGGTATTATCCCTCGGTCTCCTTTTACGAGATTCACGAGAAGAAACGCTTCTCTGCAAATAATGTGTGATGGCCTGTTCTGAGAACCCATTGCGTTAACAATCTCGTAAGGAATGATAAAAAATTCAACATACCTTTGTTAATTGATAAAATGTATAAACTCTCAGCATTGATTGCAATTACGTATTATCGTCAGAATAACTCACAAGCCATTCCCATACTCAAGATACCATGTTGCTTCGAAGCAGCTAAGTGAAATAACGTGCCATGCGGTACCAGTGTTTAATTTGACGCCGATGTCTTCGGCACCTTAGATGTGCCCGGACAGCGACACGGCGGCTAACATGCTATTGTTTGCAAATAGCAACAACGAACGTGCACTTATCCCGTTGCTATCGACAGAGATGGCAAATACCATAACAGGCACGCAAGAAAAAGCAAGGAAATGAATACTTATTTCGTTTCACGAAAATCCCATAAACGTGCTACGCAAGGCGGAGATAGATGACAAATTTTACGAGTATAACTTATAACCCAATTTAATAATACCTCGGAATTAAACGGAAGCTTGTCGGTATCACTTTTTCCTGTGTTGCCACGCTTGGGATGACGAAAAAAGTAGACTTTAGCTGAATATAAAGAGGATCGATACGCGAGGCGGGCGCGTGAGATGTTATAGTTTTTGCTACGAAACTCGCCGCTAGCGGTGCGAGCAAAACGTGCTCGTGTTTTGTGCGGGTTTGCGTGAAAAGTGGTATGCCGCCTGATATTGCTAAATGAATATAATAAGCTACAGTTAGCTTCTGCTCGAAATTGTCAAACGTATAAATTATTTCGTAACTGGCCTCAGTCACCATCGTTATTTCCATGCGTGAAAATCTACTACGGGTCTTCTAACAGTCGCATAACACAAACGGCCAGTAAGAAATATTGCCGCACTTGGTTCTAAAGCATTGATGACAATTGTACGTTGTAGAAAGATGCTTCTGCGGTCTCCTCCTCTTGTATAACTAGATCCAACATTTTATTCATAATCTAAATATCTCATTCTCTATTTATTGCTCTGGCCGAATTCAAATTGTGACACACAAAGGCTAAACAGTTTCCATTTGAAAATAAAACATGGTTTTATTCTAAAGCTGTCAG
Source organism: Allophyes oxyacanthae (assembly GCA_932294325.1). NCBI lineage: Eukaryota > Metazoa > Arthropoda > Insecta > Lepidoptera > Noctuidae > Allophyes > Allophyes oxyacanthae. The sequence goes on from OW028617.1 coordinate 9,877,899, forward strand.
TATATCGTCCGGGATAAACGCACAGATCTCCACCGTCCATTGTCCCAGGAAATCAGCGCCGACAATCTTGCCGGGATCGGGATCTTATCCCGGAGTCCCGGATCGGATCCCGTCGCGCCGCCTCCTCCGGATGTCCCGCGACGTCTGCCAGGATTATCAACACGTAGCACTACTCTATACTCGTTTTTCCTTCTTTGTTATTAAGCTGCGTCTGCGAACAAACGGTACTTTGTAGTTTTTTTTTGTTTCTACTTTGAAACTATACGGTCTTAATAAGAAATGAAGAAGTTTGCGAACAAATAAGAGATTCCTCGGTTATCCTTTGTAAATTGTACAACTTTTAATTTTGTTTCGCGAATTGCTACAGGACTCTGCTAAAATAATAGACTGGTAGTCCTTTGTTGGCTTTTAATATCAGTAATTGTATTTTCTGTTGAAACTCTAGTGATATAATTATCTGGTATCCTGTGATTATGTGGCGCAAGGAAGACCGATACCAATACGTGATATGTGAATTACAAATATTAGCTTTCTTACGTAAAGTCTGTACGTATGAATCTTGGCAAATTTCGTAGCACGTAAATCTGGAAAATCTGATTTAAGTTATTTATGCTTTCAGTTCACATAGGTACTTGAGATTAAATATGTGTTGAGAAAATACTACGTTTCCAGGTTTCTTAAAAAAGTAGAGCAATTTATTTTTAAACTGTTTTTAATTTTCTATTCCACATTTTTCTTTTTAAATACTTTTCTGTTTACTGAAGCTTCTGCTCAATTAATCGGCTTATTAGAAGGAACAGAATAAGTACTAAAAGCCTATTATCTAAATGTTTTCACTCACTTGACCTTTTATTAACAACGCCTATTTTATTACAGTACCTACTTCAAGTGATTTGTTTTAATTTGATACAAAAGCTTAATATTTCTTGTAACATTTATCTTGATACTTTTATATATAATGCAGAGGTCTATTATACACTCACAGTTTCCAAAAGACGGATGTAAAAGGGCCCACCGGTGAGCATCCGTAGGTGTTATAATAAATTACAGCTTGTATAGGATTAAGTTATATTGACAGTAATTAAATTATTTAATGACTAATTTATACGAATTAATTATTTCAGCTAATTCTATTATTGTATCTTATTTTATTGTACAATCATGGTTTGCTGTATATTTAATTCAATTTTGATATAATGTTTGACCAAAACTTTATTACCAAATACCGGTCAAACATATAACCCTCTCCGTAGTCAGGTAAAAAGGGGCCCGTAGCTAATGCTACACACAACACGCTATAGCTACCACGCAGATGGGTCCTTGGATGGGTGACCGTTTCTTCTAAAATCAACATGTTAAGCAGTTGGTTCCGGTTGTCACAGGAATAATAGAACTTTGTTAGACTTATGTTCACATGAATTTAGTTCTGTATGGGGAAATAAATGCGAAATTTAAGTAGTATCTATTTCTACACTCAACATAAAAAGAAAAAAAACAGAGCTCCATTGGACATTAGTCATTTTTTTACATTTTTACCTATTAAAATGATACACAGGATAATGGTACAGTTGTTACCCCATTCTTAACAAGTTTTTTCTTGTTGCATCTTCCGTAATTGATAATGCAATGGCTTTTGTCCTTTGACAGCCATCATTCAATTATTGCAACCTTAAACTTAATCACCTGTAAATGTTAATGGCTAATGGAAACTACTGTAAGAACCCACACTTAATGAGCTTAAGTACGTAAAACGGACAACACATGTCCCAAATGTTATTCTTAATTGATTTGACATGTCCGCAGCCCAGTGGGCTACGGTTCTCGCTAACAAAAACAAAGCCATCTAAGGAACCTCCGTATGATCACTATTGATCCATTGTTTGATCTACTAATTTATTATTGTATATCTGCAATATATCATTAAATGGCTTTCATTTACTTCAGCTATAAACGATTTATGGAAACATTGTAAGAATTTGTACTTAATCAAATACATAATAATGCGAGCATGTATACCTGTTGGTCCAAATGTAATCCTAATTGATTTGACATGTCCGCTGTCCAGTGTGCCACGGTTCGCGCTAACAAAAACAAGGCTCTCGAAGGAACTTCGTATGATCGCTACTGATCCATTGTTTACTCTGCTAAGTACCGTGGCCGCTGATACGGTGTGTACGTGCTTTTACTGCGGTACCTTTGTCACTTAGTGAAGCGGACTTGAGTATCTGTTGTTTTTGTAGTGCATGACTGTACAATATACATAAATGCAACGGATGTTAGAAATAAAACAATCTAAAATTAAACAATCTACTCTAGATTTGAAAATTAATAGTTAAGGTAAATAAAAAAAAATACTATGGACGATTGAGTGACTTGGAACTGGTGTCTAAGAAATAAACTAAATGTTTGGTAAGCATCCAAAATTTTATATAAGGGGTGGGTTGAGACCCTTCTTGTCTTCTATAAGCTAAGACTTAGGGCAACTTGTACAAAAGCTTTTTAAATCATATTTAAGCCAAACACGTTTAGATATCTTACTATCCCTTTCTATCTGTATACTGTCATATAGTGACAGACTGATAGCTAAACATGTTTAGCATAAATATGATTTAAATAACTTTCGTGCAAGTCGCCCGTAAAGAACTAGTTCGTCAGATCCGCCAGCGTGTAAAAAGACAGGCAGATAGTCTCTTTCATATTTAAGTAGCAATAATTTTATAATATTAGTGAGAAACGCGCGCTTTGTAAGGCGACACAGAATTTGGTCTATGGTGAGGAATTAAGGATATCGCACTTAGAGCTTTTCTTTCTATTAAATTCTTGGAGTCAAGTATAGTAGTTATTTTGACGTTTCAGTAGAGAAAACATAGCTTGTTCGTACTTCATTTTTTGTCCATTAACTTGGAAACTGATAATTCCAAAGTGCATATTTTTTTTGTACCTGTTTAAATTCTTTCGGTCTATTTATGGAAGGCTTATTTTAAGCTCTTATTTTTTGTTTTGAAGTAGTTTAATGAAATGGAAGAATTCTACGATTAATTACCGAAACATGATTTACGAAAACGATTAAATACCTGTTATACTATCATAACCTAGTACTTTCAAGTCTTCTCAATTTTATCTTCCTCCACAATTTTACAAAACAAATTAACTAGCACGCAAAATCATTCCCTAGCTTACAGAACTCAGATAAAAATGCGTACAGACACTAACCACTCACAATGAGCTAGAAGAAGTGGCGTTTACATTGGTAATTTTAATTAACCGAATGATAAGCTAAGTGATAGGGCTTATTCGCTATCTTATGAACTACTTATACTTAACGCGGGCTATAAATAAATCATCCTGACTGGGTAATCGCGTCTGGACTTCAGAACTTGTCGGATGGCCGTGGAGTGGTTGGCGCAAATTAGCGAGTGCGCGCCGCGATACCGCTGTTTGTAAACAGGGCTGGCCCAAGTGACGAGCTGATAGGGATGTCAGAGGAGATAAAGAATAGCGCAATGAAGCTAGTAAATGGAGGCGATTAACGAACGGTATTTATAGCGCGAATGTTAGTGGAAAGGACCCTAGGACTTATATTGACCTCATTGGCGTACATGTATGAAAATATGCATGAAGCAGAAGGGGTATGAAAGGACTGTAGCATGTGGCGTTCTTTAATTTCTGCCTAACCTTATGGGAAAAGTGCGTGATGTATATTGTAGTTATGAAAATACGATATCAATGTAATTGTTGATGGAGGTAGAAAAAACTGATACAAGTATAACTCGAATGATATCATGGATTAGTTCATTTTGTCCCGTGGCTCATGTCCGTTTCAAATAAGAATTATAAAAGCGCACTGTCTCCTGGTTAGTAAGTTGTAAGTTTGTGGTGTCCTACGTCTCCTCGTTTATACTTCCAATATTTTTTACATTTGTTTATTTTTTGTTTTCAGGTAACAGACCTCCTTTCTATGCTGAAGTGATGTTTGACGTAAGTAGTATGGAATGTATGGATAGATTCGTCTAAGGTATATTGGTGGTTATTATGACTTAACTACTGGGAACAAGGCTGTTGATTGATTGATAACTTAGAGTAGAAGACGAAAGCCTTTAAAAAAATATTTTGTAATTAAATCATTTGAATCAAGTTAAATAACATGATGCGCCTTGAATCATGATAGCGTTAATACGATTTACTCATGATAGATCCAATACACAGGTTCAGTTCAGTCAGTTATTATGGTCATATCAAAATCTGTGATACCACTCAAAATACATAAATAGGTACTTACTACTAAATAAGTTATTCCAACTTTACGTGGAAAATGTTGGCAAAACCAACGTTTGTCATAATCAAGTTGAATTTGCATTTACATCATCCTAATTATGCGACCCTACATAATGGATATTTTCAGCAAACAAAATTATTCTATTAAACTTCTCATAGTTTAAACCACTGATTACGGTTCGAGTCGCGTGGCTGCGCATCTTTCGTTCTAATTATCAGCACCCGCCCCATAAAGCCTGAGGATGTAATATAAACTCCTCTAGTCGTGCAGCTTAAGACCAAAGAGGGACAACCCTTTACAAACACACTATACCCAACTCCCTCACTCTGATGCGCCCTACCCGCTGCAATAATTATCCACCCCGGATAGCTGTAATTGCCCTTTCACCCTTCTTTGCACATTTAATATTCAAGGTAACAACTTCAAATTGCTTGCAAAATTTAGATATAGATTATTTGCGTTAAAGATAAGTTAGATGCGGTTATGAATTTTAACTGTAAAGCACGGAGGAGTAAGACGTGACTGACAAGGGAACGGCGCGAAGTACAAGTAGGTACTCGGTGGTAATCAACAGTGTTAGTACAAAGTGTACCAGTTCTCCCCGTAGCGTTTCTCGGGCGCTATCACTTCCTACCATTATCAGTTTGGTACGCAGCGAAACCTGGGCTCTTAACTAATGTCTCCTTTTGTGACCGCGGGGCCGGTTTAATCAGTTGTTTATATTATTGCCCGCAACTGCGCGATTTAATCGTTCGTTTACCGTTTCTCATTGTATCTCGTTGAATGGTAGCGGCTTTTCCACGGCTCTGTGCCATGCGGCAGATAGAAAATTTATAGAGGGAAACATACAGCCGGGGATATTTGTTTAGGATTAAGAGATTCAGCTGTGCGTTGAGTTAAACGATAAACAAAAGCTGTGTCACCGCAAACTGCTGTTTGTTTAATTGTACATGCATGATAACGCGGTGACGGGACCCCGACTGTGGGATTTTAGAGTTTCGAGAGAAGGCTTAAAATATTGTGTCAGTTTACGCGTACGAGGCAAGAAAGTTACGTGTAAGCCTAGGGGATTTCAACCTAAACAACAATTAGGAGAGCCTTTAAATTTAATTAGTTGTGTCTTAGTTCGTGGGCGTACCTTAGGATTTAATAAGCGCATTCCGTTTCCTGCAGATCTTAGTTGCATTTATCATGCTTATAAGGAATAACTGAAATCCAAATCCACCTAACTAAAGATCTACAGTGCTCATTGAAAACATGCTCTTTTTGTACAGTAAAATACTAAAAGCTACTTTCTCGCAAATTAATAGGTGCAGTAAAACCGATGCAAACAGTAATACGTCAATTGATACACAAAGGTTACGCTTTCCAGCTACGCGAGGGTTTCAAAATTGCCAGCGCTTTATTGAGTAAAAAACTGAACGCAGTGCAACACCGTGTCAACTGTACGTGACAGGAGAACAAGCGACCGTCGCGTCGATGTCCGGCGATGTCCGCACTGGGGTGCAGAACAGTCCGCGGCGCGCCCGACGCATCCACATTAAGATAATCGAATGTCCGTCCATTCGTTACTTAATTAAACACGATACGCCCGTCGTCGTCGCGATAGTACCGATTAATGACCTCAATTAAGCTAATCAACTCTTCGCAGATTTACGTTCGTTCACGAAACGAAAACTGTATCTGTGTCGTACCTGAGGGACGTGACCCGATGGGAAGCGATTAAGTGTCTATTTATAGCCACTGATAGGTGATATTTTAGGCGGCATAACACAAATAGTTGAATTAACCAAATTACAAACACCTGTTTCCCTAATGCTATTAGCAGTTTATCAGCCGGTGTATCGGTTAACCAACAAATGAAGTCGTCTTATATGTTAATCGGTAGATTGATGGGATGTTCGTACATAGAAAGTATGCATATCCATAGTCATAGATTATTATTAGATAATCTCATTTAAAGATACAGTTAGTTACATGCATAAATAACGGACAGTGACATACAAACAGCAAAATAAATGTCAACATAAATTAATTATCTGTAACCTCGCTCATGCCGATTAAATATGTTAAAAATGTTGAGTTCCATCACCATACCGATTGTTATATCCGAACTATAAGTGGAAAACTAAAAAAAAATCACAAAGTAGGTATATACCTTACGCAGCAATGGAAATTCTTACTAGCAGTTTGATAACAAATAAATTGTAAGACCTAAGTACTTTCCCAAGATCTAGAAAACCAGAAAACCCCACGTCCCATAACGTTAGCACTTTATCGTGGTTCGCACAACGACACGTTCTCTAATTCCGTCCATTGAATTCAAATTGAAGAGTGAAATGTTCGGACATTGGACCGTGTAGCCGTGTATTGGAACCGGGCGTTTTAGCTAATAACTTAATTCCTCTGGGATTGGGCATCTGTGTTCCGTGCGATGTGACCTGTGTTTTGAGCGTCGAAAAACATTATCCTATTATACGCCCCATATTTTGTATGGATGCATGTATTGATTTTTCTTGTTTGTGAAGCTTTTATCTCATGTTTATGGAATAGTTGTTTTCATTCATGTATGTATTAGCAGATTTTTATAAGGCATCAGTAAAAGCTTTAGAACTATGCAGCTGATAGTCAGCAAATAAGCTAGCGATCAGTCAAGTACTGGCAACAGATTGGTTCTACCACAAAAGAGTATTATTAATAAAAAAGAAGAAAGAGTTTTTTACGTTTCATTTTTATTATGCAACAGAATTAACACCATCTCAAAATATTACTAACTTACATAGTTTCTACTTGGCTGAAATGGGCCTCAAGTTGCACGTTATTGAATTGGCTCGGCTACTCCATTTACCGACCGAGTCATGAATATTCCTCATGTGCAACACACTCGTATGGACGCTCGTGAGTTTCGTTTTACGCCATTTAGCTGTTTAGAGCAACGGCAATTCTCCGCGAATTGAAACGTGGTAATGACCATTGTAGGCGCCTAGCGTAAACGCTCTTATTTGCATCGAAACGTGTTCGAGTGCATTGCTTTCCTCGTCCCGTATTGCATTCACTCGGAATGCGGCCAGTTTACTACCTTGTTGATTGCTTATGTTTTAGCGGGAGAGGAAATCTGGTTTAATATGTAAAAAGCAATTTAGAGCTTCGTCGAACTCGCCTTAGATTAGAATCTGTTCCGAATCATAGTTCAAAGCCAAATTGCCCTTTTATCTCCAATTAGACTATCAAACGCTTGGCTTTTCACATTCGAACGATTAGTACGTAATCGCTTTTATCGGTTCCGTGTAATCTTTGTGATTGTAATTTTTGGCAAAAGCCAACCTTAATCAATATGTAGCGGCTTTTGCTCCATACATTAGTTACCTACCTTATCTTTACACGTTCGAGTGCACTCATAATTTTTGCTAGCAGGGTATAACGGTGGGAACATCTCAGCGTTCCTTGCTCAAAGGGATCCATCATGTTCTTCAGCCAGCGTAGATTGAACTGCCTCGCCCCTTCCGAGTTTCACTTAAGAGGAAGCTAATGATGGTTGTATCTGAAGTGTGGGAGTTCCCGTTTCATTGGTTCTTAAATCGTGCAGTCGGAGCCCATCGCGGTCGACAGAGATTAATCGACTGCCGCCTCAGAAGGTCGTATTAGCTATAACGGCATCCGGAAAATTGCTCGATTTTTCCACTCACGCCCCTTGTAGCGGCGTCTGCGTCTACATATTGACAATGAACCGTACGATACAATATAAACCTCAACACTTACTTCATAGCTACACAAGTCTCCTGTACCTATATCAAAGTTACCATTGTTTCAGTGCTAAACTAGGTTAGGATTTGTACGTTTAATGTTTTATCAAGATTACTGTGTAAACGTAGTCCCAGGGAATTGTTTTCTAGGTTAGCAAATTCGTGTAGGTGTTTAATAATGATGACACAAATTCATAGAAGCCGTTATAATCCTTCACGGATTTGGCCAATTGACTTCAAACGATGTTTTGTATAGACTGTACTATGTAGTGACAGAAAACCCGAGCCCTTCTCCTTTCTACATGTTCAATAGTACCCTTTACCTTAAAGAACGCTGACTTGCGCTGAATAATAAGTGGCTGATACATTTCTAGCTCTTCTTTTACAATGTGGCCCTTTTATCAGCATGGCTGCGTCTAGTATCAATATAGCTTTAAAGTCCACTTGTCTACTAGCTGGCAGCGGACGCAACACACACATCAAACAATTTCGGTTAGCTTTGCATTGATTTTAATATCTCCTCTCTACATAGTATAAAATAAAGTCGCTTTCTACTTCTGTCTGTTTGTATATCCGCTAACTCCTCCTAAACCACGCAACGGATTTGGATGCGGTTTTCACCATCAGTTAGGTCATTTTTCATTGAAGATTTCCAAGTAGGTATAATACTTTGATATTTATAAATAGAAATAGAAAGCATTTATTCGATACAGGACATTCATTGTCAGTACAAAAAAATAAATAAATTAAGGATTGTAGATAAATTGCACCCGTGCAAAGCCGGGGACGAGTCGCTAGTAAAATATAATTGCGTCCAATATCCGTACGTGTTAGTCAGTACTTTTAAATAAGCAATTAAAAAAATCTATTGCATGTTGCGCCTGCATTCAGCCAAGTCGAAGCGCAGTTTCAAAGTCTTTTAAAAGCCAAACAGTTTAATAAGTCAAAGTCAAAGATTTTTATTTCAACTGAGCCTTAAGTATTACGACAGTAATTTACCACGGTAGTATAATATTTAGTTTGTCATCGTATTGCGGTAAACAAAAACCCATTCCGGTCAGTTTCCTAAATTTTCATCGAACGACATTTATATTGCCATGAGAATTTGTTATGGCAATTTTTAAACATCTTTTTATTACATGAGTACTTACTGTGAGGCAAATTGTAAAATATGGACGATTAAACGGCTGATTTACTCAGCCCGTTCGGTTGCGCACTGTGCGGTTTCAACTAGGAAATTACCTTACCGGGAAATGATACTGAATGGATTCTAAGCTTATTATAATTCGCGCAGTGTGTCCGCGCTTTATAGGATGTTTATGATAGCTAGCGAGTTATTTGAGTACCTATCTCATAAAGTAATAAGTTAGATTATTTAACTAGCATTTTTTATTTAAGTTACCATTGCTGCATTGGTCGTAAATTGATTACTCCTTTAAGAAAATTGTTAAATGATAGACAGAAATCCGTATTCATTTTCATAATTTGTAGCTCCCTACCTACATCACATTTCTTGTTATTTTTGCACAATAATACCGTTTTTCCTTTTATTTTATGAAAGTAGATTTCTCAGAGAATGTTTTCCTATTTTGATGTGATGCAATAAAATCTATCGAAAAATAATCGAGAAATGCCAATGTGAATTCATTTTATGCAGTTATTCGAAGCTCTTAGCTGTAATCGTAGCTTCAAAGCGAATATCTTTAGACGATACATTTACGGCAGATCATTTCACTTCTCGTGAAACCTAAAGTGCAGCGTTTAAATAAGCGGACGGGACGCTTCAAGCGATCCGTTTCGTCGAAGCGAGAACGATGCTGTTTCTACGTTGTGTTGTTTGTGCTAGTAAATATCACATAACTGGATTAAGCGCCAGGTCCACCAACAAAATAATAGACATTTAGGGCGCAAACGGATTGAGCTTATACAGGGTGACTGGTTGAACGAGGGAAACATTTAAGGGGGGTATTGTACTCATCAATATCAACAATATATAAATAATTTAATATTACTCGAAAAAATGTACGGAACAGCAGATTTTTTTTTTTTCAATATTTTTGGTTGGTCCCATAGTAAAATTTGTTCGTAATGGTAAGTAAAATGCCTTCAGTGTTTCGCTCGTTCAACTACTCACCCTGTATAATGTGAAGTACGCGCTGTTATGTCCATCCGGAGCTTTTATGTCTAGGTATTCCTAATATACATACGAAATACCACAATTTACAAACAGACTTATCTCATGTGACGATGCTGACACTTTTAAACTGGTGTCACGTCACATAAGTCTAGACGATAAAAACATAAATTTTAACGGTGAAAATGAACAGTACCGGATAACAACGTGTTTTTGCGATAAAGTACCTAATGGATTTCAATCATGTATTGTAATCAGTGGCGGATTTACCAGCAGGCTGAGTACGCCTAGGGCGGCAGATTTCAGGGCCGGCAAAGAGTCCATTTTATTTTTATTTCTACCAAAAATTAAAATATTCGTATTTAAATACCTAAATGGTATTAGGTCCACAGAAACAATTCAACATGTGATATTTATGTTTGACCACTTAGATATTTTTTCTACAATTTGTAATGGGAATTAAGACGATACTGCACAAATCATAAAGTTACAATTTCATTGACAAAAAAAAAATTGTAATTAATATGATTGTGAACAAGGGTATCGAATTGTAGGGGTTGGTAGGGGCGACATAATTTGAATAGCATAATTAATAATTTAAAGCATAATTTGAAGGCAATGCTTGTGCAGGCCTTAATTTTCCCTATAATTGACTATGGTGATGTGTGCTACTTTGACCTGAATGCAGATCTACTCAACAAACTTGACCGCCTCCTAAATAACTGCATTCGATTCGTCTTCAATCTCCGTAAATATGACCATGTGTCTGAGTATCGTTCGCTGTTAAACTGGTTGCCTATTCGGCAACGTAGACAAATGCGGGCATTGACTACCCTCTTCTCTTTACTTTTTTCTCCCAATCCTCCGTCTTACCTTACTTCTCACTTTCAGTACTTTTCAGTAATAACCGTCTTCTTCAATGTCCCTCTCACCGCTCTGACTTCGTCCATTCAACATTCTTTGTCCAGTCGATTCTATTATGGAATGCGCTTCCGCTGGTAATTAGGATGGCTAACAGTCGGCTTTCGTTTAAGTTTAAGTTACGTAAGCACTTTCGTGATAAGACTTTGGCGGATTCATCTCGACTTTGATTTATCTTGATATTATATATATTAATATGTATGTATATTATTTGTATAGTATGTAGGTACGTGATGTATCTAATAGTGTAGGTAATTATATATTGTAATGTAAGTAGGTATATGTGTATTGAATTGCTTAGGTTTTACATAAGTAGGTATATTATTATCCTCACCTAATATTAATGACTAGTGCATCTACCATGTTTTGTCTCTGCATCACCCTAAGGTTGTCTGGCAGAGAATGCCTTTGGCATTAAGACCGCCTTTGTACATATTTGTATGAAAAGCATTAAATAATAATAATAAATAATAGCCTACTAAATCCGCCACTGAATATAACTATTATTTGTCATTTGATTGATAAACTAGCTAATATTTATTTAAGCTAAATACACCTGTATCGATATTTTGTCTGTTTATTATTTATACTTTCAAGAAAAAACAACCGATATCACAGACCTTGTTTCGTATCGCCGCCGATTTCATGGCCTAAGTCTTATTATTCAGTGAACGTTTCTTCTTTTGTGTCCGGAGCGATATCAATCTGCGATCGTCGGCGCATAGTGACGCCTAGGGCTTCGGTCTTCACCTATCTACGTGTAATTGCAATGCCCTATAGGGCGAGACTGGTTTTACTGCTACACATACCTAATGCCCATACTGAGAACATGTAAGTCCGTCCGTCTGCCAATTAATTGCCAGCCTCAGTGACCAGTACAAACGCCGAAACTATAAATTTTGCCTCGTGATGACCGTACGATATATCTTTATTGGGTGGAACATGTTATCAACAACTTTATTCCTTTTTCAACATACTGCGAACGTTTTTATTCGAATTTTACAATACGCATTGGATTCGCTAACGTGTTTAATGGAGCAATATTTCTTGTATTTTAACAACAGTCGGGATCAGGACTAACATATTTCGTTTATCTAATAGACACAGATCGCAATGTTTAACTCAACTCAATGAATTAGAATTAACGATTTTAATCTTTGTCTCCCACAAGATAAATCTAAACACGGTTACATTTAATCAAAATTTATTTCGGTAAATCGTGTTCTGGAGATCTTTTAATAGCGCTATAAAACTAAGAATTCTCTTCGCTTTATGGTTGTACGTGTATAACAGCGCTTTATGCATTCGCTAGTCAACACATAGCGAGAATTGCAAAGGAGTATCACGTTTTCCATATATTTATTCGGTTGCGAGCCTGATGATTTTGAGGAGTAGTTCGCTAGCGAAAAATCCCGCGTGTTTGCCGTGTGACGTGTGCATTTACATACAAAACCGCGGCCATGACCGGTCCAAGATAGCGTGGCATATCTAATCGGTAGACGGCTGTCAATCAGTAGGCTGACAGCCTTCGCGAAAGTAACATGTTCTGGATCACTGGTCACTTGATCCAGATTAATGTTTAGCTGTGATTTTGGTATCGGTTGCCCATTGCGCTTCGGAATGGTTTCTCTGACTGCTTTATTGAATCTATGCCTACACGTTGATTATCTTTTAACCCTTAATTTGGCAAGGCAATTTCTTTTTGAAAAATAATAATAATTATATTTTTTTGATATGATTGGAGTTCATTTTAACCAAGAAAAATAATAAAAAAAATCTCTTGTATCTAGATTTCGTGAAAAAGCCTGTCTAGTATGCTGGACATTATCCAATATTGTATAAAGTGACTGCAAATATTTGTGTACAGTATGATGGACTTTGCCAAATTAAGATCTGATGTGCGTAAATTTTAATTATTCATTATGTTGTAAAATGACGAGAATAAATCACAATTGTTTCAAATTTAAGTACTTTATTACGTTAGAATCATATTCTGATAAAAAATTATATAGTTTGTTTAACATTTTCCTCACAAAGTATAACAAATTATTTGATTCTTGAATTTCAAGATTCAGTAAATAACAACCATTTGTCGTTACTAAACAGCCTCATTGCCTTTAAATTTAAATATAGGATAGTCCTCTCATCTATGCTGTATCTCTTCTCTTCTTCAGTAGCTGAAGTTACGTCTCACATCCTCTATAAATGGCCGCATTTTGTAAAATCAAACTGAATCAGGGAATCAACAAAATGAAGATGTCTATGTAGTCATTCAAACCTAGGACTTGTTGTTTTGGATCTGGTTTTTACTACACTTGGTCCAGGTGATATAAATATACCTTATACAGACATAATAGAATATTATTGATGACAGGGTTGGAATGTTAACAAAGTTTACCTGGCTATTGAATAACAGTACTCGGCTTATAATTGGTGTAAGTGGCATTGGCGGAATATCTATGTCTGGTTCACTATTTTTTAATTTACCAGGACTGTTTTCTCTTTTTTCTGAGTTATCAGCCAAATTCAGATTTTCCAATGAAAATGGAATAGATAGTGCATCGGACGAGGAACAGTCCGATTGTTTCCGTTTGGTGAACTCGGCTTTATTATACGAGCTTGCTTCATCCTCAATATGGGAATTAACGTCGATTGGTGACAATAAAACGATTAATTTTGTACCTCTTCATAATTTCTTGAAGATCTGAAATGTTATTATTAGTAGTTCTAATGGGCAAAGTACAGTATACTGGACATTACAACACCAAATGAAATCAGCGTGTAGTTGGCAATGGGAAGTATGCTGAACGTAAAACTTTAGTGACATGTAGAGCAAATGCTATGTAAATTGTAATAATTGTGATTTATGTATACATTTATGTATATCATGTAGAATATATTATGTTAATTTCAGTAGCTATTTTCATACAAAATAAACACGTAAAAAATTACTTACCGAGAGCTGTAGTGAAACGTCTGTCTGCCTGGATATTGTGGCTATTTATGGCGGACTAAACACGAGTGCACGGCTATGATTTTTTTTTATATGTTAGTACAGTGTGTACTTAAAATAATCGAGGTGAAAAAAATTTACATTGTTTGAAAATATGTGATGCAGATTTTATTTTCGTCGATGTCCAATATATCACCCAATGTCAAATTAAGGGTTAAAACATCGAACCTTATCAAATGCAGTTAAATAGTAACGGATTTATTTTTGCGATATTCATAATTATATTATTTTACCAATTAGACATCATGGATCACAACAGTCATTACAATTGAACTTTCAAATAAACTGTTTTGTTCATTCCGCCCCCAACCCACTTGGAACCGTGCACCTAGAATCACGACGTTTTGAAAGTGCCTGCAAAGGTCCAGTTGAAATAAAAATCGTTGACTTTGACTTTATCTTAATAATTTTCAACAGCTGGGCGAAAGCCTCCCAATTATTCTTCCACTTTTTTCCTAGCCAGTCCTTTTTGTAGGTGTCAAGATCGTCTCACCATTGTCTAATGTGATACCGATGGACGTTAGTCGTGGTACCCTATCGGCAGAAATATTAGTCCATAGTTCGTCTGACAGTCTGCAAACTGTCCGGCACAGAATCACTTAGCTTGGCAGCTGAATTTTGCGTGACGTCGGCGAATCGTATCTTCCCAATTCGGTTTGCAAGTCGGACCACGAGGATGCTCTGCTGGTACGGTGGACAACTTCAAGCGTAGACCTCGGTTGTAATGTCTCCGACCAGGATTGATTAGGTAGCTTGCGTTTATGGCACATAACGTTTGGAAAGTTTCATAGGATTTCACGAGTCTCTTAATTGATACTTAAATAGTTCTTACGACGTTTTTGGTGAAGAGACTATTTTTCCATCCTACTAATATTATAAAAGTGAGAGTTTGGATGTTAGTAAGTTTGTGAATTTAGATATTTATTGATCAATCACGCCTTAACGCTTGAACGGATTAATTTCGCATACAACTTTCAACCTGCGGAAGGACATAACTTTTAATCCCAGAAAATAACTTAATTTTTCAGGAAGTCTACGCGGCCGGAGTCGCGGGCACGGCTAGTATTCATTTTATAATTTACGTGGTTGCCTTTGGCGAATAACGCATTCTTTTGGCACCATTTATTGGTCTACTTAATCCGTGATTTTGAACCTATTAACACAATACTATTATAATTTTCTTAATGTCATCAAACTCAAAAATACATCCAATAGTTATTACGTTCCCAGACGACTTCAAAGCTACAGGTTGATGTCTGACACAACTCGGACGTTATTTGTCTAACAGCGAACCGTAAACTATGAGAACACGAGTCCACTTTCCCATATTGAAGTTTTGACGGGCCCCGGGCTCAATTGTTTGATTTGAGATATGCTATGGGTAATAAAGGAGTATTGGGAAAGTTGGTTTATCGTACAATCACTATGTTTA
The DNA here is from genome assembly GCA_932294325.1 of Allophyes oxyacanthae. Classification (NCBI taxonomy): domain Eukaryota; kingdom Metazoa; phylum Arthropoda; class Insecta; order Lepidoptera; family Noctuidae; genus Allophyes; species Allophyes oxyacanthae. The sequence continues at coordinate 9,893,418 of OW028617.1, forward strand.
CATCGCCCGTATTTTATCTTAGATCGAACAAATTACTATATCGGTTTGATTAGAATAAATATTTTAAGAATGGAGGTTGAGTATTCACACTTTGTTGTATTATAATCTTATAATTATATCGCGCGTAAACGGGCCTTCTAAGAGACCGCTTCAACTATAACGTAGTGATTCTTTACCCTATGGCTCCAAACACTGGTTCTCAGGGAGTATTACCTCATAGTGAAATAAAAACGATTATATAATTAAATGGTTATCCCACATTCTGGTGTCAATTTGTAATGGTGGATACTATAGACCATCTCATTGGCTAATCCATGGCCACCTTTTACGACACCCATGGAAAGAGTCAGAGACGTCGGTAGTTTTCATTCTTTGCCGCTGACAACACTACTTTTTACTACAGTTAATGTTCTTTGGTTAAAATACAAATGTGAAATTGTACCGGAGCTACAAATTCACAACGGTCAGACAATTTGTCGTGCTGACGTTACCGGGACATAACTCTCTGGGGACTATTTTGTAAGCCGTTAAAATGGTGCAATGTATGTATTTAGTAAAATTATAACCTTTCTGAATCTGATCGTTAAGAAGTATTCTTCATCACACGATATGTGACCTTAATATTAAAATTGGCAATCGCAATACCTCTCTACTCATATTTTGCAAAACCTGTTTTCGTCGTACCTAATCATTTTATTAGATTTTTGCATAGATCATATTCATGGAGACCAAAATAGACTTTGAAAATGGAAATAATGGAATGCGCGCGATAATCTATCGACGCTTTAGAAATAAGCCCCCGCTGCATATTTCGCGGACAACACAGTACTAGGACGGGACTACGGTCGCGTAAAACGATAAGCTCTGTGATTTATGACTTATAAACGTAACACTTCCGCAGGCTTAGCACGCTAGATTTACACAACAATGCCACACTATTCTGTAATGTACTACAAAAGGTTGCGCGAAACGCAAACCAATCGTTCTCCGTTCCGCGGTCTATTCATTCATTCATTAATTCTATTTATGAATGTCATAAACCTAAAACCCGTACACTGTACAGCCCGGTCACTACCGTACAATCTGTGGCCAATACAGACGTGCACTGTGACATGTTTATGTATAATTGTGATAGATAATGGTATACCAACGTCGTTTAGAGATTTATCGCGTTTTCTAATGGTGATCTACTGTAATGGTATCTTCAAATGGACATAAAACACGTATAATGAGTGTAAACACGCATATGACAACCGCCTGGGGCTTTGTTTAGTCGTTAATTAACTTATACGTGCGCCTACAATAAATCAACAGAATAAATAGCTTATGATATAAAATAAACAAAACGATTGTTATGCGAACAGAATTAATGAGCTTACGCTATTTATTGTTTAGACTATAATTATATTATTTAAGAAGTTAAGGCCTAGTCTAAATGACAGAACATGGCGATTCGTTATTTTGCTGTTCTTGCAGATCAGTATGAATCTTTTACCGTCTTATTAACGAAATGTTGACTTAGATGTAAAATGAAAGCTTGCTGTAAGGGTGCTCTGTCTTTTGTCGTTGTCAAACAAATAACAGTGATAGAAGTAGAATAACACCTAGGATCATCTTTGTATAGTTAATCCTAAGGTGAATAACACGAAACGGTGAAAGATGCGGTGCCTTGTGCCAAGACTCAGTATTACCTACAGAGCAGTGTTACCTACACAGACCCTAGTGTAAGTTTCTTTTCACAATCTCGATTTTACTTATCGACTGTGTTCGGTGCTCCAATTGGTGAAGAGCTTGGAGCGGGCCAATCGGCACACAAAACGCGGTAGATGCGTAAAATTGAGGTTGTTAAAATAAACTTATACTAGGGCCTCAAAGCGGTGTACTATATTTGGATCCGCTCGACTACGCACCGCGCGCTGCGACTGGAGCAAGGCGTCGCCGCACCGCTTCGTGTGTTATTCGCCTGAGACAATCTTGCTTTATTAATGGGACCCAGAATAAAGACTAGCACTCCTAGATTGAAGATAATAAAATGAGAAATATCCACCAGTCTTCTTGATTTTGAAGTGATTTATTGCAAAGTCATCGTCATTGTCGTCGCTTACCCACGAGGACAGTCGTTAGCAATCGTCGATGTCGATGTTGCTCGTTTGTTTAAACCGTAATGGGACTGCGTCAAGGAACCTGACATGCTGTCATCCACGAGCGCTTGCCAGGTCCCAGGCAAAGTGGATTCCATTGATAGAACGGAAAAATATTGAAAATGCAAGTTTGAGCAGCATTATATTACGTACCTATCTGTTTTTCTTGTCGCATGCAAGTGGCGGACCAAGTCCTGCTTCGGGCTCAGCGCATACGCGAGTAAATCTTGCGCCCCCAGCCATAGGTCATCCGAGGAACACCGTGCTGCTTTAGCCGGGAAGATTCCGGGCATAACCCTTCGCTTTCCCCAGGGCGAAGGAGATCCATGATTGATTTCAGCGCGATAAAAAGGTTGGCTCAGCAGCTGCTATAATAAATTTTCAGAAAATCGAAATGTAAATAGAATTGTGGCTTATGATCATTTCGTTAACAACATTGCTAACCACCGCTGATGATAGCGTCAGCGGTTTCAATAAATTTCCTTTATAAAATTAATCCGTAGACTTCCGTAGATTTCTGGATCGTGGTTAGCCGCAAATTCGAAACATACCTACGTAAACTCTATTGAATTTACTGCAGGTGGGTTATATTTTAAATAACCTGAGGTATCTAGTACGTATCTAGATTTTTCTCCTACCTAATCATCATTATTGCAGTATCAACTTCTGGGATACATTTTGTAAGCGGATGGGAGATTTCATGGCTCAAATACAGTACCCATGTTAAAAAAGTTTGTTGATGAATCCTTGAGTGCATTAGCCATCCAAAAATAGATATTTGACTTACGGACATCATAAAAAAGAAATAAATCCCATGTTACAAAGTATAGATCTTCAAAGTTCATAAAGTTTACATAGCTTTAGGTGTTGCAGCCGTAAAACGTTAATAAATTAGCTAGTTAATACCAATGTTGACATAACACAATCTAAGCTAACAAGGATAGCCTTAATCTAAGTAAGCAATAGTAAACCTGGAGAACACAGTAAGTTACATCATTATTAAAATAATTTACTTAATACCAAATATAAAATTTTAAAATTAAACAATCCGTTTGATTTTTGCGTATCATGTAGATAATACATTTTACGAAAGCTTTTTCGTTCTTTCTAAATATTAGCTCGACTTAGTAGCCGGGTAAAAACCTGCTTAGTAAGATTAGCTAGTTACCTAATGTAATGGAAAACACTTCTAAGGACGCCGCCTACGTTATATCTTGAACGTAATAGGCACTAAGGCTGTTTAGCTCGCCCAGATTCGCCTGTTCACTAACAACTAGAAGGTACAGTTATCGGAAAACGCTTCGCCTTTATTTTTCGTACCAAGAAGTTATCAGCTTTTTTTTTATAGGTACACAAACTTTTTGTATGGTTTCTGCGTAGCATTCTCTTTTTTCACGACTGCCCACAAAGGAGTGTTCTGTTTTCAGGTTCATGTACCTATTCATGTACCTGTATATATTATGTGTGTGAGTTTCTTTATTCCACCATAGGTATCTTCTAAGCGCCTGAACCGATTAAAATATTTATGGTATCGTTAGATTCCTTGCATCATCCCAGGTGACATAGTCTAGGTGACATCTTAAAAAATGAATGGGGTAGCTGTGGTACCCACATGAATAAATTCCATACCTATTATAAAAAAATAGAATCTGATTATGCGTGTGACCATTATCTAGAACTTTAATGAGAAGATTCCAGAAATATAGTTTAACTACTTTTCAACAACCAGTCGTTTCCTAAAAATACCCATTTTATTCAATAAATACATAGAGAAAAAAAAACATACATTATGACAAAGCTTTCTATTTACCTACTTAAGTGACTGAAGTTAACCAGTGTAGCGGTATTTACTGAGCTAAATTAGAAGATCAAAATGCGTCTCATCCGTTTTGCACAATGTGTCTTGTTGCAAGATATTATATTTGTTCTCAAAGTATTAAAGTAAGTAATAATCGCGACTTCCTTATTAGCTTTTGTTGGTTCACATCTCTTACCCTTGGAGGAGCAAATAATTGACAAGATGCTGTATATTGAAATGCGTTGTCTCCTACATTTAATAACGCACGAGTTTCCTTAATCAAACACGCTACATATTAATTTCCATATTAATCCGCATTGTTTAATTAGTAAAACTACCCACTGCTATAATATACTTAGGTACAATGCAGTAAATATACATATTAGTAATTCATATCTACATATTTAATGGTGAAGAAGGCATAAGGAATTTCTGCATATCTTTATAACTGCCTATAGGCAAAGAATATCTATAGGTGTACGTGTGGGCTATGAAATTTATTTAAAGAAAAAACGTATTGCTTTTTATCGCCACTTATGAAGAAAGTTTACTTGAGAAATTAGAACGATAGTAGAAAATGCGCAGGAGATAAATAACGTTTTGCACGTAATTCATTTTGTTTGTATGAAGCAATTAAACGTTAAACACCTGAAAACTTGGGTGGTTATAACTTGGCACGAAATGTCTCGTGTGTGTGGGGCACTTAAAATTTTATTTATCCTGGAACTAATAGTGTTAGTACGTATAGTAGGTAATAAATAGAAATAAGATTTTATACAACTTGTTAAAGCGGAACCTCACACACCCCAACTAGAATATCTAGTTTACAACATAATTTAATAACTAAAAACTTAAGTTTTATAAAGTTGAACTATTATTTTAAGAAAATGGTTTTGAGCCTAGCATTACTTACTGCATTTAAAATTGAATCTTATTGTGTTGAAATAAGATTAAATTTTCTTTGGCTCAGCCGAGCATAGGCTAGGCAAGTTTCATATTTTCTAAAAATAGGTACCTTTATTAAACATTACCTACTGAAATCAATTATGAACAATTTAAATTTAGGTATTGCATTTATTTCAATTACACCGTGTATAAATAAAACTTCAGCGTCTAGGATAACGTATTTACGTGCAGTAGGTACCTATATACCTATGTACATACCTTAATCTAAAAACTATATATCCATTTCAGAAAATTAATAAAGAAGAACGACACCAGAGATTGTGAGCTAACCCTTTATCGCCATGACTATATTAGTGAAGCGTCGCGAGATCTTCGATTTGCGTGCGAGCGCGGTCCGGTCGCTCCGACTTGACGTGCGACTGACGCGCTGATTTACAAGGCAAAAAACCTTTTTTGTCTTTCATGACGTACGTCACACGATGGAGACGTCCGAACCGATGCGACGATCTGATTTCGGCATCTTTTTAAACCCTTCGTCCGTCCTTTCGCACGTCATGAATCCACACGTAAGTGGCAAGACATAAGAATGGTAGCTACGTGAAAATAGAATCTATTTTAATAAATTATTGCAATTCTAATATGGTTCTAGTTGGAATTGATATAAAGGCGAAAGTGCCTCGTAATACACTTAGGTTTCTTACTTTGATTGTTTGAAATAGAAGTTAAACTTCACTACAAATCAACTACTACAAGTTCACAAATCTACTTAGTACTATTGTTCAACTGGAGTCAGATTGAACAATAGGCTGTTTAAATCGCTAGAACATCCAGTGAAGTGTTTTCCACTTAATACGATTTTTTGCGTAGTGGATTATATTGGTGTTATATGAGGGAATCTAGAGCATTATTATTTGCTTTGACTATCGAACTATATAATTTGTATATGCTTATGAGCGGCTCTCGGAATCGGCACTACTAGTTAATTAATTTATAGTCAAGTGGAGGATGAGCTGATTAAGTAAACAATGTCGAGGATGCAGTGTTAATTGTGTAGGGTTCGATTATCGGATTGAGATACAATGGTAATTGCCTAGTTGGTACCCATTTACCTACGCGACTGTCCATTCGTTGCCTTTAATTAGGTACTGTTTCAATTTTTCTTTTGTTCTATTCTATTTTGCTAAGATATTTGAGCCGCTCTTTTTTTAACACGCTTTTATTAGCTTCACCTGTAAGTACCTAACTAACTATGTAAGAAAATCTTGGAAGTTAAATTTGATCCACTTCCCGGTTTCCGATTGTGCTGAAATTTTACATACAGGTTCAGTTTGGATGACTAATGCGTGTTCTTTAGTTTTTTTTTTAACTATAATATTTTATTTAAGATCATATTGGAATTATGTTAGTCCTATTAGAAGTCAAATTATCAAATCAATAGTACCTTAAGACACGATACACCTTATGCAGTATTATAATATGAGCCATAATTTAATATAACACCTGATTAAGATTATTTCCCAATAGTTACTCCGTATTCGAATAATCTCCTCACTATATTTATTAATTTAAACATTACTCTTATTCCTGTGATTCCCGATGACATAATAATATTAAATATTTTTTAATAAAGCTATTCGACATATCCGTTTACTTAAGTTGTGTAAGTAATTTTAAAAATGCACCTGTTTTTCTCTTAACCTGCGGTTAGTAAGTGATGCTGTCAACAAGAAAAATATTGTCTCAAGATTTTACTCGGTAAGCAGACCAATTAAATAAGAACGTTACGAGACTGCGGTCACTTTGTACTAAATGGCATCGATATGTGTCCGCGGTGCGTTTATTATCTGATCTCTCTTAAGTAGTGTCACGTTGAATAAAATCAGTGGCGTGTAGCTGCGGGTCGCGGATGACTGATCTACTTATAAATGGCCACTTATGGCCACAAACAAATTACTAAAAGAACAAGCGGTGGCTCCTACTCCATGCGTTCGACTAACTAGGGGCCGTGTTCAACTACCTATACCATTTAGGGATGTTGCACAATGGTTCCAATCTTTCTGCATTCGCTCTCATGTGTGGTTTTGACAGCATTTAGATACTCGTTTTTCCCATGAATGAATGCCATTTATATTGTTCACCAAAATATGTCAGTCATTTTTTTGCACATCTGCTTTTAATACAAAGCATATTCATTTTTCTTAGAATTTTTCACATTCTGGGCTTTGCAAGCTCTTTTTAATTAGGTTAATAAAACGTTTTGGCACAGAGAGTAATTTTCATTTATTAACGGTCTTTCCCTTATTACTTTGCGAGTATTACTTTCCAAATTAGGTTAATTAAATAATTCAATATTTTAGTCAGCAATTTTTGTCTTTGAAGCACTTTTCCGGTGGTTGATAAAACCTATATAAAAATGGAATTTCGCGCTATTGGTCTGAACAGTTTAGGAAGCAGTTACTTTACCGGCGACTAGATAATCCTGATCAGTTGATCAGGTGAACATAATCAATTTTTATTAGTGGTTCAATACAAACAACCTGATATATGGTACCAAAGCTGTCACTATAATAATATCTTTACAAAAACCTGGATATTTTAGATAGATAATTAATCGATCCAATACCCAAGTAAATATGTATTGACGTATACACGATGTATGAACGTATGACGTATGAATTAATCCTAGAAATACTTTTTGCGTACATTGTTGAATAGCGCAAAGGGCTATCGGAGTGGAATCCCCAGTCAAGTTTTTGCCTGGTAGCGATTACAGCACGCCGCTCTGGCCTTAGAAGTGGGTTGGGTTACGACTAGCTTTATTGGCATTCGTCCGTTTACTAGCCAAGGCGTTTTTCAAAACACCACTTGCAATTGCCCCTTGGACTTATAAGGGAAAAAGTTAAATACGTGTCCATATACGGAACAAGGCGCAGTCTGTAGGTAACGATAATTGATTTGATAGTTGATTTATTTACTCACCAATTTATTGATATAAACACAAATGCAGCATTTATTATGGTAAATTAAAAATATTATTGATTTAGGACTCATCGATCCAACTGAGTAATGACATTACCCTTGGATAACTTGTCTTTTATCTGAACATCATGCGATTGCAATAAAACTGTCAAATGGTATATTCTTGATATGACAGATACGATATCTCCATTAGCTCGCACATACCGTCGCCGTCGTCACGACACAAATAAAAAGTTCCAATAAAAGTTCGTATCACGAATTTGAAATAAGTATTACGAGGCTCGTATACTAGTATACTGCAGGCTGTAGCATCGGGAGCCCGACGGACACGCTCATAAATTAAAAGCCATCATATTTGTTTTTCGAACGAGCAAGTAAATAAAATTCCGATCGACGGAGCGTAACTTTGCGCGGTACGTAATCAACAGTTTTATTCGTCGATTCCGCTGCCTTGATTTCGGGCTTCATCCTTGTCGCGGATCGAGCCCGTTCTTCATTTGAATATCTTTCGCTTCGGATTCACTGTTGATGCTGATTAAAACCAACACGTTCAAGATATTTCGTTGACGGTTTTATCGATTTTATTTCCAGTCTTTTACTTTTTAATCTTGTTCCGTCTGGATTGTCAATCGTCACTCGCAGACAGGCTAGTTAAAAGTTAAAGTGGAGGTCAGTAATTAACAGGCGAGATCAACAAGCCGCTCAATGCTAATAGGGCCTTTCCACGTCAAAGGGCTAAAAGGCGTTGGAGCGCGTCTGTCCGAATAATGACCCAAGCCGTAGTGCCTCCCCGCGCGGCTGCCGGGCGTGCACGCTGCGACCTCGCCCGACCCTCGTCAAACGCTCGATTAGCCTAACGTATATACACTAATTATATTTTTTTACGATTTATTCGTTTCTCAATCTTAGTCGTTTACATTGACGACGCACGTATCTCTGGCATCTCGCCCACGCGCATCTCACTATCCAAATTGAATTTCCATACGTTGCGTGTCAACTTATTTATTGTATGCGACAAAAAGGGATGGTCGTTAATTTTATGGTCTTTGGGTATTTGAGTGTGTGTCGTCGTTACGGATTATGGGGTCTCAGGGGACTGTCGATTATCTTTGGCACGGGCCTAACTCAAATCGTATATGACAGTGGAACATGACATTTGGGTCCTTAAGTGTTATGAAACGTTAATTAATACATTATGATGTGAATGATAGTGGATGTGCTGCCGAATCGAGTCGTTCGATGGTAATGAACTGCATTAAGATTAAAAGTGACAGAACGATCTATTATTGTAATCTATGACTTCCTAAGGTTACGGTTTTAAGGCAGGCTTTACTCAAGATGCCTTTTATGATGACAATTCTCAAGTGTTTATGTGCAGGGATCATCATTAATCACAGATGCATTCATGTCCCGGATGTTTACAGTTATTGCGGTACAGATAATACCGCACTACAATCGCTATGTAATGGAATGACTAACGAACTATCAAATAGTCCAGACTATTAGTGTGCATTAACTGTAATAGGATGGTATTAAACCGACAATAGGGAAATATGACTTCATAAATTTAAACGAACAATATAAAAATCCGACTGTTGTATACCCACAGTTTACGATGTCGCCCTGTTGGTCCAATATAATCCTGTTTGATAAAGTTGACTATAAAGTCTAATAATAAAATTTTAGACCTAATTCGTTTTTGTGAAAACAAAATTTATTATCGACGAACAGTGATATAAAAATCTAAAGACGCACAGTAAATTAAATTTATGTTACAGGTGACTTTGAACACCTGTAATTTGCTATTTGTAAGCATTCTTATTTGGTTTTAGATTCGTATCCAGGAGCAACCTACATAACGGTCAGTACGGTCATAATACAATAGTCAATTTCACTCACCATAAGTAAGACATCCCGAGGCTTTTTAAGGCTTGTCATTTGAAAAATACGGTAAATCTGAGTAACTTTTCAACCAGTTTTTCAGTAGGATTATTTTATCAGAATAAAATACACAGTAACGTACAAGATATGAGCAGTGAAGTGGATTTTCTTGAAATTTATTCTAATATATATAGAACTAAAAATTGAAAATGCCCCTAATTATTGTAGTTGTAACCATATTACTGCTACAATAACAACACAACTTTATCGAACCTGAATGAAAATTTATATACGTCTGTGCATAACAAATAAAGAAAGATTTGGTTTTCTTATGTTTTTAAAAATCATTTATCTTCTATACTTATAATAATTTATAATAAATAAAAAAAGCATCTTAAACTATAGGTGCGGGTGGTGCGGAGAGCGGTAAAGAGCTCCGCCCAAACACCCTTAACGTAAAGATGGCATGTATTTTTTTAGTAAGTAAAACTCTCTTCGGAATAATTCCAAACGAAATAGGCGCACATTTTCTATAAATTTTTTCTCTGACGTTTTTAACGTTGATTATGCTGCTCTATACTTTTTATATCAATGCCGACGGAATAGGAAAAGCTCGTAAAACAGACCGCCTGTTATTAAGTGACAAATCGCTGGATTTTGTCGCAGTCTACAGTCATAAAGTCACAATAATGGACAAATTATACACTGAAAAGAAATGTTTACGCGATAAAATATTTTAAGCTGTTGGCTGTACTTACGAGTACCTAGTTTTCAGTCATGTAGAGAGTGTCTTAAACATATTTATGTGTCAAATATCTATAATTATGTACTTTAATCAAATCTGTTGTTGATTGCTTAATTAAAGGTTAACACAATGATGAAATGAATGGAATGATGGAAGAAAGAATGCTCTCAAATCTCAAATAGCAATATAAATGTTCAAAGTCATTTGATGGGTTAAGTTAATTATTATGGAAACATTAGATATTTGTAAAAAAAGGATTCAAAACAAGATTTCGAATTACAAGATTTGTATCCTTTTTAAAATAAGTCTCCCGCAGTAATTCACAGCTGGACGTAGAAGGCCTACTCCTCATTATAATCGCGCCATTGTCCTTTAAAATAAATAATGTAAGTCAATAAATGGCAAACATTCAATAACATTTCCTATGTCTTGGTGCCAGTACACACATAAATCATAGACATGAACATCCATACGAGAAACGAACATCTTTAGGCTACACAAACGTTTGTCTTGTACGGAATTCGAACCCACGACCACAGGTTAAATAATAGTTACTTGCTGCGACCTCGTACGTACAATTTGCACACTGACTTTGAGTATGAATGGTAAATTAATTTACTGAAAAAGTTCTATTGATTTAAAATTTAAATTGACTATTGTCGTCATTTAAATTTTTAAATCATTTGTTTTTTTAATTTCTTCTTCTTCTACTCATCCCATATTGTCCCACTTGTACAATAGCCTCTTTTCTGATATCTACTGGTAGTGTTATAAGTACCTACATATAACCTTATGAAAAATAAATATACCTGCAAGACATAAATTTGTAAATTCCTTTGTTCGGACCACATGAATAAAAATCTCTCGTCAAATGACTAATAAGAAAGACTTTTCTCTACTTAATTATGTACTTTTAAAGCATGATATCGATAAAGTCGGTCCCTTCAATAAAATATTTGTAAAACACGAAGTGTCCACGAGGATATTCAACTCAAATATCGCTCGAAAATTGAAAAATGAATGATTAAAATTTTAATATTTAAATAGTGAATTACTCCATGTTTGAATAATTAGCAATCGGATGGACGACGGAATCCAATTGTTTTGTTTGACAATTCAATTGTTAATTTATCATTCGTATGTCAATTGTCATGTCATCAATTGTTTTCAGTTTATCTGTTTAAAACTTAAAAGCTCGATCGGAAATTTTCATAAAGTTTGATTTCACGTTTATTTCTTGTTAGGATAAATACATAACTTTTGGTAAAATACATGATCAATGTTGCATTTATAGATTTGTATAAAATAATCATTTTATCGTTCATTTTCGTATTGAAATATATTTAAATAAAGCCTTTTCACATTGATCGTGCTCACTAAGCGTTTCGGCCGTCCTTTGTTTTCAGTTTGGCGCAATTCGCGAAATATACCTACTTGTACTTTAATTACAGCTATTTGTGTTCACCGCCACGTAAAATTATTCAAATTACGCTTAATTTAATGTTCTTTAAGCAACGAATTGCTGCGTATTTTTTTCCCGGCGGTGTGTTAATGGGCCGATTCCCGAATTAAAATCGACAATCGTAAATTCTACGGTACACAATGTTACATAAACAAAACTTATCTTCAACAGTTACGGCCCGCGTTGAATTATAATTTCATTTCACGCAAATTCCACGTCACACATTTATTTCTTATCTCTCGGTTTAAATTTGGTCGTAAACGAAATATTTACCTATCTTTACGATGGCTGTTCAACAATGCACGATTTTGTTTCACTGTAACACAGTACTTTTTTCCTTAATCTGTTCTGTTCAGAATCTAAAAGCAAGTATTTGAAGCTTAAACTATAAAGCAAAAATTCCACATAAGGCCACAAAGCCAAATTGCTAAAGCGGTTCTAAAACTGTCGACAATGAGAAGTTCCATAGGGGTGCATGTAGGTATGTATGTACTAACATAACATGCATAACGTGGTTCCGCACGCGGACGCTTTGTCATTCTGCTTACTGGATGAGCTTCACATTGAAACAAGATTTTTTGTAACATTTTATTGTAGGTACAATGTACATTATTCATCTTGAATACTATCTATGCCTGATTTGAGAGAAAAATAAAGTCATACCATAATTATAATGATTGACTCAACTATCTGATGGTTTTAATTTCATGCAAGTCCTAAAAGTAGACGATGGTCTAGAACCTTATCAATAATTAACCCCTCCTAGTGTAATTTTAATAATAATTTACTGTTAAGGCAACTGTTAATATGCTCTGGAGGTATTTTTTAAATCTGTTTTTCCAATTACTAAAAATGTTAAAGGCATTGTAATGAAATTTTCTAAAACTAACCACTTAATATTAATGGCCATACATGCCACATCAAGGGGTTCTACAAAATGTACCCGCAGCGAGCGGTTGCCAGTGGGTTGCTCGAGGGCACCGATTTTCAGAGTATTTTCCATGTGGTTCGCTGCGTCGCTATCGCCAATTTTAATTCTACACCCACCCCAATGGCCGCCGGTATCCAAGATTCCACCATACAGTTTTGCACAAGCAATGAGCTGCAGTGTTGGACTTTCGCCATTTAACTCTGATACCGTACGCTTTTGATATTTCACAAAGTTGCTTAATCCTTAATGTGGTACTCGCGAACTTGTGTGGGATGTATATAGAATGTTTCAATAGTAACTTCTTCGTTTCGTGTGTAACCAATGCAAATACCTCATTCCAAATACGTGCGATCGACAGTTAACATTCGAGATAGAATTCCGCGGTACTGTGAACATTATTGTCTGTTTTGTATGGAAGCATGCATTGTACTCAAAGAAGTATTTAATGTTTAACTATCTACAGTTATTTATTACTGCACACGTATGAGGGAGTAAGTGTAGTAATTCATAGTTTTAATCCTTTGTATGTATGTATTGAGGATACTTAAAACTACGTAGACAAACTTTTAATACAAAATTAGGTTATCAAATAGGATTTAAGTTGTTTTATTCTTTAAATAATAAGAATGTTATATATACTTCCTCGTCCATGTGAATCATCTTAAAAGAAATATAGCCATCTATTTCTCACTGTTTCTGCCTAGGGGTAAGCTTTACTTGATGAATCGTTCACTCAAGCCATTACTCGTTATACTCATCATTACTTTGATAAATAACCTCTTTGTATCGTGTGAATTCTGCAGCTTATACAAAATTCTGATCAAAATATTTAGCAAGTTTGTATATTATTATGTTCCCGTCAAACGCTGTAACATTGTTTAGAGGTAGTATCTCGTTGCCCTCTCTGTTGAACCAACAAATCACGTTGACTGCGAACGTTCCGTGATCGAGATTCACGCCGCTGACATAGATCAACTTGATGTGACAAATACTAGCTTGGTGCTGTCGAGATTGCCTGTATGGATATTTATGAGCGAAAAGGAAAATGCAATGAGGGTTAAATCAGTTCAGCTGTTCTAGTGCAAAATATTGATTAGAACAACTAAATTGCGTGGATGATTTACATTAAAAATTAAAATCTATAGGTAATGAAATATTATACTTCTATCGTGGAATGAGCTGTCTCACTTAAATTGCTTAACTTATCGTCATACAGATTCTATTGATAAAGATCAAGCAAGCAAGATTCGTTCAGTCTTAGAGAAATATTGCTGCAGTCACCTCGACTGCAGCAATATTTCTCTAAGACTGAACGAATCCCTTTGGATTGTCGATTGCAGTATATTGATATACCGCACAAGGGGAATCGCTTGATACAGAAACGTAGATAGATAGATAGACACGTTATTATATACCACATAATTATTATAAAGGGACATAATTAAAAATTAAGAGATGCATGTATAATGGGCGGCCTTTTCACAATCACCAATCTCTCCCAGGCAACCTTTAATATGACAAGAAGAGTTGGACAATATGTGGGGCTCCTTGTTGTGTACATAAAAACTAAATAATACACTTTGCCAATTGTTTGCCAGGGTAGGCAATAGAGATGACAGGCTATATCATTGGAATCAATAGTTACTAAAAGGCTAGACATTTCCACAGCTCCATATTTCCTGTAACTCTCTATATAGGGACAATGTGCGCGGTGCCGTATGTTTCATACGCGGCATCAAACCGTAGTAACGACATTAAACGCTACAATGTCATGATGCACTCCAGGTGGACGGTAAATTGGGAGCTCTTTTGGTGCAACCGAGTGCGGTCTCCTTGTTAATTCCATTTGAAGCCGATTTTAGGGGTCTGGCTTAGAGGAAACCGTACTAACTGTGTTTTGTTAGTGTGTTTATTTGCAAGCAACTGCATAAAAGCAACGTATGGATTATAGGAAATCTGAGAGTAACGTTTAATTCTTACCATCCCGAATTATAGTGAAAATATTGGAAACGGTAGTATGAGCAGTGATGACATATACGTCCTCCACGCAAGAAAAAACAACACGTCCAACTTATCACATGAACCCGTAAACATAAGCCTGCTACAAAGAAGGGTTTTAGGGACATGTTTATAGATAATATAACAGATTTTTAAAAATAAAGTGGCCGTTTGCCTATGTAAAAGTTCCTGTCAAAGGGCTGATTTGTGTCCTAACCGGCTGTTATTGTCGGTGAAACTAGGCTTTAGCACTTGGCAGACGGATTTATGTTTGCAATGATTATATTTTAGGGACCTGTGTCCAGCGGTAGATGTCGATAAGCCTCTGATGAATTCATAGGTTTGTTCGTATGTTTTGTTCATCAATAAATTGTAATTAAAATCCTTATCAAAATTAGTCTGAAATTATAAAAAGACAGACAGAACCCACGCACTATAATCAAAATCTTGACCATCTTCTTCGAAAACCCGTTCAATATGTGTTGGGGTAAATTGCCGAGGTAATGGGCGAGCGGTTAGTCCAGTTAACTGCTAACAATGTTATTGAAATATTTTTTGTGCTTCGAAGCTTTAGATCTTTTCAACCGACATTAACACATAATAAAATTGGTAATAAGCCTCGAAACCAAGTCGGTCTTTTGCGAAGGATAAAAAGTTCTTTACAATTATTTGGCTTTGAAGAAAATGTATTCTCGACATGCGGTTCATTTGTGATAAGAGCAACTGTAAAATTGTATTGATACATAAAAAATTTACTCGAACTTTTGGTGCGGTGTGTAGAGTAGACCAAATACAAATTTTAATTATCTATTTTAAAATTTGTTGGTAATGTATGTGTTAGTCTGACAACAGATTTAACCTGATATTATTTATGACATAACTTATGTGTTTTTTAACCATCGAATAACCTAATGAGGTTGTTTTTTTTGTAATTAATCTCTATATAATCCAATGATTTAAAACTATGGTACTAAATTGTGGCAGTTAAAGCAGAATAATAGCAGAGCACCAAAATTAACCCTTCGAAATTTTGTCAAATAACAAAATGAATTATCTCCAAGGTAATGAAATTTCAATTTAATTCGCTATAATTCTATACATTCAGTTTACAGTTATCTTAATAACCTAACAAATTAAACTATAGCGTCGGCACGAATGGCATTTACGAATAAACGTTTAATCTAAACGAAGTGTTGTTTCAAAACGGTAATATGATATTTAATAAAAAGTGTGGTCGCAAAGGTGGCCGGCGGCGGCGCCCTACGCGGCTGCGCCAAATAGCCGTCAAAAATGACATTATTTTAGTGCTTTTTGTGGATTTTGTGTTTTTTTTAGTTTTTAGGTGTAATTTTATTTCTTTTGTGCAATAAGTTTTGTTTTTAGGTAAGTTACTTTTAATGATAAATAATAATGGTAGTAGCGACGCCGCATGTCAACCTACCACATCGCTGGACATCCTGGTGAGATGCCCCGATTGTTCCCAGCCACGCTTTTTTAAAGGCGCACGGGGCTTAAAGGTACATTTTGGTAAAGTCCATAAAACCCAAAATGTGCCTTTCAACCCTTCAAATGCAACGCCGTCTACAGCAACTGCGTCTCCTCAAACATTTTCGGAACCGTTTTGGCAAAAATTATCCAAATTAAAAAATTCAACTCCCGTTTTAAAGAGAGTTCCCCGAGGCGCGAGGCCATCTGTTGCTCAAAATCTAGCACGATGTGTCCGTCTTGCTGCCCGGGAGAACTCTCAAGCTGCCTGGGAACAATTACTCACCTTCCCTTACAGAATTCTACATGTGCAAAAAAATTTGGCTACCAAAAAAACTTTAACAGCCCAAATTAAAGAGAACTGTACCGTTTCGACTCCAATTTTCGATCCTAAAATTCCAGCATGCAACTACCTTGCACATAAAAATCTATACCACCATGTAGAATCTAAGTTAAGCGAGGGTGATATTAGGGGAGCGGCCAGAATACTGTTTAGCAGCGATGTGGTCGCACCTTACTCTCCAGATACACTCGCAGCTCTGGAGAGTAAGCACCCAGCGCCAGCAAATGACCTCTCCTT
Source organism: Allophyes oxyacanthae (assembly GCA_932294325.1). NCBI lineage: Eukaryota > Metazoa > Arthropoda > Insecta > Lepidoptera > Noctuidae > Allophyes > Allophyes oxyacanthae. Next base: position 9,910,324 of record OW028617.1, read on the forward strand.
CCCCGATCCCCCAATTCAGAATTCTAATACACTTGAAATTACAGCCCGCCAGTTGGTCGCAGCCGTGGACTCCTTTAGGAGTGGCTCAGCCGGCGGCCTCGACGGTTTGACGCCACAACACTTGAAAGACTTGTTGAGCTCAAGCGCCGGGGAAGCTGGTGAGACTCTCCTGAAAGAGCTTACGGCTCTGACCAATTTGATGCTCTCCGGCAATGTGTGCGAATCCGTCATCGATATTTTATATGGGGCAAATTTGTGTGCCCTACGTAAGAAGGATGGCGGTATTCGTCCCATTGCCGTAGGGTGTACCTACCGGCGTATGGCAGCCAAAATTTGCTGCAAAGTGTACAGCGAGTCACTTTGCAGCAAATTCCAGCCTCACCAACTGGGGTTTGGCTCCAAAGGTGGCTGTGAGGCTGCCGTACACGCCCTCTCCACTTACCTAAACCATGGTGAAGGTGAGGTCATTTTGAAGGTTGACATTAAGAATGCCTTTAATTCAATAAACCGGGACACCTTGTTGGCAGAAGTCAAAAATGAAATGCCTGAAATTTACAGTTTTCTTTGGCAGTGCTACAGACACCCATCAAAATTATTATACAAGGACAACCTTTTGGAATCCGCAGTTGGCTGTCAACAAGGTGACCCCCTCGGGCCAGTCATTTTCAGTTTAGCTATTCATCCTGTCATTAGACAACTAAATTCTAAATTCAACGTATGGTATTTAGATGACGGTACCCTGGGAGGTGACATAGATACCGTTCTTCAAGACTTACAGTTCTTAAAACAAAAATTCAACTCACTCGGCCTGGACCTTAATACTTCTAAATGTGAAATTTATTTACCTGACAGCACTGACAGACATTCAACCCTACTAAAATTTAACGCAATAGCCCCACATATTAAAGTTACTGAAAAAAATTCCTTGCACCTCCTAGGGTCCCCCATCTTAGAAGAATCTTTTTCAGCCTTCATGGATGAAAAAATCCAAAATTTTAGTGATATTTCGGAAAGACTTTCCAAAATTACCCTACATTCGGCATTTACAATAATTAGATACTGTTGTTTTGGCCCTAAATTTATTTATAACCTCCGCTGTTCTCATATTTGGAAACATCCTCAACTTTTAGAGAAAGCTGATAAAATTATTCGAAATTCTTTGACATCCATTTTAAATGTGGCGTTGGATGACCGAGTTTGGCTGCAAGCAACCCTGCCCATTCGTTTGGGTGGCCTCGGCATCCGCAAAATTTCTAGCGTAAGTTTACCGGCGTTCCTGTCCTCGGTTCACAGTACTGAAAAATTAACCAGGAAAATTTTAGCATCTATACTGGTTGATTTTGAGGTACCGTGCTTGACTGATGCTATGACCGTCTGGAAAATAGCTTGCCCGAGTTCAAGTCTGCCCGAAAATCCATCGTCCCAGAGACAGTGGGATGGGCCGCTCTGCAGTTTAGTGCAAAATGATTTAATTAATACGTCCCGCAATACTGCTGAGCGTGCCCGTCTCCTGGCTGTGGGAAAATGGGAGTCGGGTCTTTGGTTACAGGCACTTCCATCGTCCAATATAGGCACTATGTTGGACGATACTACGTTTCGGCTCGCTACTTGCCTACGCCTAGGCGCTCCTTGTGGTGCTCCGCATCGCTGTCACTGTGGGGAAGCTGTCGACTGCCTCGGTCACCATGGCCTGTCTTGCTGCAAAAGTGCAGGTCGCATAGCACGGCATGCCAATATTAACGACATTATCCGTCGTGCCCTTGTCACCGCTGGCGTGCCCGCTGTTTTAGAACCCAATGGCCTGGCGCGCGACGATGGCAAGAGGCCCGATGGTATGTCGTTATTGCCATGGAAGTTGGGTAGGCCCATGGTGTGGGACGCAACTTGCGTCGACACTCTTGCACCTTCCCATCTTCCTGGCTCGGCAGGCTGTGCTGGCGCTGCAGCTGCAGCCGCAGAGACACTCAAACGGCGCAAATATAATAACCTTATCGGTAGTTATATATTTGAGCCGTTTGGTGTCGAAACGCTCGGGCCATGGGGACCGAATGCATGTCTCCTCTTCAGAGACATTGCAAAACGGTTGGTCGACGCTACGCGTGACCCGAGGGCTGGCCTATTCTTTGGTCAAAGAATAAGCATTGCCATTCAACGTGGCAATGCTGCCAGTCTTCTGGGCACGCTGCCAATTGACAGCGAGGAGGAGGAGTACTTTGACGCCTAGGTACTCAGTTTTATATTTATTTTATTTTATGATTTATTTATTTAACAATAATTATTAGTGTACATATTTAAGTTTATATTTTATGATTGTATATAATTATTAGTTAGTTTTATTATTATTAATCTAAACTGCATTAACATCTATTCGAGTCGCAATGTCACAATTGTTGGTTGCTCTGTCTGCACACATGTCGCGGTCTCCTTTTATAGCACTTTAGTTTCGGCCAGTTTATTCGTGCAACACGGCTGGCTGTGACAACGAGTAAAGCTAATATCGTTAAATGTTACACTGTTGCAAGCATACACTGAAAGTAGCCTCCAGTGTCTCGGCCATTGAGCATAGAATGGTGCTGTTAGAACGGACATCATTGAGACCATGGCCTTACATGAAAATACACTGACATATCCATGTCTATAGCTCTTAGAAACCATGAATTTCGTCATGTTATTTAACTTGTAGTAGGCACAGAAAGGACATTATCAAACAGATAGTCCAAGAATTATACGATTATGAATTATAGATGGAACGATTGAATTAGCGTACAATTAATAAAATCACCTAAAAGATGGTGAGTACTTACCTATTAGTTGAATAGTTACAGCTGGCTAATTTCCTCTACAAATTGTTACTAAAGATATTACAGCAATATTTGCGTTTATACCTGATGTAGCTCAGTGCAACGAACATAATGGAGTAAGAAGTCCACTTAAAGTTATTAAAACACAATAGTGCGCTGCCGCTATCAGGCTAATTGAAAACTGCATTGTGATCCCATCGTGTGTGCCCGTTTATCGGCCAACAACTGAACCAACCAACTCTTGGGACAAAGCAAAGAAAGTTGCATCAAAGACTTTGTTCAAACAGAATATCGCTAGATTTTAGATCACTTTAAATTACGCTGAGAGCTAAATTAAATGATGGAACTGTTGGTTTAGCTTGATTAGTACTGGATTTATCTACATCTAAGACTAAAAGAAAATCATTGCGAGTTTTAACTGCTGTTTTATACTTTTTTTCTTTTGTACACTAAATCCTTATAGTGTTTTTATATAATGGACCGATACAGGTGGGCCATACAATATTAGTTATTTGTAGGATTAAACAATTGGTATAGACATCCAAAGGCCTAGCCACCGTTGGTATTATATTGATAAACTCACAGTACCTACTACATTCTTAAAGGCAAATGCCCACTCTTGGCCAGTAGGTAGGCAAGTTCGTTACACCAATGTGAAAAATACAAAAAAATTACTTATTTAGTAACTAAAATATTGTTATTATTTATTTGTTTGTAACACTCCGGAATTAAAAACTTATATTAAAAAGACATTCAATCAATTATGCATGTGATGCAATCTTCATTTCCGCACGTTATGTCAATCTTATAAAAGTAGTGACGGCAAATGTCACAAAAAACCGAAATCAAATAAATCGAGAACTGAATGATCTTCTGAAAAACTATTTTCTTTTGTTTCGCTTCCTATTAAAACGTTTAATTTCTATAGAATAGGTAAAATAAATGTCATTGTCTTCCGAAATCTATGCAGTGCTGGTTCAAGTTTATTAAAAATATCGATTCATAGCTCTATAACATCGGTTTTTGATAAATCGATGCCGAATCGCCATCACTACGTCAATGATAATTGAAATTGACAGTCTGTGTTGACAGTTAACATTTTGTTTATTGCGGGTTGTTTGTTGTGCTTTGTGAATTGTGATTTTTCCTACACGGTTTTGCTATTTTCTATCCGATGACTTTGATTAGTATTATGGCGATGACAAACTTGGCTTTACATTGGATTCCGTACCCGTTTACCACGACGACACTGGCTTGCCAGTCAACTCCATGTTTGTTTTATATGAACCTTGAATTTTTTTCATACAATTTTAAAATTCTGTCCAAGTTCTATGTAAAAAATTATGGTTGATTTTGTATCTATGATGTCAACCCTAATGTCTATGATTTGTTGTATTTATGGACGCCACTTGGCCAAAACCTCCTTAACGAATGGGCATATCCCTTTATAAAATGATGTAAACCAATCAAATTATTAATCCATCACTGAATTAGTGATTCCTCACTAATTGAAACCTTGCTAACCCGTCAGGGATAATAAACTTTTTCAATTCTGTGTATATGTTACTGCAATAGTCGAGTTTATCGACTGCAATATTACAATATAATAACACGTAGCAACGTGTTATTATGTTGTTCCTTGGCTAATAAGAACCAGGGTAGCTCGTTTTCCCCTGGTAGTTTTTACACCTTGCGCAGACTGATAACCTATTAGTTTGCTCTTTGTATTTACTTCCATATCTGGCTCGATGTGGATATTTATAATCGTCTGAACATAACTCTCAGGTCTGTGATGTCAGGGTCAGGCAGAGGTGTATGTTGGGTGATGACTAGGTTTTTGAGCGAACCTTTTGCTATTTTACAGTCTCTAACTAAAAAAGTCTAATTAGTTTAGTAAAATAGGTAGCCCTATAATTGAACCAAAGATAGTATCTTTAAGATACCAGTATTCACTTGAAAATTGTGTTTTAGACCAACCTAATTCAATCCCAAACTACAATGAGAAATTCTTATAGAAAATTCTCCCATCCATCATATATTGACAGGATTGAACCCAGGGCCTCATAATTTTCAGCCACTCTTGTGACCTAGACCAATTTCGCAGATTTTGTAATCGTTTTGTTTTGTTGCAGTTCGCAACGGCTACTCTTGTGTACCAGTGGCTCTTGCGGATGGTCTGGACATCAGGCTCGGTACTGCCGTCACGGATATCCAGTATGGAGGACCAGGAGTCACCGTGAAGGCTGTCAGCACCCGGAATACGAGTCAGCCACAAACATTTAAAGGTAAAATTATAAAGCTAATTTATAAACGGAAACATTTTGGCCGAACCGATGCCATGCAAATATTTTTCGATAGGCGTTTAAAAGTGGATGTCTAGGTATAGTGTAGGTACCTATGCTCTAAAACTAAAACGGATTTAATCTGACGTATATGCTCAAAGTTACTCCATTGCATACATACCTAATGCAAATCGTGTGCCGTAACGAGGAAACAATGGGAAAAAAGCGTTCGTTATCGATTTTAGCCGACGGACGGCACACCTCCATATTGCTTTAGCGTCCGGATGTTCCGTTCTAAATAGCAAAATCAAATTCATGTGGCCTTAATAATAAGGAAGTGGCATTTGCGAAAAAAAAACAAAGCGAGATAATGGGCGTTATGATAAAAATCCACAACGCCGTCGTCTCGGCTCCTTGTCATTTCTTTGTCGCGGAATGATTTGCAATTCTAACGCGTTAATTTTACTTTGACGAGGCGCAAAAATACGGTCGGGCCTGTGTTGACCCGGCGGTCTATTCTCCCTTCCCCCTCTTCACCGTACCCACTCGCCTGGCCGGAGGCTCTTCCGCCACATTTGCATACAGGCGGAGTCTATCGTAGACAAGGCAGTTAGATGTTTAAGAGGCGGTGCTATTCTGTATCTAGCTATTTCTGCCTAGTTTACGCTGTGCAAATCTGCGATGTGGGTTTTGATATAACAATAGAATTACCAACCAAAATGATTTTAGCACTGATGTCATTCTCACACGACTGAAATAAGTGCGCTTTGCTTTGTTAAAAGTGATAAAGTGCTAAAATTATCACCTTGGTACTATTATGCTAATTCTTTCTTTGTTACGACCGTATAATTGTCTTCAAAAATCTATTAATTTTTAAAATCCGTTTGCCACCAAGTCCGCGTTCTGTGCATTTCAAACAATTCTCTCTCACGTTCAGGAAACAAAATTTTTATACCACTCTTTGTTTGGCCAACTTTCTTCTTATTTTCTTTTTACGGCCAAGGTTAAAACCTTAAAGCTCAACCCTCAAACAGATTACGTAGAAATCATACATTGGCTTTGATATGACATTTTCCTGGAACTAGAAAATATATGTATCGTTTACAGAAGTGATTGCAAAGCCGTTGGTACCACTCCATATTAGTCCCACAGGCCTCCGTACCAAACTTCCTCTTAAGAGCTTTACCGTCGAGTACGTATTGAGGAAAACTATAAGTAATGTGTAAACATCACTACTGATTTATAAAATAAAAGACTTCAGGCGCGTCTGTCCGTTTAGGATAATCTCAAAAACTACTGAAGGGATTATTTCTGTCACGGTTTCCGCCAATGACTAGGATTCCATACATACATCAATGTATGTATGGAATGGAAAGTTTAGCAAGAATTTTTATATTTTAAACTTTACCCGAGCGTATTATATTATCTGTGCCTGAGCTAACAATTGCGGTGTTTTGACATGAGTTGCAAATTTGTAAGATGATAGGTAAAAATAAAGGCAAGAATATTGACTTCAAAAATATACCTGCGGTAAATTTTGCGATGGTACCATTGTAGGAGTCGGCAGATTGTTCGAGTTCAGTAATAGAAAAATAAATTCTACGCAGTGGATTTGATTTTAAATGAATTTCATTTAGAAGCAATACGAAAATAAAAATATTATTGTTTAAAAAAATTAAGAAAACGCTTTTGTCATCCAAACTAAACGTGTATGCAAAATTTCAGCTCAATCGGAAACCAGGAAGTGGGTCAAATTTAACTTCCAAGATTTTTTTACATAGTTACAGGTGAAGCTAATAAAAGCGTTTTAAAAAGAAAAAGAAAAAAGATTCCTATATATCAATGATTCATTATACATTTTAATGTATATCACACCAGTCGTTCAAGACCTGAAATACAAGCTTCGTGGGAACAAGGAAACGTCCGCGTCGTTCCCTCAACTGGAAGCGGCACCATAGGAGAAACATAGTGCATGAAGATGGGTCGATTCCCAAGTTAGTCATAAAGTGACAACTGACTTACAACTGCACTGCATCAAAGTTTTTCACGTAAAACTAGCGTCTTGACTAATACGATAAACAAGGAAGTCTGCTCGTATGTTTGTTTATTGAACAAATTCCAAAACTTTGTACAGAGGATGTTTATGTCTCGGAAAGGACATTGGCTACTGTTATCTTGTTCTGCCAAACTTTATCGATATTTTCTTTGCTGAAACGTGACTACAAACAAACAAAAATTATCCAAGACGGCGTTTATAGTACTTATTAAGATATTGCTTGACGTAAAAATCTTTTCATTTATTGCCTTTTGAGAAATATTCTCTAATTGATTAAATTATTTGTCAAAGCAAATCTATGCGCCAAATTAACTCTCTAATCTCATTGGTTCGCCGAGAACGCAATCTGATTCTCAACACAATCCTTTTACCCGAAGAATCAATTGAAGAAACCTTTTCCAGCCAGGTTAAATAGATACCACGTGTGTTTGGTATAAGGAAATCTTTATTTAGCATTTTGCAAGGCTTTGTTGGGGTCAGAGCTTGGCTTTTACATTGATTGGTTCCACCCTACAACCTCTTTCATTTCACTGGCATGTTATATAGTATGGGTAGAATTCCGTTGGGAACTGCTGATATTATTTTCCTAATGGTATTTTGAATTTAATCAGGAGTGTAACATAGCATCACGCCTGTAAAGGATTAGGTGGAGATATACTGTTTGTTTTGTATGTTGTTCTATACCCACATTTCGCCTAGAGGTGCCTAGGGGCGAGTCTATTGCCATGCGCCGTGCTCAATTCCAAACAACATTGTTTTGACGGCTGGTTACATTTGATCAGCCTTTATCTTAGGTACTAAGCTTAAGGGTCCGTTTATACGACGCGAAAAGTTACTTGCGGCTGCCGCGCTCTTAAGTTCATTAATTGCGAATGTGTAAGTAAGTATGTACTCTATAATTCCTCACATTTACCTAAACGCGCGGACGCCGCCAGATGCCGCCCGGCGCATTTAATTTACAACGTAGTTACCAAAGAAATAGAGCCCACATTGCTATCCGTAGATGAGTAAGGCGCCGCGCGTGGAGACCACGCGGAGAGTACGCGAAGAAGTTCGTGTTAAGGTGCTCCAGATAGCAAACGAATTTGTCGATTTCGCTTCCTCCACCCGCGCAACCCGCGCGACCCCCTGTAATATTACGGAAACCGCTCGGAGCATGTCAACGCGAGCATCGCGCCAGACACTAAAAAACTATATAATAAATAGAGGTGGCAATGTAAAATATATATTTGTACATTGTTTCACTTATAATAGGTCTATATAGTAACAGAGTTACTACTAGAAAATTAATACCAATAACAGTGGTACAATCACTACAATGATGAATGATTTTATAAAAAAGGGAAATAAAAAATTATGCTTCGTCAACGAGCTTCCGAGCAAAAAATGCCTATTACACTTGCCGAGTTGTTAGATGATTTGGTATTAACTAATTATAACTTGCTCTTTTATTTGAAGGATTGCTTGATTCATTTAATATTCACTCATATAAATATATCACGATTATTAGATATTAATACCTAGCATTAAAAAAGTAAAAACCGACTTCAAAATACTAAAAAGTGTAAATAATTTTCTTAAATTCTTCAATGCACCTAGCTTGGCAGTGGCAACGACTTCAGAAGCTGATAAGTTTTTTAAGAAAATTATATGTATTATACTTTTTAGTTTTTTGAAGTCGGTCTATACAATTTTTTATCGTATATTTTATATTTCTATTTTGAGTGGCTTATACAATTCATAATCATGCGATTACAGAAATCGCAAGTGACATGCTGTTATTCATTCAAGAATTCCATTGTATACTCGTCAAAACAAAATAAGGGCCACTTGCAAATTTCGACATTATGGGTGATTTAATGATCATGAACTATATCCATGTGGTAAATTGTACAGCGTTGTGTTATCTTAAGTGTTTGCGAACACTTTAACAGCATTCCGCTTGAAAAACCGTTAAAATGGGTAGATTTTATCAATTTTTTTGAAACCAATTAATTTTACCCTGTTTTTAACGTGAACTTTAGGTTCATTTAACATTTGTATTGTACTGAGAACAGTTAAGTGTGTCGAGTTAGTGCCTACATCGGCATTTTAAGAACGTAATTCCACAGGTTCGACTTCAAATAGACTTGACTAAAACGACCAGGACCATAAAACTCATCCAAGAAGGCTATTCGTAGCGATCTGTAGTTTTACAGCCGAGATTTTCGCAGCGAGCGATTCAGAATGCCTGGAATTGCTTTTATGAGATCCAAAATTTTGTCAGAAGTCAGGAATTAGGCAGAGCCAGAGGAACCACTGCTCAGGAAGACCGCTACATAGACTTACATGCACGCAGAGAGAGCACCGTCACTTCCCGCTCTTTGCAAACCCGCTAGTGGCTGACCACAGGCACGTAACTTAGTGACCAAACAATTAGAAACAAGTTTTATGAAGACCAGCAATTGTCCAGGAGTCAAGTGGTGTGAATTCCATAGACCAGTATTCATCATGCAAATCAATAAACATCCGCAAGGCAACAATTGGACTGTAGCGTAAGTGACTGAAGCACATTGCTTTTTACAGATGAGAGCAAAGTAAAAGTTTTTAGTGTTGACCATTGCATAAGGGTGTGGAGATAAAAAGGGAGCAATTTGCAGAAGCCTGCATCCACAACAGTGATCGATTTGGGGGGCCCAATATTATGGTGTGGGGAGGCATAAGCCAAAGTGGAAGTACTGAGCCTATAGTTCAGAACCAGGGTACAGTAACAACTTAACGATACATCCAGGAGGTCATAAGACTCTATGTGGTGCCATTTGCATAGCAAGTGGGTGCAGGTTTCAAGCTGTTGCACGGCAATGCACGCGCTTATACTGTTAGAGCCACCAGAGAGACACTAGAAGAGGCTTGTATACAAGTGTTGCCGAGGCCAGCGAACAGTTCGGCCTTGAACACAATTGAACACATGTGGGATCTGTTGAAAAGAAGAGTATGAGACACAGATTGATCACTGGACAATGAAAGACAGCCCTTAAACGTCCTAAAATCGAGCTAGGAACAAATCTCTCAAGAAACAATGCGCCATCTGATAGAAAATGCCCTCTAGGCTTCAAGAATATGTTCAGAAAAGAGGAGGGTACACCAGATATTGATTCAAAAAGGAAGAAGAATAAACGCCCTGGAATTTCATTTTTAATTGCATTTTTAGTCCAAGTGTACTTTTTGCTGAAATTGCACTTTTTCTCGAAAATGTTGTAAAATTGTTTTTCTTTCCTGTGGATTGTGTAAAATTTAAGCCCATTTCATTAAAAACAAATCATTGCAATGAATTTTACAACATATAAACCTAGGAACCTCATAATTTGCCCAGAAGATCAAAAATATAAGGTGGCCCTTATTTTGTTTTGACGAGTATATATCTCCGAAGTTATTCATAAAATCTTCAACAAATTTAAATGTCATCTTTTTTATTTCAAAGGGGAGTACCCTTTGAAATAAAAAAATAATTTTCAAAATCGGTATGCAATTGGCGGAGTAATAGCGTAACAAACATACAAAAAAAACATACAGTCGAATTGAGAACTTTCTTTTTTGGAAGTCGATTAAAAATGGGAATAATAAACACTTACTTCATATCTTTGTTTGGTAGCAGTGTTGGTGAATAGTTATATATAAAGTATAATCGATAAGTATTAAAATAAAGCTAGGTTGGTACATAGTATTTATTATTATACAGGGTGGAATTTTCGAAGCGTACCTGGAGGAAAAGTACTCTAAATACTGAAGACAGCAAATTTTACTCAAAGGAAACATTCCTTTATTTTTAAAAAGAAACAAAACTGCATTTAAAGATTTTTGAAAATACGCTTGCCACACCGGGGAATCGAACCGACTAAAATCCGAAATGAATGTTAATAACCATTTTAATACCTGGATTGGTACAATAGGCACAATCAGATGGCCTGCAAGATCTCCAGATCTCACCCCTTTAGATTTTATTTTTTTATGGGGATATGTAAAAAATTAAATTTACCAAAAATCCTATACAACTGTAATAGAGCTAAAAACTGAGGTTCACAATACAATTTTCACCACAACACGCTACTAAAAGTTACTCAAAATGAATTCATTATAAGAATTTTATGCATCCAAGAAAATGGAGCTCATTTCGAGCAACTAATTAGTTAATTTAGGTACTCGTTTTTTTAGTTCGAATAAAATAAGTTTAGATTTCATGGTTTTTGTTTAATTTAATTTACCATGTTTGCTAGAGAGATTTGATCCTTATGATTGACCCTATCGATTGGTGCCATAAAAGTACAGGATGCTATTTTTTCGGATTTTAGTCGGTTCGATCCCCGGGTGTGGCAAGCGTATTTTCAAAAATATTTAAATGCAGTTTTGTTTCTTTTTAAAAATAAAGGAATGTTTCCTTTGAGTAAAATTTGCTGGCTTCAGTATTTAGAGTACTTTTCCTCCAGGTACGCTTCGAAAATTCCACCCTGTATATAGTAAAGGAATAGTATAAAGAAAAACAACAGTAGGACGACGCCTTTGATCTCGCCGACAACGTCATGACAGTGTGGCGATAGTGCATGGAGGCTAGGGTTGTTACAAGTAGTGTAGTGGTTTTCTACGGTACGTGCCGCGGGTTCGATACGCGCACGGAACAAATATTAGTCTGGGTGTGTGTGCATGTGAGATAATGTCTGTAAACTCTACCCACGATTCAGGAGAAATCCTAGTGAGGGACAATATTATATTAAAAAAAACAATATTTATTTATTTATTGTAGATCAACATCGTCATCAACATATTATTATTTACTATTTTAAATGTTGATTATGACAAATTATCAATTCATTAATAGAAGGTAGCTCTGAATTTTGGTCACGTAGTCACGTGGTCATGGTTTATATGAATGGACCTCACCAAAACATGAAGTTTGAATACCAACATGATGGGACTGCGTCCCATAGTTTGGGAGATATAAACTTTCAAAGTTTTAGTCACGTGGTCACATAGATCTCACCAAAACATGAAGTTTGAATACCAACATGATGGGACTCCGTCCCATAGTTTAGAGCTATCAAACATTCAGTCACGTGATCACATACTAAATTTGAATTTATGTTTATAGAAAACATCAAAAAGATGGTCTCTATATTTTTAGACAAAGTATATTTTAGAAGATGAAACACAATTTGTATTGACTTGACAGATAAAGTGACAGATCAGTAGACTCTATCTATATCTGATTTTACTAAAATAATAATATTTCAAATATGTACTCAAAAAAAATCAAAATATGTTTATAAAGTACATGCCATACTACTGAGGCAAGTTATATAGGTTGCCCCCTCTACACAATATTGTGTCTAGAGAGCAAAATAAATTCTGAATTTATAAATCGAACGCGATAGCCTCGATCGACACGGGTATCACGTCCGAGAGCCAGCGGCAGACTGCCGCCCGTCGCCCGAACACGACCCATCAGCTGAAAATTGGCACAGATTTACGTTTAAATTCAAGGAAAAATTGAAAAATGACTTTTTTTTAAATGTTAAACGTTGGACTTATAAATAAAAGAATTATTTATCTATTGCTGCAAATCAGAAATAAATTAAGCTTCAAGTTCCGAAGAAGATGAAGGTTTAAATTCTGATTTAGGTGTTTTATAATCGCCAATTACTATAGTATAATCTACTTAAAAAATATATTTGAAACGTTGGATTTGAAGTAGAGATCTTGATCTTTAAGACTGTATTTTTTATTTATTTGTAAATGGTATAATTACGGAGTAGATAGCGATATAAAACGGCGTTTTGGTCGGGGTACTGCCTTAAATAAATGCGCCCTTAGTATCATCATAAAAAACCGTTTATTTTAAGTATAGGGGAAGTCCATGAGTAGCAATCGTCATTTATTTACTTGTTATTAAAATCCTTAACAAGGTTATACTATATAGGTACTATACAATCATCAGGTATGTAAATACGATAGGATATTAACAAAACAATTATGGTGTAAAATAAATTGGCTCGCTCGTAAACTATACAGCTGCCTGCCTGCCCCCCAGATTGTATGGGAAATCCGTCGTTTTACTATTTGAGTAGACTTTCAAACTAGAGGTGATTGAATACCTACTAAGAAATAATTAAATTGCGTACTACATCACTAAACAAGATCCGAACGGTATTTACATATTATGTGCTAATTGTGATAAGGTATAACTTGAGACTCTCATTCATTCAATAGTACCTATATTAATTTGATTTAGATGGCCAATTTTATTAACCGATCATATTGTGTTCGTCGATTATTCATGTCTTAGACAGAAACAATGATGATCTTCATAATAATAATTGATTTCAAAATTATGAAAATGTTCATTGACTTCTGAAACTTATTGAAGTACTATTTTATACTGCCAACAGAATTGTGATCAAAGATCGTGCTTATTATGTGTGCCTATACTATAATTCAATGTCTTTTGCAGGTGATGTGGTACTATGTACGCTTCCCCTGGGCGTGCTGAAGGTAGCTGTGGCGAACAATGGCCAAAACCAACAGAACTTTGTCAAGTTTGATCCGCCGCTACCTGATTGGAAGGTTTGGAATTCATTAATTATTCAATATATTCAGCACATAATATTAAATATGTATGAATCATACGAGAGTCTAGATTTGAATCAAAGTTTCACCAGCGTTTGGTTTAAGGTAGATTTAATATTTATTACCTAGGCAGGTACTACTTAAGCTGGTATCATCGCTTTCGGCGGGTGGTAACTAAATACAAGCCTATACCTATACATAAGTAGTGTACGGTGAGAGGCTAGAAATTATTCACAGAATCACGTACAGCTTGAAAAAAAACTGTTCTCTTGAATTCTTCCTTTGCAATACCAACTTTATGTGATAATTATCTAATATTGATATAGGTAGATGAAACCTTGCTTATAAGGATTCGATTAAATGTAAAAGCTATTTAAATCCGATTAATACCAAAACCTTCATTATAAATTTTGGTGTCTATATCATAATGGTATTAATTAGGAGCTGCGATGCGTACTTTATTGTGGAATACATCCCTATTGAAACAGTTTTCCATCAAAATATACTGTCATAAGAATTTAATACCGCTTTCATCAAATATCTCATGCAAATATTTGGTAACCCGTGTTTGTTTTGTTTTAGATTGCAGCTATTAAACGACTCGGTTACGGAAACCTAAACAAAGTAGTTCTATGTTTCGAACGAACGTTCTGGGACCCGAGTGCAAATCTCTTTGGCCACGTCGGAACGACCACCGCAAGCAGAGGTTTGATATTAACAAGTTAATTCAATTTCACCGCATTATTACACACAAAATTATTTGTTAGGGACCATCTCCACGGGTCGGAGTCTCGCAACGATTTTGCCGTACTATCGCTAAGTAAACTACACAGGATTTTTCTTCACGGATGCGGGGCGAACCGTTCTGGAGTCATGTATTGGAGTGTTAGAGGAGAATTGTATTAGAAGGATATTGAGGTTATTTTAGAGCATGTAGAGGTCACATGAGAGAAGGCTACTCGCATTTCGCAGTGAGAAGTCGCGTCGGTCTGTTGTGAGGCACTAGTAATATGCCGGCGACTACGTGACGCTTTGCCTGCAGTTAGCAACTTGTTTTATCACCACCAATGTCATCATTGGCGTGCACTCCATAAAGACAAAAAGACATTGCCTACCCTAATAAATTAAGTATTAAGTAATACAATCGTTAATATATCTGTAATATCAGTTAATTTAAGTCATAAGGTGAGGTGGCCAATCACAAACATCATTTAACTGGACAAAACAACACCAAAGTTGTTTTTCCCTACCCTGTAAAAAATGTCTGTGCTCGCCACTGAATGGCACTAATAACAAATCAGCGAGTAGCTCATAGAGATGAGTTTGACTTCAGTGGCACAAAGCGGTACAACAACCGCACGAATCGCTCGCCAGTGGAGATAGTCCCTTAGTTTGTTTGTAGTAGTCGGGATACTCTATGAGTATGTCCGATTTACATGAATTTCCAACGTTAGCTCATATTTTAGGGCGGGCTGGAAGTTCATTCCATCAATATTAATACAGGCTGCTCTGAATCACCGTCAATCAATTGGCTGATGCTTGCGTTAGAGGAGGACAGGATATTACGATACGTAGATGATATATTATGATGTGGCGTTCATATTTGAAAGTACAGGGGGCCTACCACCATCTCTTATAGCAGTATTGTTTTAACCTTACATCGAAATTTCAGAGGTACTTTAAGGTCCTTAAAGTAAGATTAATTAATATTGTATTGCTAAGAAGTTTTGTGACGTTATCGTAAATCTCTTAATATATTTATCTAACACGAAAATAATGTCAAGGTTCAAAATAAATAACCCTTCTTTTTTAAAACAGGCATGTTTGCATTGAGTAGATATTATGGATATTTATAATCATTTTTGGTCATGGGATAAATATATTATATTTATTATCAATCATTCATTCTTTTACATCACTATGCAGGAATAAAACAATTTTATTGTTGAAAGGTCATGATAAGAAACTGAAACATGATGGTTTTTTTAGAAATGGCGGTAAACCCCCGTGGACTAGCACAGCGAGTGGACAAACCCCTTTTTCACCACCCTTTATCTCCTTGACAGAAGACAAAACGAAAAATCGATAAACCATCGGTAAAGAGATGGTTTTGTCCCCGATTTTCTTTCTCCCCTTCTTTTGCCGTGCTAGCCCTGCAGGATGCTGTTGAAGTATCTAATTTTTGTTATCAATCGCGCAATTGTCATTGGTAATGCGATATTTATGTCAATTAAGCCTGGGACCCTTCTCAGCATCAATTAATGTTGTTTTGATCTAACCCAAGTCTTGTCCAAGTAACTAAAGTTTTGATAGCCGTTAATTTGGACTAGACTTCTATACAATTAATATTGAAAATGTGAAAGTTTGGATGTTTGTTTATCAATCACACCTCAACGGCTGAACGAATTTCGACGAAATTTGACATACAACATAAATACAACCTCGAGAAGGATAGGAATTTTATTCCCAGAAAAAAAAACAGTTTTCCAGGAAGTCCACACGTGGATGGAATCATGAAATATTGAGATAGTCTAAAGACGCTCATGTGCGGGTAGATAGTTTTTAAGTACATAATTTCTAGTAATTTACACCATTGTTCAAGCATTGAGTTTTGCGCGTAGTGATATACAGAGCTATTCCTATTCCAGGATCAGCAACAATCCTAAATCTTTCAATCTGCTTGTTATACAATCCTGGCCCGGTCAGATAGTTTATAGCTCATATCAGCGTTCACAACACAGCAATATATTATAGTAAAACCTTATATTTCTTTTATACTACCCGGCCCGGTAACGAAATCATGAATTATATTCAGGTGTAAATAGTGTAGAGCGCAGTAACGTCGGTGGCCGCGATAACGAATTAAAAGCTGAATAATTTAACGCTACTGAGGAACCCTGAGGGCTCCGTTCGCAATAAATCACAGCAACGAGCCGAGACAAGCTTTTTTACGTTATGCTTTAGTTCACCTCCTTAGCTCTTTGTTGTATACTCTACTAACTTCATTAAGAGCCCACGTTTGCTCTGGGAATGCCGGAACAATGTATAGCTCGTGATTTTTTAAATCGTGGCCAATTTAACGTTTTCGGGCCGTGTAGCATTTAAGGAGCTTGGCTATCTGATGTGCTTGTATCTTTCAGACGCGCAAAGAGTTATGTGAGAATCCTCGCCCACCACGTTTTTTCTTATGTATCAGACAATCTGAATTAATTCCAATAGTTCGGGGTACTTTAGATTACGATCTACGTTGTTTCTATACATGTAAACCATACATTGAGTTAAACAAATGTATGTATTGTACTGTTAATATTTACTGGAACCAATTCACTGCACGTTTGACGTTCTCTTTAACAATACCGTGACTTTACCTATAATTATAAGGTCTGGCTGTAGTGGTCGACAAGAATGTTCTATGTTCATAATTATTATGAACTATACAGGAGACTGGCTTTGAACCTTGATTCAAACTCGCATTAATTAATCGTTTGTCCTCAAGGCTGGAGCTTGTGAACGCTTATTGTAACGAAGGTCTGTAACGAGTTTGATTAGTCCGTAACATACTGAATTTTGCGGGACCTTAAGTATTAATTATCGCTTTGGAACAGACTGAGCAAGCCAATTTGTTAACAAGATTTAAATTTAATAGACGTAGCTACTGTTATATGAATACTTGAATTTTAATTCTGGATCAATGATTGTTTTAGGTGAACTGTTCCTTTTCTGGAACTTGTACAGCGCTCCGGTTCTGTTAGCGTTGGTGGCGGGGGAAGCGGCTGCTGTGATGGAGAACGTAACAGATGACGTCATCGTCGGCAGATGTATTGCTGTTCTGAAGAGCATTTTTGGTCATGCCGCTGTGCCTCAACCTAAGGAATGCGTTGTTACCAGGTAAGAAATATACATTTGCCTGCAGGTGTCCTAATTTTCCGCACGATCTGTAGACCGATAAATTGGTGAGACGGTCTGATTCAATCTTCCGATGTATGGAGTCTTCAATCCAATTTACCCTCAGATGGACGTCGGGATTTGCAGGAAACCTATCAGATCGGCTATATAGGTTGATTTATTGCCGATTCTACAATATTAATGAACTGATCTTCACGCCTGGTTACCTAACTATAATAATGAACTCTGCACACGTTTCACAAGGGCGAACTAAGCTAAGGGATTAAAGTTCTGGCCGTCGAGGTCTTGGAGACTTCTTATTTTACCAGAAGGTAAAATCATCATTCAGATCAGAAGGTAGATCAGAAGATCTTCAGCGTAAGTAAATTTCTCTCAACGAAATCTAAATGACACTGTATCACAAGGTACAATAATTATTTTTAATTATTATCGAAGAATTTTGTTTCTTTTATTCATATTTTGTTCGTTTTTTTTACAACAGATGGCGTGCAGACCCATTCGCTCGTGGTTCGTACAGTTTCGTGGCGGTAGGTTCCTCGGGTACTGACTACGATCTCCTCGCTGCTCCAGTGCCGGGGTCACCTGGAGAGAATAGACTGTTCTTTGCTGGTAAGCATTAGTTGTGTTAATAATAACTTGTGGATGATAGGTGTCTACCGCGTACAAAGCTACTAGTACTACGCATACTAGCTAAAAGTTAAGCCTCTCAAAATCGTACCTATTGAAAATTATTATCAGAATCGATGTTCATTATCATTTTAGTTATGTGGTAGACCCACTGATTGCCTGTGTAGCGACATCTAGTGTTACAAGAAATAGCTACTAAAAACACGGCAAAAGACTACGTCAGCGTCGCTTACGCCTACGTTCCTTCACACCTATAACAATTGTGATGTTTGACTCTTTTTTTGTACCTATTAAATGCGATGTGTTTTAATTTTTATTGTAACACAATTTTCTTTTTCATTCTTTTTTTCTCATAGATGTTCACAATTCACATGACGAACATGGACGTGGTTTCTGAAGCACGAAAGTGCTTTGATCCGATATTCGAAATAAACCAACGGTCACTCTTTCAAGACATGACCGACCCCGGGATTGATATTGCTACCCATAAACGAAAACGAAAAAGTAGAGTCGGCCCCTTTCACATGGGACCTAATAATATAACGACTTCGGAACGTTCCACCTCTAACCCTTCGGGATCACACCCGTGACGGCTATGTACACATTATGTTATGTTTTACACTTTAAATTAGAATCACATAGATTAAATTAGTGTGATTCTCAAAGCAGGTTAATGACCTGTTACAATTTTTTTGGAGGTCAACCAACCTTATTTCTCATTTACTTTCTAGAAAATTATAATTATCGTTGATACCAATCCGTCTTACAGCAAAAACATAGTAGGTATTCACACGATCGAGTCAGAATTAATTCCCAAACCCATATTGAAATTACAGAGTCACAAAATACTAGAATGGAATATTAGAATGACTAGATTATATATTAAAGAATAAAATCTTACTTTATATCCAGAAAGTGTTGTAAAAGGCAACTAAGACATTGTATAAAGAGGATATAGGCAGCAGCATCTAAGTGCGTTATTGACAACTTACTACAATAATAAATTAATTTTCCAATCCTGGCGATTATCGCGAATATGTTGTTTCACAATCGTATATACATTAGCGGTCGATTAGAATAGGTATATTGATGATGATTTTGAGACTCAAGTTATCTTTCTACCCAGGTGAACACACAATGCGGAACTACCCAGCGACAGTGCACGGTGCCTTCCTCTCAGGTCTTCGTGAAGCAGGACGACTGGCCGATCTCCTTCTGCCACAGCCACCAATCACAAACGCCAGTGTCGCTGCAGCAACCGCGGCAGCCAATCAGGCCTCTTAGTTTAAACTTAATTTTTATTCTTAACGACGACACTGCAAGTGGTGTTAGTTAACAATTCAATTTTTGCTTGAATTCGGTAGAAAACTTTTTCTGATGTGGATTTTTATTTGTGTTTATCATTCAAGACCAGGGGGCCTAAAAATGCCACATTGAGCAATTCATCTAATGATCTGCTTAGTAACTGTCAAACAGATGATTAGGTACTGAATATGAACCTTATGCGGATGACATTAAGAGTCGTCAAATAAGTAGATATTTTCACATTGTAATATGAATCATATTATGATTCATCTAAAGCGGCCTTTTTAGCCCCCCAGTTGTAAAGAGAAGATAGTTTTTTTTAATAACTCTTTGTACCTGCTTTCCTATACACGTCCCGTAGAAAGATTTGTGCTACCAATATTTTTAAGTGTTCATAGAGAATTTGTGTTTTAAACAAATGTTTTAGAAAAGTCAACTAAGTACATACCTAAGTAGCAAAGAATTTAAAAATGGTTTCAGTTGGGGTAATGACACCCCAACTGAAACCATTTTTAAATTCTTGTGTATTTTTTTTTTGTATTTTGGATCCCTGAGAAGATCCTTTACGCGATTTATAACCATTTTTAACCCTTGACAAGAAAAAGGGGTGTTATAAGTTTGTAGTGTGTATCTGTGGATCTGTGTATCTGTCTGTGGCATTGTAGCTCCAAAACGGATGAACCGATTTCTATGCAGTTTTCTTAATTGAAAGCTAGTTTAATCGGGTATCATCTTAGCTATGTTTAATGAAAATCTCAGTTCAGCCGTTCAAAAGTTACAGCTCTTTTTTTTTTAGTACAGTTTTGTTACAGTTATGTTTCACTAGGTACTTATAAAACTTAGGGTTAATTTAGTTTAATTAGATTTTTTTAACACGTTAACTGCCAGACAATAGACACAATAGAAAATTAATTGTTTGAGGTCACCGGTGACTTCAGTGGCAGTTAATCTGTGAAAAGAGGAACTTGTCTCAATTTAGTGTAGGCCTAAGTTTGCATTTGAAAGTGACCATTTTGATAGTTAAATGCTGTGTTCATTATTAAGTAACAAAAGTTTTGAATTCCATAGACTGAAAATATATAAAACGTTATCGGTTAAAGATAATCCCTATTGCATTTACAATTACAAGAGAAGCTAAATTTAAATAAATGGTTAAACAAAATGTTTTTTAGACCAAACATGGCATATCGGCTTTTTAATTGAATGGCTTTACGGCGATATTGCTGGATTATAATTGAAATTGTGCAGGGTGAAATTTAATTATTTCTCCCTTTTTATTTCACGTTTGAAACAAAGAAATTCTTTCTTTACCAAATAAACTTTCACAACGAATTAAAAGAGTTGAATATTTAAATTCCACCCTTTAATTCATGTGCATAAAATTATCTCGAGTGTCTTATTTTAATAACGTTTGAATAGTTTTGTAACAATAAAATGTTTCAAAAGTTTTTGCTGTCGTTTCGGTTCCGTTTAATAACCCATTGATTGCTCAGATTGTATAACAAAAAGCTACACAATATACCCTGAAATTATCGGGATCGATACAAAAGGTCTTCTTTATAAAGGTATTAATTGGACGATTTGATACTTTAAACAAATACACCTGCCTCCATAAAAGAGCAGTGGGCACCTGTTTGACTCTGTTCCTAGTAAATATACTCATCCCTGTCACACCTTTGCATTAGAAAGAGATAGGGTGTAGCCGTGAGAGAAAATTTTGATTGCTGTTGCGATATTTTATAATCCTCATTCGCAAACTGACTGCACTATTACACCGAACGTGTTCTGCGCAACAATTAATTCAGTGTTAATTAACAAAGATATTCTCCCCATATATGGCTATAAATTAATATCCTACTTCAGAACGGAAATGCAATGTATTTATTGCCGGGAGGCACTTAAAATGGTTATTATATTTTTAATCAATGTTAATTAATTCTAGCCTCGCTTTAAGGCACTCTTGTTGTTGCCAAGTGAGTTAATCTGCAGTAAAGCGTTAGGGAAAAGTGTTAAAAAATTACATTAATAATCATAGTTAGTGGCATCCAAGTTGAATTTTATTTTGGAGGTTAATATTTATATCTTTCCTACGTTTCTGTTACCTAGGAAAACTCATAGTCAGAACAAAACTATATAACTCGACACGACAACAATTTATATTTATTACCCATACAAAATACTTCTTCATTTAGGAAGAACTAAGAAATAGCGATTTCTTATCGGCGAATTGCTACGAGATTCCATTAGACATTCAATACGGTGTGATTGGGTGTCACAGTAACAAAACCATTAAAACCCAGGAGCGTCGATATACGATTACACTAAAACAACATAACGACGCATTTATTTATAGTTTGGTTTTAATTTGAGTTTGTTTACACGCTAGGCGGGGCGGCTGACGGATTTATGGTGAAATTTAATTGCATTTTTAATTATTTTTCAACAACTGCGCTGCCGGCAAATTGAATACGAGCTCACTTGTGTTGCGATCTTATCTCTTGCCTAGATAAAACTAAAAACAATGTCCCGGATATTTTTTCGGATCATGTAAATGTTAATGAAACTATTAATATTAATACGAACTACTGTCTACGGCTCGTTATTCTAGTTAATATCCTGTCGAGTTAAGACTCTATAATAGTTCCTATTTACGTAAAAATAAATGAATATGGATATCATGAAGCAGTTGATCAGATTACTTGGAATCACCAAACGCTGCTAATTAACATCTATAAAATAATAATAAAAAAGATTACCATAGTTTTTACGGTTCTATAGACACTTTTTTAACTCATTTCGGGCGGCCATAATGCCATACGAGCAGATTTTGAATGAGCTCTAAATCAGCAGGATTCCAAATAAATTTTATTAATTCTCATACAAGCTATCAAAATTTTATTGCTGTAGGTACCATTATGCTTGCTCATGCCAATATTAAATAGGTAATTCTGAGTAGGTATCAGGTTGTGGTATTCAGTAGCCATGTTGAGAATAGTGATGCTCTCAGATCCAACGACTTAATACTTTAATTGTGTTAGGATGTTCAAATAAATCTACTGTCGTTATTATAAAACTCTAGTTTGCTTAGACTGCTGTTTTGCTTTTAACAATCGAAGTGCTCCACCTTTCGTGCCAAGGAAAAATATGCTTTTATATCGTTTATTAGGGTGTATTTTCCAATTGTGTCTCCACGATATATAGCATTTTTCAATCCCACTATCAGATTTTACTAGCCCACGCCCATTGATTAACACGGCAGATAAAAGTTAGTTTAATGAAGTATTTTTATACTTAGCATTTTTTCACATTGTTAGCTGACAGCCAGTTTTGGAACAAGATTTTGTGGAGTGGCTCTAATAGATAAACTTTCGATAGAAGTACCTCAGAAACCGAGTATAAAGTTAAGGATAAAATAGATTAGGTACTAATACACTAAATCACTAAGTAGGTACCTGGTGTTACTTACTAAATGAAATTTAAAGTATGTAGTATAAAATTAAAGACTCTTCTTAATGTTCTAAATGTTGAATGATGCTACCTAAAAATAAAACAATTATTTATTAGGACCCACCTACTGTCCACACACTGAACATCTAAAGTTACTTTCGATACTAACATTGACGCTGCTTGCGTGATCCACAAATCTATCAAATAAGCAAGCTCTGAAGGTACCCAAGTAGACTCGAATAAAAAAAAGGAATCCCCAAATTCCTATGCCCGCCTAACTTCTTATTGCAGCGCCGCGCGCCGCTCCAAATATTTCACTGTCCGAATACCACTTCGTTACAATTAACCCTACGGTGCCTTTAAAAAAATAGCCGCGTAGCGACTCGGACAAACGAGGAATTAATATCGTAGTCCACGGCCATTTATTTTGAGTTCCCACTTACCACTTTGTACTTACACCGACCCTTTATCTCTCTGTAATTATGCATCAGCACTGTATTGTTTGCTTAAGATTTGTTCGGGTGATGAATAATTACTTCGCTTTGAACCAGCTACCGCGCTTGGTTTATTACTTTGTATGTAGCGTAATGCGGTTGCAGGTAAGGAATACAAGTCTTTGTTTTTGTTACGAGATCTGATTACTTCTGAAAATTCTTGTCTTGTTGGATATTTTTACCAGATTTTGCGAAAGAAAGTTCCCGGCCGTTTTATTTGTTGTGGTCGCTCTACCTACCTCAAAAGTTACCTATAAATTCATTTTGTTATTCAGAACATACACCAATGTATAAAAAAAAAATTACCTAATGGCATTTTGAGACCGATAAATAAGTATCTACTACATTCGTATCACATAATTCACATATCACACATATACTATAAGTAGGGTCCAAATACTATTACCGGCGAATTGTTAAGCTGTACAACAATATAAGTAGGTACATTTGCCAACTGCATCGTAATACAAGCGATATGTTATAAAAAGTCATTTTACTACTATAGCGCCATCTTTATAAATTCAAGTTAACTTTTGAAGCTCACCTATTCTAGTAACCTTCAAGTTGAACAACATTTCAGCGGATTGTGACTAGAAAGCTTGCGTGGGCGCACTTGTATAAGCGTAATCTACAGCTTTAACGCGTAAGCTCTTACTCCTACATCTCAGAGCTTTATGTGCTACTTTCACGTGTATAGAAAAGATGGCGCTGTAAGCAATGTTCACTTCTGCGTACACGCGGGACACTGCTGCCCTCTGTTATAACTGATCGTACTGATAAGTCTCCCTCCGTCATTATTTTGAGGGTTCTTACAGTAACCTTCATGTTGCAGTTAAACTATGTATAAGTACAATTGTGTGTTTTTGGGAAAATAATCAAATTGCTCATGAAAGGGCAGTAGAGTGTTGTCAAAGTACTGTGTGTACTTTGACTAGTGTAAGTTTACTATTATCGGAGAGCTTCTATTACCTACTTTGTCATTTGAAATTCTTTTATGATACTTCGGTAGATATTTTTGTATCTTTATCTTCTGACCATCGATATCTCGGTATGTAGGGAACTACTTAGGTAAGGTTGTATAGTAAGTTATCTACGCAATTCGCCGGAATTCCATTAATTTTATATTTTTTAATTCTGTCTTCGTTGTATGAACCCATAGGTAACCATTACTCGAACACATTGATCAGATAGGGAAAATCAACTCGGCGCAAAAACTACATAGGTTAATTAACTTTAACAACTAGACTCCACTTTAGCAAACAAAATATTTTTTTTTGTGCTTCCTCTTTACAACAGATATTTTAACAAGTAAATTGCCGTGCAAAACTGAGATTTTACTTTCTTTGTTACACGTGACATCCTACAAATTAACCTTTGTTACAATTTTTATAACAATGTGAAATGGCCTATGATCAGCTAGGTCATATGTCAAAGTAATGTATTAGAATTCAAGTACCTGTGACATTATTATCTAACGAAGCAGACCTTAAACCACCGATATATAAAAAGTAACACGACATAGGTGTTTCATTTCGACTTCATAACTGAAGCAAAGTTAATGTCTTTGAAAAATATAAATTGTAAAACAGTGACTGTAACAATGTCGCTCCTATCGCTCGCAGTGTTCATAATAATCTTAATGCTAACGACAGTAAAAGCAGACATGCAAAATAAAACTCCTACGTCTTCAGCTCAGAATTTCAAAGTTTTTGTAACAAACATGATAAAGGACCAAAGTTCTAAAATTCAGACGCTGCTTAAGAAGATTCAGACAAACGCGCAATCTGTGTTGGATAAAATAGAAAATATGAAGCAAGATTCCAAATTGTATAAGAAAAAAATCGATATTAAAAGCAGCGGCGGCAGAGAAGGTCATCAAATTGAATCACCGGTACTGAAGAATAATGAAATTGTCGACACATCGGTAGAAGCGCTTGCAGAATCGAGAAATTTTAACACTCACTACGGCTCTTCGGGATATGGAGTAAGTGGCAATGCAAACTATGGCACCCCAACGTACCATCATCATTCGATTGGATTTGATCCGATTAACATAGTGGTATCGATGTCACTACTTTCCTTTTTGCTACAAGCACTACAAGGTTTGTTAAGTAGAACAAGATTGCCAACACCGGTTGTAGAAGCAAGGACATTGAATCCGATTCAGGACTGGACCAAAAAATTTGAAGAGAACTTAGCAGTAAAAGATAAGGACAAGTATTATTTGAAAAAGAAGTATCTCAAAAAGTATTTTCATAAGTAGAAAATTGGTATCTATAGTTTTACATCAAGTAGTTAGATGTTTTATTCACATAAAATGTCTAGATACTTTATAAGGTCCCCAACCATCAGTTTATTTATTTAGATCGTTTGAAGAAGGTGAACGGGCGTATTATATTTGCACTATTTATTTTGCACAGAACTTTTATAGTAGTATATTAAACACCCTTCTACATTAAGTGTTTGTATTCTATTTATGTCGGTACTACAAACATTGAGCTGTATAAATGAGAAAATAATGTAAATCAACTAAATGTTATGTGAATAAAAATTACATTAATAATTCTGTTTGCTCCAATTCTTCTTACTTAACCTAATTGCAGTTCATATAGCGCGACATAATTTCCATTTCATTCAGTATTTTTACAGCTCATAAAACTGAATTAAAACACAAGTAAATTGCTCTTAATTTGTGTGTAGGAGCAGCTACTTTGTTTACTTTAAAGACTTGCGCAACTGCAGATACTTTTTAAGAATTACTGACCTGGCGAACGGTCATGATCTTGTATACCAACTTACGAGGCTGTCTTGATAGACAGTACAAAGGAGTCAACTGGCATAATTAAATGTGGTTCAGTGTCTCACTAATCAATGTCGCTCCAGAAAATTAAAGTATCTTTATAAATTGTGTCCTTTTAGTGCAGACTGAGTTGGTCTTTGGTTTTCAATTAAAATGAAGTGGTTTTGGTGTGATTTAGTATTTGTTTCTTTTGATTGTGTAAGCTAAGTAAGATTTTCATTTCTTTACTTGGATTATGCAGAATAAGGTCAATAAATAGTGCATTGCAATGTTCTCTCGGCTAGACATGAATATAAATTATGTCGCGTGTTCTTCTTCGTGGTATTTGTCTAAATTTCTAAAATGTATAATGAATATTCTTTTCATTATAAAGCCGCCAAGCTTATTCCCTATCTTGCTTAGAGCTGAAAATTTAAATAACAATAGGGCTTTTAAGTGTTCTAAATGTAGCCGCGTTTAGAACTCTGTAATGATAATATAACTTTTATAACTAAACTATAAGTTATGTTACAACTTGAAGATAAATTTAAATGGTAGATCTTCCATTATCTTCTGAACTTTACCAAAATTACTTATAAACATTATTTTACTAAATATCGACTGATGTTATTCACGGTTTTGCATAAGTAAGCTAAGTTTTCCGACCGTCACTTTCTTTGTAGATACATATTTTTACCTTTAACACGAGCAGTTTTCTAGAAAAATGGACCTTGAAATAGGTAGGTACCTACGAAGGTACCTTCAACTTGGGACTGTGCTAGGATTAGGTATGAAGTAAATAATACACGTAGATAAAGATATAAACTACACGCTGTTAGACTTAGTGGAATGAGGAAATTGAGGTAGAAGAGGCAGCGGCCATAGTTCGGATTGATCTCACTTCATTGATTGATGGTTTATGAGTTCCACCACTTATTCACTTGCCAACGAAAACACCAAGCAATAAAGCTCGCTTCAGGACTAAAACGAACGACACGAAACTAAGAAACCAAATCCGAGTACCTACCTACCTATGTTGTCTAAAACATGATTAGGTACATGACCTTCCAGTATCTATGTAGTTATATTATTTTATCAAAAGGTCATTGCGGTGGACCTATTGGAAGATTCTCACGATATCGGGTAGCCACTCTGAGTGGATATCGTTTACCAGCTACGTACCTACTCAACTTTGTTTGAACTACCCAAGATTACTTCTTTGGTGTTTTATCCTAAAATACAATTTTATTGATAGCTGGTGAACTTTGTAAATATTTGGATTAGATAGAATATATATCGTTATAGCTGAGGATGGAACTAAACAAACATCCTGAGAACCTCCATATGATCGAGGACAGCGTTCGGAATAATTTGAATGCTGAAATAGGTACCTACTTGATTTGTTTAGGATTATAGCATTATTGGTGTCGATACTGTTGTGCACTTTGACAGGACTAAACTAAACTAAGAGCGTTTGTCTCTTTCTGTTTCTTTTTCTTTTTCTTTTGGTTTATGGCTCCATCGTAATTCGATGATGTCAAGGTACGACATGACACGTGATCAGTTCGATGAAATTGACCGGTATTTGTAGTGCTGAAAAAGGACAAAACAGTATGTTAATTGACACAAAAACGTCACAGATGTTCAGGGGTAAACATGAAACAAAGGGGAAAAAGGAAGTTATTAAGAAGGATAGGTTTAAAATGCATATAATTAACTGCACAATAATTCTTTCTGTTTCATTAGAAAAAAAAGTGACAGATGTGTTTAGTCTAGTTTAGTTCTGTCAAAATGCGCAACAGAATCGACACCAACGTCAATCTATCTTAAAATTTAGAGCCGCGAGGGGTATTATTATTATATTATAGCTACAGCCTTTACTGGTATATTAGTGAAAGGTCAAATAAGTCACAATGGACGATATTACAAAAACATGAAAGGCGAGCGAACGTTCGAGAGAGAGTTCAGAGCAACTCGTCTAGGGCCCTTTAGGTTCAAAGAGTAGGTATGGCGGAGACCAAATTCTTTTTGTTAGGTTTCTTGTGACCATGCATCAAGAAATATTAGCCCCACTAAGTAAAGCTCTGTTGAATCTTAAACTAAACAGTTGTAGCAAAAAATCCATTTCGCATGCTATACACCTTAGCGAATTTCCCAGGATGTTAGCGAAATTATGTCCAATTGCTATAATCCTGCGACAGATAGGTAGTACATTGTGGTGGGTAGACATGATTTGAATGTTTTAAAAACTACCCGCATTTCTTTTGATATTTTCTTACGGCCGAGCTGCACATCGCCGGTCGTGGATATTTTGTGGTAGTACTCGGGACGTCTTCGCAGGCATCCGCTATCGGTATCGGAGTGGATTAGTGCGCACGTGGTAATTCTAGATTGCGTATTGTATTCGTTTGAAGCAGTTTTCGGTTGCGTAAATCTCACAGTATTAGTGATGACAATGACAATAGTTTTGTGAAGTGTTCTGTGACTCGTAGTGTAGGTAATCGTCCACGTAGGTGATAAGTGTTTCAATAGATATCTTTTTGTAGAATCGGGTTTGTATTGTTGTACGTCTTGCCGATCCCTTTCGGTACATGTAGGACCAGAGAGGGTTCATATGTTCGGGTATCGTATTATTTTGTGCTTACGCGTTTAGTGTAATCTTTTCATGCAAGTTTTCGGTTGCTTCGCGGTGTTAGTGACGACAAGGACAATAGTTTTGTGAAATGTTAGTGACACGTTGAAGTGAAAACTCAGGCGGTCCTGGGCAGTCCCCATTTTGGTAGATATTGTTTTGTAGAAGAGGCCTTGTCTCGTCGAGCCATCGTCACCGCCGACGCAGCGTCAATCCCGTTCGGTACGGTAAAAAAATACCTACCTACACATAGAAATATTAATATTAATAATCAAAGTACCTACTTACTTACATATCAGGACCACTAAAAATGAATTTGAATTTGAGGACTCGTATTCGTAGGCGATGTTTTACTTCGAACGTGATAGATTGATAGAAAATAAGTTACGAAGAAAACTTAGTCAAAGTTTTTAATTTCCACTGGGCCTTTGCAGGCACATAAAAATTTCGTGATTCTAGGTAAGTACTAGGTGTTCGTGGTGCTAAGTGATTCCAGGTAGTAACTGTAGGTAGTTACCTCGATATGCACTACTTAGGCATAGGTACGATCACGATTCGAGCTCTTCGGTTTACAAGGTAATTGTAAATATAGGTAGGTAGTTAAATTTAGGAAAGTGTAATACGAGGAAAGAAAACAACACAAGCAGTTAGCTTCACGGTTCGCTTGTGAATTATGAGGTCGAGGGGATATGGTTTCGTCATATGTTTGGTAAATTTTATGGCCCCAGTTTGTATCAAGGTAGGTATTTGTATTAATTTTATGAACTCACCAATTGTGAAAAGCGTTTTTTCATACGAAATTCATATTTACGGTGACCCACTTCTTCGGTATACGGCTGTTGTATGTATGAGACACATACACCTAAATAAAAGTAATGCATATTCCTGACTGGGCCTATTTTGCGCAGCCGTGAGGCTCACAATGACCTAGTATTTATTTATGTATTCTTTTTTTTATTGGTTTTTTAAATTGTGTAAATAAATTTACTTTTCTTTCTTTTCTTTTGGTCTATTGGTTGCAAATGTGGTTGCGGAGCATGAGGTTCTGCGTTCGATTCATTCAGTAGCTCGGAGTTAAGAATTGTGGAGCGATCCTAGATTTTTATCTACCGGCACAAACTCAAACTCCGGACTGCTACCTACTGAGAATTTCCATACAGAAAAACTCAAAACACCTAGTCTGACCCAGGAATCGAACCGAGAATCACACGGTCATCAGTCGCACTTGACTAACACTGGAAACGCGGAAAAAATACACAGCTGTTCCATACAGTTAGTTGAGAAATATTGAATTCTTTGTATAGCACAGCAGTTTGATTAATTTGGTCCCATAGTAAAAGTTGTTCATAATGATTACAATAACCCCCTTTATACAGGATGTCTGATTGAACGATGGAAACATTGAAGCAGGGTATTGTACTCATCCTTAAGAACAACTTTTATAATGGGAGCAAAACTGAAACAGCTGATTCTTTATTCGCGTATTCAGGTTTGGTCCCATAGTAAAAGTTGTTCATAATGATGAGTACAATACCTACTACAATGTTTCCCTCGTTCAACCAGTCACCTATACTATACCCTTACCGAATAACCCCTTGTCCTTCACGGTATTATCATCTAACATGCAAAAAATTTGCTTATTTTCCAAAACGCAACTTAGCTCTTTTTATTTCAATTTTAATTTAAATTTTAAGCATTTTAGTGTTGGCTTAGGGTGGTTTCAGTAAAAATCCCATATTATCCTCTGTCGGATGGCAGACAAGCGCCGAGCTGTACGGTGACCAAATGAATCTGTGTGAGGAATATTATCCTGTTTTATGAACGTTCTGAGCACATAAGCAGGTGGTGTGTGAGAGTTTGAGATGTTCTGAAACTTAATATGGAAGCTCGTTTCTGCATGTTACCGCAGCTACAGCTATCAGTTGTCTCCAAAAACTTATAGAAGCAAGTAGGTATTATATTAAGATGTCGTGGGTTCGACGAGTCCCGCTCGTGTCAATTATTTTTTAAGTTTTCTTTGTAGTATTTTTACAAATTCATCTTTAAAAGTAATAAATCCTCAATAATGTTATAAATTCGAAAGTAATCGTCTCTTTTTTGTTACCTTTTCATGACTAAAAGGCTGAACCGATCTTGATGAAATTTGACAAGGTATATTGGTGATATTAGTATTAGAGTTCAAAAGGGAATATTTACCACGTTTAAAGATTGATTTGAGCTTCCGATATTTCGGCGCTGTTGTTCTATATCCCGTTTTGAACTCTAATACTAATGTTAGTAACCATGACAGTTTAAAAACTTACAGTGGTAATAGTTAAGGTATTCAGATATTAATCTCTTGACATTACTGATGGTCGAGTTACCTACTTCGTTTAAATTTTTTATCATCTTGTTAAGCTGTAGATAAATATGAATTGCTGATTTTCCGCCAACGACGCTACCGCTCGGCTCGTGTACAAATGAAAATAAATTGTTTTAATATAAACAATGCATCTGTTTCTCTCCTTTTATGGCAGTAAGATAAATATTTATTACATTTTTCATTCAATTATGAAAGGGAAAGGGAAAAGGCTAAACAAGGTCTTCGCCATAATCTTAACTTTTTATGGTAGAGTTCTATTATGTCTATATGCGGTTAAATATTAGTAGGTAGTATAATAGTTCTAGTTTATACCTATGGAGCAAACACAGCATAACATTTACAGTATCTTTTTATCTCGGTTAAGTAGATTTAAAAAAGGAAATAATTGTGGGCGAACGAGCGTACGTTTCCCCCTATGGTTTCCCCTGATGGTACTCGTAAGTGATCACCGCCACGCATGAACATCCGCAACACCAGAGGAGTTACCGATGCGTTGCATTACAGATTTTCTAAAGTTGAAGTATAGAAACAAAAGTACCTATACTACATTGATTTGTCCTACTAGAAGAACCTATACTTTAACTTTAGACAATCTTATAAAGCTGGTTAATAAGATTTGTAAAAACGTCTCAAAAGATTTTGCATCATGTCATCACGTTCTAAATTGATTTATTGCGTTTTCATACGTTAAGGTTAGATAGATATTAGAAATAATTTAATGTTGTTAGGACTTATGCCCCATGAGGATGATGAGGTGGTCGTGGTGGGAGGCGAATTCTTTGCCTCACAACTCGGCAGTAATTAAGCTGGTCATAGTAGTAAGATCGGAAACATGGTACATATTACAAACATAAAAGTTAACCACTTTATTATCCTAATTTAACTGAAAGCCATGGCTTCTCTACTTATGTTCGTACTAAGCTGTGTGACGTAGGTTAATGCATCACGCCGCGTTGGCTCGGATTTTAAATCCTGCATAAACTATTCACAGATGAGGGTCACGACAGACTTGGACCAATTTTGGCATTTATTTTTAACGGAATTCAGAATTAGATTTGAATAAAAAAAAATCGTCTGGGGATTTGATTACGGTATTCGATTTATTACATTAACCTTGTTTTTGTTATCCACAATTAGCCTGGTGATGCCATCAATGCAATTGGCTGCTTCTTGGATCAACTTGGTATCTACATTCTTTCTTGTAGATCACATGTCACAGGCCTGAGGAGAAATCGGTGTTTTGGTAAAAAAAAAAGTGCCCCTTTGAAGTAAGTACTCTAAATTCTAAAATGGGATGGGACACTAACTGAAGACTCTATCAGCTGAATACTCAACGAAAACTCAATTTCAATATAATATATTAAAGGTCTTTCCGTCCACCTTCAAGTGACTGTGACAGCATGAAAATTAATGACAATTTAAAATTAGAAAGAAGAAAGAAAGAAAGAAAACAGTTTTATTCTGGACTGGCCAGGAACAAATAAAATTACAAAAATAAAAATAAAAATAAAATAACAAAACCAATAACAAAAGACAAACAATAATTAAAGCAACCTGGACGAGGCCAAAAATGGTCCCCATCTCAGCATAATTGAGATGTGTTTGAGTATTTGGCGGTAAGGCTGTTCTATAGAAATTATTTATTTATTTTATTTATTTATTTAAGGTCTACCAACGTCTGTTACAGCAGTACATGATAAATTTTACAAATACAATAAGGTTTTGAGATTACTGCACAGTCAATTATAGGTAAACACAACATGCAATGTGTTTTATTTTAAATTTTTAATAATACAACACAAGTTAAATTAATGGTTAAGTGTTAAGACAAGTGAAAAGACATCGAACATGGGTACGCATAGATTATAACTTTGTATTGCGGATAAATGATACTAGACCATCTCCGTGGATGTCGTTCAGGTCGCTGTATTCGTTAACGAGTCTACATAAGCGTGGAATCGGGGAGCTAGTGCCAAATTTGGTTCGTCGGAGGGGTGGAGCCAAAGGGGTAACCGGTTTACGAGGCGGTCTACGGGGGACTCTAAGGCAGAACTTGGTCAGAAGCTGAGGACAGTCAATCTGGTTTCTAAATAACTTATAGATAAACTTAAGGTCCAGAATATCTCTACGACTTTCGAGAGTCTTCATTTTGAAAAATGATAGCTTCTTAAGATATGACATCTTTTTGCATTTGTTCCCAAATGAGTAACCCAAGTGGTTGAGAAATCTTTTCTGAACCCTCTCTATCCTCAGCGAGTGAACGGCATAATGCGGTCTCCAGGCCACACTACAGTACTCCAATATGCTGCGGACTAAACTGTTATATAGAATTATTTTAGTGCGTGATTTTTTGAATATCTTGCCGTTTCGGATTACGAACCCTAGCATACGCAGTGCTCTCTTGATGATACCATCAATATGTGGTATAAAAGTCAGCTTGCTGTCCAACATAACACCCAAATCTCGGATACAGTTTACCTCACCAAGAGGAGTTCCATTAATATGGTAGGATGTAGGCAAGTTATTTAATTTCCTACTAAACTTGATGTGCGAGCATTTATTGCAGTTCAGCAAGATACCGTTTTGAGAGCACCAGTTAAAAAGCCTATTTATGTCCTGTTGCAAGCTTGCGGCATCCCACTGGGAAGCGATTGGTTTTATTATTTTAATATCATCTGCAAACAGAAATGCAGTGGAACTGTGGAAACACGTGATGACATCATTTATAAAGATGTTGAATAAAATAGGTCCCAGATGCGAGCCCTGCGGGACTCCTGATGTAATTGATTGGCACAAGGATTGGAAGCCATTCACCACCACGTAGAACTCTCTGTCACTCAGGTAGGACCTGAGCCAGTCAAGAAGAGGGCCGGAGACACCATAGGTCGAAAGTTTATTCAATAGTACCCCGTGAGATACCCTATCGAATGCCTTGCTGAAGTCAGTATACACAGCGTCAACTTGTAGCCCTTTGTCCATCTCCTCCGACAAAATGTCAATATATGACACAAGGTTAGTGCATGTCGATCTTAATTTTACGAAACCATGCTGTTGTTCGCATAATATTCTTTTAAAATAACTCTGTATATACGGACACAGCAAGGATTCTAAAACCTTTCCAAGTACGGAAAGAATTGAGACAGGTCTGTAATTACTAACCAGGTTCCTTTCACCACTTTTGAAAATGGGCACAACTTTCGCTAATTTCCATTTTTGAGGAAAACGTCCAGATGTAAGTGATTTGTTAAATACTATTGTAAGGGGGATAACTAAGCTTGGTGCGCAATTCACAATAAACAATGGGGGAATTCCATCAGGACCCGCTCCTTTTGACTTGTCCAAGCCCTTTAGTTTCTTCAGGATCTCCTCTTGGGTTAATACGATGGATGCAATGCTGTCACTATTTTCATTCACTAAGTTAGAATGCTCAGTGTAAGATATTCGAGACTCAACTTCTCTGATAAATACATTGTACATTACAAGCAAAAAGATTGCACATTTCTGTGCCATCTGAGGTGCATGAAGTTCCGTTAGTCATAGTCGCTGGGTAGCTGCTCTCTCCACCACGCTTACTTTTAACGTAAGTCCAAAAATGCTTTGGATTCGTAGCTATGGCATTTTCCGTTATAGAAATAGATTCCCTGATTAACTGTGGTAGAACCTTTTTACAATATGGTCATTAAGGTTTATTGCTATGAGAGCTAAATAGACCGTATCAAGAATCTTCTAGCAAAGTGATTAGAATATCAATGTCGACTGTTCTTTGTTACTTGCTGTATACTTATTTTACTTACAGAATGAGCAGAGTTCTTACTCTAGCTCTATCTGAATTGAAAACTCTACACTACCTTGAAAAATCCAAGAGCCAGAAGTAAACTAGGTAAAACTGTACTACATTACCTACATTTTTATACCATAGTTATGAAGGAGCTGTATTTTAAAATGACCTACTATTATATTATGTATTAGTGTACCTAGTCGTGTTAACTCGCTGTGATTGTTCCTTGTCGAACAAAGACGCTTTGTTCGTAAATACAACATCTAACTGGATTCTGCAGTAAACACCTGTCTTATGCTAGATACTCATGTTAGAATAGTAGTCAGCTTAGCGCTGTTCTACTTGTACTAGCACCTGCTAACGCCTGGAGAATTATTCTCTAGAAAAATTATAATGGTGGCTGCAGACTGCAGACCGCAGCTGCAGATCACAGGCGACACTAGAATCTATTATAAAATGCATTTCTGCCGCAAGCGACAGTATCGTCTCGCTCAGAATGTATTTCATGTAGATTCATATAAACCAGTATTGTCGTCTTTGGTCTCCAGCTGCGGTCTGCAGTCAGCAGCCGCCTAAGGAATAGCTTAATAACGCTGATTTTCCCTGGAGTATTTTGTAGAGTTTCAATTAAGATAGGGATACGTACTGAAACCTTTTTGACATTTTTTGGGGTAGGCGGATAAAATTGAATTTATTTTTACACTTTTTTCTTACTTGTACCGACCTTCTGGTATCCCGCAAAGAATGCTAGGGCACAACTCATTGGGATTGAAGGGTTTATGTCAAGAAATAGACAATATTTTTCTTCTGTGTGCTAAATTAATTATAATGATTACCGATGCGTCTTTGAAGGGAAGTGAATTCGTCGGTGTAGCTGATGTACTTAGCTCTTTTTTTTTTCATTCCAGTTTCCATTGCAATATTGCTCCTTAATATTCATTTATCTAAGTTAATTTAACAGTGTATATTAACGGGCTGAAATAATGATCTATGATGTAATGCGCTACTGACAACCACACATTTTCGTAAAAAAAAGAAATGCAGCCCATTACTGTCCCACTGCTGGGCACGGGTCTCTTCTCAGAATCAGAAGGGTTAGGCCTTAGTTCAAATGTAGGTACTTGCGTACTTGCTTTATATTCCTACATGCTCGTTGATGAAATCTTGCTAAAAATCTAGAGTTTATTCCAATTATATTTCGGACTTTACCCAGATCTAAGATAAAGCTTAGCTAATCCGGGTAAACCTGGGTTGAGTCTCTTTCAACATTATCCTTGGCATAGGTATACATAGGTACCTACTTACTTATTTTCTTCGTAAATGAGATAGCCCTGAGTAAGCTTCCTTATTTCGTAGATAACGAAATTACTTACATTTCTTCAAGCTTACATCTCTAGTCTAAATAAGCACATAACATGTTGAAAGGTAATTATGCTGATCTTTCATTCCGACTCTTAATTAGATTTTCTCCAGTTTGTTACATTTAAAAGGAAAGTAGAAAATGAAATTCTACAAAATGCTATTTGAGATATTTTCGTAAATTATTTTTTCTACAGTGTAAAGAAATAATTTTGCCAAAAATAAAACCTGTTTCATAGCGCCTGTGTGTTTGAAATATCAACTACTTGCTTTGACTCTGCATCCACTGGACTCACTATAGGCGTCCATGCATGCGATTGTAAAGTGTTTCTATTAAACGAGTAGTTCCTACCTAATTTATATTTTTTAAGACTTTATAGTTAATTATGATATTAGATAGATACCTACTTGAAATAGACATTGCTATCATTTATATATCTTACTGTGTAGAGGTTAGCTTCTAGTTTAACGATACGATGGAATTGTCAGTATTAACAAAATTAATCTGTTTTCTATGAAAATATTACCAACCCTTTACTTATACCAATCCATGGTCCGGGACGTTACAATAACTGACAAGTCAGCCTATTGTCGCCGCTTTTACTAAACTGTCAGTCACAAAAATCTGTTCACGTTTAAATTTTAAATCCACATTTTATTTATAACAATGACGCTGTCAAAAAAATCAACACCCCGAATGGAACCCTTTATCGCAACTCCTCGGTGAGACTTCTTAATTTCATTTCAGCTGCGCTTTCTTTGAGCAAATCGGTTTTGTACTAATTTGACAGTTAGTTGACAGATGCAGAAAAAGTTACTGTGCGTTCTATTGTTACCTTAATCCCGTTTCTATGAAAGTGAGTCACTGAAAATGGATTAAAGGGTTAGAATACAGGTAAAAAAGACTCCCAACGAAGTCTCGGAATCTGTACGTATAATAGGTAGATCTAAAGAATTCTTTATGTGTTATCCATGGACATAATAATTACTTCTTACATATAAATTATGTGTGTAATGCATGCACATAATAAGTAGGTAGTATTCCGTACAGGGTGTAATGTTTATTCTACTCGGTACTTCAACTTTACTTTCCGTCGCTGCATTTATATATTATTAAATATTATTATGTATTAAAAGGTACTAAAACTGAAAAAAAAAATAACATTATTTCAAAGCAAAAAGCGTGCAGTTTTTAATCCCACAGGCTACCTGTATAATGGTCTTGGTAACATTAATGTAGATATTACTATGATCTGTGTGTAGATAGGTAGATACCTACATTATATATTCATATTTTAAAAAAAAGTCTCTTTGTTTACTTTATACCTTTTGTACATTTGATTACTAGTTTCACTCATCAAAGAACTTTAAATATTTCTCTCAAAGGCTTTGGTAAAGTATTTAAGCAGTCAAAGTCCCATTATTTGGACACATGTCACCAGTATTAAAGCATCAACCCTTGCGTTCAATTTAAATTCAAATACGTCGCGATGAAATTCGTATGTCCAATCTAAACATTCATTAAGAAAATTTAAAAATATTCTGTATAGAGACGGGGCCCTCGTTAAACCGCTTAAGCTAATTATATAAAACATTGCTGTAGGGGGTACAAAGCTTATATTCGACGTTATTACACCCCCTCTATATGCACATAATAAGAGCTCATTCCGGGATGTTCCCCTTTGTACGGAATATTTGTTTGATCTTTCGCCGCGCTAGTAAGGGCAGGTTGTGCAACAGAGGTAAAATGTATTTTATTGACTATTAGCTTTCTCCTCGGCTTTGTTTGCGTTAAAGAGAATAAAATTATTATACGTACTGGAGTAAAATAATGATAAGATAAATGAAACTGGATATTTAGTAAAAACGGTAACGAATAATATATTTTGGAATTAATTAGCAAGTACAATAAATTTGGAAAACACGATTTTATTATGACTACAGCGATGATCTTGGGCGCATTCAACCATAGGCAGATACTTGTCACTAAGGACTAGAGACTTGGTACATTAAACGCAATTATACGCCAAAGTAAGCAAAAAACTCATCTAAATCTTAAATAGCTATCGAGTTTAATTCACATGAGAAAGCCAGACTTATACAAAACATTTTAAAATAAGAACAACGTACAAACCAAAAAAATGTAATGCAAAGTTCCACAGACAGACAAAAACCTTTTAATAAATGTAAACAAAATAATCTGAGTCTATAAATAAACATAAAGGAGATTTGTAAACATGTTCTTCTTTGTTTTAGTTCTACCTAAGTGTACTTGTACTAATTAGGCCCTTATCTATAATGAATCATCAGATTATAGATTTAGTAGGAAGTCAATCAACACATTAATTAAGATTAATTAAGGTAGAAGTGTAAACAACAATTTCTACGAATATAATTAAAATATAGAATTTATTCGATGAATACAGGTAAAATGTAGGACGGAAGTCATCAGCTGACATCACTGATGGCAATTAATTATTGATTCATTTGGCAAAATGCATAATTTAAGTACAAACTTTTAACATCGTAGCCAAATATCTCTGCTCTTTTGCAGTGTTGTGTTCCTAACGGTGAGCAAGTTCGCCAGTGCTCCTTGGGGAAGCGTCCGACCCCTACCGCCATCACGCGACCTATAAGCACAGAACGTAAGGTTGGTAACGCGCGAGTGATGCCGCCTGCTGTTGCAAGCGTCAATAGGTTACGGTAACCGCTTACTAAGGCGGGCCGTACCTACATATGCTTGTTTGCCACCTCAGGACTTTAGTGGTATAATTTTTAAAATCCATTTTAATGGATCTTATATAAATATGTACTTATGTAAAACTAATTAAAATGTTTATCAGCCAATAATTTGGTTCTATTTGAACGCTTGGACTGTTTAATTCAATAAAACAGTTTTTAACCATTAACACTATTTACCTTTTTGACAACCCTTCGGAGTTCCACTAACCTAGTAAAAGGGCAAGAGTAAAATTTATAGGTATCCATCATCGAAACATGTCCAAAGCAAAATTTGTACAGAGGACAGTCAACAAAGTTAAATAAATTATCTATATTAGCTGGATATAAAATTTCAAGAGCGGCGTCAATCAAAGGCTAACGAAAGATCAGAAGGACTCTTCAAAAGAGCACGTGCAAATATAAAATTCATTACTAGCGTCTCTTCTGCTAATTCGTCCCCTTCGGATAAGGGGACCAAATATCCTTTAAACCGTGAAGACGTCAAAGGCGATACTCGAGACGCCACTTGTCTATTTGTAATTGAATATGAAAATCTTTAGCGCCGTGCGAGGGATTTTCCAGCCATTGATATAAAGTACGTTGAGTTGATTTTACAATTAAATTTTCAAATGAATTATATCGGGTTATAAATGAAAGTAACTTATTTAAAGAAAAGCCTAAAGCAACGCGTTCTAAATGATGATTTCATTGCAAGGAGTATTTCATTAATAAGTAGATACAAAATTTTATTAACATTAATAAT
This sequence comes from Allophyes oxyacanthae, assembly GCA_932294325.1. Taxonomy (NCBI): domain Eukaryota; kingdom Metazoa; phylum Arthropoda; class Insecta; order Lepidoptera; family Noctuidae; genus Allophyes; species Allophyes oxyacanthae. The sequence goes on from OW028617.1 coordinate 9,950,233, forward strand.
ACAACTGACTTAAAAACAAAACATTAAAAAGGCGTATAGTTAGAATTAGGTACTAAAAATCTTATAAAAGTAAAACAGATTTCAATTCATCATCGAGTTACCAACAACATACGATGGTTTGCGGTTCAGAATCACTCCCTTGAATTCGTGGAATTTTCATAACGTATCTAGTAATATTTTATGCCCATAACCTCTTACGTTAGAGAAAAACCTGCAGTGAGCATCGGCTCTCGTTCATGTCTCGAGAGCCAGCGCAACGGTGAATAAAATTTTAGCTGCTTTTTAGAAGAAATATTCATCATAGGGATTTTATTACGAGAAATTTCACATGAAACTGATTCTTTTTCGTTTGGTTACGTTTTTGAATTATTCATAAATACATCAACTGTAAAAAATGACAATTCTCTTTTTGTGATGAAATCACAATTCTCTTTTTGTCATAGTTTTACAGTTTCAAATGAGAAAATAGGAATTAATAAAAAAATAACACTTTTATTTCTTGCTGGTTCATGTTGCAGCCTCAGTCCTGTATTGAAACGTTTCGATTGAGATGTCTTCATTAAAAGTTTCTTTCTCGCCGAAATTAACTTGATTCAATTATGCCCTTTTTACTTTTCAAGACGTTGCTCTCTCAGCTCTGCTTACATTGCACCTTTGATGTTTTGCCTTAACTTTATACGATTTTCGACTTGACTTGCTCAACGTCCATGTTTTCATTAGAGGCGGAAAAAAGGAAAATTGGATTTAAACATGAAAGATCGAAGATCTTCGTACAGACAGCGTACTTTCAACCCAATTTAATAATGGAAAAACTTGAGGAGAGTCACGTAACGTGATTATTTTTTAGCATCGAGAAGTGTACGGAGATTGATGATTACTTAATCATATCAATTTTGTCAATTTTCATTAAGTACATTTGGAAGGCAGATCCAGTTGGAGTAAAAAGTCTCTTAAAGCCCCATAATTCAAAGTATTTCGAGTTTCGGAGTAGAATTATATTTCAAATCGAGTGGAATTATAATATTCAAATGAAAATCCTTTTGCTTAAATGGAGTTTTACGACTGTCACAACAAGAACATTTTATAATATTCCCATCTGTGACATTATCTTTTTGTAGATATAATTTAAAGCGCGCAAAAAGTCGTATGACACTTAGCGCTCGTAAAATTGCGAATCTAGTTTTTATAAAATTGTAATTCTCGGTATCATATTGTGATCGTATCAGATATTTTGTCAACAATAAAAACGAAGTCATTAAGAATTTCTAGTTCGGCACAGCGGGTATTAATTGGCTATTAGAATACATATCATATTAAACCGCTTCTCTCTACATGCTAGTGTAGAAAAATAGCGATACGGCCGTTTTCCTCCTCGCGTTCTAATTTTACGGCTTCAGTTCCGATATATTTCAGCACTTGCCTTGTAGTTTTTATACACATTTCTTTGTTCACTGTCTAACTAAACCTTTGATTCACGGTATTGAAGAACTTCCATAACGATTTTGTATTCAAAATGAACTGATCAAACATTCAATGACAATACAATTTATTCATATTAAATATAATTTTCCATTTAAACTGAATATAAATCTGAGCCCACTTCAAGTTATTAAATCGAGCAAAGAATATGTTGTTATCTGCAGTTCTCTGTGTGCTCTTAAAGGCTCGCTAAGGTAGGCAAAATATTAAAGTTACATAATCGAATAAAAATACGAAAGGATTTACTTTTATTTCCGTTCGTTTTGTTACCAAATATCTGCATTTTATTTCTCTAACCTCACATTTATTGGTCGATTTGTAACCGTGGCATAAAGTCCCAATAATTGTTATCTCAGCGATCCACCCATCCACAAAGGCTGGGTGTCCCACAGACTTTATTTACTCTCAACCAATTCCCAGGTTTATATATTTCGGAGCTTCGAATAAATGCGGTACAATAACAATAAAGTAGGATTTCGCTACAGATAGCTGACATTTCCTCAAGACGTAGGTACGGCATAAAACGGGTATATTATATTATTAAAAAAGCTTTGCATACAACGGGCAGGCCGGATAAGGGAATAACAAAAGATAAATGAATACGGGCGCTAGTAAACACGGAACTAAGGTTTCCCTTTTCGGTAAATAAAACGTAAGGACCCTTTTGTTTGATACGTAATTCGAATAAACATACGGAATTCACCGGGAACTTGCTCTGTAGATACTTCTAGAGTTTACAATAGTCTATCTTTATGGGCGTAGCTAGGAAGAGGTATAAGGGGGCACTACCCATCCCAGAAGGTATAGTGCCTTTTCAAAAAACCTGGTAAACCATAATACTACCTGCTACCATAAGACTTCACAAGAAAAGCAACGCTTTTTAGAGTTAGTTTCTTAGCTGAAAAGGAAAACACTGGCAACTGTTTCATAGGTTAAAGAAATAGACATTTTTTTTCAGGAACATATGAATGTGTTACAAAGGTTTTTACAATAAAATGCAGAACAATGTATTCCGCCTTTTTGTAAAGGCATGCAAATATTTGTTTCTTCCAAAAATATTATGACAGAAGTGAGTCTGCAAACCAAACAATTAAATTGAAGAAAAGCACAGTACAAGTCAGAATAATTATATGGATTGAAGTTAGAAACACAAATATTTAGTCTGTAGCCTATTGGACCTTTCGATACCTACGTATTCTAAGTTCAGAGTCATTCAGGACTCCTTCAACAAGTTAGGACCGGTATCATTACTCGCTTGTGCCCACCCTAGAGAAAATTGCTAGTTACGCCCATATCTACTTTCAAATTATTGATAGTTATAACATAGTCTGAAGTAACTTAGTACAACAACTTAGTTTGCAGCTAATACCTTACGGAATTTAGGGCATTGCGTCTCGCTTGGTGAGTTTTGTAGGTATCAAGTAGACAACATCATCTTACGTAGATAACATCACACAAAAATCTAGTTTTTAGATAAAGCGGGTATATTTTCATAGTGTGAAGTTAGCAATATTGAGACAAATGGCAATAATTTATACCTATTTGAAGAACGCATTAATAATACCTGTGTGGCGAATTTAACAACTTTTTGTGGAAAGAAAAAAATCGCTAGTTTCGAACCTGCGACCTTCTGGTTTAGTACACCAGGCGCTTTTGTTAACCGCCCTGCTTGCAGTTTCAAAATCCTTCACATTTAACAGTCTTACGGTGGCGGTGGCGACATCTATTAGAAACAACAACAAACAACAAGAAAATGCTTTAAAAATAGTTGCTGAAAATTATGATATTCCTCTACGTTTTACAAATTTACTTAAGTATTAAGTTACTTTGAATTTTATATCTACTGAAAAGACTTAAACCACCCTACAGAAAGTAAATGTACCTTTGTATGTAGTTTTAAACTCTCCTAAAGAAGAAAGTTGTAAGCAGCGAAAACTTTTCCGGAATACCGTAGACGGAAAAAGTATGTAATGTGCACTCTAACCCTTTTTGGCTTAGAAGGGGAACAGTCTCAATTGATATTGACGTGAAGTGTACCTCCAATAACGCATCGGGTTCAAAGAAAGTTCCTACGTTACTTTGATTTATATTATTCTTTTATACTCTTTTAGTACAATAAAAATACAATTTAGATAGACTTTTTACTTTATTTTTATTCACCAAGCTATAACTTTTATTTCTGCCGACAGATTTCAGATGTTCATTCATAGACTTCGTTGAAACTTTTCGGATGCTTCTTTAGTTTTGATTGTTCTTTTATTGAAAAGTACTTTGCATTGTCTGCATTATGTGAGTGACATTTGTTGTTGAAAATCTGCAGAATATTATTTTCTGGTGATTTTCCAGAAACATTACCTATCAGAGTTGTTAGTAAAAAGTGTCCACTATTATTCAAGTCAACTTCCTTACGAGGTGCACTAAGCTACTGCACGTCGATGTTCTGACAACCGACTGATGGGTCACCATCCAACTTGCTTGGTCATAAACTTTTTTCCTGTGTTTTTGTGGCTACTGGTACGAGAGAGCTAGCCAACCAATTCGCTAGTCTCACTATGGTGACTATAAACGGTTGCTCCTGTAAGGGATATAATGCTAATGTATCAAAAGAGAAGGAAGGAGATGACCTGCTGAACAAAAATAGATAGTACCTACACACTTGCAAATGTTTGCATTTCTCGTTACAAGTTGTTCTCAGTCTCCTATGAAACTTAAATAGAGTTTCTTGAAAGTCAAAAGCTCACTTCAGCATAGAATTTTCTTTTCGCTAAATTCAATTTTATAAGTTTCATTGAGACTTGACGTGAACACAATAATCGTCGCCCTTGACTGACACCAGTTGTCAAAGGTAAGTTCAGGACTACACATCAGTTCAAGTCAGTTAGGTGGTTAGTTCACAAACTTTCCAGACGTTCGATTATTCGAGGAATTAAAATTTGATGTGTTTGTTATTATTATTGGGCTATCAAAGTTTTGTAAAATTCTATAAATTCCAGGCATTGACGGTTCAGGTAAATTTGTTGGTTGGTTAAAGCAAACAACAGTATTGTATTCATGGCATAGTGAGACAACTCTATATTATAGGAACGCATTAAAAAGATTGCAAACGTCAGAAAGCCCCATGATAGAAGTGCCATTACTAAATAATCTATTCATATGTAAGTACACTAGCATCTTTTTCCCTTTTTGATGAGACCACCAAATCTAACACCTCTAAACGCCCACATAATCTGCATACGCAGTGCACCTTGTGACTAACTCAAGGGCCTGACATCAAGCTGATAGACAAATGGCTGCACAACCATCCAGAACTTGCAATTCCAAAATCTATGAGTCAATGATAGGCAACAGCGTCGCCTGTGCAAGAGGAGAAGTTCAGAATCAACGACACAGTGCCCAGCGTGGGGACTTCGAGATTACATCACTTCTCAACTCAGGAGGTCTAGTATGGAAAAAAAGGGGAGAGAGAAAAACCAGGGTACAAAAGCATTCCTTTGCCGTTATCGCTCTGGATTTTCCGTTTTGTCTTTTGTCAAGGATATAAAGGGTGGAGAAAACGGGTGTATCCATTCGCCATGCTAATTCTGCAGGACTATGTTGTAGACAGAGAAAAATATTTCTACTTTTTGTACTACATGCGTTATTAAAGATACGATCTATCCCTCATCCATCATAGGGTGAGCCGTGAGTCTATTATTTTCCATGAAATGACTGCCACATAATGCCGCCTATGGAGTTTCTTGCCGGTTCTTCTCCATAGGATCTACTATTTGGAACCATGCTAGAGTCTCAACATTTCATAAGTGCCTGTATCTGGTTTACATAAAATAAAGATCTTTATTTATTTAGTTACCAACTTATATTAACAGAATATCTATACATATAAGTTATAGGTACATAATATTAATTATACAGGTAATCTTATAAACGAGAAGGACGACATAATTTCGAAATAGAATATAACTAGACTATTAACATAGGTAGTAAGGGCGACATTTATTTAGAAATTAAACAATCTATTGTATTCTAAATTTTACTATCCTTAACTGAACTAGGTCCTCGAAATAGGTCATTCAACTAACAAGAATAATCTTCGAAAACATCTAAAAATTATTATCCAATGGTAGTTCACCATCAATTATTACCGTGAACTCAATAAAAAACTGCTAATCACGTGCCAAACTAGGTATTGTTCACTAATGGTGGTTTTTTGTTCAACTATATTTAGTACGACAGCTTAATATTCGTGCTAACAGCACATTTTACTGACTAATTCACCGATATATAGGGAAATCGTAACTTTTGTATTGGTTTTGTCTGCAACCTTATAAATATTAATAATTCCTATCCTATTGTTTCGCTATTTATAACAAAAACGAGAAGCTGCGTCTATTTTAGGAAGTTGTTTGATTATTGGGAAACTAATATTACATGGAATCTAATTTCATGAGGAAATTGGAACATAATTGGTAACACTCAATATTATAATCAAAATCAGTTTTACACAAATCGCGTATAATCACACTAGAGAGAATTACTGTCTCACTAAAGAGAATCATTTTGTTAAACATTTTCATTATTTTAGTAAAACAAAGGAGTTTTGGTTTAATTTGTTATTTATTATCTACATTATTTACCAAGTACGCTCATCACCACTGTGCTAAAGGTGGACAAAACTAGCTTGTCCTGGAACCAAAAATTTTAAGACTTGTGACATTGATCGACTTTACGACGATCGAGATGATCGAGATTACGACTCAATCCCTCTCTAAGTGAGTCCCAGCTGTGGGAAAATTAAACTACTTAAATTGATGATGATAACCTACGCTCAATCCACATTAATTCCAAATTAAATTATTATGAGGAAATACAAAATGATATCTTCCTATTTTTAACCGACTTCCAAAAAAGGAGGAGGTTCTCAAATCGAATGTATGTTTTTTTTGTATGTTTGTTACGTGATTACACCGCCAATTGCAAACCGATTTTGAAAATTCTTTTCTTATTCTCTTCTTTTGTTTCTCTCAAAGTGGTCCCATTTGAATTTGGTGATGAGATCTGATGAAGACTTTCGGAGATATACAATGGAACTCTTGAATTAATAACAGCATATCACTCGCCATTGCTGTAATCGCATGTTTATGTATTGTTTATGACACACAAAATAGAAAAATAAAAGAAACTTAAAAAAAATAAGAACCGACTTCAAAAAACTTAAAAGTACCTATAAAATAATTTTAATAAAAAAAAAATCATCTTCTGAAGTCGGGGCCTATAACTCTTCAATGCACCTAGCTTGGCAGTGGCACCGATTTCAGAAACTGTTAAGTTTTTTAAGAAATTTATTTTAAACTTTTTAGTTTTTTGAAGTCGGTTTCTACTTTTGTTTAAAGTTTTTTCCATTACGTTTTCAAGTCTGTTGATTTTAAAAATTTATAAAAATTAAAGCGTCCATTCTTCAGCTTTCGTGTGAAGCGTGTTTACAAAATATTGTGCGATTGATTGACGTGAGGCACTATTAAATAACAGTAATTAAACGAGTGCTAACGATCGGTCATCGCCGTCACGTCATGAGCCGACGTTTTAAGTGAGCGAGCGCCTTTTACTGCCCGTCACGAAAATCACACATTTACTTTGTGACCTAAATTCTTGGGCGATTTTTAATAGTTTAATTACTGCTGTTTCCGATAACCTGATGATGTGATGAGTCATTAAAAGTAGTGTTAAAAGCCTGTTATTAAGTGTAAGTGTCGTGCCAATTTCAATGACCGAATGTTAAGTGTCTCAAGTAATTATCATCATCTTAGCAGATCACAGCTGAATGGCCTCTACACTGCACATTTTTTATTTATTTATTTAAATTACATATTTATGTGCAAACTATATCATGCAGGAAATACAATGCAGTAAGTAATTTGTACGCAAAAATTAATCCTGCAATCAAACACAAGTTTTATGTCATTAATCTAACTATACGTTCTTTTATTAACTATAAATAAAAACATCCTTATCATACATCAACATTTGCGATCACATATAGCACTTTATCATCCACGTTCCAATCCCTATATTATAATGCTCGATGTTAATTTGTTAATTACAAGTCGACGGTTGCGAGTTACGGCTTACAGACCTCGCTACATAAAACTGCAGTTAATATAAATCAATATGTACTTGCGTACATACTTCTGGTAGATATCCATAATTCAGGAGCTATGAAACCCTTTACACATCGTGTATGGGATCTGCGAAAAACTCCGGATCTGTACTGAACAACGTAATAAAATCATTTATTCAGTATTTTTTGTCCCGAGAGTGAGATTCTGCGGCACGCTCGGGTTTGACGATGTGTGCCTGTAGACTAATAATGCTTAAATACAAATAAATAACTGTTTCTGTATCTATGCTTTGTAATGTCTTTGTTTTTTTCAATTAATGACTAAAAATTCAGAGTTCGAAACAAGCATCGAATTGTTACAGTTCCAGCAGTAAAATTTCGTTGTTTCAATGTAGTCTACCGAATACCAATTAAAGTTTGAGAAACAATTACTCTGGCTTGGCGTTCTTACAGACCAGCGACACTTTGTTGATGAAAGAGGTCATTGCAACCGACGACATGTCGACGGCAGTTGTAGGTAGCATGTCGTGAGCGCCGTTTTCTAATTACAATAATACATATTACAAATGTTTGTGAAGATGTTTGCGTGTTTGTTACTCAATCACGCATAAACGGCTGAATGGATTTGGATGGAATTGGGTACACAGATAGACCATAACCTGGATTAACATAGAATACTTATTATTAGAGTACATGAAGTTGTTGACCGTTGCCGCGGACCCCAGACTCAGGCGTAACAACGTCAGCGACATGCGGCGACAGCTGCTGTTACCCCTGTCGTTGGCAAAGTGCCGCTCGTCTGTTAAGCCCTTAAGTTAACAGGCAATAAAGTTCTCTGTCGATACAATTCTATCAAGTTTTTATTATTTTAACCTTTTACATACTTCAAGGACAAGGTTGGCGCGGTGGCTAAGAGATTGGCTTTCTGCGTTAGGGCTCACGGGTTGGATTGCCGCACGGAAAAAATATTTGTAGTTGTGTATAGTTGTGTGCATGAAAAATGTATGTCTGAAGACAGTCACCAGGACAAATCCTAGTTAAATATATCACACACAAGAAGTTCACGAAAAGAAACATAATATATAAAACACGACACTGGCAATCAATAATCGTTACAGCGGAAATAATTTATAAGAAGCCATAATACTAAAAATAAAGCAAATCATTTCTACATACTTAGCCCACTCGCTCATCACTTAACCACTGGGGAACTTCACAATTATACATACTCCGTGGGCAGATGAACCAAACACGAACAGTTTATCACCTGTAACCAAGCTCGTATAAATCAAAATAAACCGCGTACATTGCAATTAAAAGGGGGCGAATCCACCCAGTGTACGCAATAAGTTGTACGAGGATAATAACATTTTATCTGAGATCTCGGAACATTTATAATAATTACATCATAGTATTGACAGGCCCATTAATATTTGGACCATACCGATGAGTGTGGACATTGAAGATGTAGAGACGACTGATGGATTTTATTTGGATTTTGGTAATTTATTTACAAAGTCATTTGTAAATTACTTGGGCGTTATTACAATCGTACGATTCATGATTCAATTGCTTAATGACACTGTGAGCATTTTTTTTAGGAGCATTGTGATTAGGTTTCTTTATTTAGAAAATTCTTAATCTCTTTTTCTTATCACGATTCATGGCTGTATTGGCCTATTGGTAAAAAATATATATATTAAGGATTTAACTTAATTAATAAAATGTATATTAGGAACTAAATACAATTTTTTTGGTCTGAAATGTTTTTTCTATTCCGTGGTCTGAGATTATGAAGGATAATAAATTAATATTTTTATGTTTTATTTCAAAAGATCCTAATACACAAAAGTTATTTTTACTATTAAAAAATGAAATGAAATGAAATGGGTTATTTATAATCATTTTTTTACTTAAAAGTAGCTCAAGTAATTTTTTTAATGAAAATGAGTCTCAAAATATAGTTGGATCTTTCTCAGATAGATTTTCTTTGAAGATATCATTAGAACTATAAAAATATAGTTACTAAAATATTATGCAGTTTGTGATGTTGACATTTTCTGTTCATATTTTATTTTGAAATCGAGAAATCTCTATGAAGGTGAGGATAAAAAATTAAAAAGTTTAGCAATAAAGTTGTTCCTATTTTATCACTTACAGTTACTGCAGGTATTCTCTGTTCCCTGATTGTAACTAATATAGCAGTAATCGCGATGCTCTTTTAATTAAAGCTTAAGAAGTTTCTTTGTGGCTTTACGCTCTCAGCACAGTACCTCATTTTGTCTCTTGTAACAAACTTTGCTATACAAAAACGAACTTTATTATCTCCAACTTAAAGTATGAAGTATATCTAAGTTAATTTAAATATATTAGAACACCTATTTTTACATTCCCTTAATTAACACCGCCTAATTTGATGCCTTTGAAACGTTACTACGAATCAGATTGTTTTTTTTTTATGTCTAGAGACAGAAAATTCTCGAGATTTTGTGTTTTGCGCGTCTATTAATTAAAGTTGAGTTTTAGGTGAATTTATAATGTGTTTATCTACGACTTCAAAAGTGAACAGATTTTGTTTCTAAAATGTTCAAAGATGTTTTTGACGTAATTAAAGAATATTCTAGCTTCTTTTGATGATAAAGTCCAGATTTTAAAATTATTATTATCTCTAACTAAATTACTTTGGCTTAGGTACACAAAATGTCTGTGACAGAATTTTATAGCATCTCGTAGCAGAGCTATTAAAGCCTACGTAAATGAGTCCTATGTTATATAGGGTATATAGCAAGTTATAATAATAATAAATTTTCTGAAGAAATTTGATCTTGCAGTGGACCATTTGTTGGTCCTGTATTTACGATCGCAAAACAAACTCTTGGAGCATATTAAACGATGTTACACGCTTATAATCGGTATAGTTTCGCGTAACAGAACACCGAATCGCAATAAAAAGTAAAAGCTTATGGCCGTGTTAGGTTTTATCTCGTTCTCATAAATACCGCGGGAGCTGGCAGCATCGTGGTAAACAATTTCGCTTTGTTAACATTACCGGGACATTATTAAACAACGATAATAAGTAGTTAATTATCGACTGTCACACACTTGCGTTCGATGCGCTTCGCTGCATTGTGCGCAGAGATGACAAACATTTTCGGCGTTGTTGTTTTGTTTTATTCGTAAATAACTGATGATTGGTCCTTGTGGAGAAAAGTTCAGTTTGAATTTATTATTATTATTATTTATTCATAATCAAGTAACAAAAAACTCATACTAATTATTAGGCACACAATTTCAATAACAATACAAACATAGAAGACATTCAATTATATTAAACATTCATTATTGATTATAAAAATAAACACAATAATTATAATTTTCTAACCGACATGGCATTGGAACAGCAACATGCCTGCCACAGTAATGCCGGACATAAGGGCAGTGCAGCCTGTTGGCGATAATTTCCAGTAGGTACTCGTACCTATAACATTGCAGTAAACTAGCTCATTCTGATACTAAGTTGATTGAAATAAACTTTTGGAGCAAATTACTCACGGGCTTTAGACCAATTACTAAACCTGTAAAAGTGTAGAGAATTGTGCGTGCGAGTCTCCATTGACATTAGTGCAGGGATTCAAAAGTAACGGATGGGTAATCCGAGTTATTATTTAGAAGTGGTAGGGTCCTAAGCCCCTTTGTCACTGCGACCTGCGAAGATCTATAGTGATTATATATTGTTATCCGAGTTAGTGATTGTTTTCTTGTGTTGTATCTACCTACTTAGGGCCATTATCACCGACAAGATAACAGACGATTAGGACAAAATCGGTAGTTTACAGTGAATTTTTGTACTAATAAACGGCTTATTTCAGTTTAAACATCTGTTATGTCGTCGGTGAACTTAGGCCCAAGTTCACCGACAACATAACAGTCGATTATAGCAAAATCTGCCGTTTAAAAAGGAATTTTTGTATGGGTGATCGATCGATTTAATTTTAAACAGTTGTTATGTTGTCGGTGAACATAGTCCTTAGTGTTGTACTATTTATATTTGTTTATCCTTTCCAAATAACATAAGTTAAGAAATAAATTACCTATTCTTTTAATATTTTACTTATAAAAGATTAGGAAAGGATTACCTTTCGGCAAAGACCCAAAAGGGAATTAGTCCATTAAGGTGATGAAGCTATAGTTTTTTATTTATGAGAACATTATCTACCGGGAAGTAAATATAATAAATAATTAATGAAATATTTGAGAGGGGTATAACTTGAGAGTTAAACCGGTAGTGATTATAAACTTGGAAATATTAAAGTTTTATGAAGATCTAGTATAATGAATATTACGAGCTAAAAGTTGTGAACTATCGGTAATCTATTTTATGAGGAAGCGTCGCATCTACTGTAACTAGTTGTCGTTTTCTTTATCAAGCTAATAATTACTTTAGTTCTCTTGAAATAATTACAAAGAGACAACTCAGGATGGCCGTAAAACCCGGCTAAGGTTGTTAGGTAAATGAAAAGTAGTGCAGTCACTATAATAATATTAACCTAACCGTCAAAACCCCCGACTCCAACTAGAAAAAGTGGTGTAACTATTGAATAGCTGAACAAATTTTCAGTAAACATAGTTAAGATGATACCCGATTATACTAGTTTTCAATTAAAAAAATCTACATTGAAATCGGTCCATGCGTTTCGGAGTTATGATATCACAGACAGATACACAGATACACACTATAAATTTGTTACACCCCTCTTTTTTGTCGGGGGTTAAAAGCAGGAACGGTTTAATCACTAAAATAAAATTCTGTCAAGATAATAATTAGACGCGGAGAATATATTATAAAATTTGCAGACCGGTATACTAATATGTGTTTTTAACAGTGATAAAATCCGAGACGGGTCGCCGTCCTTTAGAAGTCTGGATGACACGCCCCTCATTTTTAGCACAAACACCGTAATAATAGCAGTACCTGCGATTGAACTACATACTCGTATTTACTAAAATATATTTGCTCACCTAAACATTCTTACTTGAAAATTAAATGAAATTAAAACAACAAACATACATAAACACAAACAAAGAAAGAAATGGTTGTTCTCTCCAGCAAAATTGCAAAATGTTTGCGATTCCCTTCAAGATTTGTGCGTAAGTATGAGCGTACACTGCGCGTGAAATATATGGCTGCGGGCGGACCGCGGCGTCGCTGCACTAACTCCGCTTGATTGGAATCTACCGCAGGGCACACCGATAAATGAGTGCTGGTAGGTACAAGGGCTCCGGGGTACGGAATAGATGCGCTAGAAGAGCCAGTTTTTTATTTTTATTTTACTTTTTCTTTTGCTGTCGGCACGAGCAGTTATCACATGGGAATCGCTCATGCCGTAGTAGAAAGATTAGCCAGTCAACACTGATATCGAGGCTGACTGCCATGCCATGCCATGACTGCCAGGATGTGCCAGACGATCTCAGGCCTCGTCTCTTGTAGACTCCTTGCACCTCAGTTATTAGTTTTTGTACTCCAAAATTTTTTGTCGATCATTGAGAGTTAAATTATCTTAACTCTAATCTTTAAATCCCTTTGAATCACATATACTAAAAGGTAGGGGGCATCTACTTGTACGACGGCTGACAAAGTTTTGACGCCTGAGAGAATATTATGTTGCGCCTGTACGGGCTTGGATGTCGTGATCAATATTCTGGATTAAAACAATAGTTTTTATTAGTTATTCGTTTTCTATGCTTAGGTACAGTACAGTCAAGAACTATCCGTGCTAACTAACTAACAGAGTATCGGTCAATCTTATAAAATATGTAGGCAATGTCATTATGCAATGCAGTGGTAGAAAAGTGATGATTATCGGCTAGTTTCTTTACCGAAAATAACAGCTACTCTAGCGACACCTAGCGCCACATAAAGGAACTAAGTAGCAACTTAGCTAACAATGGTTGTTACTGAGCGTATACAGTACATATTCGACCAATCAGATTATGAAGCCTGCATTGCTCAAGGATAAAGATTATCGTATCTAACACACAAGCAACTGTCGGACATCAACCATTGGGCTTCGGCCCGTACGGGCAATATTACCTCGCCTGGTCAGAGGCTACTCCCTTTTCTGAACACTATGCCTCGTTCCTCCACAAGATATCCACAAGGTATCTTTATTATAAAGGTTGTTGGAATTGAAGTCTGACAAATCAGATTCCGAAAAGCTTGTGATGTTTCGACCGATGATGTAGAAAGAGAATCACTAGTTAAAATTTTACCTACTTTTGCTGTTACTTTCGATGAAGAAACTGGCCGTTAGTAGCTAATAATAAACATCGGACAGCAAAAGCTGATTGAGCCAAATTGCGAATAGTGCTTACTCACCAAATCGCGAATACTATCTACATACTCACAAATTGCTTAGTACCTATCTTGTACTATCTAGCTTTTCTCAAAATCCGTGACAAAAATAAAGGCCACAATTAAAGCCGCGGCCAACAAGGGCTAGATGTCGTCGCCTATACGCGTAGTCGCGAAACTTCGCAATATGTGATTATTCACTTGCGTAAATTACGAGCTATCGCGGCAACGTCTTTTAAGTTAATCTCTATTATTTTAGACTAGAATTCTCCCCGCAGCTTTGCGTATTTAAATTGTAAAAGGAAAAATCACTTTGATGCAATATTATTGTTTTGTTTCTTGATTATCGTGGAATCTTTGTTGGTAGGATATAGCCGAATATAAGTACTTTTTGATATGTCAGAACAAACATGATGATAAAGTCTATCCTATTTTATATAGACATTGCCAAATTAAAAGACTAATGTTATTATCCTAAATTATTAGGTACTGAAGAAATACTGGAACTTGAAGAATTGTTCTCACTTCCTCCTTCCTGCGTGCTATCGTCCATTATGCCGTTGAATTGTTTTTACTTCTCCCTTCCTATGCTATCGTCCGTTATGCCGTTGAGTTATTTAGACAAACTGGTTTGCACTACCCATAGACCGCATGACCTGTTCGTACATTGATGATGTGGGAAGTTTCTGTTTCCGTAGAGATGTTGCCACTTGGACTCCATTACCTTAACCCACATACCATATAAGTAGGTCCGATAATCGGTCTTTCGATTCTGTAATTCATCACCGTCAGTCTTATCTGGCGTATTTTCCATTTGACGTCACCTTGCACTGACAATCAGTCAGTCGCCTGAAATTTCACCACAACTTTATGGGTTCCGAAATGTGTACACTGATTACGAACGTAATAATGGTGTTTGTTCTTCGACAAATAAATCGGCCACCTAAATTGTCGGTTATAAAGTGCCAGACATAATCTCTGAATTGTTAACAACCACCCACGTAGAAATAGTAGAAGCAAAATGAAATCAGGATTGAGTTTTAATAATAAATTTATTAAACATTCTATATTTATATAGACTGTTTTAATAGGTTTAAGATCTGATAGATCCAAATATATAAAATGTGTAGGCGAAGATTAATTTTAAACAGCAACAGGATTATGCCCTAATCCATCATTCAGAGCAAGCACTTAATAAATTGGCTTCGTAATAAATTGTTTTCGAAAATAACCACTCGACCTTAGCAAAATTCTTTATACTAAATATTTTTCCAAGCAAATTGTAAAAGAATATATCCATGGAGTCCAGCTATGAATGTAGGTAAAAAAATAATTTATTATTTATTTAAACTTAAATAAGCATGGCTTATTATTGTTTTCGAACAATTTTTAAGCTTATTCTAAAAGCATAAACACAATCATGATTATTCAAATGATTTTCAGTTTCCATAAGACCAGTTAGGTAGGTACTGATTCCCTTCTATCTCTTCTCTTCTGTCTTGTCTCCTTTATGAAGACAGAGTACATGTAGTACAAGTAGAGTACTATTGCTATTCATGTACTTGATTCAACTTACAATGACACAGTTGGCGCAGTGGCTAAGCAATTAGCTTTCTACGCTACGTGTCGCGGGTTCGATCCCCGCACGGAACAAATATTTTTATGATCTACGGATAGTGCAATGGTTTCTAGTCCGTGTGTGTGTGCATGTGACATGTTTGTTTGTAAATAGTGTACTCTCGATACAGGAGAAATACTAGTGAGGGGCGAGGATTAAAAAATAAAATAAAATCTATCTGCATTCTGCGATAAAAATCCTAACGTGATGTATTTTTTTTTTCACTTTTTGAACATTGCGGTTCTATATAAAAACCGATTGTTCTTTTTATCTCTCAACAACATTTGAAAAGTTTTACCGTACCTACCATGGTAAAGACACTTTTCAAATGGTGTGTGTAAGTACTTTGCCTAGGAATGGTTCAGGAAGTATAACCATATGGATAACGTTAATCGCTTCTTAGATTTATACCAATTTACATTATCCGTTTCCGTACATTGACCATAGAAAGAAATTGTTAACTTAGCGTGTTGAACTTTAGTTAAATTGTTTGTTTATATTTTGAACGTTGTGATTTGTAAAATCGTTTCTCGGTAACGTATCGTGACCACCCGTGGCTTTCAAAAAAATAAGCTGTTTTTACTAACTCCTTGCGTGTTTTGAATTTAAATTTAAAGTTACTTTTTTAACAAAATTATTTATTATAAACAGTAAAGTATTTTTCTTTGTAAGAGGTTGAGGTAATATCGGTTTACCCAATTCGTATGCACCTTTCATACTATAGGTTCTTTGTATTAGAAATAGAATCTAAGAGAATTTAATGTCCAAGTTTTAAAGAAAATGTTGAGCGTTCTTGTCATTTACACTTAACTAAATTCTGATGAAAAATATCATAAAAGAAACTTATATTTGCAATACTATTGACAGAAGCAACGAAAACCAAAAATGAATGATATTATTATCTTGAAATGTTTTAAAACTATAAAGAAAGCACACAAGCAAGCAAAATATTGTCGTTTAATAAAAAATAAAAAAAAGAATTCGAACACATTAATTATGAAGGTTATTTAGCTATTTCTCCTACAAATATTTGTTCTACATTTATGTGCTTCTTTTCATCGATGGAGCTATTGCCACTGCTCGCATAATGCGTTGTTTATTTAATCAATTTTGATTCACGAAATTGACTTATTATTCTATTAACTTAATATATCTGTCATCTGTACCGTATGTCTTATAAGCAATAAATGGTTCTTATTACGCGCCTAAATTCCAAGTGGATACATAGCAGTAGGCATCCGATAAACAATAAGATTTCACAAGCCGGTCTTCCAAACCAAACCGACAATTATGACTCCAATTTATTTATTTTAATCAACTGGGACCAAATGAAAACAATTAATTTTTTAACACTTTATTTATTTAAGGTACATTTTCAAGATTAATGTAACTAAGTTAAAACCTCATTTCAGTTGAACAAGAATCATAACGCCTCACCTTTGCAACGATTTTCCGCTTTAAAACCAACACTTCGCCCCCTTTTAAAATTTCAAAGCACTGTACTAGAACTAACAACCGGGAGAAAAAGAAAAATGAACGTAGGGGCTGTAAGAAATCCGACATGTTACTCCTTTTCCCGCTAAATACTTTAGTTCTAGACTAGTAAATATTTTATGTTTCCACCTGACTTACTGCCGCAGTTAAAGCGTTTACTTTCAACAAAACAAGATTTATATCTTTGTAGGGTTGCGTTGATTTTCTTTGTAAATTATTGCTAGAGTACGAAATTTTATAGAGGATTTTCAAAACGTTTTGAGTATCAGCAATGCATTTACACGTTATGGACCGAATGCTTGGAGTAATTGCACTTATTTCTTAGACCGAATTATTAAAAGCATGAACTTTTTCTCCCAAAATCATATATTTAATTTAAAATTCTTCATAATATTTATTTTTATTATAAAAATATCATAACTAGTTGTAGTTTATCATTGCCTACACTGTCCATAATAATATGAACAACAAAATCAAATGCCTTTGAAAGATCTATGTACCTACATTGTACAGTCAAATTTTTTTGTAGCACTGAAACGAATTTAGCTACATTTTATTGTCTGCTACTTTGACAAAAGAACTTTTGAACGCCGCCTGACGCTAATTAAACGACAGAGTTGATTAATAAGTCGCTCTTAACTATTTAACAAGCGCAGACCATTGTCTTCTCATAAAAAGAGCTCTCGCAAAAAAAGGACAATAAGTAGCGAAGAATTGCCGGATTAAAAGTACCGAGTCATTCATTCCTAGGTTTAATTATCCTCTGTTTAAACAAATCGCAATAAAGAGCCAGTGTCAGTACTTCGAGGGATCCAGTAAAAAGACATCGTAAAAAATACCGGAAGCCCGATGGTAACGTCAAACAAATTCCTGGAATAGTCTACCGCTTTCTGTTTGTGTTAGTTGGAGAATCCTATTCACGGAAGTCCGTTAAAACGTATTAGGTTCAGCTTTGTTCAGATGACTTTGTACTTAGTTTCACTAGTAATAGTGTTCAAAATTGAATAGGGTCGTGAATGGTATAAAAACGTTTAGATCTGTACGTGAAGTCCATCGTACGTATGTGGTAGATAGTGTAGGGATATTTGAGTGAACATTTGCAAAGACGCGAACGATGCGACGATATAGCCGGTACCACTTCCGGATGGAAATGGGTTTTCAATGGACTAGTAGCGTCGTTTGTACGATCTAAAGTTACATTTACGTTCAGAGCACTTTTCGCCGTTTTTATGTTTTTCGGCTTTAAGAGTTTGTTTTCTTTCAAGGTAGTTTTAAATTAGAAGTTGTGTTCATTGTATGTCGACTGCCGTTTCTCTTGCCATCCTCCATGTTTTTTAAAGTCTGAAACAAGAATAAAAACAAGTCATATAATTATACCTTCTAATATATTAAATTATGTAAGTAAATTTCAATAAATTGTTATCTAAAAACTTTTATTATTTGAAAATAGATAAGATTATATTGAGACCGTTTTTTTTTTACATTATGCTTTACTTTCTGAAGCTCCTTTAAGATCTCACAACAACACAAACAATTACATTAATTATTATCGGAATAAAATCCACCACAAATAAATTTTAATACAACAAAGTGGCTTTACAAGCACTTATTCAAGTAGGAGGCAAATTACGACACATTTATACTGTCTGCCAATAATAGGCCCACGTCTGACCTAATGAAGGGCAACTATCCTTAAAAGTAATGCCGCCAGCAAAAACAGGCAAGCAAGTACGTTAATGCTAGTTGCTTGGACCGGGTATCAAGTAGCTAGACAAATAATTGCTAATCGATTGTCTTTGGCAGATGTAGAGGTACTGGAAAGAAGGACATTATGCAATTTAGATTTTTAGGAACAAATATGTTGAATTAATTTGACGGAGTCATAATTTATAATACACGTTTATTTGAATAACTTAACGGTAATATCAAATTGTACTTGTATTGGAATTAATCATATAACAATGAGATTCCATAGAAAGACATTCACATTTTCAGACATCCATACAAAGGACATTGTGCTAATTTTAGAAAACACGAATTGAAATTACCACATTCTTGCGCAGAAACCGTACCTATTTCACACGGTCCAATTTTATACATGTCAGTACAGATGTCTCGCTCCCTGCATTTCCGAAGGTAGAGTGTGGAATCTGAAGAATTGTTGGTACCTTGCAATGCCTCAAATACACACAAGTTAAAACTTGAGTTCGGGTTAAATCCAAAAGCATGTACCAACAGCGAATTTGTGTAATCATCTGTTGTGTACTAAGTAATTTTTGTCTCTTATCCATATTTCTTAGTCCGAAAATATTTACATGAAAAGAATCAGAGAAAGTCTTAGCAGTGGATGGGTAAGTTTGACATGATGATGATGGCGAAAAAGATGACGAAAAATTCCTTTGGTAGAAAACACAACAGATACCATCGTCTGTTTCTTTAGTTCCCTGTAATGATAGAGGAAATGCGTTAATTGTTCTCAGCCAACTGTACGATTATTACGAGCGAGGTGTATCGGCATGTTCGTAACTCGGAGCGTCTCTTTGTGTTTGCCGCTCATTCAACAGCGTGTCGTTTAATGCCTATTCATTAGATGCTTCGTTAATTGTCCCTTGTTTATTTATGTATCCAATGTTTATCTTAGAAGCTCCCATCTTTTTGTGTTGAGTTACGTGTCTTGCATAGAATTTGTTATGCAAATAATTATGCTGTGGGTATTTAAATTAATTGTGTTAGTTAAATTATGTTTGTTGACTACTATGTGCGTTGAGAATTGTGATAGAACTGGACCGTAGACCGAGTCCAAGGATGAAACACTGGCAATCAGAATTAAAAAAATACAAATCTTTTCTTCGACTGGATAAACTTTAATAAGCACTATAATAGCGGTGAGAATTCATTAATTAGCACATTATCTTGATAAAGAGCGGAAAACAGTAATTTAAAGAACATTCACACATACAGAAGCATTTATGACTGGTTTTGCGCATATACTCGTAGATGATAATGCATCTAATGGAATGTTCAAGACACAATTTAATAAAAGAAAACGTGAATATAAAGACTTTACCTCAACTTCATATTTCATGCACTACAACTTTATATTACGTAACTGTCTTTTAACCTAAAGGACACGTCCATTTATAATTTTCCAGAACAAGAGATTCTTTTTTTGCAAATCTGTTTGCATATTCCTTTCAGCGAGGACAGGAGTGACGTGGATCGTCCACCGCGACCCCGCCCCATGGGAAATCTTCACAAAAAGGTTCCACGGACAAACAATGGAGACGACCAGTCTGTTTGAACTTAAGAGTACCCTCAGATGGAAGAAGTATTGCGGTTTATAGGCGTGTTTGATTAATGAAATTTTGCAAATAATTTGGGCTAGCGTTCGTAGATACGTTGTATTTCCATGTGTATTGTTGGGTTACATTTATGAATTTCCACTTCATTCCATTCCATTAATAAAAGTATAATCACTACGCAATATGAATAATCCACTGTTACTATAATAAAAAAGGGCTTTTAGTTTATATTAGGTGTAGATAGCTTATGCGTAGCTTGTATATTTTAAAATTTTAAATATGCCAAAAGGAACGAGTACTTCCTCGTCTTTTTCTTATATTCTTTTTGTCAACTTGTACTGAGAATTTAAAGCTTTTGTTAACGCCATTGTTCATTTTGTTTTACCCAATATGTGTGTTATTTTTTGGTTCATTGAACGAAATATCTTTCACTTGCTTAATCTCGGGGAAATTACAATAATTATTTTCCTGTTTTTCAATTTCATCTAAAGTGTCACCGATTTTATTTCTAACTCAATAGAAACAAAAACGTTCAGCAGTCTGTCTGAAACATCTTTAACATTTGAATTCGCTGAATTGTCGCCAGTGACTACGTCGTCTGGGAAGATAAGAAATTCCAAATTATACGAAGTTAATACTATTTTGCATTTAGGTAAGCCGAGATAAGATTTATTTTAGAACATTTGACTTTTTTAGTTTTAGGTTAGGTTAGCTGAGTTATGTGAAATTATACTAAGTGCAATGCCAAGAATATGAACAATTTTAGGTGTATGAATTTAATATTATGGAAATTATAAATAGATAAGTACCCATTGGTTTTAAACGGCTTAAAATATTGATTTTGCCATTTCTGTACCGGTTCCATTAGAACGTTATTGGTTCATGGAATGATGATGTCTGAGAAATGGCTTTCATTAAAAATATAAAATTTCATAAAAATACACACAGTCCTTTGATGGAATAGATTAGATTGTATGAGCATTTTGATGGTTAGAGTTACAAGAATTTGTGACGGCATTGTCATCAAAAGATAATAACTTGCTTAACAATCTGGGTGGAAACTGGTGGATTAGATAAAACTTTATCCCGTCAAGCGGACTCAAAATCATATCTGTTTAAGACGAAGAAAATAAATGTTCCGAAAGAGACTTTGATTCAAAGCGAAAAAGAGTTGATGAAACTCGTTACAAGATGATCATTGAATCTTGTTGATTCAAATTAAGAGTTTCAATTTAATCATGACAAAACATTAACAAACGGAAGGAAAAGTAAACAAGAAGACTTAAAAAAGTCCGTAACTCAGATTTGTCGCAGGTACGGACTACGGACTCAAGAGCTGTTGAGTTCGGATAAGAAAGTTCTCAACTAGGCGGCATTTATAAGATTTCAAAATACAACTTCTTCGGGTGTGGAGTTTGAGAAAATATCACCTAAAATTATATTTTGTAAGTAGGATCAAGTTAGAATGGAAACATCAAGTACTTATTGTTTCGAAGTTATTATTTGTTTAATTTAAATCCTTCAAAATATTTTCTAAATGAAGAGATAACTACCTAATTTCTAGTTTTATTAAGAAAAAATCACTACTTATACAATATCTAACACCGTATATTATAATTATGTTAATTTTTATCTTAAATACTAACCATCGGACTAGCCCATCTACAGGAATATTTTTGTAAAGATTAAAATATTTTAATTTTAATTTATGAATAGGTAACTTTTCGATACATAACCTATTTTTAACATAATATTAAAATCTACTAAATTAATTTGGATATTTTGATAATCACATCGCGTTGACAGCCCGCTCGGAAAATTGACGTTCATTTTCCGTACCGAAAACGCTTGTAAACATTTACCAAAAGCGCCTAATGAAGCAATCATAATTAGTTAGTATTAAATTTCGAATTTACATCGATTGTAGACTAGAATATTAAAATTTGCATTGTATAAACCTGGTGATTTATCATTAGTATGCCAACATCGTGTAATTGAGGAACAAATGAACATTCCGAGTATTCCGACCGAATGTGTTCAATTAGTTATTTGGTCACGTTAAGTTTAAAATAATAGTATTTGAATAGTTTATTTTGATGCTGGGTGCTTTTGTTGTGGTATAATGGTGGCCATATATGTATACCACATGGTGGTATAATGGTGGATGAGCCGGTAGCATACACGTCTACAATTATGGAGCGATTATTTTGTAAAAAAAATGAAAATGCTTGGTGTAAAAAAAACCGTTTTATCGTATTTTTGTAAGATCTGAAAATCACGGAGTAAAACAATGAAAAACCTCATCATTCCAGAATTGCGAGCTGTGTCATTTTTCAAATGTCGCAGCATTATGCTGAGATAGGGACCCGTTTTGATCTCGTAGCGTAGGTAGCATTAAAATGAGCATTGGTATTTTTCTTTAAAAAAAAATCTTGAATTATTTCGTGGGTGACTCAAATATAAAACTGTATTCTTTATCTCTGTTTTTCTTAGACTATAAATATCATATTATTTTATTATATAGAATAATATCACGATGGAATATTTATAGTTCTCGCCTAAATAACGCTGCCCACCGATTCGCCTACCAAGGATGGTAATTTTCCCCAAGGAATGCTAGTTGTACCTGATTGTGTGAACCTGATTTCAAGTAGAGTATTGATACTTATTGTGGCTAACTCTGTTAGGTATTTTGCTCTAAAAGGACAAGATGTGCGAAGCTCTTTCGAGCGCTGACCAACAAGATAATTGGTATATTTATAAAAATCTAATGAGGTCAAACACGGAAACTATAATAGATATTACTAGCTATTACCATGATTTCACACGACCCTTAATTTACTTTTTTTTGGAAATATCTTTCACATGTGGCTCATGGGTCCTTCACTGTCTAACCGAACTTTTAGTGAAGCCTAAAGAGCCTCCAACATTAGCCGCGCGTTTTATTTTTATCAAAATAAAATATAGCCTATATCACGCAGGGATAGTGTCGCTTTCTATTAGAGAAAGAATTTTTAGAATCGGTTTAGTAGTTCCAGAGATCGCCCCCTACAAATAAACAAATTTTATCTCTTTTTAGTATCTAATAATATAGAGTATAGATTACAAAGACCTCTTAATGAACACTCAGATCCAACTCTCATAAAATTGTTCAGTACACCTTTAAATTTTCCCTCATCAAAATTTCAATTAGCCAGAGCCAAGTTAATACAAATTGATTACACTGAATTTAGAACAACTAGCGTTCGTTTGCCTCTTAATCCCGTATTTTCTAAATAAATGGCAATCAGTGTGTTTGTTGAACATTTAGTTATAAATAGATTTATACGTGTACGTTTAAATAAAATCACAAAGTGCCTCGTAGACCGGAAAATTCGACTGTGTAGTTTTACATGCGGGTGGAACAAACATACATACATGGGTATAATGTTAATTGTAGACTTAGGAAACTCAATCGGAGTTGTAGATAAATAATTTCAAGTAAATGTTAGATACTAGTTTTGAAGCGTATTGCAAATAAACGTTTTCGCTAGTAATGTTGTTTGTAATGTTGGTTTAGATGTATTTGCATTCGTTTTGTTATTGTCTATAAGTGGTGTGTGTTCAACATTATAGTTAAGGTTGCCTGTTTGAGATTTATGTTAGTTAGATCGAGAACTTATTTTATTTTTATATGAAATATTCAGTGTATCATATTTTAAAATAGTTGCAAGATTTAAGAATAAATCAGTAAAAGTGACTCTTTGACTGACTTGAATATTTATGGAACATTTAAGTGAAATTGTTTCTATTCGCTTTTTATTTCATGACCATTTTTTATTCCTAGTTACTGCTTCGTAAATAGTTGAAATGAGAAGTTTGGATTTAAATAGGTATCTATATAAAGTTATTTTGTTTGTCAGAAAAAAAGAACAATTTCTATATTTATTAAAATACTGTAACATTTTCACGCATCTTAAAAAAAATATAATGAAAGCAATTGTTAACCGAATATATATTAAGTTATTTAACTTTAATGCATAATAAAATTAAGATCTAAAATTAAACACTCCATCAAGGAAGTCGTAACGCGAAATAGAAAATTCGTTGCCGTCTGCTACAGTTATTTCTAAAGGCTATAAAACCAGTTCATCGTTCGTAGGGGGCATAATAAACAAACACGAACAGATACGGGTGGTCGGATACAAAACGTTGTGCGTGCGATTTGTTGACACCCCCCCCCCCCCCTCCGCTACCCCGCCGGTCATTTGTGTTCCTATAACAGGGTGTTTTGATACAGGTGCATGCACAAATATTGGGTTGATATGTTGAGTGTAACTCGGAGACAGCAATATAATCAATATGCAACAACATAGAGGGTCCACATCCACTTATTATTGCCTTAAAATATGAGTATTTGTTTTTAGTAATTGTTTTACTGCCATCAGTCATCACAGGATTATTATCAGTTTGGTAGGGATGACACGTGCGTTCTGGATGTAACGGTCATCGTCCCTGCTGGCCAGACACAGTAGGTACTTGACTTATTTTTAGTCGGTAGGCTATTTTCGTATTGTCTAGCAATTCCACAACCAGAGGATTCGGGTGTACAACTCGGAGACAGCAATAATCAATATGCAACAACACAGAGGGTCCACTCATTATTGCCTTAGAATATGCGAAAAATATGAGACGGATTACATCAAATGAGAAGGACTCGTCGCAATTTTTACGATCCCTCTGCCTACGTAACAAAAGAGGGGAAAAAAACGATATGGTATAATTATGTTGTCATGTCACAATGTTTACTTTGTATCTAAGCATTTTGATATAAGTTAGAATGCAAGGAAAAATCATGCATCCCAGAAAATTCCGCACGAATCGAAATTCTTACCGTTTATAGTCGTGACACAGCAAAGCATGTCCTAGCATATTCCAGTATTATGATACATGGCACTTGATTGATTTATAATGTGCCGACACTAACATGACACGTGACGTCAGACTCACTACCCAATAAATCATTAAGTAATAGGTACTATAATATGCTAATTTGTGAATGAATGAATATCACTGATCATACGTAAAGAGCGGATCTTGCGGAATTCTTAAAAGGTGTTTGCAGAAATTAGGTAACACGATGTTCGTGGGCGATGAGTTAGCAACTTGTCACTATTCACCGTTCTCTTACAAAGTGCCTCTCTCCGTGACAACCAGGTAATTATTAACCCTTGTAAGGAAAGCTTTAGCGGTACAAGTTATTGATAATTAGGGTCAAGACTGGAGAATAAGGTTTGGGTGTTTATTACCCGAACTCGGTTGTTTCAGTAAGGAAATTGCAAACAAGATCTCACGGAAAAATCTTTATGTCCCGCATAATGGCAGCCCTGAAAATAATCGGATGTGTTATCGTTGCGTTTGTGATGAAAAAGTTTGAGATTACTGAAATAATATTGTTAATAAATTATTATGTTTGCTAATTTTCTCTTGCTACTCAAAAATTATAATTAGGTACCACGCGATACAAGGGGAACGGAAAAAATTAAAATGAAAATTTAATGAAGCAGGCAGTGCGGTGCTTCCATTCTGATCTGGAAATTAAAGAAAAATACAGAATATATGTTCGTATTTGTGTGTTTTTTGCGCACGTACGAGTTGCAAACTTCGAGTATAAAAGGGTTTTTTGGATGCGTGTAAGCGACAAGCTAGATGACTTTTGCGATTCGGGCAAAACGTGTTGCATTTCAAACAGGACGTAGCGCGAAAATGTAGTTGGAATCAGATTGTAAGCGGTTTGCACTAAGTACTGTGTGGAGTCAGCATAGGCTACTTACAAACGAAACATTAGTTCATCGTAGTGCATTTGCATCCCACCATGAGAGATTATCATGCAGTCACAACTGGGAATTGAACAAACATAAGTGAAGCCTTGCTAAGCTCTAGTTAATAAATGAAGTCCAGTTTATATGCACTGATAATTAACTACAATTTGCGCTCTATTTTCAAATGCAGGTCCCATGTTGCTTTAAATGAACATAAAACAACGAAATGGTTCATGAGGTATATTGCAGAATAAAATTTTCCCTGATTCCCCAAGGAAAAAGTCCGTTAGCGATCGTACACTGATTCATTTTGATTTCGTAATTTGTGCTTTTCTTTCATAGCAGAACATTATTTCCCATGAAAATATAGGAAACAGAGTCCATTAGTAGTAGGCTGTTAAGGGAAATATAAAAAACGAATTTTAATTTTTATGTGTAGAAAAATTATGATCCTAGTACTTGGGGGAATTAAAGAGGGTCGTAATTTTGAATTTTATAAACGTTATACTAACAAACGTTTTAATGCGCTATTAATTTTTAAACGTACTGTTTTGGGGCCTACATATTACGAACGTAAATTAAATTTCGGCTTACAGGGACGTTTTTTTATGAACGAAATAAAACTGGTCTGCAAAATATGCATTACGCGGATTTAAGTTGCTCAAATCTGATAGCCTTTTCAAATAATATTTCTATTGAAACAGAAATAACATTGGTTCAATTTGTCTTTTTAGAATTTGTATTTACTTTATGTACTTATATGCAAATATTCAAATTATAGTTTTTTGGTCCTCAAAGGGTATGTTAATAACTTGAGTACAACGAACTTATCCAAAGTCATTCGCAATTAGTTTGATTGCGCACAGAACAAAGAAATTAATTAGAAAACTGAAACATTAGCTAATTCTTACATTTCATATTATTATAATATCTAATAATTTATTTTAACGTTATATTTTACAATCAGTGTTAATATAATTATATCTAGAAAAAACCATAATAATCTTATCATCATCATTCTCCTGCCATTCCATTCTTTTTGAGGTCGGCGCAATATGTTTTTATCTTTTTAAAATAATAATTAATGTAATTAAAATATAAATGTTTCGTACGCTTTTTCTATGCATTATAAGCTTCTTTATATAACATCATCAATTCTATAAACTGAACGTAGGCAAATGTTCTAAATAACATCAGGTTCTCAAATTCTGTTTATAGGTGCTTTAAAATATTTATATTGTAAAATGTATTGAACTTTTCTGAATAAACAATTTATTATTTATTTATTTATGAAACGGGAATTAGGTTTAATATTATTTTAACTCCACCTTTTAAGCAAGATAAAGTAAAATCACGCAATCCTTTGGGAGTCAAGTAAACAGAAAACATTCAAAAAGCTTTCAATGTAATTTAGTATAAAAACATTGGAGAAATATTTGCACGATAACTGTTTTAAAATATAAACTAGTATTTTATATCAATGTAAAACGAACAGAGGATTGCATTAAATCTCATACAAATCTTTCAAATCTTTTCTTTCTTCAAATATTTTGTATACATATAAATTGTTGATTAAACATGTCATGTGTGCAAATACGAAAGGCTTCGATTAATTCTAACGCTTATTGTTACCCTGCTACGGTAAAATAAAACAGTGATGATAATGAAACACGGAATAAATTTAATAAATAGATAAAGCCACATTGGCACCAAGTTAGACCGTTCCCATGATTGGCCCATGACAATGATTACTGTTCAGTAATCTGAAGCGAACGCATCGGATTTCGTATCACGTCGCGTTGATTGTCGAACGACAAACCGGGTGCCTGGCGGCGCGGCGTTCCAATTACTAGCGACATAGAAACCCTGCACCAATAGCCTATACATAGATTAAATTAATTATTTGATTGCAGATAGTTTTAAAGCTTTTTGTTGTGATTGTTAGATGTATCGTAAATGGATACAAGTAAGTAGGTCTGCGAGATATTCACGACAATGTTCGTAGGAGTGATCGTAGCGTAAATAAAATAAAATTAACCAAGTAATACATATGTATTTAGTATGTCTTATTGAGTGTTATATTCTTTTGCTTTTGTTAAACAACTACATAGGTAACATCTTCTGAAAGCGTAGGTAAAAAATAATCTACTTGTACTCGGATTAAAAGTCTGATCCAGGACATGGTCTGTGTGTGATTATGCGTGATAGAGTAACAAACTTTCACGTTTATTCTGTGTTGAAAACAACACTATATAAATATTGTGTTGAGAATCAACAAAACAAACCAACCCGGAAAACCCTTATTCACACGTCCCTACACCCTATAAAATTACAAGCGTCGATTCTTTTCCCGTCATTGATCTATGACATTTCCCGCAAAACCCCCGTCTCTCACTTATCAGGACTCACGGGCTAATACCAAACGAAGGGCGCCGCCCAATCTGCCTTGCCGCTTATCTCAATTTAATGGCTTCCATATTAATACCGCCTTTGTCTAATTTGAGGATGCTTCGCCTCGGCCATTGTTTAATCGACCGGTAAAAATTTATGCCTTTCGGTATCAACATTATCTTTCCATGTTGGGTTTTGTTTTGTCAAATGTTTTGTGTTTACGATGCTGTATATATGAAACATGCTCGTATATTTCTGTTGCGAAGACGTCTTTTGTTCAAAATTTATTTCGTCATAATTTGTTTCAAAGACTTATAAACTTTTGTTGTGTCGGTAATTATTTAGATTATGTGGAATTTATAGACTGATACCGAAATTATAAATTTTCAAAGACCAGAATTTGGTTTGAAAAATGAATTGGCCTAAACATTAACGGAAAAAGGATAATATTTTCTCAAGGTTTTCTTGGAACGCCTTGGTAATGTACACAACAAGTGCTCATACAAAAAGTTAATAAATAATCAGAAGCACTCGAGCCGGGGTGGCTCATTTGAAACGATATCACGTTTACCCTCAAATCAAAAGAACGATATAATCCCAACCGTTTCCGCCGCTGCCTCGACTGCGACAGAAAAATTGTGAGTCAAAGCCATTGTTTCCAATATCGGCGAAGGGAGGAAAACTTTTATTGGGCACAAAGTGGGTATTATTCACGGGTCGAACGCAATCAACCACGGACGGTGAAAGGAAGGACGCCGGACGCGACGCCTCTGAATGCAAAGATATTTTTTGCCAAATGCGGGTCATTTTCAAAGGGTTCGTCTTATGAGGGAAAAATCGACAGACCCTTTTCGATTACCGGAGTCATGGATCAAAAACCGAGCCGCAATTAAGAAAGATTATTTCTTTTTCAATACACAACGGCCTCCTTTGTGTCTGGTACCTTTTTGTGAACATCATTTAAGGGTTCGCAATTTTGGTGGAAACTATTCGAACGTTCCTTGCTAATAAATGTCTTATAAGGGTCGTAAAAAAGAAAATAATTTTCTGTTTCAGAGAACAGAAAATGTTTGACTTTTCCAACAAATATAATTTGTAGAAGTTGTAGGACTTAGTGGGGCTTAAACAGTTAATCAAAATATATTAAAACGAATAGAAGTTTAGCAAAGTTAGAATTACGAAAAGCAAATAATAATAAATATTTCTAGCTTGATATTTTCAGGTCGTGGTCTAGTCTTAAATCTCAAACTTGCACGAAATCTGTAACATCTGGACGTTTCAAATTCTTGGTGCAGATGACGATGCACAGTTAAGGAAAGTTTGAAATAAGTACATAGTATATGGGAAAGCATTCTTAAGATTTTGTAGAACAAAACAAAAGAAATTCCCATAGTCTTTTCCAAAGACCACATGGACATGAGCATCTATCCAAAACGGTCGCATAACTCCTTATAACGATCGTCCACTATTCTGCAGCTATACCGCTTATTGCTTGCAGAGCCAATATTTTCAAGCCTCGGGCCCGCCACGCGTTTAGAATGTTAAATGATTTTCCGACTTCGCCAATTCCGAAATATTACCCAAAATATTGAATTTTTTCAATAACCTTTTTCTCTTGGTTTTGAAGATTATAAATGAAATATGTTATTAAACAAGTTCGAAAAGTGGCAGAATACGCGTAATTATTATACGTATTTTTATACGTAATTATTATTATATTCATATTTATTATCTAGTACCTATACCGAATCAATAATAATTAATCATAATATGAATTATGAATATTACCGTCAGCATCTCTAAAATAAAATTGATTTTGCTTAGGTACGTTGATTCGTAATTTTCAAATTGTATTGTGATTATCGTGATCAATGACCATCCTTATTGTTTAAATTTAAATATTATTTTACTATTTTTATAGCCACAGCGATGCGAATTCATCTAGGGATAGTTAGCCATTTGTAAATAATAAAAAATAAAATTGTAAAAATAAATTTACAATTTTATTTTCCTATATTCCTTAGTATAAACAAGCTATATGCAAGTGAGGAAAACATCGTATCAACGTGCATTTGTAAGTTCTGCGACAGTAACAAGTAAATACGACGGAGGTGTTCCGAATCGACAAATAATACCATTTTATGTCTTCACATATCTGCAACGTGAACAAGGTGTATCTGTCAGGTCCGCTGCACTTTATGGGTTTGTGTTCAAACATAACATTCTATGTGTTCTAAACAAACATTGGTAGGTGCAACGAACTGACCAGGAACATCGCGCGTTTATTTTTCTACTAGCAAATGGTTTTAGGATATGCTGTAAAATAAGTAATGGTTTACGGATATTTTCTCATTACTAACTTACGTCAAATGTGCGGGATTAACTCATATTTATCGACAGGTAAATAAAATTAATTTCTATAAGTTCTCTTTACTTTATAGTAGAGTAGACTTAAACGCAATTTGACAGTACTCATTTTAAGTTAGGTTCTAATGTTTCTTTAAATAAAAAAAACTCTGTAAGACTCAGTTTTTAAATATATCCATTAGTTTCTAACGTCAATTTTAAGAGACAGAGTTATCTTAAAACTTGGGTTTTACGCGACTCACTTTAAACCATATATTGTATTAAGACGGCTTGAGTCTAATTGAGTCTATGATTCAAGATCGTTCCCCTAATGTTACGCAAAATTCACCACCATAATTATAAATATAGTGGGTTAAGCTATACGCTAATACTGCGGCTGAATGAAATATCACGAAATTGTATGATTTATTTCGTCGGACCACTTAGTTTGGGTTTGCTAAAAATATTCTGTGCTTACACTCACGCCCGCCTTTAACTTGACTCTGTCTCGGATTCTACATTTTGCTTTCTGATCTCCCGGAGCCAGCGTTTCATGCGAAAACTCACACGCGAATTCATATCTTAACTTCGAGTCACAAGAACTATTTTGGTATCTCCATCATCCACTTTAGTTACTTTTTGCAACACTAATTCGTAGTAGCTTCTGAATTTTTATGGAGTTTTAACTTTTACTTATTCGCATTGTAAAACAGGCTTTGTGAAACAAAGAATAGGGTTTAGTTTGATATGGTTTTTTGCCGGATGTTGTTAGGTTTCTTTCCTGAATCGCCGCTCTCAGCCAAAGGGAGTCCCCAGAGGCATGATCCCGAACTCCTCATTTATCATGCTTGTCACGTGTTGACCATCCCTCGTGTATACTGTAGCATATAAGTACATAACTATGTACATAAATCTATACCTCACTTGAACCGTGATGCTTTGACGCGTCTTGGTTCTTTATTACCTAATTTTTGTCTATTTGTGGCAGCACCTGCATCGTAGCTAGCTTTGATTTTCTGTACGAGAATAAGGTTTATTGTACTTATTTCTTTTGCACAGCAAATATCTATCTAAGATCTAGTTAGCTCTTCTAGAAAATAATTATTGTGCCTTAAATTAAGCTTTAACCCTTATGCTTTTATTTTCATTATGATTAACCTTTCCTTTTCCATAACTTCCAGATCGTGGTTTAAAGTAAGCTTTAAATCCTCTCCAAAATTATAAAGTAATAAAAGTTCCAACGCTTTTAGTATTTCAGTGAAATCAAAATTTATTTTCCCTCAGTAGGATTTTTATTTTCACAAGATAACTCTCAATAGTTTAGTTCAAAGGATGGTAAACTTAAAAAATTTGGACGGTTCCTTTTAAATGATAAATTCGAATTTCGAACGCTTCAATCGCAATTCAAATCCGAATGCAGACGTCTTCCAGACGCATATTCACTTAATACCAGCCTATTCAGCAAAATGTAAACACATATCGCGGAACCAATAGCTGATGGGTACAATCTAATATGCTGGTTCCGTAGTTGCCAAGTTAGAACAAACATTGTCAGTAATGGAGAGCCCGAATGATTAATGCATCTCACAAGAATCGCAGTAGATGGCGCTAATATTTATATATCTGTTACCGGTTAACTCCGATTTTAGGATAAGCTGATTTATTCTAGCTAAAACTAGTCAGAGGCATCCGAACTCGATCTAGTTTGGATTTGGTTTATCAAATTTGTCCTGATATGTAAACTTTCCCGTGCAGTGACGATTTGGGTCGTTTGGCTTGGCTTCAAAATTGATTGCACGGGGAACCATTTTCTCTTTATACAACTCAGAAATAGCTCTTTTAACCACATTTTTATTGATTCGCTTTCTTGTTATCACGTTTTTATTAACTCGCTTTCTTGTCTGCCTGTTTGTTTGCTTGTCAGTTCGGCACAAATTTTACAATCGATTTTAAACTAAATTCCCGATGAGCTTAGAGACTTGAAAATTAAAACATAGCTCAGAACTGGATGACAATTGATGCTTTATTAATTATTTAAATATACTCTAAATATTAAATAAATATCGTTCCTCGTTTTTAGGTAGAGCGTATGAAAATACTTGTAATATTTAAAACGAAAAATGTGGAGCGTATAATAAATAGTAAGGAGTGCTAAGGGATTAGCTGTTATTGAGAAAACTCACACATATCATGTGCCCTACGTTTTTTTTCTTATGAGATTATTTATAATTTTTAGTCTGTTTTAAAAACGTAGCATCTATATTAAAATAATAATTGTTTGTATTAACTGCAACAATCTATTAACGACAATGGAGTAATGTCTATTTTAACGCCGTTTAGTTGCTTACATTATTTCGCTATGGTTTGACCTTAGGTACACCTTGGTAAGTTCATCCTACCGCACTTTATTTCTTACAAAGAATTAGTTTCGTCTAGGAAAAACTAATTTATTCTGAAATCGTGTTCGACCAGTAACATTCATATATCGACGCGCGATGGCGCGAGCGCTCAAACTTCGACGGATGTCGCAGGCATATTCGTATATGATTATGATTTATAACTTTAGCCGTGAATTTGCATAAATTAGTGTTTCTAGCTTGTCATGAAGTAGTGTGCTAAATATGGTAGTCCACTGTAACCGTTTTTAGGTATAAAACACTGGTAGGTAAGTACCTATAGTAATTGATGGTAGGTGCTGTGGTAGATATGACTTCTTAGTCATACTGCGGAACATTCTGTCTATACTAATATTATAAAGAAAACAGATTTGATTTTTTGTATGTTTGTTTGTTTGTAATGGATAAACTAAAACTACTCGACCGATTTTAAAAATTCTTTCACCAACATAATGCTACATTATCAGTGAGTAACATAGGCTATAATTTATAAAGATATCACGTGGGTGAAGCCGCTGGCGGAAGCTAGTTATAAATAAATATTATGATGGCAAAACACATGCAATAATTTTGTGGAGGAACGACGTTGGTGTTCCTCTATTGAAAATCCTCCAAGCAGACGAGGTGATAATGCCTGGCGGGTCGAAGCCCGACGGTTCATGTTGGACAGTTGTATACGTGTTAGATACGATGATCATTTTACCTGCGTGATTCGGGCTTCATACCTAATCTGATTATTCGAATTCGTATTACATACAATGAAGTAAGCTTGCTACGTTGCTACGTAGTTTCTTATCGTAGCGCTAGATGTCGCTACAACTTAATTATTTTCACGGAACTTGCTTCTTTCTAACTTTGGAAACATTGTCATGTTAAATTAACTATAATGATCAGATGATTACTGTCCAATTATTGATTTTTAATTATTTTTGTGTGTACCGTTAAATTTTAGTTAGTTATTTTGAGACAACCGACCTTTACCTAACATAGTACCTATAGATAGAAGGTCCTGCCTTTCTTATTCTACTCATCATTATGAACAACCTTTATAAAGGAAACAAAGTGAGATCGCGAAAAAAATTCGGCTGCTCCATACATTAACTCGAGTAATATTGAATTAGGTGTATGGAACAGCTGTTATTTTTTCTCGATTTCAGGGTTGGTCCCATCGTAAAAATTGTTCATAATTATGACTACAATAACCCCTTAAAGGAATCGTGATTAGAAAGGTAGGAACTTGTATAGAGAAGGATTGGCAGTGGGTAGTTAAATATAAGAATATTTGCATCATATTTATGTTCATTATAATTATAAAAACGCGATAACAATTTTGTTACCTTATCTGATCTCTAATTTCTTTCTCCAGAATTAATATAAAATCTTTAACCTTCATTGTAGATTTTCCTTTTCAATTCCGTGGCGTAAAAATACAAGACACAAAGCGAGAAATGACAACTGTAGCAACCACAATGGTAAAACGAAACCGAATTAAGGATTCCACAACGAATATCTCGTGAAAAAGGAGGCTGAAATTACGGTGGGCTGTGATTTGAATTTATTACCCTAAGGCTAATTTTATTTCGGCGAAATCCGGAATATGGCTTGGAAACCATCTTGCCTATTACCAAGACAATATTGAGAACGATGCCCCAGCTCTACTGAATCTTTGTACAATCAAAAACAGAATAATTTGTTTGTTTAACTAGGGGAAGGAGAAAAGATCTTGTGTTCTTTTTTAACCGACTTCAAAAAAAAGGAGGAGGTTCTCAATTCGACGCGTATGATGTTTGTTACCTCATAACTCTCGACTGCGTGAACCGATTTCGATGATTCTTTTCTTATGGTGTTCATGATCGCATGAATGGAATGTTAACGTTATTGCGTTTTTTCGACTAAGAATTTGTTTTAGGATTAGCTTTGAATATCGATCATTACTTAATCTTACATAAATGTTGAAGAAATTTAAGCAAAATTTTTAATACAATTGAGGTTTCGAATGAATGATTTTTTTATACAGTTGAATCTTAAGATAAGAATACCTTTGTTCCAAAATTATCACTTATGTACGCTATAGTAAAATAGGTACGAGAAGCACTTGATTCAGAATCACTAAACTTGACTTTTTACTTCTAATGAATTAAACACAATATAAAAAAATGTACATAAAACGTAACAAGAATTATGTTTGTTCATGCATTGAACTTAAAAGCATAAAATTACACAAAGAAACAGGTTCTAAAAACGGAACTGCTACCTTTTGTGGTTCCGACTGTACAGACGGAACTAACATCCGCAGGTAAATGCGGCCTCTTAATAATAAAAAAGCGGGAAAAGGGAAAACTTGGGGGAAACGACCACTGTTTATCGAAAAACAAAGCCAAGTGAGGCATACAATATGCATAATGATTGTACTAAATTAGGACAACAACAGACCCTTTTACGCGGACTCAAATTGCTTATTGTGGCCCGTTTTCTTCTTAAAACGTTGTACTAAAATGGAACCTGTTGTGTCATATTTTATGATTTACCGCATACGTTTATAAGAAACCAATTGGAAGTATCAAATTTTATTGCTTTTAAAGTGTTCATAAATATCCATGTATGCGAAAATATCGATGTTTCATTGGATCACCCGGTATTTGTAACTCTAGACGACTAGTTTGGTTACTACGATATTTTTATTGCCACATCATTTTCATTTGTCATCGTAATACCTATATTTAAACGTTAAACACTAGACTATTTTAGCTACTTATAATACATATTTTATTGCTTTTTTATTAGGTAGGTACTTAAGAAAAACAGCATGTTTTGCTAAAAACTTTATCTTTTTATTTCCTTATCATACCGCCTTTCCATGTTTTTTATATTATCTACCTAGGAACCATAGATATCTCTATCTATATCTATAGTAAAATGGTGAAATATTCTGGTATAACTATTTTTAGCTTGGGACCTCATAGGAATAGTAATTTTTTTATGACCTTTTGCTTACATTTCTGTAGCACATAAAATTGGATAGGCTATATAAATAGTCCTTTCATTCATACACGAAATATTTTGAGAGGTACACCTATAGGTGGTAAGGATGTAATATAAAATATTTTTTTGTTATCCAAGTATATTTATTTTTTAAATAAAATATAATTTAAAATTGTTTGACACCCATAAAAATGCTACTCATTATTTTCAACATTCTTACGCTAGTTTCTTGTATCATTGAAGCAGGCGGTGGTATGGCGGTGTGAATGATCTTACACACACCGAAAACCAGTACCTACCGCATGACAAAAGAGTAGAGAACAAAGGTTTGATAATATATATAATTATATTATAATTAGGTATAAGTTTTTTGCTACAAAACATCAGCTATGCTACCTAATAATAGATAAATCTCTTAAAATATTTTGTGTATAAAGGGATCCTTCCATTATAATAAAATATTACCTATAGTTTAAAATAACTAAATAACACGCTTTTGTCATCCAAACTAAACGTGTAGGTATGCAAAATTTCAGCTCAATCGGAAATCGGGAAGTGGGTCAAATTTAACTTCCAAGATTTTTTTACATATAGTTAGGTAGTTAGTTACAGGTGAAGCTAATAAAAGCGTGTTAGTAAAAAGTACTAGCTTTCTAGTCTATTTAAGGTGTTATTATACTCATCATTATGAACAAATTTTATGGGGCCGTTCCTGAAATCATGAAAAAAAAATTCTGCCGTTCCATACATTTAGTCAGTGCCATAGTAACAGTTGCTCATAATGATGAGGACAATAACTCCTTTAAAGGGATCGGGACTAGAAAGTTAGTACCTTTTACATGTAGAAGTAGTAACAAAAATCGTGTAAATCCCTAGTATATACTAAGCACTAAATATGACTCACGGAATGTACCTATATCCAAGCACTCCACAGGAATAAGGCTCGCAGCACACTATGTTTTGACAGCCGAACTAAAATTTACGATCGCTCACCGGCCGCGATAAAACCGCCTTTGTCACAAGCCAACTCGGTAACACTCCCGTTTTACGAGCAAATAAATTTCAAACACTATTATGATTCAAATCGGGTCCGGACCCACAAAATACAAACACCCCTTTTTATCGGCCGCTCATTGAACATATTCACGAAATATTTTTACAAAAATATTTATCTCAGATTAAAAAGAAAAAAACTAGAAACGATAACGTCGTTTGACTTTTTATGTGTTTTATTTAGTCACGTTTATATTTATAACACTCGTGATTAATAAATTATATCAAACTGTTTATGATTTTTCCTTTCACACCGGATTACTAAGATTCATAGCTTTTATTTTTATGACGTTCTATTAAAGTATTATAACATTTCATATAACATCTGTTGCAATTATTCAATATGTTGACGTGTCTGCGTGAAAAAACATTTTTTATTTAAATGTGTCCCTACTCTATACTTTATGTAACCCATTTCATTTAATAAACGACTAACATTTCTAACCTACCCAAATAAGCCATTGAGAAAAATAAATTGGTAGACAGTTTTTTTTTAACTAAATGTATTATTTATATTCGACGGTATGTTTAAGAAATTCCTTTTGTATACAAAATTTTTAATCTAGGCCATCGCTATCAACCTAACTTACGTAAGACGTTTCTATTGTATGTAGCCTACCCTGTATATTGTGTTGCATGGAGAGATAAAGTAAACATCGCCCCTATCCCTTAGTCTGGCTTGAGTAGAGCTAAAGTGTCTAGTCTGCGAAAGACCAGGGCACTCAAGGAAGACAGGTGAGAGCTTGGATCAAAGGGCTCCATTGACCCGTTTGCGGTCGGCCTGTTAGCATTCATGGCGCCTACTATTGGTTGCGGCACATATTTTGCTTTGGGATTTTAGTATAAATGGTTTCTTTCTATTCTCATTTATAACTGGTATTGGTTCAATTCATCCACTGTCCGGTTCTTTAAAAGAGATTTTATATTTGCTAGATAATGTTCAATTTTTATTTACCTATTTCATTCATAGTTTGGCTATGAATGAAATTTATCGTATCGTTATCGTAGTGTTTGGCATTTTTATAGTTATAGGCTACACCAATTTGGTATGATTTATTATGAACGCAGAATGTATTTTTTGTACTTTTCAGGCAAGCAGACAGATTTTCTCTAAAGCCTTTTCAAAATAAAAACAGTGCGAGCAAAGAGTAAGTGTACAGTGCGCATAGTACCGGATATCTATGGTACGCACGGTTACATTTCCAGTATAAGCTGACCTTGCATTGTATATTGGCTTACAACATAACGTCTTATATATATAATTTAAACTTGAGTTCTCTTATTACCAATCAGAAGCTAAGCTACTATATGCTATTTTAACTTCAATTTAAAAGTACATGTTTTTGATTATTATAACGTTTCGTGAAGTTCCGTAGTAGGGGGTGCGAATAGAAATTTGAACACAACAAACTGGGTTACCTAAAGATGTTTGATGCTAACGTCGACCTTCTGTAAAGGGACATCGGTAAACGCTGATACGGGGCTTTACTTCATAATGCTTGCGAATGCTAATGCTTCGCTATGATTTACTATGTTTTAAGTTAACGTGGGTAAGGATTAGAATAAAGGTAACATATTTATTACTATTTAGACTATTTTGGTTTATTTTTGTCATTATTCGTATTTTGTATACCAATAACTGTTTCAATATTCTGTAACGGCGCTATTTAGGAGATATATTATTTTGAATGCTTCAACAGTAAAATATAACTGTCTAGTAGGTACCTAAATAAGTACTAGTGATGAAAATTTCGAAACAGTCGAGTGAAGGTAGGCTTTATTTTGCACTGGTGCATTAGTAAATAGATAACAGCTAAGCCAACTTTAAAGTCCTCACTAACCATGATGTTATAAAATTCAAGACTATGAAGAAAATATTGATTGTAGCACAAATAAAGAATCCCTTATTCAAAAAGTCTTCGATTCAACTGTAATTTAAACATAAGTATCTAACACTTCCACGAATTATATTATAAGGACTCACTTAAATTCCATCTAAAACGGTATCAACAGTGAGTGCCTATTGGATAGACCCTCTATAAATTCAAGTTCAATTGGGCAAGGGAATATCGTCACCAAAATAGTTACGTCACCATTTCGTATTGGAGAAGCAGTTACGGGAATAATAATAAAGTAAGGAAGTACAATTGGCAAATGTTTGGGTCTCGACCATTGATATAAAAACCTAATATGCACATTTAGTGACACAAACAAACGTCAGAATAAAATACGCGCACACATCGATATTGTGCACCTATTTCGTTTAGTCTTACTTTGGCGTGTGGTCAGTATACGCCTAACTGTTCATAAAAAAATTCATGAAAATATCAGTACAAGAACGTTAAAATAGGGCGACATTTCTTAAATTCGGTTAGTAGGTAAAAGTGACCATTTGATTGTATCAATTCAAAAGAACGCACTTTTATAATTTTTTGTAGGGAACCGTGCATCTGACTATTTATATCAATGGTCTCGACTTAATTCAAACGTCGAGTTATCGCGAGAAAGGGTCTCTAAATCTATACCCTATTAAAATTTCTCAGTATGTTTGCTTATTTATGTAAACGTGGGTAATATGTTCGTTGAATAGGGGCGTAATTTATTTTGTGTTCATAGCGATGAGTTGCTTTCATTAAAGGAATGCTTAGTTAGCATGATAGGGCTTATTTCAGAAGTCTGAATAGCTTAACTAGAATTTATTTGACTGATAGCTTTTCTCTTAGATTGTCATTGAAAAATTTAATACCTATTAGGTAAACGCAAGTGGTGAGCATCGACTTTAGATCAGTTTATTACTAAGATTGGTCTACTGAGTATATTAAGTATATTATCTCCAGGTACAAGATACGTATTTCGTCTTTAGATGTAGTATTATATCTTCTGCTTTTAACCAATGTACGCAAAATATTATGGTACATAGGTACTTTTATATACACGACTCAAATTACAATACACAACAGTACTTACTTTTAAAACGCATAATTTACGAACTACCTAAAATACCAATAGGTTCAATGTTAAGAAAAAAAGTGCTTCAATTAAATTCCACAGAGTGGCCATTTGAAGCGACATGCTGGTGTTTAATAAATAAAATTACAATATTCTCACCGTTAAACATATTTGAATTCTGATATTATGGAATTCGACTAAATGCAAGTGCTGTGCCCGTAGTATACGGAAAAAATTAAGAGTTAAAAATAATAATTCATCTAATCGGTTTAGTGCCTGCATCCTAAACTCTTAAAATGTATTTATTTTTACATAATAATAGGTACGTTTTTTTTTATTTACTTTCATTTTCAGTCGAAATATTTTATTTTTAATGAACTAACATGACATAAATATTTATATCAGTGAATTATTGCTCGTGTATGCCACAGTGCCTTTACTCTTATTTTATGCTATAGAATAATTCTGACTATCAACGTATCACTTCTATTAAATAAACACGTTTTATATTAAAAACTAATAAGAATAAACGCTATGCATCGTATATTCGTATAAAGACTTACGTATACTATAAACATTATCTATACATCGTATGGGACATTGTCAATAATGTTAAATTTTTATTATCTGATTTAGGAATTTTATTGCTTAAATGGACTAGGTGCGCGCGCGCTAGCGGTGGGCGTCCGTGTTCCTCCAAACATTTGACGCATGAAACGTGTCACTACTTGTACCTAGTCGCCATCTCGACAAAAACACCGCTTATGTACGATTTAAAGAGGCAATTAATCACGCTCTTTACTGTTCAAGTTCCAAAAGTTGTAGGAAAACATGATAGTTGTAGTTTGTGTGACGAAAGTTGATACGTTGGCATTGTGGGAATTTGCTTTATGCATAGTAGTGGCATACGAACTTTGGGGCTTTCTAAACATTGTTTTCCATTTTGTAACAATATAGCAGCTTGATAACAAACTCCTAAAATTTGTTTTCACAATAG
This sequence comes from Allophyes oxyacanthae, assembly GCA_932294325.1. Lineage (NCBI taxonomy): Eukaryota > Metazoa > Arthropoda > Insecta > Lepidoptera > Noctuidae > Allophyes > Allophyes oxyacanthae. The sequence continues at coordinate 9,991,508 of OW028617.1, forward strand.
ATATTAGTTAAATATTTAATTTTAAACGTCCGAAGCAATCATAATGCTATATTATTTTCACACGCCATTTACATTTTTGTGTAGATATGGTACCTATAAAAATTAATTGGTTTGAATTAAAACGGGTGACATAAGACTACAAGTGTCACTACTGTATCGAGGTGACAAAGAAATGGCTCTATCGGTTGTCACCAATCAGGTGTAATTTAATCCAATACTAATATATGTTTATTTATTACACATTATATATTAAATATAATAACGTTTGTCTGGCAAAAATCGTCAAGTGCGATAAGACCGCCCTTTGTACATCTCTTTTACTAATTATTGTATCTTTTCTTCTATTTCTGGTGTGTATTAAATTGTATTGTATACTGCGAATAGTCTGTTGAATTTTGATGATGATAATTAGGTAAGAGATAGAATAGGCTATTTTAAAAATAACCGACGTACGACTGACAATAAATATCTCGAAGCGTAAAAACTTAAGACTGGACCGATAACTATGTAGACAGGCCAGTCGGCGTCGCGTCCAAAGAAAAGACGAAATGACGCCAATGCGCTGTCAATCTTTACACCAGATAAGTTTTTGCTCGTCCAGATAAATTGTCAGCGTCCAAATATAATTATACAATATTTCAGTGAGTTTTTCCTTCAATTATAGCATTTCGTCGCTCAGACAGCTGAGGCGTTTTGGACATTCTTTTGTAACGAGCGCACTGAATGCCAAGGTATGCTATTCGCAAATTTTTGAAGTTCTTGTAGACCTTATGTGAATACTGTAAAGACTATATTTGATAAATTCAGTGTTAATGTGAGTTTGTAAAGTAAATACTGCGCATCCTTTAAATAAAAGATGATAACGTATGTTTTTAGGACATTCGATTTAGAATGGATAGTGTAAAACAACTAAAGACGTTTGACAAAGATGTCTAAATACTATATATAACCCGTAGCCGGGTAGGTAGCCAACAGTACGCACTAACTTCCGCTCCCCTGTATTTATTTTTGGAAATACATCTTGTTGTTATAAAATAGTATAATCAATTAGAATTCAATAAACTGTTTAATAATTATGATTTTATAAATATGAAATAATAACTTATAAAATTTATAACAATAAAATAAAAATAATTTTGACAACAGCTGTGTCAGTCATCCATGCAATTCATAAAGCAGCATAGAGATAATATATAGTAACTGTTTCTATGTAAAGCAGTGTCTAAAAAGGAGATGGAAAATTATGATGAGGTGCAGTGTTCTAATTTTGAATTTCAATTTGGAAGGTTGAGGTGGCCAGTGATGAAGGTGATTGCCACTAATAAATGATAAATGAGGTGTAAAAGAGGACTTCGTCACAAACTGAATGGTTATTTTCAGTTTTTCGCCAAAATTGGCAAAACGAGATAATAATATTGACGGGTGAAAATCTAAATTGCCCACAGTCTCACCTCAAATTCACAGCCAAAATTATTTTAAATATAAATAGCAAGTCTGAAAAATAAATTATCTTTTTTATATCGTACTTATCCTCTTTGCTGCAGGCCGCTGGCACATCAAAGCGGCCGAACGTCACGGCGCATCACGACTGACACATCGACATTGGACGGACTGTCGCGAAAATTAAGCCCCTGTTTGAAAAAGCCGTCGGCAGTTCGATGCATACGCAGATAATTAGTGCAAACTCTGAATTGAATAGACTTAATGCTTGAGAGACTCCTCGTGGCCACAATTAAGTCGTGCGTAATTCATTCATTGAATACGAGTAGGCATTTGATTGAAATTAAAATATTATAAAAGCTAAGGCTTGGTATTCATTATAAGAAAAGTGAGCGACATTATGATTACAAAATCTTCAAACTCTAATTTATTGTTCAGTTTATTTATAATAGGATAATTCGGAATACAACAGCCTAAGCTGTCTCCTTAAGAGAAATTGAAATTACGGCCTACGGATTATTATTATCTGAAAAACAGTTTTGACTAACTAAAGTTAATTAAAACTGTGTTATTAATGATCTATTCAGTATTCATAGAGTTCAATGTTATAGGCGTAACGCACAAAGAATAGTCTACTAAGTTCCAATTTTTTCATAAGTCGACATTTATACGAGATTAACTATTCGACGGATATTCTTGTATCTATCTACTCTTCAATTTTACTCTTGGCTAACTCCGTTTCTATTTCACCATGCTTAGTGATAAGTTTATCTCCGATCGAATGGAATGAATAAATACAAAAACCGATTGAATTTAAAACTTACCATGTCCCTACGTTGACCATACAATTAACACAGACCTGCCTTCACTAACGCTCAGGGGGCCTAGAAAGGCCACTTTGAGCAATTCATCTAATGATCTGCTTAGTAACTGTCAAACAGATGATTACTGAATATGAACCTTATGCTGATGACATTAAGAGTTGTCAATTAAGTAGATATTTTGACATTCGTAATATGAATCATATTACGAATAAGATTACCATTATTATTACCATTATTATTTTTGATTATTTTTGATTATTTTGATTATTATTTTTATTGATTTTTTATTGATTGGATTTTATTGTATTATTCATCTAAAGCGGCCTTTTTAGCCCCCCAGGTCTGTGGATATTATCCTACCGTTAGCCTGACGTGAAGCTGTCAAGCAAGTCATATCGTTTTAAAGAAAGACACATCATATTGAATTTAAACCCGGAATAAGAACACTACACCACCGAAATTGGCGGTATAATGAGTTACTCTCGCGTAAGAAACTTAAATTCGTTGGTGGAATTAAAATTTTGTCTACTTTCGTGTAAAATCCATTTTCATACTGAAGTAGAGATTACACGACTTTTGATAAAATTGGCTCTAAAATCATAAAACAAAAATCGAATTAGCATAAAATGAAAATTCTCTCAGCTATTCCTGCGAAATGGCATATAACTGCAACACAAAAATATTAGACGGGCTCCGAATTTCACTCCGTATCAATGATCACCGGGATATTCGGAAACGTCGTGTTATTTGCATTTCCGGATTTTCGGATCCACCTCCGAATCTGTGTAGCTATCGCACCGGAGGAATTAGTAAACAAAGTAACCATGGTAACGGCAATGTAAACACGAACCAACTGGGGAGCGATGTGAATCCACCAACAGTCTGTCTTAATAATTGCGATGTGTTAAGTTCGGGTGCTATTTTAGTGTTTGGGAAACGGCGGAATAATATTAAAAAGAAGAAAAATATTCATGGAATGGAAAATTCAAATTCAAATTATTTATCTCCTCGAATTTGATATTGTTACAGGTGTTAGACTTATGATTAGTTTCAGGATATTCTGGCCCAACAAAAAAACATGGATATTATATCTACTTAATAATTATTTATTTTTACATATAATTTTTATAACATTAAATACCTTAAATTATTATTTATGTTTCTTTCCTTGATATGTTACCTTCATATTCTTTGACATTTTAACGGTCTTATTCCAAAAGATAGTCCTGTAAAACCCAGGTTTTAAGATAGCCCTACTTTTTTTGTTATATGACGTTAGAAAGTGACAGATACATTTAAAACCTGGGTTTTACTAGACTTGCTTTAAACCATCTTATTTAATAAGGGGATAATAATTTTTGCTCATTAAGAAATTGTACAGTTTATTTTTTAATCGGGTCAATGGTAATTCTGTGATGGTTTGAATGACTAGAATTTACTTTAAACGGATTTAGTTTGTTTATAAACTCATGCGATTAGACTTCTAGTTTAATTTGATATTTTTAAGTACTTAGGTACTATTACTATGTCTATAATACAGAACACAATACCGTGGACACTATTATTAAAGATCCGATTTATTAAGGAGGCGTTTGCAAAATGGATAGGTATCGAATCGCACTAATCGCACCACTACATTGACACGGCTCAAATACTCACACACGCGCCTGGATAGCTGCGGGAATAACTAATTTCGATACTTTGAAAGTAAATTTTTTGTTTTGTCATATTTTATATTTTTGTAATATGTAGGTATTATATTTTTATTGTCGGACTGGATGGAGTGACCTGATGGTGTACTTCCTTGACTGCTACTGGAACTCCTAGATGAGTAGACCTAGATGTGCCGAGTTTGGGCTCGTTTTGTTAGTTATGATGAGGACTTACCTCTGGACTTGATGGAGTTACCTGAAAGTCTACTTTGGTGACTGCTACTGGAACTCCTAGATGAGTAGAGCTAGGTGTGCTGAGTTTGGGCTTGTTTTGTTAGTTATGATGAGAACTTACCTCCGGACTAGATAGTGACCTGAAATTCTACTTCGGTGACTGCTGACGTACTGGAACTCCTAGATGAGTAGAGCTAGGTGTGCCGAGTTTGGGCTCGTTTTGTTAGTTATGGTGAGAAATTAGTGAACGGACGAACGTGAGTGAGCGAGTGATCATCATAGTCCTCATGACCATGACCATCATCATCATCCATCCTGCCGCTCTACCGCGTACCTAATATGGTAATAACATCGACACTTGTAATAAACTTCAATACGATCGTGAGAGTCAAAGCTTTGAGCTTCCTTGTAAAAAAATACCGATCATGAAGATAGGAGTCCCAACTTACTGATCGGTAATTTTTTTTACAGAGTAGCTCGAAGTTTAGGCTCTCACGATAGTATTGAAGTTTATTACCAGAGTCAGCACCCCTACCGCGTAACTAAAATTGTATGAACATCGACATCGGTATTAAACTTCAATACGATAGTGAGAGCCTAAACTTTGAGCTAACTTGTAAAAAAATTACCTATCATATAGTTGGGACACTTATCTTCATGATCGGTAAAAAAAATACAAGTTAGCTCAAAGTTTAGGCTCTCACGATCGTATTGAAGTTTAATACCGATGTCGATGTTCATACAATTTTAGTTACGCGGTAGACCCGCTGATGTTCATTACCATTTTGTTACGCGGTAGACCCACGGATGATCATCATCATGGTCATCATGACCATGATCATCATCATCATGTTTTTCATGATCATCATCATCATGACCGTGATCATCATCATGATCATCATGACCACGACCATCATCGCCATGGTCATCATGACCATGATCATCATCATAGTCCTCATGACCATCATCATGACAATGACAATCATCGTCATGGTTATCATGATCATGATCATCATCATCATGTTTATCATGATCATCATCATGTTTATCATGATCATCATCATCATGGTCATCATGACCATGATCATCATAGTCATCATCATAGTCATCATCATGATCATCATTGTTATCATGATCATGGTCATCATCATTATGATGACGTGACGATCGATCGATCACTCACTCACTCACTCACTCACTCACTCACACTCACTCACTCACTCACTCACGTTCGTTCGTTCACTAAGTTCTCATCATAACTAACAAAACGAGCCCAAACTCGGTACACCTAGGTCTACTCATCTAGGAGTTCCAGTAGCAGTCATCGAAGTAGACTTTCAGGTCACTCCATCTAGTCCGGAGGTAAGTTCTCATCATAACTAACAAAACGAGCCCAAACTCGGCACACCTAGCTCTACTCGTCTAGGAGTTCCAGTAGCAGCTATCGAAGTAGACTTTCAGGTCACTGTATCTAGTCTGGAGGTAAGTTCTCATCATAACTAACAAAACGAGCCTAAACTCGGTGCACCTAGGTCTACTCATCTAGGAGTTCCAGTAGCTGTCATCGAAGTAGACTTTCAGGTCACTCCATCTAGTCCGGAGGTAAGTTCTCATCATAACTAACAAAACGAGCCCAAACTCGGCACACCTAGCTCTACTCGTCTAGGAGTTCCAGTAGCAGTCACGGAAGTAAACCTTCAGGTCACACCAGTAAGTCCTAGGCGAATGTGAATTTATAATCCTATAATTACGACTAGCAAAAAAAAAACAAAAAAATCCAAGTTGCGTAAAGTATCTAGTTTGGTGTTGTCAAATCTCTTGTATTCATACAGCGATCTTTTTTACACGAGCTGCTGCTTACAAGCGACACAGAGTCCACTCACGACGGCGGCCGAGCCCGGACTGAGATTGCATTAGAAATTGTTGTGAAGTAAATCAAGACAGTGACCAAATAAAATAACCCTTATTGCCAACCATTAAGATTCACATATAATGGCAAATTATGTGAAAAAGATAGACGCGATTTTAATTTTTTTCTGAGACTATTTGTATTATTTTGATTAATTTTTTCACTACTATTTTGAGTTGAACATGTACCCGTACCTATGGTAATTAAATTTTTTTTTAATTGCGTTTTTAATAGAAGGCATATTGACCTAAACTCAACCCGATATCGTCAATTTCATGTGAAGAGGTAACGGAAAATCGTTTTTTCAATATAATAAACCGTCATTTTTAAGAAAAAAGTCAGCAAATTTTATAGATGAAAGACTAATCTATCTGTGGTTATTATTAGTTTACTTTAATTTAGTTTCATTTTGTCGTAACATTGACCGAAAATCTGCTTATTTTTGTTAGATTTGTGAATACGTCCTTAAAGCGGTAAATTTTATGTCGATATAAAATAAGATGTCTGTGTTGCTGCTCCTATGACAACAATGTATTGTTTACTTCGCTATAAAAAACATTTACTTCTAAGAGAACTAACTTTATTACAAAATTCTGCCACTGATAAATTCTCATGTGTAATACCAATTTAAGATAATATGATTTATGGTATATCCAAATCAGTTAATTAATCATATCGTATCAGTGTCTTTTATTTTAATAACATAAATTAACTAAGTTTATACTTGCCAATATGAAAATATCTATCCGTCACGCTTTTCAACTATCAATTTAATAGAACCCTAAAATTTGATCCGCATCATCGTAATGTATTTTACATCCCTATTCGCAAGAGCACTCTGAGGGAATAATAAACACACTAAATTGTGCAAACATCGACTCGAACCCACAGGAGGAGTCCCCAACAAAGGACGGTTCCTCAAAAAATATGCTGCGAACTACATAAACAAATACACAGCTCAAAGGAGTACGAACATCAAATAGTTTTACATTAACATGCCCCCTGGTTTTGTTTACGTTGCTTCGACAACGTTCCCTAATAAATTTTAATATGCTCTTTTTATCTATAGAGTATAGGCAAACATTGGTGGCACAATGTATTATTTTCCATTTTATGATCATAGGTATCGAAATAGATGTATACGTTTAGTTTTTATTAGGATAAGCTATTTGTAAGTGCCAAATATGTTATTATATATAAATTAAAATTAAAGTGAAAATTTGTGGTCCCCTAGACACTGCCCTTTCAAATCCAATTCATAAAAACTTCAAGAGCATGTGAATTTCATAATAATTAATTTTAATTAAATTTACCTTCGCTGTTATATTACTAATCAAAAATTTTAATCCAGCGTATAGCACGGGTATGGTTCCCTAGAGTAATCACACCTCGATGGTTTAGAAGCCTAAAATCAGAGCAATAATAGCTTTAATTCACGTACAAATTAACCTTTGACAATTTTACGTAAAGTTTATCTAAACCAAATTCTTGTCTTTCATGTGGTGGGCTTTCTAACAAAGTTCTAGCTACGAAAGTGAGTTTCGTATGTTTCTCGTTATTTATACAAATTAGTTTGGAAACTACGTGACTAATTATAATTTAGGGTTTGGCTACTACATTGTCCTACAAGCAAAGTAAAGAGTGTCCTCACATTTTACATTTAGCATTTGCTGGTGTTACGCTTAGGCCTAAGTTCATCAACAACATAACAGACGATTAGAGCAAAATCAAACGTCTGAATATTAATTTTTGTATGGGTAAACGGCCGTTTTCATTTTAAACTTCTGATAAGTTGTTGGTGAACGTGGCCCTTAGTGCGGGTACGTCCTAAGAATACACCACTACCTCTATTTTCTTAGATAGCTGCCATTGTTAAACAGTAAATTTTAATTCACACACTAAAGAAAGAAAGAAAGAAAGAAAAATAATTTTATTCACTACACACATACATCTACACACACGTACATTACACACATTTACGTACAATTTTATTGTTACTAACTAGGTCGATACAGGGGGGGGCCATTTTGAGTCAACTTTTTGAAATGTAAACCAATCTCTTCATAATTAAAACATATTATTCGGAAAAATATGTGTGTACAAAATACGAGATAAATTAATCTTCCTTTTGTTATTTTTAACGTTTATCCTTGTACCGACGAGAATTTGGTAAACATAATATTTTGCTTTTGTTGTATCTACATTTCTTTTCAAAGTAATTTCGTTAAAAATACATTTCTAAACGTTTCTACCATGTTACGGGGAAACATTAAACAAATCGTTTTGTAATTTGAATACTGATCTTGTTTTTATTATTTGTATGTAGAACATAAATATGTAGATAAGTAGAGTATAAATCGGATTCTTTCACTGAATTTGGTAAAGACTTCCATTTTCTTGAATAAATCGTTGTTACCCAACAATCAGAGGTCCG